>OX453315.1:10125920-11325920 GCA_949710035.1 Crambus lathoniellus
TCTTGTGTGTATCCATATCGGGGGGTTTTGCCATAATCGCCACGCTTGGCAGGCGGGTTGGCGATCGCAGTATGGCCTGCTGTTAAATGGAGACGCTGCTGCCCATCTCCTTTGGCAGTTTTCCCTCTGTCGGCTCTTACGACACCCACGGGAAGAGAGGGGGTAGTGCTATTCTTTTTATGTGCCGGCACTACACGGCAATAGCCTATGTTAATGAGGGATAATGTAGCATTCTAAAAATGAAAGAATTTTTGAAATCGGTTCTGTAGTTTTTGAGTTTATTCGATAAGTACATAGGGCAGAGGTACCCTTTGTGGCCACTTTAAGGAGTTTTTGACTTTTAAGTACTAAATGGTCTTAGGTATTTAAGACACAAATTATATCTTAAATTATAGATAATTTATCTAACTTTAAAGGTACATTTTTCAAATTTATAAAAGTAAAATAGTTTTTTTTATATTACACACAATGTGTGAGAGGTGCCAAATGTACCGGTTTTGGCCACTTACTGATAGTTAAACTTTTGTAAGTATTGCGAAAAATCAAAACCAAACCCAGGTAAAATCAATATATTCTAATGCGCTAGAAACTAGTCAATTGCAAAACAACAATTTAATTGTAAAAAAACAAAGGTTTATAAAGTATTTCATCCAAAACAAATTTCTTAAAATTTTTTCAAACAGAAAATGGAATTTATTGAAAAAAAATCTTATGACATAAGGAATTCTAACGGTTGTTATTATTACCTTAAAATACTTTATTTTAAGTGCCTTTATCAAAAATGGCTAAAAGTTGTTTAGAAAACTTTTAGAGCAAAAAGTGTCCAAAACCGGTACAGTGGCCAAAACCGGTACGCCTGCCCTACCTACATACAAATCTTTCCTCTCTTTATAATAAATTGTATAGAATAGAGTATAGATTAGATAAATGCCCAGGTAAAATGGTTTTAAAAATACCTAAATGCTCAAGTACTAGGTCATTATTCGTCGCGGTCAAGGTTACTATTTTTATAGAAGCTCTCTTTCACGTTTTTTTATTCAGCCGTGTCGTGTTCGTCGGCTGCGAAATGGTAATATCGTGAGTTGATTTGTAGTACATTATACAATAGTATAGGCCAGTGCCCCAGCAGTGGGGACATTAAATGGCTGATGATGATGATGATGATGATACAATAGTAAAGTTACAAAACTATTATTTATTTAGTTTTTTTTTAATATTAGAAAACCTGATATTTTAAAAACTGAGGGCAGGCATAAAAAGAAAAGCAAGAACCAGGGCATGGTGTGGTGACCCCTTTGTGGCAACTTTAAGGATTTTTCACTTTGAAGCACTTACTGCAAAATAGTCTTAGGTATTTAAGACAAAAATTATATCTTAAGCTAGCGATCTTTACTCGCGTGGTACCCGTTCCCGAAGGAATATCGAGACAAAATATGGCCTATGTTAATCAGGGATAATGTAGCATTCTAAAAGTGAAAGAATTTTTGAAATCGGTCTAGTAGTTTTTTAATTTCATTCATTACATACATACATACAAATCTGTTCTCTTTATACTTAATATTAGTATAGATTATTGAGAATGTGTCTAACTTCAAAGTTACTTATTTTAAATTCAAAACAATAAAATAGTTTTTGTATATAACAGCAGAAGGAACACACACGCACAAAACAAAGGCACACAGCACAGCTAATATCGTATTGCCATGCAATGCAAATTTGTGGCTCCTCCGACATGCCTCCGACTCGGCTGGCACAGATAAGACTTTTATTTCCCCAGGGCCCCAGAGGATAGAAACCTTCGATCAACAATAACACCTAGGTCTGTTGATCGAAGATAGAACCAAAAGGGATAGAGTCACAGTATAGGGTAGGTTTTTTGACGACCGATTTGGCGCAGGGGTAGGCTACCCACCTTCTGCGCCAGTGGTCTCGGGTTCGATTCCCGAACAAGACAAATATTTGTGTGCATGAACATGTCTATTTGTCTTGGTCTGGGTGTTTACTATGTATATTAAGTATGTATTTACAAACAAAAAGTATTTAAGTATATATTTATCCGTTATCAAGTTTCCATGATACAGTTTCGTAATGAAATTAAAATGGGGCTTAGATAATTGGTGTGAATGTAAGAAGTTATTTATTTATTATTTATTATTATTATACTCATAGTCAAATTTTAATACGAAGCTAAAGTCATTATTAAACAGTCGAATAATCAGTCGGTTAATTAAGTTTGATTTGGTATAAAGAGAAAGTACTGAACCATGTACATAAAAAGTACTGCCACAAAGTAACTAACGACGCGGGCAGTGAAAAATAATAATAAAATTGTTGATAAATAGAGGAGCCTATATTTGCCCAATCAATGATCTTTAATGTAGAGTGCGCGCCAGATAAGTCTGCGTGCGGTCAAAATTAAAAACTAATCTTTACCATATCTATAAAACAAAACAATGTAGGTACTGTAACTAGCGCCAAAAACGCTCCAGTCGCGCGGAGAGTTATCTCTTATCTGACACCACTGACCTCTATTATTTACACACAGAGGTCAGTGTATGTCAGTGTCTTGCTTGACACACACTTTACAATACAAGATCGACAATCTTGCTGACCGTTGTTTGTTAAACTGGGATTGCTAACAGTTCCTTGTATGTACATTTTAGAAGCCTTTAAATTGGTTGATATGTCATTTCACTAAACATAAATCTAGTGAAATGAAGAATGACTGAAGGAAGACAGTAAGCTCACGGCTGCAGGTGACAGGTATGAGCGAGTTTGTATCGGAAGTCCTGTAGAACACGTGATAGGTTAGAAAAAAAATTGGTTATTTTTTTTTGTGAAACAACTTATGAAAATTTCTAACCTATCACGTGTTCTACAGGACTTCCGAGGCAAACTCCACTTTTCTGACATTTCACTAGATTTCGTTTAGTGAAATAACATAATCACTGAACTTGTTTAGGAAGAAGACGTCGTAAATAAGAATATTTCACATCTTCCGTGATTTCGTGGTATCCCTAGGGATTTCGTGAAATCTCTGATTTCCTCATATCCCTGCGACAGATACATATTCTCGAAGTACCAGAGACAAGGATAGACTTGTATCTACTGGACTTTCGCCCAAACACTTCGCTGTACCAAAACAGTTGCCATGCAATGTGCATCAAAATATATAACAAAATCCCAAAGGAGTTTAAGTGTGGGCCTTCGAAACTAATGACTAAGAAACTGCGCATGAAAACGTTTATAGAAAAGAGTTTTACAGTGTAAGGGAGTTTTTGACTGATTAATGATACTTAATACTAATGATATGACATGATATGATAATAATAATGACACTATATGACAATGCTATGATAATGATAATGACATAATATGATAATGATAAATATGATATGAAGTGATAACCAAATACTTAGGTACTTAAGTAAAATATTAGGAAAATTATTGTTTAAAACGAATACCTATTTTTGCTGGTTAATTTATTGTTAACTGAATAGAGAACTTTAGTGTAAGTACCTACAACGTGTCAATGAATTAACCCAAAACCTCTTAGGTGGTGATTGTGCTCATGAATATGAAGGACCGTGAGGGTCTGATGATGTAAAAGTGTGTCTTGTCCAAGTGTAGCGAATTAGGTCTCACCAAAACGAAACAAATGAGCCCAAACTCGAGGGGTTTCCTAATGGTCATTATGGAGTGCCACTGACATCCTGCCCGCTCCATCATCAGACCCTCACCACCAAGTGTCGCGAATAAGTCTCATCAAAACGAACTAAATGAGAGCAAACTCGAGGGGTTTCCAAGCAGCCATTAAAAGTTCTATTGACTCCAACATCAGATCAGGTCGATGGTAACAAATTATTGAATTTGTCATCGGATTCCTATAAACTTGTGCAAAGTTTCAAATCGATATGTCAAAGAGTACAAAATTTTCTTACATTGTGCCTAAGGAATTTATAAGTACTACGTACGTAGTACTTATAAACTCCTTGATTGTGACTTAGTTCTGTGCTTAAGTAGTTAGTTATTTTACGTGAAGCTAAAAAAAGCGTGCGTTAAAAAGTACCTAAGTACCAAGTTGCACACCTTAAGATACCGAACCAAAAATACGTAGTAGTATTTTTTTTACCCTGTGCCAAAACTACGTTTTGGTGCGTATTTTAGTATTTTAGGCGTAGGCAGAGAAACCTATTAGTGTGCATTTCAGTATTTTTGTAGGATTAGATTGGTGATCTTAAAAAAACATGTTAGTTCCAGTTTTTGGCCACCGGAACAGAAAACGTTGTTGCACCGCACTTGTACACTTTAAAAACAGGTAGAATACTCCTTCATGTTTGTGACATTTGTATAAATAAATGCAGAGAGCATGTAATCCATATGTAATCACTAAATAAATGTACTGTTTGGATATCAAGCTAAAAACAATCAAATATTTATTTTAGTAAATCGTAAATCTATTTAGTTACGTGAAGTACAAAGTTTTCGTTTATTTATAACTAATAAGACCACAGACCTAAATAAAAATGGTACTAACTAAAGAAGTAAGACTTCCAACAATCGCGGAGCTAGACACCCAGGAAATCAATCTTTCAACTGCAACGCTCATGTCTGCCGCCCCCTACGTGGGCAAGTCATGTGAGAACATCAACAACGAATTTATGCTGTGCCGGCAAGAACTGAACGACCCGCGGGCATGCGTGGCTTTAGGGAAGATGGTAACGGCGTGTACTATGCAAGTGTTTCGTAGAATCAAAGGGGACTGCTTGGAAGAGTTCAAACAGTACGCCAATTGCGTAGATAAAAGCTCTGGGAATTTTTTGTACGAACACTGCCGTAAGACTCAAAGGGCGTTCGATGACTGTATGAGTACGAAGTGTCAGTTGGAGCGGCCGGATTTCGGGTACTTCTGCCGCGCTCGGGTGCACCGCACCGCCCGGCCGGAGCCGCAGGCGCCGCCCTGCCCGTGCCACCCGCCCGTGCCCGACCCGACGCCCTCGCTGCCCGACTGCAAGCCGAGGGTAAAAGCCCGGTTTGGCGGCAACCTGTTCTGGTCCACCGAGTAGAGCCATATTATTGTGATATTTCAAAATTAATAAATTATACCTAAGTACCTTTCGTATGAAGTCCCATCTTTCTTTATTTTTTTTATAGTAAACTTAGGTATGTAACCAAACACATTGAAATCGTGGAATATAAATATGCATCAGGCCATTTATTCCTTTATAAGATTTTAAACTTTCGCGTTCCATTATAATTATAAACAAGAGTAACGGGACTCAACGCGACATTTATTATGAAGTACATATTATTATGTACTAAGCTGTAAGTACATAATAAATGTACTTCATAATAAATGTCGCGTTGAGTCCCGTTACTCTTGTTTATATTTATTCCTATAATATATTTTTCTATATCTACTTAAACCGGGTACCTGGATGATTATCTACTTTCGAAGATAATAAACCAGTAGGTAAGTATTCAAATTTGTCTAGAAATAAGCTCTACATAAAATGGTCCAGATTATAGTGATATACCAAGATATCTCAACATATGATATGATCTTACCTTAGACGACCGATTTGGCGCAGGGGTAAACTACCTGCCTTCTGCGCCAGAGGTCTCGGGTTCGATTCCCGAACAAGACAAATATTTGTGTGCATGAACACGTCTATTTGTCTTGGTCTGGGTGTTTTCTATGTATATTAAGTATGTATTTACAAACAAAAAAGTATTTAAGTATATATTTATCCGTTATCAAGTTCACGTAGCCACAGTTTCTTAAGAAATTAACTACGGGCTTAGATAATTGGTGTGATTGTATGAAAATATTTATTTATTTATATTTATTTTATAGTAATCTGTGCTTTGATACCGATGTATTCTTCGTCAAGAGGCTTTGACGAAAGCCAAATACAAAAACACATGGAATATAGTCCCTTCTCCTTTTTGAAATGAAGCCTGAAGGAGGCAATTTAGTTAAGTACTTAGTACCGAAGGTCAACGAAAACTTAAATCTAAGTGGGTTAAACACCTATAATCAAGGCAATGTTGTAACTGCTGCTGAATGGATCGCTCACTGTTACTGCACCGATGACGCACGAGGTTATAACTGTTAAGTAACCATTGTTTTCAACTTTAGATGACATTATAATATCTTTTTTTAAACAAAATTATCACATTACAAATTACAAAACTTTTTTTTTTCAATTTATTAGACCGATCGTTTGCATTTTGCGCACGTTAGACTATTCATTAGTTTAATCGGATAATACTTCTACTTAAATTCATTGTGGTATTTACGAAATTACGAAATCGTCCTAAGAGGTCAGTTTACTGACCGACTAGCGAATGCAGACTGTAGATTAAATTGAGCTCTTGATTTCACTATTTAACCTTGAATTATTATTTGAGTACAAAGTCAAAAAATCAATTTAATGTTACTACGTTCTGATTTGGTTAGTTTTGGTTGTCAATATCCTTTTTATTAATTGTGATTTTAAAAGATTCATTAATTCTTGTAAAACATATAAATAAGTAAATCAATGATTGAGAAAATCACAAGTTCATGTTTTAAATATTACTTACTTATTTTTCTTTTTTTAATAGAGTTCGTCGCACTGGATGATTAATTTAGTATAAACCTAGTAATATTTATAAAAGAGAAATAATTAATTGAGCCACAAAAAAATAATAAGTAAGCATCTAAAATACTGAAATGGACGCAAAGTCCACCAATTTGCGTCCATTTCAGTATTTTAGATGCTAAGTTAGTATTTTTGTGGGTTAGGTTAGGTTGGTTTGGTGATCAATTAATTACATTACAACCCTTTTATTAAATACTAGTTTTCCGCCCCCGGCTTCGCCCGCGTGGACGACAAGACGTAATCCCGCGGGAATGTGATACTTTTCTTCATCTAAACATCCAAACATCTAAACTTTCACATCCTACTTATATTATAAATGTGAAAGTTTAGATATGTTTGGATGTTTTTATAGATGTTTGGATGTTTGTTACTCAATTACGCCAAAACGGCTGAACGGATTTGGCTGAAATTTGGGACACGTATACTTTCTATCCTGGAGAGGAACATAGGCTACTTTTTATCTCGGAAAAATACCATATTCCCGCGGGATAACGTCGTGTAGTCCACGCGGGCGAAGCCGCGGGCGGAAAGCTAGTTTATAATATTAGTAGGATGTGAAAGTTTAGATGTTTGGATGTTTGTTACTCAATCACGCCAAACCGACTGAACGGATTTGGCTGAAATTTGGGACACACATACTTTGTAGCCTGAAGAGGAACATAGGCTATATAATAATTTTTATCCCAGAAAAAATATCACATTCCCGCGGGAATTCGTCCTGTAGTCCACGCGGGCAAAGCCGAGGGCGGAAAGCTAGTAAGTAATATTTTCTTTTAAAGACTTAAGTATAAAGGTAACAGTAATGGCACCTTGGTACCATCCGGTGTAGCGCAGGAAGTCCTGAGCCTATTGCAGGTTTACAAAATAGCGCGTTGACATGTGGGATGTTTGCCGGAAAGATGAAGATTAGATAAAAGCTCATGTATACACCTTGACCAAAAGAAACATCGTCTCGTCATCACCAGAATCTGGATTCCGATTAACAAAAAAACCCGCTGCATTCTTAGCTATCTCAATGGAACACGGTGTTTTTTCATTTGCAATATCTACTGCAGCTACCCAATTCGTATTTTAATTTGGTTATGCAACGCAGACCGGTCTCTGTTACATGTGGGTCTGTGGATACTGCAGCTGGTTTTTCTCAGAAATGTACGCGTTGCAGATTGCTGCACCAGCTACAATGACCTACATCAGGATACTCTTATACGTATAAACAGAATATTAAACGCGCTCTTAGATGCACGTTGGTTGCTTCAAACAAATATGAATTATTCAATTGGCAATTCGGCAACTCTTACATACTTACACATTCTTATTTTGTGGAAATAACTTTATTACGGTTTTTTTCAGAAATGTATCACGTGTTGCAAATTGCTGCATCAGCTACTATCATCATCACCTACATCAGTATAAACAGAATAAACGTGCTCTTATTTCAAAATTGAGGAAAGTGTTCCAGACTGATATTGACAACTCTTAAACATTCTGATTTTGTAGAGTTATTAGGTTGAGAACTTTGTTACGGTTTTTCTCAGAAATGTACAAGTTGTAGATTGCTGCATCAGCTATACGGTGACTTACAATCAGAATATGTACTCGTATAAACAGAACATTACCTATACGCGCTCTCAGATGCGTGTTATTTCAAATGGGGGAAGAAATGTTCTAAAAGAAGATTAATTATTAAATCAGCACCTCTTACCTTCGATCAAAAAACTAGTGCCCGTTTGCACTAAACTCGGGTTGAGCTTGTCATAGATAAGATACATCTAAGCTTAGAAACAGCCTAAAACAGCCGAGCTAAAATTTTTGTTTGCACTGACAGACTACGTCGTAAATTAGTCATCACCTTGATAAAAGAATGAATGAATGAATTCAAATATTAATTGTTTATGGATTTTAAACCTGGCGAGGTAAAGTAGGTCACTGGATATTTTTTTGGTTGAAACTTCTCATTGATTCCTTCGTAAGTTAAAAGGAGACAAAAGCTAAGGCGTTGTCTATTTTATTTGGTAGGAGTAGTTCACCGAGAAAAGAAAAAGTCAACTGAGCTCAACTGTCAGGAAAAACATAAATACAGTGCGCAACCTTTTCTGTTCCGGTGGCCAAAACTAGAACTAACGAGTTTTGTTTTTAATGTCATTTTAATAATACTTTCATGTTTTGCTGCTAAACATAAGCGCCGCTGTCATGGGAACAGAAAAGATTGTCGATCTGTAATGTTTTTTTTAAATAAATGATGAATGACGTATGTCACATGTGTTGTGTCTCTATCTAGCAAACAAGAATACAAAAGCCACAAGCTTTTCTGTTCCGGTGACAGCCGTGACACAGGAGTCACTTGCAATACAAAATTAGCTGTCAAAATGGACTGTCGTATGAAAACTGTTTTAGTTCCAAAGATAATCACCGGAACAGAAAAGCTTGTCGCACTACTCTTTGCACACAATGCCACAGACAATAATCACTGATATTGGTATTTCTTAAGCCTTAGGCGCTCGATATTGGGCCCGTAAGTTAAGAATAGCCAAAAGTGCATTTAAGAATGTCCTAAGGTTAGTGCAAAGCAATTTTTTGTTAAGAATGTCTTAAGTTAGCTAGGAAAAGACATAGGCGATTTTTAAGTTTAGTGTAAACGGGTGTTATGCCCGTTTGCACTAAACTCGGGTTGAGCTTGTCATAGATAAGATACATCTTAGCTTAGGAACAGCGTAAAACAGCCGAGCTAAAATTTTTGTTTGCACTGACAGACTACGTCGTAAATTAGTCATCACCTTGCTAAAAGAATGAATGAATGAATTCAAATATTAATTGTCTATGGATTTTAAACCTGGCGAGGTAAAGTAGGTCACTGGATATTTTTTTGGTTGAAACTTCTCATTGATTCCTTCGTAAGTTAAAAGGAGACAAAAGCTAAGACGTTGTCTATTTTATTTGGTAGGAGTAATTCACCGAGAAAAGAAGAAGTCAACTGAGCTCAACTGTCAGGAAAAACATAAATACAGTGCGCAACCATTTCTGTTCCGGTGGCCAAAACTAGAACTAACGAGTTTTGTTTTAATGTCATTTTGCTAATACTTTCATGTTTTGCTGCTAAACATAAGCGCCGCTGTCATGGGAACAGAAAAGATTGTCGATCTGTAATGTTTTTTTTAAATAAATGATGAATGACGTATGTCACATGTGTTGTGTCTCTATCTAGCAAACAAGAATACAAAAGCCACAAGCTTTTCTGTTCCGGTGACAGCCGTGACACAGGAGTCACTTGCAATACGAAATTAGCTGTCAAAATGGACTGTCGTATGAAAACTGTTTTAGTTCCAAAGATAATCACCGGAACAGAAAAGCTTGTCGCACTACTCTTTGCTCACAATGCCACAGACAATAATCACTGATATAGGTATTTCTTAAGCCTTAGACGCTCGATATTGGGCCCGTAAGTTAAGAATAGCCAAAAGTGCATTTAAGAATGTCCTAAGGTTAGTGCAAAGCAATTTTTTGTTACGAATGTCTTAAGTTAGCTAGGAAAAGACTTAGGCGATTTTTAAGTTTAGTGCAAACGGGTGTTAGTGTTATTGTTGATCGAAACCTCTTACACATTTTTATTTAGAGCTATAAATTACGTTTTTATTATAGAGAAACAAAACACAATCCTACATAAGTAAATAACCTAATTATACAGATCGCGCACATTTATTTCTCGCAATATTAATTCTGAAGGCGACTGCTCTAACCACTGAGCTACGGAGTCGTTGACCGTAGCTCAGTGGTTAGAGCAGTCGCCCGGATAGCGAAAGGTCCTGGGTTCGAGTCCCATCGGAGCTGGTTGTGAGACGGGTCGATATTTTCTAAATACTTCATTTTAAATTTTTCAATAATAAAAATTGCATTGTGAATAAGTACTTACAAAAAAGTAAAAATTTAAATAATATTAATTCTATTATTTTTTTGTGTAAATAAATCGTAATTAATGATTTAATAATAATTTCGTGTACCGGTAAACTGGGGTTACTTTGATTCGAGGGGGTGACTTTGTTGACAACGCTTGTTTGACTGAATTACTATTGTTTTCCATTTTTTTTCAACTGACCTTTGGTAGCCTTAATATGGCTATAGATAGAATGCCCATTTTTTACTAAATTACGAATAATACTGTTTTTATACCACATTATAAATTATCAAAGAAGCCCCATTTTTTCCTAAAGTAACCCCAATCTACGGTACTCAATTTATCTCGATCGATCTTTGTGAAATCCAATCAAGCGCATAGGTACTTACCTGATAGCAATTTTAAACTCAGCAGATAGATATAGGTAGGTAGATATTATCTGTCTCCGTAAGATATATTATTTAATAATTACGTTGACTCATGTCTTTTATGTCTTGGTTATATCACTTTTATTTAGAAAGATTTTAAGACTTTTGTACACAGAAAACTCGAAATTTATTACCACATTTACTGCTTCGTTTTCATAATTCTTAAAGCAGCAGTCTTCTTTTACCCGAATTCACTAGCTTTGTTTGCCAATTGTTGTTATTCTTACATTACATAAGGCTACTTGCATTAAATTATTTGCGAAATACGTAAGTAATAAACATGTACTACTATCTATGCTATGCGTTCTGTGGCAATTGATGAATTAAGGCCTATTGTTGTTAAGTACCTACAAGGTCTTTGAAGAGCTTACTTAGGTACCTACTACGTTTGATTGGAAAATCATAATATCTTTATTTACACTGATTTGATATCTTATTCATATAAACGAATATACGTTCAATTTTAATTACTAGCTATTAATTAAAATTGAACTTTAAAATTGTGAGTTAATCGTACGTATGTATCAAACGTCTTGGGCCTAGTCATTTATTCTATTTATGGTACAATAACTTAATTTATATGGTTAATACATTCTATAAAATAAAAACTTATCAAATGGCATCAAAGATACTCACCACACTTCAACGTGCAGTGCAGTATGAATGAGAGTCACTGAACATGAATAAAAGACATCAACGCAGTACCGACTTCTCATTTCCTAAGTTAAGATTCACGTTTCCCAACACTTTGAAAGAAATACCGGCAATTGCCTCATTTCAGTTTGTTTATTTTTATGGTTAATTGATTTTACTGACTGTAATAGCCAATTAAGCAGATTTATGTTTTATAAAAGTATGAAAATATTTCCTTTGTAATTTGTTATTGGTATAGGTACACGAGGTACACATTGTAATAGCATTTTGTACAACAAGTATCAATTAATAAACTAATTTCTTAGATTATGAAATATTATCTAATTCAAATAAAATTTATTTTATTTATCACGTAACTAAATAAAGTTGGATGCGTATTGTGATTAAAATTATAAGTTTTTTTCAGGGTCATTCTGTCATATAATAGCAGTACTTACTTATAGTTAATTTTAATTTCCAGCACGTTGAATAATATTTTATTAAGATGAATTAAAAGATATCAACAAAATCGATTATTTCAATAATTACGGTTACGCTTTGTAATAGGTAAGTACCGCTAAAAGATCCTTGATTGCGATTAACGGGTTAATTTACCCGTGCGATTAAAGTACAACATACCTGATTCTAGCACTCCCACTATAAGCACGAACGTTGACAACAATTGTATGTAACTCATATTTTATTTTTTAAACACTTATAAATCGAAGTTTATCACATCGGTTCACTGGAATGGCACTTGGTTGTGGTCCGGTAGAGGAGCGCTGCAGGCGGTTGCGTGGGGAGCACTGCACCGAGTGCGCCGGGCCGTTGCATAAGTCTCGTTGATACAGATTATCATTTGAGGGACACCAGTACTTTCGCTACTCTTTATTGCTCCAATGATTATGTCCGCGCGCAGTGATTGTACGAACAGACTGCAGCTGTACCGAGATACATTTTAGAAGACACCTTTTTACCCGTCTGCGGCCAAGCCAAAAAAGGGTTATTTCTTATTACATACTTTGTAAACGAAAGGAAATAATTAGAAAATGAAGAAGCGGTAGCTTTCTTATCTAATTCAAAATATTTGTCCTCATTGGAGTTCTCTATGGCCTATATGACGCTCCATCACTCTTAAATTAACTTTTTTCCAACGGTTAATAGGTACCTTTTAAAAATAAAAAGTTATTTGCGATTAAAAATGATTTGGTAAAGTTCATTAGTCCTTGGTTACGTCTTTGGCTTTTAACATATTACCAATGTTACCTACATATATTTAGTCATAGCAACAGAATTTAAAGTGGCCACGAATTTGTTCTCTCATCCTCTGGTCTTTGGACCTACAGTAATGCCGATTGGCTAAGTTGTTTCAGATCTTGACGAATTTCACAATTAGCAAAGAAACTTTGAAAATAAAAGAAAAATAACTACTGATATTTCGATTGGTTGCAATCACAAAACCTGCTATTCGCACAAGGTAATCTAATTACGGTAGTAGATAATTTGATCAATTGATTTGAAAAGCCATCCTGTTGAATAAGCATTCAATAAAATTAGCAATTTGAAAATGGCATAATAATTTCAGAGTAGTTTGAGGTTAAATATTTGCGTTAATTTATTTTGAGAATACTTAAGGGGTACCTACTCCTGACTCTAGATGCGATGTTTCGTATCCTGATGTTCAAAAAAATCGAATAAATTAGTAGGTAGATCTTTGGTTCGTCGAGAACTCGAGAGGTCACTTTCTAAGAACGGAGGTCGAGGAAAAACAGTTGTCTGGGTGACTTACCTTGTAGAAAACTAAAAAAATCGGACAAGTGCGAGTCGAACTCGCTCATGAAGGATTCCGTACTAACCCACTTAACTTACCGATTACTTACATACATCACAGAATATATATTACATACAGCTAGCCAAAACAACCACTTACAATTTCCGCCAGAACTTTGTTTTTCATAGTGTTTGTATGAATTACAAAGTTACATTTGCGGTTTTTTGAAATTACTTTGTTTTTCAGTGTTTTTAGAAAAAATCCATATTAAAATTTGCGGTTTTTGAAAATGTGTTATATATCTCAAAAACTATTGACTAGGTACCTATATATGTCGTTCCACTTTTCGTATAAGTGTTTATTGAGGTCTACAACATAATATTTATTTTAGATTTTTCACTCTCTTACTTTAAAAGTTATTGGAGGGGGGGGGGGGGGGGGGAATACAGAATAGACTATGGGAAAAAATGATTAAAGAAACCTTATATTATTTTTAGAAACCTATCTATAGACAACTCACACGAATAGGTTTGATGAAATTTTTTTTTTCGTTTCAGTTCCATGTATGGGGATGGAGAGCCCCCTTAATTTTTTTATTATTTATTTTCGTATAAAAATTATAAAGCGGCTTACAGAATACATCTACCTACCAAGTTTCAAGTGTATAGTCTTGATAGTTTCAGAACAAAGTGGCTGTGACACACGGACGGACGGACAGACAGACAGACAGACATGACAAATCTATAAGGGTTCCGTTTTTTGCCACTCGGCTTCGGAACCCTAAAAACATTATAATAATATTGTTACCTGCTGTAGGAACGTAAATTGTTCAAAGTAACTTAAAAAAAGTTTTAGTAAAAAATTTATTTTTATGACAAGCTTTTTTACTTACTGTACTTTAATATTGTATTGTCATCTTCATCTGAATCAAACCTGTATACAACATTTCAGCTCCATCGGACACTGGCAAGTGGGGCAATCTTAATTTAACCCACTTCAAGTGGGTCAAATTAAGATTGCAAGATTTGTCCCCCACTAACTAACATACTAACTAACTAACTAACTAACATGGCAAGTTAATAAAAAGCTTGTAATAATAATTAATTCTATTCGTACAGTCACGAGCATAATATGTAAACGACTTATTATGACTATATCAAAATAAAAATATTAAAACGGTGACTATGACTTTTGTGGCACATATTATTATAAGTACTTTTGTTTTGGTTCGAAACGCTTCAAAGTGACAAAGTTCTCTGTTGTCAAAATTTTATTGCTGGTGAGCGTGACTGTACAGTACAATGCGCGCCACGAAAGCTGAGACCTCAGATATCGATTGTGTAGATAGATCATATGCAGTAAATGTTAGTATTAAACATAATATCTAAAATAAATTAAATGGTTTGTTTTTTATATACTTACTTTAATTTAATTTAGTAGGTTTATCGAAATGACAACCATTGTTTTCATACAAAATTTAACGCGTTTTTTTATCTATGAATTCAGTTTTTCTCGTTACTAATATCGAAGACATGGTTCATAAGAACGTTTCTTTGTATGTCTTACAGTGTCAGATTTGTCATACTGACCGATCAAATGGGTCAACCGGTATACAAAAGGTGTGAGATAAAAACAAAAAAATAAGTGACTTACAGAATATTTAATTCATCCAACAATGATTTGCACTTATCTCTTAATATTTTAACAGCTTCTATAAAAATCACATTAGGCGCCATCGCTCCAACAGACTCCACGTTAACTGAAAAGATAAAACATTGTTATTGTTGTGTATTGGCACAGAATAAATAATAGTTACTAGTAACAGAACCTGCACTTTGCAAGACCATTTAAACAAACTTCAACACGATAAAGTAGATTTCAGCTTCTACGGATCTAATTACGAACGGCTAGTCGTTGCATCTCTTTCTATCGCGCTCGGGCGGGCGGCCCGCTGTAAATTGTATTGAATTGATATCCCGAGATATAACCGAAGCGGCACTTATCTCGGGATTTTCAGCGAGTGACGGACGCCTGGTATTGGGAGGAAGGGTATTAAAGGTGGACAATACACAGTTGTTATTGACCGAGACAATGTTCGTTCATGTAGCTAATTAGGGCATCATGGCATCAGTGGCCCGATTCTGCTAACGTTAAGTCATAATCGTGTCTCAATCGTGTTTCAATTGTTGTGCTTTTTTACACACTAGTTACAAGAAATGTGAACTTTTTTCACAATACTACTGATGGTCACACCACACACTACATTCATATCACATCATACTGTCATAATTCTTGTAACTAGTATGTAAAAAAGCACGACAATTGAAACACGATTGAGACACGATTACGACTTAACGTTAGCAGAATCGGGCCACAGGTCTAATGGCTGACCCTAACGAAATTCGCAGTCGCAGGCCGATTGGATTATGCCTCTACACCACAGAGCATGTTTTTATATTAAAAGGGCAAATGAGCAGACGAGCCACGTGATGGGAAGTAGTCATCGGCACCCATGGATATCTACAACACCACAAGGGTTGCCTATGCTATGCGTTGCCAGCCTTTGCGTTTGAGGCTCCTATTTACACGCTTCTTGAAGAACTCCATGTCATAGCACAAAGGAAACACCTCTGGAGGAAGCTCATTCCACATCTTACAAGTTCGGGGTAGGAACGAACGTGATTCCCGAACGGTTGTTGGTTTCCAGGCGTCAAGAATGTGGGGGTGTTTAGGATTAGACGATTAGTTCTATTCACTTGGCGTGCGGTACGGTGGCGGAAATGTGACGGTGGCACCAGTTCAAAAAGCTCCTCAGAACATTCCCCATCTTAAAGACGGTAGAATACACACAGAGAGCTTATATCTCTGCGGTGACTAAGTGGTTCTAAACCGTCCGTGAGTCTCTGGTGGTCGACAATACGAACCGCACGGCGCTGAATGGAATCAAGTGGAAGAAGCTGGTATTCAGGAGTTTCGCCCATAGGTGCGCGAACAGGAGGTACTCCAGCCCCCTGATTCACAAACCGTCGGAAACATAATCGGATTCGAATTCTGTGCTTTGTCTTTGTCTATTCTATAGTGAGTGACAGAGACAATGCATACATTTCGCTGTAGGGAGCGTTTCCGACGGTTTGTGAATCAGGGGGCAGATGAGGTCGAACCAGTTATATTATAAAAGCAGGTGACGTGGAGTAAAGTACCTCTTGGCCTTATTGAGCACACCTAGCGTTTTAGAAGCCTACTTGGCTTTGCTTTCCAAATGACCCCGAAATTGGACTTCGTTCGTGATATCGTCGCCAAGTATTCCATTAGGTACTTTTAGAGGTGGTAAGGGGAATGTCCTGGAATGATGGCGCTAAGACGAATAGAGTTTTCTTTGCGGAGAAAGCGTATACTTGCGTCTTTGTGGGGTTAAAGTGGACAAGATTTTGTCTGCCCCACTCCGAGACTCACTCCAAGGAAGCCTAGACTTCCGACGCTAGTTGCTACCTGCCTGCACAGCGTAACCTGTTCGGAAGGGACATTTGCGCAACCTGAGTAAAGTGCATCACAAGACCTGCTGTCATCTGCATAACGTGCATGCTACTAATAAGTAACATATCATTGATGTGCATAATGAACAGGGTAGGCGATAGCATGGACCCTTGCGGGACGCCAGCATTGATGGGCATGGTGTCTGAGCATCTTCCATCTACAACGACTTTTACGCTCCACCCAGTCAGAAAGTTGGCGACCCATGTGCATAACCCTTTCGGAAGCCCGTATGTTGGTAACTTCGCCAAAAGTGCCTTATGCCAGACCCGGTCAAAAGCCTTTGTGATGTCTAGGCTCACGGCTAGTGCATCCCCCTTACACTCGATGGCGGCTGCCCATTGGTGAGTAAGATATACAAGATAAGAAGAGGTAAGAAGAAGCAAGTCACGCATTTAGTAGGTATTTACTGAATTGAGCTGGAATCGAAAACAAACTCTTAACAAGCTATTTGCCATGACAACTTAGAGAAATTCAAAATCATACACAGGTAATGAATAGAGAGCTTGTTTTGAGCAAAGGCCTTACTACGCGCGCCCCGCCGCCGACTTAGTGCATCCAACATATTTCTTGTGTTTATTGAGCTCCACGATAAAAAGTAAATAAGTAATCTTATGAGTGGATGCTTTTAATTGGCCATCTTAATTTAATTTAATACTTCTTGTAATGCTACCAAGCTGTACGCTTCACCAACTTTGTAAAGTAAAATAAAACGTAGGTACATACATATGAAATGGTCCCTTATCCTGCTGAGTACGACAGCGTCCTTGATCTCATCATATCGGTAAACGTTGCGGCTGCAAGTGTCGTAGCGGGCGTCCTGCACGCGCGCGCGGCCGTCCGCGTCGATGTTGATGACGCCGGGCGAAAAGCAGCTCTGGAGCAGCGTCGCCTCGCCGCCCGACACCTCGCGCGTCAGCCTGACCTCGGGCAGCAGCCGGTACGACGCGGTCGCTGCGGTTAAAGTGTCTACGTGAGTGAGAACACATAAGATGCTAAATGATTAGAAGCAGCTCTGGATCAGCGTCTCCTCGCGCCCGACACCTCGCGCGTCAGCCTGACCTCGGGCAGCAGCCGGTACGACGCGGTCGCTGCGGTTAAAGTGTCTACGTGAGTGAGAACACATAAGATGCTAAATGATTAGAAGCAGCTCTGGATCAGCGTCTCCTCGCGCCCGACACCTCGCGCGTCAGCCTGACCTCGGGCAGCAGCCGGTACGACGCGGTCGCTGCGGTTAAAGTGTCTACGTGAGTGAGAACACATAAGATGCTAAATGATTAGAAGCAGCTCTGGATCAGCGTCTCCTCGCGCCCGACACCTCGCGCGTCAGCCTGACCTCGGGCAGCAGCCGGTACGACGCGGTTAAAGTGTCTACGTGAGTGAGAACACATAAGATGCTATATGATTAGAAGCAGCTCTGGAGCAGCGTCTCCTCGCGCCCGACACCTCGCGCGTCAGCCTGACCTCGGGCAGCAGCCGGTACGACGCGGTCGCTGCGGTTAAAGTGTCTACGTGAGTGAGAACACATAAGATGCTAAATGATTAGAAGCAGCTCTGGATCAGCGTCTCCTCGCGCCCGACACCTCGCGCGTCAGCCTGACCTCGGGCAGCAGCCGGTACGACGCGGTTAAAGTGTCTACGAGAGTGAGAACACATAAGATGCTATATGATTAGAAGCAGCTCTGGAGCAGCGTCTCCTCGCGCCCGACACCTCGCGCGTCAGCCTGACCTCGGGCAGCAGCCGGTACGACGCGGTTAAAGTGTCTACGTGAGTGAGAACACATAAGATGCTATATGATTAGAAGCAGCTCTGGAGTAGCGTCTCCTCGCGCCCGACACCTCGCGCGTCAGCCTGACCTCGGGCAGCAGCCGGTACGACGCGGTCGCTGCGGTTAAAGTGTCTACGTGAGTGAAACACATAAGATGCTATATGATTAGAAGCAGCTCTGGAGCAGCGTCTCCTCGCGCCCGACACCTCGCGCGTCAGCCTGACCTCGGGCAGCAGCCGGTACGACGCGGTCGCTGCGGTTAAAGTGTCTACGTGAGTGGAACACATAAGATGCTATATGATTAGAAGCAGCTCTGGATCAGCGTCTCCTCGCGCCCGACACCTCGCGCGTCAGCGTGACCTCGGGCAGCAGCCGGTACGACGCGGTCGCTGCGGTTAAAGTGTCTACGTGAGTGAGAACACATAAGATGCTATATGATTAGAAGCAGCTCTGGATCAGCGTCTCCTCGCGCCCGACACCTCGCGCGTCAGCCTGACATCGGGCAACAGCCGGTACGACGCGGTTAAAGTGTCTACGTGAGTGGAACACATAAGATGCTATATGATTAGAAGCAGCTCTGGATCAGCGTCTCCTCGCGCCCGACACCTCGCGCGTCAGCGTGACCTCGGGCAGCAGCCGGTACGACGCGGTCGCTGCGGTTAAAGTGTCTACGTGAGTGAGAACACATAAGATGCTATATGATTAGAAGCAGCTCTGGAGCAGCGTCTCCTCGCGCCCGACACCTCGCGCGTCAGCCTGACCTCGGGCAGCAGCCGGTACGACGCGGTCGCTGCAGTTAAAGTGTCTACGTGAGTGAGAACACAAGATGCTATATGATTAGAAGCAGCTCTGGAGCAGCGTCTCCTCGCGCCCGACACCTCGCGCGTCAGCCTGACCTCGGGCAGCAGCCGGTACGACGCGGTCGCTGTGGTTAAAGTGTCTACGTGAGTGAGAACACATAAGATGCTATATGATTAGAAGCAGCTCTGGAGCAGCGTCTCCTCGCGCCCGACACCTCGGGCGTCAGCCTGACATCGGGCAGCAGCCGGTACGACGCGGTTAAAGTGTCTATGTGAGTGAGAGAGAACACATAAGATGCTATATGATGTGTTATATAATTAGAAGCACCTCTGGAGGAGCGTCGCCTCACCGCCTGACACCTCGCGCGTCAGCCTGACCCCGGGCAGCAGCCGGTACGACGCGGTCTCTGCGGTTAAAGTGTTGACGTCAGAACGAATAAGATGCTATATGAAGCAGCGTCGTCTCATCGCCGGACACCTTGTGCGTTAGCCTGGGCAGAAGCCGCCGTCGCTACGATTGAAGTGTCTTCGAGTGAGCAAAGCACGACCACAGCAGACATGCTACTTTGAGGCCGAGGCAGCTGACGGCTATTTTAGGAACCAATGAATTGGGTGTTTGACTGTTGTTGAAATGTAGATATTTAATTATGACATGCGAAAATATAATATTATTGAATAACAAATTTAAAAAAAGAAATTCATTATGTATTATAACAAGCGAATTATGAGCTACTTAATTGTGACTCTAGCTATCTCTTTCTAAAACGAAATTTTCTATGGCGAGAGTATGGCGCTATAGAAACGTGACGTCACGTTTCTATAGCGCTCTTCTTGTCTGATTAGTAAGTTTGATGCTCTATATCGCTGAAAATATGCAAGATATTTGAAAATAAATACCTATGTTGTGTTGCTACTAGTTAAATGAACATTTTAAGTCAATAAAAAAATTTCAGTCAAATACCCAATTACGCTTGTCATTACTGCAGTTCGGCCATCGAAATTATTTTATGAGTTATTTTTCACGAAATCAACACAGTACCAAAAAAAGCGCCATTCACCAATGTTAAAAGTTGCATGTCTGCTATAACCCTGAGAGCTAGAACTTTTTTATCGACAGCTAATTAAAGTTGAATTGCCAAAAGAATCAAATAAGCTACTAACTTATACTATCCTACTAATCCTACTATCCTACTTAATATTATAAATGTGAAAGTTT
Source organism: Crambus lathoniellus (assembly GCA_949710035.1). NCBI lineage: Eukaryota > Metazoa > Arthropoda > Insecta > Lepidoptera > Crambidae > Crambus > Crambus lathoniellus. The sequence goes on from OX453315.1 coordinate 10,146,605, forward strand.
AGATGTTTGGATGTTTGTTACTCAATTACGCCAAAACGGCTGAACGGATTTGGCTGAAATTTGGGACACAGATACTTTGGAGCCTGGAAATGAACATAGGCTACTTTTTATCCCGAAAAATTTCACATTCCCGCGGGATAACGTCGTGTAGTCAACGCGGGCGAAAGCGCAGGCGGAAAGCTAGTGACTAATAAATACTATTTAAATTACTCACCAACAGGGGAAAACTTTGCATGATCCTTGCCAACACCTTTTACAGCTACCAAGTGCAAATCTAGCTCATGACCCGGTCTCATTTTTGATATGAGGATGTCACCATGCACTGGCCCAACATCTGACTCTTTGTGAACCGATGCTTGATTGCCAATGGGATGCCATTTTATTTGTGAGGAATAAACTGAAATGACAAGCTTCCGATAAAAAACTACTTATGTTCCTTTTGCTCTGAAAGTTTATTTACAAAATCTTGCTAGTGATATAAGATCAAACAAACTTCTAGAAGTGCAGTTCGATCGATATTATGAGTCGCTTCATACGAAACATATAAATAAGTAGAGCAGGCGTACCGGTATTGGCCACTGTACCGGTTTTGGCCACTTTTTGCTCTAAAAGTTTTCTTAACAACTTTTAGCTATTTTTGATAAAGGGAATTAAAATAAGGTATTTTAAGGTAATAATAACAATAGTTAGAATTCCTTATGTCATAAGATTTTTTTTCAATATATTCCATTTTCTGTTTGAAAAATGTTTTGTATGAAAATTTAAAGAAATTTGTTTTGCATGAAATACTTTATAATCCTTTGTTTTTTACAATTAAATTGTTGTTTTGCAATTAACTGGTTTCTAGCGCATTAGAATATATTGATTTTACCTGGGTTTGGTTTTGATTTTTCGCAATACTTACAAAAGTTTAACTATCAGTAAGTGGCCAAAACCGGTACATTTGGCACCTCTCACGCATTGTGCGTAATATAAAAAAAACTAACTTGTTTTTAATAAATTGGAAAAATTTACCTTTAAAGGTAGATAAATTATCTATAATTTTAGATATAATTTGTGTCTTAAATACCTAAGACCATTTAGTACTTAGTGCTTAAAAGTCAAAAAATCCTTAAAGTGGCCACAAAGGGTACTTCTGCCCTACCTATAATTATTATAATACCGCCATTGTGGTCTAGTGGTTCACATCACCGATTTCAGACCAAGAGGTCCCGGCTATGGAATTGCGTAAAGTCAATCGTATTCATTTGGCAGTTCATATTGTATCATAATAAATATCATTCCATACAAATTGCAGCCGATTGAATATGATATGAACTGTCAAATTAATACGATTACCCTACGCAATTGCACCCCGGGTTCGATTTCCAGTGGGGGTACATATTGTATTCGGTTTGGTTGGTGATAGGACTTGTTCTTAGTCCGTCTGGCTAGCTACCGCCATCTTATCCAAGTCTGACGCCATAACAATGATGTTTTCAGCATTATTGTGTTCCGGCAGTTAGAGATAAGATAGCCAGTTCCTCAGTGATTGCGGAGTGATTCCGGGAGTAGAGCGCTTCCACCTTCAGCCTTATCACCACTTAACATCGGGTCTTCCACCTTCAGTCTTATCACCACTTAACATCGGGTGTGATGAAGGCTAAGTGCTAACCCCGTTGCTTGTGGATAGAAAAAAATATTTGTTTAAGTACTTGTAGTACCTACCTACCCCTTCTAGTTACTCGGCAGATCCGCACAATTTTTTTTTTATCCACAACGGAGTAGCACTTAGCCTTCATCACACCTGATGATAAGTGGTGATAAGGCTGAAGGTGGAAGCGCACTACTCCCGGAATCCTCAATCACTGAGGAACTGGCTATCTTATCTTTAACTGCCGGAACACAATAATGCTGAAAACATCATTGTTATGGCGTCAGACTTAGATAAGATGGTGGTAGCTAGCCAGGCGGACTAAGAACAAGTCCTACCACCAACCAAACCGATTACAATATGTACCCCCACTGGGAATCGAACCCGGGACCTCTGGGTCTGAAATCCGTGGTATGAACCACTAGACCACAGAGGCGGTTAATTTATGAGAGTATGAAAACTACTAGTTTTACAAAAACCGGTCACCATTTCCGGTTGCGTAATAATGCGATGTAAAGGGTGGGTGGGAAGCTCATATCTTTCGTATGAAGCGATTCCTTTATTATCGATCGAACTTTACTTCTAGAAATTCGTTTGATCTTAAATTATATTTCGTCGCTTCATACTCAGATATGAAAAAATATATAATATTTGTTTACTTGTAAATGTTTAGAGATATCAGGGCAGCTTTGCTAAATGTAGCATTATTTTTAAGGGCAAATCACAATATGTGAATGATAATTTATCATTAAGAACACAGATATTAGACGCCTTTAAACTACACATAGGTGTTTCGACGTTTCGACCGAATTGCATCGGCCGTGGTCACCAAGTGATTACATGCTCTTTGGTGGTCACGGGCTGACTGGAGCTGCGGTGTTACGCCTCCTCCTCTGCGGTGGAACCTTCATCGACCGTCCAACAGTTTTTCCAACTACCGTCACACACAACACAACACTTACGTCCCTATTCCGTATCATAGGCGTATTCTGGTAGTTAGCCGACCGCGAACAAAGAGATAGTGCGTTTGCAATTACTGGATTCCACACTGCAGATAATTTATAGCCATCTTCCGGATTGAAGTTATTTTGATGTTTTTTTAATTTCAATCGCTTCACGTACGACTCGTGAATAAAAATGGCGATCAGAGGAAAGAACCTGCGTGCGATGAAATTAGATCCATTGGTTTGTGCCACTTTCCAGCAAGTGTTCTGCAATCGCTGATTTATAAATCTGGCGGTTTTGTACGCAGTGATGTGTTCATGGACTCTTTCAGTGATAGTTCGTTTCGTCTGACCCTGAATATAAAGGTGATAATATTTTTTTTACTTTTAGTTGGGTGTGTTAGTATTCTGTACTCTGCTCCAATTTGTTTGTGATTCAATATTATAGCTATCACCATACGCAATGTTCTAATTCTAGAAATTGAGTGTGTTCGACAAATTATTTTAAAATACTTTTTTTTAATACGTTTGGGCGTTTTACGGGTGGGAAGTGTAAAATATGTTAACAGATTGTGAAAGTGAGAGGAAATACAACAAATTCAAAAAACATTTTTTTTTTTTTTTTTTTTAAATTGAATCGAATCGATTCAATCGATCTGCCGAGATCGATTCAAAGCCATACGATTTAGATCGAAAATCGATTCACGGGGGTATGATCCATTACGATCCAAAAGATCGAGTCAATGCAAAAAGTCGGGCATCCCTAGTCCGTGACAAGCCGGCCGGCCGGGGCGGGGGCGGTGGGACCGAGGTTGTCCCCCTCCCCGCTCGTGGGGCGATATTAGGTATGCAACCGGTGCAAGTGGTGATGTTTTTTGTAAAGCTAGTACTTTTCACTCACTATAATTGTGCGGACCTGCCGAGTAACTAGAAAGGGTACTACTAGTACCTAAACAAATATTATAATATAAGTACCTATTATCCTTATCACCTATATATATAATAGGTCTTTACCTATGAAATTGCCGTTTTGTATGGAGATTTCTGTAATATTTTTTTTTCCATACTAACGTTTTTGTTATTATTTAACGACTAATATTATGTAAATTTACAAAATTTTACACACGTATTTATGGATATTTTAACTACTAAATGACACATTCGTTTTGAGAAAAAAAATTTTTTTTCACTAAGTTACAACTAATAAAGTACGAAATTCTGGAAACAAAAATAATCGTAACTTTCGGAATAAGCTTTTTCTATGTAAATAATCAAATATCGTGGTTATTAAATTATCAAAAGTTGCTCGATACGGTCTTAATGTAACGCAATATTAAAGAAATTATATATTTCTAATATTATAAAAGTTGTTAAGTTATATGTACAAAAGAAAAAAACGGCAATTTCATATGTAAAGACCTATTATTATACCTATATCCGAGAATGAAGCAACAAAAATAGGTTTTGCCTATGAAATTGCCATTTTTAGGGTTCCGTACCTCAAAAGGAAAAACGGAACCCTTATAGGATCACTTTTTTGTCCGTCTGTCTGTCTGTCTGTCCGTCCGTCTGTCTGTCAAGACCCTTTATCTCAGAAACGCGTGGAGGTATCGAGTTGAAATTAAAACCATATACTAAGGTCTACGGTCCCTTGAAGCTGTGAAAAAAATCAAACTTCTTAGGGCTGATTTTTCAATGCCTGGATAAAATTTATTCGTTGCCATTTATATCTCTCTTGTTTTGAAATTGACATTTATTTTGGTTGGTTATTAATTTATCTGACTGATAACTTATTTAAATTTTTAGATTTTTGCATTCACAATGCAATTTTTATTACTTCATCATCATCATCATTTGATTTTTATTACACACTTATTGAAAAATGGAAAATGGAAGTATTTAGAAAAAAGCGACCCGTCTCACAACCAGCTCCGATGGGACTCGAACCCACGACCTTTCGCTTTCCGGGCGACTGCTCTAACCACTGAGTTACGGAGTCGTTACGAGAAGCGTTGAATTTATCTAATACTTCTTAGTGTACGACCAGAGTGCCCGCTCTGCTTGAGCGTCGGGCGGGGCGGGGTGGGCAGCGTTCATCATTTTGTTTGCTGACCGACGCGACGCTCCGGCCGCTACTCAGGACACCACTATGCGCAAGCATTTGTTTAACATGAACGCTGCCCGCGCCGCCCCGCCCGACGCTCAACCAGATCTCGTACACTTACGCGCTGTATAGTCAGCGTTAATTTCATCAATGTGGAGATATTACTACCCTCACACGCGAAAGAAAGAAAAAAAGTTGTGAGACAGGTCGATTTTTTCTAAATTATACTTCATTTTCCATTTTTCAATAATAAAAATTGCATTGTGAATAATGATAATTCCGACTTCCTACAATTTCCCCCATAGAAAACGGCAATTTCATAGGTAAAGACGTAGTATAAAGGCATTTTTTGTTTGATAAAGTGTTTTAGGATTTTACCACTGTGGTTCTCATACAAATCTTCAGGCCGATAGGAGTCCTTAGGTTGAGACTTATTATTTGAGCACCTAACCTTAAGGGAAAACTCTAATGTATCAAATTCAGTTCCTTCTGTTGCATCTGAAAATATTTATAATAATCATTAGTAAACAACAAACCAACAAGAATAATTTTGCTAATTAGAAAATACTTATATAAAATTCTTTTATCATCATTATAGTATAGTATGTGCAGTGCAGCATGGTGCATATGACAGCCAAAAGTTCCTTATGCTATTGGAATAAAACTCAAGAAAAGCAGCATTAGACATTTTTAGTGCAGCTTATGCTAGAAAATTAGAACCTATTCCTTGTGCAGAAGCAACATTTGGCTTTGCACAAAGGGACGTAGTTTCTGAAAAACGTTCCATCCCACAAACATAACATTTTGAGATAATTGAGAATGAAGTTCCATTCAGTAGGTATTTCTTTACGAAATATATTATTTTTAGTACTGAATCTTTTGTATGTTGTTCATGTTATGATAAAGTTTTAATTTGACGTTATTTTAGACTTCTACCCCTTATTTCAAAACGTGGACTAAAATAATCGTGGTTTAAAACTGGTACTAAACTGGTGCTGTCACTTAAATTTTCCAAATGAAAGACAGAATTAGCATTAATTTTAAACCAGGTCTAACTTTAGTCCGCGTTTTGTAATAAGGGGGCTAATGTTTATATATTTTTTTTAATATTTGTATAAATCCTGCTGTGGATCCTTTTCGATTAGTTGCAATTTTCATGACACATTTCATATTTTAATTTATTAAAAACGTTCCAAACAACCATCATGACAAAGAAAATAACAAAACACTCTCTATTTTGGGCAGTTGTGTAAAAATAAAACAAGAAGTAATAATACATATATAAAAAACGTTCCAGACAACATAATTGACAAAAAAAACTAAATAAGCATTATAGAAGAAAACACATACTAGGACAAAAGTTTTCCTTCATTTTGGTCTCCAAAATTGAAGTCAGGTTCATCAGAAAACCCTTCAGTTTACTCAGGTCCTTCAATGCCTTTCTGGATTTTTTATAAGAATAGGCTCAGTAATAAGACTGGACATTCCCTTTCGCTCATTTTATTTAGCCTGAGTAATAGGTTTCCTGTCTGGCTAAAGTGGAACAAGGTGTTAGGGGTCTTTTTCGTGCTGGTCTTAGGCCCGATATCACCAATGATATTTAAACGCGATTAACGCTAAATGGTTTTGAATGTGACAAAGACAGAAAAACGTTTAAAACGTATTTCTGTCTTTGTCACATTCAAACAGCTGACAGGGACAGAACTATGTTTTAAACACGTTTAGCGTTAATCACGTTTAAATATCAGTGGTGAAAGTCACCCTTAATCATGTATGATCAGATTTAAGAAAAAAAATTGCAGTTAGCTGGATCTGGTCAAACGTTTCAAATAACACTGATTTCAGTAACATTGAAACACAAAAACTTTAAGATTACTTAAGTATGATTAAGACTTGCAAGAAAAAGTCCCCTCTAATCTAATTCATAAATAAATATATTCAAGAAAGGATTATTTCCCTATGTATTCATGAAGTGAGATTATATTGAGAACTAGCTTTCCGCCCGCGGCTTCGCACGCGTGAACTACACGACGTTATCCCGCGGGAATGTGACATTTTCCCGGGATAAAAAGTAGCCTATGTTCCTCTCCAAGCTACAAAGTATCTGTGTCCCAAATTTCAGCCAAATCCGTTCAGTCGTTTCGGCGTGATTGAGTAACAAACATCCAAACATCCAAACATCTAAACTTTCACATCACTACATAGTATAAAACAAAGTCGCTTTCTCTTTCCCTATGTCCCTTTGTATGCTTAAATCTTTGAAACTACGCAACGGATTTTGATGCGTTTTTTTAATAGATAGAGTGATTCAATAGGAAGGTTTATATGTACTTTTTATCCCGATATTCCCACGGGAACGGGAACCACGCGGGTGAAACCGCGGGCGGCCGCTAGTTTATAATATTAGTAGGATAACCAAGAGTTTTCTTTCACGCACGGCTCACAAGTTCTTGTTCTACTTTGGCCAGATGGGAAGCCGAATACTTAAGCTAAATTAAATGACTTAAAATGACTTAAGTCAATGTTCAGTCTAATCCCTAAGGTTTGCATATCCTTAGGAGAAACTGAAGGGCATGGAAGGACCCGATTATATTAAAGAATTTGCTGGTGAACCTGCCTTCGATTTTGTAGACTAAGTTGCAGAAGAACTTTTGTCCTAGTTATTTTTACCACCCTTTTCTCTATTAATCTTGTTTTATTTTCATTTACTTTGTCATTCATGTTGTTTGGAACGTTTTCTATAAATTGAAAAAATAAATGTAACATGAGTACTTATGCAATAAACTAAAAACGTTCTACTAACTCTAGAAGTCTATAACAGGGTCAAATTAAAACTCTGTTATATTATTTACAACATAAAAGGATCAGCAGGATAAAAAAAATGTTTCGACGAATTAATCCTGTTTTTCAAAAAAATTTTCAAAATGTTATGTTATTGTGTCAGAACTTTGTCTATTTAGCATTAGTTAACATCTATATATATAAAAATGAATCCCTATTTTCCTTGGTCACGACATCACGCGTGAACGGCTGGACCGATTTGGCTAATTTTGGTCTTGAAATGTTCGTGGAAGTCCAAGGAAGGTTTTAAGGAGGGGTAAGTAGGGGTAGAGTAGAAGTTGGGTAGGGGTAGGGTAGTAGGGGTAGGGTAGGGTAGGGGTATGGTAGGGGTAGGGTAAGGGTAGGAGTAGGGTAGGGTAGGGGTAGGAGTAGGGTAGGGTAGGGTGAGGGTAGGGTAGGGTAGGGTAGGGTAGGGGTAGGGTAGGGGTAGAGTACGGGTAGGGTAGGGTGGAGTAGGGGGTAGGGCCACGGGAACGAAGTCGCGTTGGGTCAGCTAGTCTATATATAAAAATGAATCCCTATTTCCCTTGGTCACGCCATCACGCGTGAACGGCTGGACCGATTTGGCTAAGTTTGGTCTTGAAATGTTCGTGGAAGTCCAAGGAAGGTTTTAACGGTGAGAAAATAGGGGAAGGAGGGGTAAGTAGGGGTAGAGTAGAAGTAGGGTAGGGGTAGGGTAGGGGTAGAGTACGGGTAGGCTAGGGTGGAGTAGGGGGTAGGGCCACGGGAACGAAGTCGCGCTGTGTCAGCTAGTTCATCATCACCATCATTATCAGCCTTTCTCGACCCACTGCTGAGCATAGGCCTCTCTTAATTTATGCCAATGGCTACCGCTACGGTTCTGAGCAATTGTCAGCCATGTGCACCCCGCGGTCTTGACAATATCGTCGACCCATCTTGCTGGTGGACGACCCCTATTTCTGTACCCGTGTCTCGGTCTCCACTCGGTAAGTGCCTTGGTCCATCTGCCGTCGCTCTTTCTCGCAACGTGTCCCGCCCAACTCCATTTAAGTCTCAATATCCGCTCACTGACATCATGGACTTTCGTCAGTTTGCGAGTTTTGGTGTTAGGGTCTCGATCTAAAAGCTTGACGCCGAGCATAGCGCGCTCCATGGCTCTTTGCGCAACACTAATTTTATGCACAGCTTCCTTAGTGAGCCGCCAAGTCTCAGCGCCGTATGTCATTGTAGGCAGGACACATTGGTTGAAAAGACGTGTTTTAAGACATTGTGGGATGTGAGCAGACTTGAAGATGTCATCCAACTTTCCGAATGCTGTCCAGCCCAGCTGTACAGGTCTGTCTGGACACTTCTTTTAGCTGATACTCTCTGCCAAAAGATAAAACATGACCAAGATACACATATGAGTCGACCACATCTAGTCTCTCGCCCCCAACCGTAATGTTAGGAGTCGAGACTGCAGGTATGTTCGACATAATCTTGGTCTTGGCCATGTTCATCTTGAGACCGACGATAATAGAGGCATTGGCAAGTTCATTCAACATGGTCTCCAGGTTGCTCATTGTCTTGGCGAACAGCACAATATCATCGGCAAAGCGCAGATGCGACAAGTAGACTCCATTCACATTTATACCGCACTGATCCCAAGAAAGCGTTTTATAATGAACGTCAAGATGACGGGATCACTGCTTGTAATTACCAGACTTTCCCATATTTCTTATGTACTCGTTTTGTACCTTTTTGTACCTATAATTATAATTTTGGTACCTTCTTGGTCTAAAGGATATTAAAAGTCGATACTGATCCCGCCATTATGACGCATCAAAATGACGGGATGAAGCTGTTACCACAAAACTTCTATTAATTTTATTGAACTAATTACTCTAAGATTTAGAACTCATTTAGTACCTCCCGAAAGTCATGTAACATTACTGGAGTTTCGTTTAGCTTTTTTGTTATTTAAAATCTTCCCTTTATCAGCTTTTACGCCTGAAAAATTGTCAAGAGCAAAGTTTGAGTTGAATAAATGTTTGCTCTTCAATTAGGGAGGAGCCCGTGGCGAGTGGTTAGCATGCTCGGCTTGCGATGATTGAGATTAAACAATGTTCGCAATGGTCGGTCACGGGATGGGTGACCAAATTTTTTTCATCTTGAGGGTCTTTATGCCTTCCGAAGAAGGAACGTTAAGCCGTTAGTCCTGGCTGCATTTGCAGTCGTTAAAACCCACCAATCCGCGCTGGGCCCGCGTGGCGAGACATGACCCATTCTTCCTATCCATCCATAAAGAAGACCAAGTGCCCCAGCAGTGGGGACATTAAACGGCCGATGATGATGAATTACGCCTGCCATAATTGAAGAGCAAACATTTATTCAACTCAAACTTTGCTCTTGACAATTTTTCAGGCGTAAAAGCTGATAAAGGCTTTCCTTTACATCTTTATGTTAAATAACAAAAAAGCTAAACGAAACTCCAGTAATGTTACATGACTTTCGGGAGGTACTAAATGAGTTCTAAATCTTAGTGTAGTTAGTTCAATAAAATTAATAGAAGTTTTGTGGTAACAGCTTGATCCCGTCATTTTGATGCGTCATAATGGCGGGATCAGTATCGACTTTTAATATCCTTTAGACCAAGAAGGTACCAAAATTATAATTATAGGTACAAAAAGGTACAAAACGAGTACATAAGAAATATGGGAAAGTCTGTTTAAAACAAGCAGTGATCCCGTCATCTTGACGTTCATGTTTTATTATAGCCGCTACACACGCTCCTATCCGACCGCCGATTTGGTGCGGGCGAACTTCACTGCAGATCTGATCCGCGCCTACACACGTTCAAAACAAATCTGCCGCACCAAATCGGTCGGCGCTACACACGTTCCGATTTAGTCTGGCCGCACCTAGCTGTTGTTGCAGTGTTGCCAGCCACTGCTAATCTCCCAATATTAATATTATTTATAAATACTGAAAACATTGATTTGCTTGCAATAGATGGATAAAAAGAAAAATATTTTCGGTTTTAATGTTTTATTATTTTAAAGAATTTCATTATTTTTTAATTTTCTGTTGTTTTCATTAAAATACTAGAACATGCTAAATATTTACTAAAAGTAGCACTTATTGATGATGCCGTTATTATAAATATTTAGTTTTACGACAAATTGCGAGTTTTTAAATAAAATAAAAGAAAAAAAACTAATAAGTAGATAAAAGAATCTTTGCACAAATTGCCATAATTAAACCTTTCGTTTGTTCAGTCCTACGTAAAACTCATGAACGAGCATTAAATTCAATACTGTGAAAATCCCTTAAACGTAATTCTATCTGCTTTAAATATTTCCACTTTTACATATTTTCTCCCTAAATCTAGGGGAAAACCTCCAAAATTGTCAACACTGCCAAGTTGGTCCAGTCGGAAGCCTACACACGTTCCGATTTGGTAGGAAGCGAAGTTCGTGCGAACCAAATCCGGCCGACCGCGTCAAACACGAATAATAATAATTATGGTCGGACGACGACGCTACACACGTCCAGATTTGGTCTGGCTGGAGCAGACCAAATCGGCTGTCGGATCGGAACGTGTGTAGAGTCTATCAAAAACATCTTCCAAGGCAGACGTAAAAAGCTTGGGTGATATTGGGTCCCCCTGTCGCACCCCCCGCCCAATGGTAATAGGGTTGGTGGTCAAATTGTGTAGCCTTACTTGCATGGTTGCCGATCTGTATATCTCCCGGAGCAGATCCACATACCGGGCATCAATGTGGCAGCGATGAAGAGAGTCAAACACAGCCCAATGCTCGACACTGTCGAAGGCCTTTTCATAGTCAACGAAAGCCATGCAAAGGTGTTGGTTAAACTCGTGACTCTTTTCCATCAATTGTTTGACTGAGTGGAAGTGATCAATGGTAGAGAAGTTCTGATGGTTGGTTTTCATCCAGCTTTCGGGTAAGGCGGTTACAGAGGACCTTGGCAAAAAGTTTATATATTTGTGACAGCAAACTTATTGGCCTATAATCGCCAAGGTCAGTGTCGTTGGGTGGTGGCAGCTGGGCGACTTCCAGTGATTCTTAGCACCCTCTGTCCTGCCGGAACCATGGTCGCTGCCAGAACCAGGAACAGCAGAGCTGCTGGGGACTGAGGGCCGGGGCTTGTTGGTGTTTATCATAAAATAAGAGGATTTAGCCGTAAAACGCCACGCTGGCCAGTGCGTCTTGGCGAGTTGTAAATCCCGGTCACGTTAGCCTATAGAACAAAGTAAAGCAGCAGTATTACTGCTCTTCTCCTATAGTTTCCAGGGGGGACCACATGGAGGTGTGATGCGGAACCGGTATAGCAAAATTCTGTGTTGAGAAATAGCAACATTAAACCTTGGGTTACTAAATATAAATGAAGATATTTGGTGGAGTTGGGGTATATTTTATTGATTGAATACACTTTACTTGACTTGAGACTTTTTAATCACCTTCTATTTTGCCGAGATAGGTAACAATTATTTAAATGAAACATGATTCAAACAACTTGGATCTCTGTAAAGAAATGTCTACACTAAGGAGTGTATACATTATTTTTAAACTAAAATGTTCCAGGAGGCTTGGAACATTTTAGTGAAACATCTATTAAAAGGTCAATCAGATATTAAAAAAAAAAAGTTCCAGACAGCTTGGATCACTTTTAAGAAATTTGTTTATGCCCATATCTTATATTTTACTTGTTCCACACAGCTTGGGCTCTTTTAGCTTAATAATTATTTCGACTCTCCATACAATGTGTGTTAAGTAGGTTGGGCTACTATATCAAAATTTCATATTTAGAGTGCTTGTAGATCTATCAAATTTTGACAGCTACTAAATAGAAGTCGCGTGACTTATTTATTTGGTGTTGTTAACTCTATTTTGACCTGGTTGTGGGTTGGAAAGATTTCAGAAACTATGTCAAAATGAGCTGTCATAGACACCATGCTACACCGCACAAACTATAGTAATACAACAAACCAACAAGAATATTTTTGCATATTTAAAAATCCATTTTGTTTTTATGGAGATTAATTTTAAGTAGGTACATATTTACATACCTACATTATTATTATTTATAGGGGGGACGCCAGCGAAGCCGGACGGGTGATCAGTCACCTAGGTCGGGACCATTTCACCCAAAAAAATATAAATATACCTACATTACTTATAATGTTAATCCATAGTCTTCTGACATGTTTATTTAAATTTATTAGGTACTAACCTTCTGGCCTATATTCAAATAATCTGGGATCTGCTTTCAAAGGAATCAAACCCAGCCGGTGAGCAAGTACTTCATCTTGTATAATAGAAGTATTATTTTTTATCATAACCTTTTCAATTGCCATACTGGGCACTTCACTAAGCATGAGCCTTCTGAATGCATTAGCAAATGCAGGCTGAATACCAATCAAATCAAATTCCATTTCAAAATTATCCATTCGTACTATGACAATTCGAAAATTTTTGGCAAACTTTTTAAAACTCCATTTTTCATCAGCCATGCCATAGTCGTCTGGGGCATTCTGCAGTTAAGATAATGATTTTTTAATATATACAAATCAAACACAAAGATAATAAAGAGAGTTTGGTAACATACCTTTACTCTAAATTCCTCCAAAAACACCCTCGGTTTGCTATCAGTTTCATGCATCTCGAAAAATTATAACGCCAAGTCTTTGATCAAAAATATAACACACGTTACACACGTACAAACAAACGGACCAAACGGTAGATGAATGAGATGAAGCAAGGTAGGTAGGTCTAAAAAAATAAAAATATCATTTATTTTAAGTATTTCAAATGTTTCAAATCTTTTCAACTCAAAATCAAAACCCAACAAAACCAAACCTCCACCACATACAGATAGGAATCAAGCCATAGAGCGGCCGTTCGCACAAATTATATAGACTAGTACAGATAGGAATCAAGCCTTATAGCGGCCGTTTGTTAGTGAATGACGGACCCCGATTAGATTTTGACAACATAGTGCTGCCAGCACTATCGACACCCTTGATTCGTTATCGATAGTTGTGCAAATCATCGACGTTTGGTATGTACAACCCTAGTATTATACTATTTTAAATTCTGCTCAAATAAAAAACACATTTGATGAAAGAAGGCATTTATTACTTCACATTATAATTTTATCAAATACAAAGTACATAAGTATAAGTTGAGATTTATACAAGACAAAGAATGAGAGTAATGAAATTACACTAAATTGACTTAATAGATAAACTAAGAAATATAAATACTTTATCAGCCACAAGAAAAATTAAACTGCTTGCAAATATTTTTTACGCACAAATGCTAATGCTATTTTTCCTAGTAGTATTATTTAGTATCTGCCATTTCATTATTTACTGTTAATATCACTTTCAATGCAAGACGCAATAACCTAACTCTAATAGTTAAACATTTAATGCAGTAAGTAATCAATATAGCAACTAACAGCAGTAATTTGCACCATAATTCTGATTTGATAACTTATTACCGCAAGAATAGGCAGACACGGGCATCTTCGCAGCACTCCACGAACCTCGTTGAGACTCAAGTTATCTGAAAAGATTAGATTTGGTTAGTATAGATTCTACATATTGTTACTATAATCTGCTATAACATTTTATAAACAAATAAGTGATAGTTGAACCGAAAAGTTTGTAAATCAAGAAAGAGTAGTGAGTATAAAGCACATTTTGTTTGTTGTGCCGCTATGCACAAGTTATAGATAATCAATGTTTATAGTTAATAACTGTTATTAAGTAGATAAGCTTTGTACATAGACTGATGAGAGGTAGTATATATAATTAAGTAAGATCTAAGATAGTAGGTAGCAGTAACAGTTATAACATAGTCATAAGACAATCACAATAAACCATCATTCGTACAGACAACAATCTTAAATTATCCCACCAGTACATTTGTTATAACTCTGTTCTGTTTGTCAGAATCAGAAATATGAATTTGATGATAAGGCATTTTAAATGTTTTGACAAAGTTATTGAATTACTTACACTGTTATTTTCTCTTGACTTCGTATTAACAACTTCAAAATTCGAAAATGAAACTTGTTAAATGTGACAATTGATTATTTAAATTTAATCCCAAGTCATCTACTGTGCTTTATCATTATCACCATATGATATCACTTCTAAATGTATATTGAAATAAGGTATTAGGAAGGTTTTTTATTAACAAAACTAATCAATAATTAATTACACATACCTACTTACATTCATATAAAAAGAATAAACAAACATTACCTATCTTTCATTCATAACTTCTTCTTCAACATGCCAATGACAAGTACAAAATCATATGTTGTTGGCCCAAAACTGTGCCACTCTCACCTCGTTATCTGCAGCCAACATGAGGTCCTCATGCGTGCAGGTGTCCGGGCATAAAGAGCAATCAATGAAGTGGGCCATGGTCTGTGGAGTGTAACCACACCTGCACGCGAGATCCGTGTTACTGGTGAAGCCCCACCTGGACAGGTTGTCTTTACTTCAACCAACTTGGGTACGGAGTCTATTTAAAGATCTCCATAATGATCTGGGAAGTTCAAGGCCAGGAGGGAGCTTTTCCTGGATGAGCACATATGAGTGTAAAAGGGTAGCCGACTTTTCCCACAGTTTAACTTTGGTTAAAGAGGCCTCCGTGGTGCCAGGAATGACGCACTTGTAAAAACTATTGCGACTCTTTAGCCTTTGATAAATTTCATAACTTTCTGAGAAACCGAATCTTCTTTACTCCGGTTAAGTTGTGAACTGTATTTTCTTTTGTTTTGGTTAGTTTTAAGATATACAATGTTGCCTCTTGGAATTACCTAAAACAACAAAACTCGAATTTAAGTTAATGTAATAAATAATTGATACATAAAACTACGTAAATAGATATACTTACGTGTACCGAAGGCATCTTCGAATAATTTATCCATATTTCTGTAAAGAAATATCTGAGAAAAAGTGGAAAAACATCTAAAGAATACTAGAAAACCGAAATGAGAAAAAAAACACGAACTAAATAAACGTCAACTTGAAATTCTTGAAAAAAGTGACAGCTTAAATTTTAGCCAATGGGGGCACCCCAACAGAATGGTGGTCTTAATTATAGCCAATGAATGGGTATCGGGGCTACCGGCCACTAAGTTTTGACCTATTCTATGGGTGATTCCAACGCCTGGCCGTTCGTTAGTAGTAGTAGTGTTTTCGTCCTTTTCGGGACCGGCGAAGGTCTAAGCCATACTGCCAGTTCTTCAGTGTTGGTTTCTTAAACTTGTTTAATTAAAAGGCAAAGCCAAATCTTGAGTCTTTTTAGTATTTTTTAAGGCAAAAAGCCAAATCTTATATTATCTTTTTTGTAAAATCTTGTTATCTTTTCCAGTTGAAAGTCATATCCGAGTTAAGTAGTAGTCATATCCGGTTTGTCTCACATCAAATTTCTCCAAGAGTGGAGATAATATATTCATATATGGGGATGAAATTTTCAGGGCGAGCTAGGATGTCCTGTAGTGATGGCGGGATGGTTTTATGTGTTTTTAAGAGCTGATCTATTAATAACAGTCGCTGTATATTGAACGCCGGGCATGTGAAAAAGATGTGTTCCAGAGTTTGATCTTGCTGTGAAGTGCATTCAGTGCATACTGGGGATGATATTATGCGCATACGACACAAATGGGCTTTAAATCTGCAGTGTCCAAATCTCAGCCTGTTTATCTGCGTGTAAAACTTCCTTTGCAGATAGTTACCGGATACAGCGAACCAGGGTTTTCGGCCAACTTCTTTATTAATTCCAGCATACCATGCTCCTTTTGATTGGATGATAATTTCCCTTTCTTCAATCCATTGGTTATTGATTTTCTTACGATATTCAGGAAGCAGATCTTGCCAAGGGGTTGGAATGTTTTTAATGTTGCCACCCAGAGAATTCGTTAGTCTGGCAAGATAATCGGCATTTTCGTTGCCTGTCACACCGACATGTGCTGGAGTCCATACAAACTTTACTTTCTTGTTGTTATCTGCTAAATTTTGCATTATTTCTTTGATCTCAAATAGTATATAATGTGAATTGTGGAATCCTGGATTATCTAGTGCATTTAACACAGACATGCTATCAGAAACTATTAGAAATCTACCTTTGTCAGAGCACATAACATCAGTTTGTATGTAGTGTAAGGCCAACAGGATTGCTGTGGCTTCAGCTGAAAAAACGCTAAAATTAGCTGATAAGCGATTACCTTTTCCGTACTTTAAATTTTTATGGTAATACGCTGCTGAAACTCCACTATCACTTTTCGATCCATCCGTGTAAATTACTTGGTATTCTTGCCAATCTGATAATTTTTCATAAACTGCCTCTTTGGTTCGAAGACCATGATCAATATCTATTTCTAATGGAGGAAATTTACTTTCATAAGAACCACAGTAGCAAGCCCAGTTTTCATGGCTTTTTATATTATTTTCTAGTTCAATATATGCTGATGTTTCTTGAAAATCATGTAGAATAAATGGGCATTTACAATTTGATGAAGAAGCATGTAAAGTGTGAATACTATTACTTTTTAGTTTGTTCAAAAGAATGTGATTATTTACACTGTGTAGTTTAAGAATAAATTTAAATTTTAAGTATTTAAACCTTAATAATAGGGATGAGATATTGCATTCTATTTGCATTGATATAATAGGTGTAGTGTTCATTGCCCCTGTGATAAGTCTAAGATTTTTATTTTGAATCTTTTCCAGTTTATTTACAAGAACAGCAATAGAGGAATAACATAGGAAACTATATTCAAAATGAGAACGAACAATGGATTTGTACAACATGAGTAAAATTTTTGGATCAGCTCCCCAGAATGTTTGGGCTAGGGACTTTAAGATATTAAATGCTCTTAATGCTCTGTCTGCCAAGCCAGAAACATGTTTAACCCATGAAAGGTTCCGTGTAAAAATGACTCCTAAGAATTTGGCCTCATCACTGACAGGAAGTAAATTACCATCATACAAAATATTTGTGAGTAAAATCTTTGATTTACTAAATACTACAACATTAGTTTTACTTAGGTTAACTTCTAACTTTAAATAATCAAAATAGGCTTTCAATCTTATCAATGCATTATTAAGTTTTTGTTCTACTTGATGCATGTTTTTGCCGGTGCAATAGACTGTGAGATCATCAGCATACTGCAAATTTTGTATATCATTTCCTAATATATTATTTAACTTATGAATGTATAAAATGAATAATAATGGACTTAATATTCCACCTTGACAAACGCCTTTATTGGATGATTGTGGTCCATATAAATTATTTTGAAATTTAACAAACACATCTCTTTTATTTAAGAAATTAAATATCCATCTAATTAATTTTTCAGGGAAGCCCAGTGAAAACAGCTCATTCGCAAGAACTTTATGATCAACATTATTGAAGGCGCCCGTTATATCAAAGAAAATACACACTATGAAATTACCACTAGCTAAAGCATTATGTACATCTAAATACAAGTGATTCAAACTTTCAATTGCTGAACGACCTCTTCTGAAACCAAACTGATTATAAGGCAATAAATTATTATGTTCTATAAAGTATTCCAGTCTTTGTTTTATCAATTGCTCAAATAACTTGGCTGCACAGGATGTTAGTGCTATGGGTCTATATGAGTCATGATGATTTTTAGCTTTGCCTGGTTTAAGAATAGGGACAAGGCAATCAACTTTCCAGGATTTTGGAATAATTAGTTTGTTCCATAATGCATTAAAAATATTAAGAACTATTTTATGACCCATCATACTAAGATTCTTAAACATTTTGTAAGATATATGGTCTAAACCAAAGGCAGTGTCTTTACGAGAATCTATGGCAGCTATTAATTCAATTAAAGTAAAGGGTTTCATGAAAAAATTTTCAGTATCAGAATTATAATCAGAATGGTCGCTTAATGGTTGAGATTGTGTATTAGAGGTGTACTTATCTAAAAACGACTGGATCCAACTGTTAGAATTGAAATTACTGGGGTGACTGCAGTATGATTTATTAAATTTTCTTATGTTAGCCCATACCAAAGATAGAGGTGTCTGACGATTGAGTGTGTTACATAGTTCGAACCACGCATTTTTCCTTTCCTTACTAATTATTAGTTTTTTCTGTGCTTGTTTCTTTTTAAATTGTATGTAATTTTGCTCAGTAGTGTTATGTTTAAATTCTATATAAGCAGATTTACATGTTGCTACAGCTTGTGCGCATATATCGTTCCACCAAGGGAGTTTTAACTTTCTTTTTTTATTTTGTCTATGTGATGGTTGATGTACTGGTTTTCGAAAAGAATTTGCCTCATCTACACATTCTAATAAAATTTCAGAAAGCAAATTATAACATGTTTCTGGATCATTTATGTTAAAGTTACAGTTACTTATTGAAACATCTGTCAACTGCTTAAATTTTTTCCAATCAACAGTCTTATAATTTGGTTTCAAATAATTTACATTTATGTTAGCACTATTGTTTATATTTACAGGATTACATAATAAATTAGTAAGGACGGGAAAATGATAACTGCACAGAGAATCATCATGCACTTTCCAATTACATCGTAAAGCTAAAGTGGGAGAAACTATTGTAAGATCTAAAGCGTTAGACCGCCAGTTATGTGAACCAACTGTTGTTAGTGAACCATCATTTAAAAGGCACAGATTGTTATCATTTATGGCATCTAACAGTGTTGACCCTCGCGTGTCTGTAGATGCACAACCCCACATAGTATGATGTGCATTGAAATCGCCGGCTAATATTAAGGGCTTGGGTATAGACTTCACTAAGTTATCAAGGTGTGTGTAGGTAAAGTTACAAGGAGTAGCAGATGTGGGACTATAAAAACTAACTATTGATAAAGTTTCATTGTTAATTTGTAATGTAATAGCAATATTTTGTAAAGAATCGTCATAATATGTTTGTAATTTTTGATAGGGTAGGTAATCTCGGATTAAAATAGCAACACCATTGTGTTTAGAACCTATGTCTAATCTTTCTATTTTATAGCCTCTTATGTTTAAAGTTTTTGTGCATTGGAGCCAAGTCTCGGAAATGAGACCAATATGAATATCATTTTGATAGAGATATTGTGTGAAGACATGTCTATGGCTTAACAAACTTTGAGCATTCCATTGAAAAATGTTAAGCTGATCCATTAATTATAGTACTATTGTTATTGTTCGACTTACTGGAGTTAAATGTTTCTAATAGAACAGATTTAATAGTCTCCGATGTTAATGGGGGTGAGTTTTCTGTAGATGATTTTTGAGTATATAGTTTAAGTATAGTGGAAATAATTAAATTAAGTATCACGTCTGATTGTAATAAGTTTTGTACGTGTTTTTCTGGTTTAGATGATAAGTCTGGAAAATTCTTTTTATTAAAAACATCAGCATATGATCTTTTTTGATATTTTGCATTATTTTTTTCAATTTCATCTTTTCTTTTAGGGCATTCTGAAGAAATAGATATGTGGTTTCCCTTGCAGTGAATGCATACGGCTTCTTTCATTGCTTTAGTACACTGTTTAAAATGGTGATTCTCGCCACAAATTGAGCACTTCTGTGCATTCTTGCAATATTTGCCAATGTGACCATAGCGAAGGCAACGTAAGCATTGACTCACAGGAGGAATGTACTGACTTACCTCAAAATACCAGCTGTTGATATCAACACTATCTGGAAGGGTTGGGCAGGAGAATGTGATGGCAACTGTCTGGGTAGGTATTAGTATGGGGTTTTCATCTTCGTCACGCCCGCGCCGCATCAGCCGACGCACAGACACGACATCCCTGGAGCTAGATATGCCATTATATATGTTGTAATTTGACATATAAGACGGGACGCCTCGGATAACGCCCGTAATCTCCGTTAGTGAAGCTGGTATTGTCGATTTTATATTAAGTTCGGCAGTCGATTTCGTGTTATTTAAAGCCATATTGGCCAACCCTGGCCGCTCGAAGATAGCAGCAACTTTGTAGCGGTTAATCCTTTTAAAACGTTTGATTCCTTTGTTATGCCTTTTAAGAACTGCGCCAAGAGCCATTAAGTCCCTATCGCCTATAGGTTTTCCTTCATCCATGCTCTCATAAATAACAAGGTATTCGAAATTTCCCCCATCTTCAGGGTACTGACGGGTGTAATTTTCGATTTTAAATGGCTTGTATTTATCTACATCATTTTCGTCGGAGTCGGATTCAGTAGGTACTGGATCCCCATCCAATTTAGGTTTTTTTCTTTTCCCCATTACTGAACCGACCTCCGATTAACACTATTTATTTACACTATTTATATACTTTATTTATTTACACTTTACACAACAAAATATACAATATACACAATATTTATAATTAATTTGCAAAAACTTTAAAAATCGCGCTCAACTTTTCAAAAGCCCGCCAAAAAGTCTCGGCCGTTCGTTAGTGAATGACGGACCCCGATTAGAGTTTGACAACATAGTGCTTCCAGAACTATCGACACCCTTGATTCGTTATCGATAGTTGTGCAAATCATCGACGTTTGGTACAACCCTAGTAATATATTATTTTAAATTCTGCTCAAATAAAAAACACATTTTGATGAAAGAAGGCATTTATTACTTGACATTATAATTTTATCAAATACAAAGTATTTATGTATAAGTTGAGATTTATACAAGACAAAGCATGAGAGTAATGAAATTACTTACTAAATTAACTTTATAGATAAACTAAGAAATATAAATACTTTATCAGCCACAAGAAAAATTAAACTGCTTGCAAATATTTATTACGCACAAATGCTAATGCTATTTTTTTCTAGTAGTTTTATTTAGTATCTGCCAATTCATTATTTACTGTTAATATCACTTTTAATGCAAGACGCAATAACCTAATTCTAATAGTTAAACATTTAATGCAGTAAGTAATCAATATAGCAACTAACAGCAGTAATTTGCACCATAATCCTGATTTGATAACTTATTACCGCAAGAATAGGCAGACACGGGCATCTTCGCAGCACTCCACGAACCTCGTTGTGACTCAAGTTATCTGAAAAGATTAGATTTGGTTAGTATAGATTCTACATATTGTTACTATAATCGGCCATAACATTTTATAAACAAATAAGTGATAGTTGAACTGAAAAGTTTGTAAATCAAGAAAGAGTAGCGTGTATAAAGCACATTTTGTTTGTTGTGTTGCTACGCACTGCCCACTAAACAGACACCTATCAGTGATTAAACGGACAGAAGACTCTATCTGTCCGCAATGCAAAGAAAGAGAAGAAACAAGCTACCACTTCATGGCAGAGTGCCCGATGTACGCATCACTGCGCTGGGAGCTCTTTGGAACGGACAAGCTTAAGGAAGAGGATCTAAAGAAGTTAACGATAAGTCAACTCAACAGGTACTGTAAGCGCACAGGTAGGTTCGAGGGTCCGACGCCGGTGGGGTAAATGATAACCCGCCTCCCCCCTGATTTTTTTCAGCTTTTAGGGGACTTGGGGAACTGGGTGAAATGGTCCCGACCTAGGTGACTGATCACCCGTCCGGCTTCGCTGGCGTCCCCCCTATAAATAATAATAATAATAATACGCACAAGTTATAGATAATCAATGTTTATAGTTAATAACTGTTATTAAGTAGATAAGCTTTGTTCATAGACTGATAAGAGGTAGTATATATAATTAGGTAAGATCAAAGATAGTAGGTAGCAGTAACAGTTATTACATAGTCATAAGACAATCACAATAAACCATCATTCGTACCGACAACAATCATATATTATCCCACCAGTACATTTGTTAAAATTCTGTTCTGTTTGTCAGAATCAGAAATATGAATTTGATGATAATGCATTATAAATGTTTTGACAAAGTTATTGAATTACTTACACTGTTATTTTATCTTGACTTGGTATTAACAACTTCACTAAATTGAAACTTGTTAAATGTGACAACTGATTATTTAAATTTAATCCCAAGTAATCTACTGTGCTTTATCATTATCTCCATATGATATCACTTCTAAATGTATATTGAAATAAGGTATTAGGAAGGTCTTTTTTAACAAAACTAATCAATAATTAATTACACATACCTACTTACATTCATATAAAAAGAGTAAACAAACATTACCTACCTTACATTCATAACTTCTTCTTCAACATGTCAATGACAAGTACAAAATCATATGTTGTTGGCCCAAAACTGTGCCACTCTCACCGCATTATCTGCAGCCAACATGAGGTCCTCACGCATGCAGGTGTCCGGGCATGCATGCAGAGCAATCAATGAGGTGGGCCATGGTCTGTGGAGTGTAACCACACCTGCACGCGAGATCCGTGTTACTGGTGAAGCCCCACCTGGACAGGTTGTCTTTACTTCGACCAACTTGGGTACGGAGTCTATTTAAAGATCTCCTTAATGATCTGGGAAGTTCAAGGCCAGGAGGGAGCTTTTCCTGGATGAGCACATATGGGTGTGGAAGGGTAACAGAGTTTTCCCACAGTTTAACTTTGGTTAAAGAGGCCTCCGTGGTGCCAGGCATGCATGACGCACTTGTAAAAACTACTGCAACCTTTGATAAATTTCATAACTTTCTGAGAAACCGAAACTTCTTTACTCCGGTTAAGTTGTGAACTGTATTTTCTTTTGTTTTGGTTAGTTTTAAGAAATACAAAGTTGCCTCTTGGAATTACCTAAAACAACAAAACTCAAATTTAAGTTAATGTAATAAATAATTGATACATAAAACTACGTAAATAGATTTACTTACGTGTACCGAAGGCATCTTCGAATAATGTATCCATATTTCTGTAAAGAAATATCTGAGAAAAAGTGGAAAAACATCTAAAGAATACTAGAAAATGCTAGAAAACCGAAATGAGTAAAAAAACACAAACTAAGGCAACGTTCCGTTTTGCGCCAACAGCGATAATATCACTGATATCGCGCTCACACATCGTTCCGATTTGTTGTGAGCGCGACAACGAAAGCAGTAATTACGTCACGGATGACGTCACTACCGCCGCCATTTTGCGATCACGGTGATATCGTTCTCAAGCGTTAGCACCATGAAGTTCGACTTAATACTGAGGTAACTGGAGCGTGCAGTACGAACAATTTTTTGAATACCACAAATAAAACAGTGGCTGTCTTCCGTCTCACCTACACTTTAAAAAAATACGTATGGTCATATGAGACAGCTGACAGCCACTACATACATAAATGTCAAATTTGGTGGCGACACTTTTTTATTCAGGGTGAGAGCTCCAGTTACCTCAGAGTATTAAGTCAAACTTCATGGTTAGCACTGTGAGCGGGCTGTCATATTTGACGTTTTGTTGTCAAACGTCATTGTTTGTTGTGGTTTTGTTTGAGTAATCTCTGCGTTTTAGGTTTTATTTAGGTATTTTATTTGTTTATCCCGAAGCAGAAAGCCAGAAAAATGATAGTGCTTATTAAAGATGAGACGACGGGTAGAGACATTACTCTAAATTTAAGCACGGATCACTATCATCATCGCTGTTCAATAAAACGTTTACTAATTGACGAATATCCATACTAAACCGGTGATTATTTACTTACAAATTCAAATCAAAACAACGCTCGCTCGCGATGCTTGCAAATAGCCGTTCCGAATTGAAATCGCGTCAACAGTGCTGTCAGCGCGATAATCAAATCGGAACAGCTTTTAGCGCTCACAGCGCCAACAGTACTATTGACTCAAAACGGAACACGGCCTAAATAAACGTCATCTTGAAATTCTTGAAAAAAGTGACAGCCTTAATTTTAGCCAATGGGGGCACCCCAACAAAATGGCAGTCTTAATTATAGCCAATGAATGGGTATCGGGGCTACCCATAGATGTATTATTCCTGTAGATGGATCACAAAAATAAGCTACAACTCACCCATCCTTTACCCCTTCTAACACTATCAAATTGTCATAAGATAGAAAGAGACATACATGTTAATCTGTTGCGTCGTAATTAGTGAATGTCTCCATTTTGACATGGGGCTACCGGCCATTAAGTTTTGACCTATTCTATGGGTGATTCCAACGCCTGCACCACATGATGGATTGACATTAATGACATTGACATATAACATCTTTTTTTTTATTTGTTCTTAAAGGACCGGACTAGGGTCTGAGCTGAGACCATACTGCCTCGTCATTAGTCTTGATTATTATGTCTTTAGTATTATATTCTTTCCTATTTTTCCTTTTTTCTTGCTAAGGGTAGTATTCCACTTATCAAATATTTGATCCAAGCACAATTTCATTGCGATTTGACGATCGGGCCTTCCTACCACACGCCGCTAATGATGTTTTGGTTCGCTAATATATGGTTAATAAGCTAAGGCTAATATATGGTTAGATGTAGTTGATCACCCTTGTTATGGAGCCGTACTGCTGTTTGTTAAAAGAGCACTTGAGAGAGTTGCATAGCGTTAAAAGAGCACTTGAAGCCCATATTTTGCCCATTAAAGGACAAAATATGGGCTTCAAATGTCAAATGAAGCCTAGTACTGGGGAGTGGAGTACTGGGACTTTACATACAGTGCCACAACCTTTTCTGTGCCGGTGACAGCGGCGCTACGTACGTTTTTCTTTTTTTTGTAGTTATTTAACCGGCCCTGACTTCTAAGAACTTCAGCCGCCAGCAGCGCTATGGTTGGACATCAACTTGACAGCAAAATGACATTAACAAAAATCACGTTAGTTTCACATTTTGGCCACCGGCACAGCAAAGTTTGTGGCACTGTACACTTACTTACTCTACAATCTACATATACTCTTTGATCTTTGCTTTGACATAAATGATATGGGGAGTATTTGGCGCCATTTTGGCGGGTTAGGTTAAGTGGATATTTTAATTAATCTCAATTTGTGTCATAGCGGACTTTGTGACTCAAGATAAGTGTGGTTTTGTGCCCCAAGTGTCTACGCAACTGGACGATGCGTGGAATGATTAAAATATGCGCTATCTCGGTAACGTGATGCCGAGTGTTTTATTGTAGTGGTGACTACCTCAGCAAGAATTACCGAGAAGACCGACTCGACATACTTGACGCCAAATACTCCAAGAAGCATTGGAATGTATCACACCTACATTCTAATGAAAACATAAGAAACTATAATAATATACAGAATACTCAAGAATGAGCGATTTTCTGAGGCCAAAAGAAAAAAGAAAAAAAAAAAGCTTCCAATTGCTTCATTAGATGGCGTTGAATAAGTATGTACATGTCTATGGTATATTTTGGTATGAAACATATTTAAATTAATTAATTTTTAACAACCCAAAGGAAACTAATAATATATTAAATAAGTACTACTGTGAGGAACAGAAACGAAATAGGTAAATTTAAAGATTTAGGTAAATAAATAACATCTGTCTGACGTTCCGTTTTACGTAAAAAAGTCGCGTCAAAGTAAAATTTATAACGTTCCGTTCCTTCTAACTGCATAGGTGGGACAGCGCCATCTAGT
This sequence comes from Crambus lathoniellus, assembly GCA_949710035.1. NCBI lineage: Eukaryota > Metazoa > Arthropoda > Insecta > Lepidoptera > Crambidae > Crambus > Crambus lathoniellus. The sequence goes on from OX453315.1 coordinate 10,172,605, forward strand.
GACTGAGCTTTCAGAAAATCGCCCATTGGCAGTATGGCTTAATGTCATCGCCTGTCCAAAAGGACGAACTCTTTTTTACTACCACTAGCACCAGGAATAGACTAGCACTACATATATGATAATGTCAATGTCAATGTCAATTCAATCAATATGTCCTTCCCTTCATAATCTGTGTGTAGTAAAAAACAAAGAACTTTTTGTCAACTGTTGAAAATAAATTGCGAAATTTTTGTGAAAGACGTTCCTAAATTATTAGAATATTTTGCAGTTTAATAAACATACATCATGGGTAGTTTAGACAGAGGAGTTTTAACGGGTTTTATTTGCAGGCTGTGCTCAGAAATGCACCGTGTTGTTATTCACATCTATGGCGAAGAGGGTATACGTTTGTGTATATCTGAGAAAATCAATAGATATCTCTCGATAAACGTTAGTTTATTGTATTTTCATATTGCTTTGTCGCTTCTTTATTAAATTTGTCCTATGCTAAAGGAAGGATTGTTTTTTACAAATTTAATTTTTCTCTTGTATTTTTCAAGGTGTCGCGATCAGATCCACTGCCTAAGACAATTTGCAAGAATTGCTTAGAGAGATTGGAGAATCAACACAGACTGGTGATGCGCATTGAGCAAGCTGCCAACTTATTAAAAGGTCAAAGGCGAGCTAGATTCAATAATAATAATTATCAGTTAACAAGTTAATTTGTAATTTTAATAGAATTAGTTAGCATAGGTAACTACTATACACAGATATGTTTTCCAACAAGATTAATAAATATGTCTTAGTAACTAGATTATGTTTTAATATAATATTCATTTTATGGTGTATTTTTATAACTACAGAAAATCTTTATTCTTTTATTATAGTTGCACATTAACTTGTTGTATGGGTGTGCTGAAGTTATGGCTATCCTCAAATTGTGTTAGGTAATTGAAATAAGTTATTTCTTTGTATTGTATTCATAAATTTGATCTCTGTATTATTTCTTTTATTTTTTCCTAATATTAGATTTTTCTATCACTCATTTTATTTTATTTTATTTAAATACTCAAGTCAGATGTTTAAATAATACTGTGTTGTAAATGAATTTGAGTTTGCTAATGGAAACTTCAAGTAACAGAAGATAGTTTTAATTGAAAATCAAACAAACTTACCAAGTGAAGTTTGATCACAATTATGTGAACGGCTTCATTCAACGATCCAGTGAATAGAGGGGTTTAACTTACATATATTATGGTCCGGTAGTTCAGAATTTTTTATATTTTTTGGTTAGTGAGTATTTAAAATGCAAAGTGCACAATTCCTCTCCCTCTGCCATATTGAAAAATTCGACAATTCCTTCAGATTTTCGCTTATATCTTCGTTTAGGTGCATTTAAGTCGAAGATTCTTCACAATGTCGTAGAGAGATGAATTTCCTGTTATTAATGTTTTAAAGTTTATTATTAATGTTTTTTTAGAGGAGCCCGTGGCGCAGTGGATAGCGCGCTCGGCCTGCGATCGTTGAGGTTAAGCAACGTTCGCAATGGTCGGTCACGGGATGGGTGACCAAAAACTTTTCATCTCGAGCTCCTCCGTGCTTCGGAAGGCACGTTAAGCCGTTGGTCCCGGCTGCACTTGCAGTCGTTAATACCCACCAATCCGCACTGAGCCCGCGTGGTGGGTCATGGCTCATTCTCCTTATTCATCCATAAGGAAGGCCAGTGCCCCAGCAGTGGGGACATTAAATGGCTGATGATGATGAATGTTTTAAATTTGTTTCTAGGATAGGTAGTTACGAAGATAAACACTTTTAAAAATCGTATTTTCCAGAAATTTGTCAAATTTCTTTGAAACCTTATTTAATATATACTAGTGAATAATTACAACATTTTATTACATGGCGACGAAGTTGAATTGTGAAAACTAAAAAAAGTTATAGTAGTTCAAAAACTCTTGATAAGATTCTTCACAATGTCGTAGACATAAAATTCCTATTATTAATGTTTTGAATTTTGTTTCTAGGACAGATAGTTTCGGAGATAATTAATGCACTTTAAAAAAAACAGAAAATGAGATTTTTTTTAGTTTAGTGCAAATGGTGTAATACTAATAAGAATAGGGGAGTCTAAAACTGAACTTCGACAACCATTACTTCGACAATATTGAACGCCGACATGACTTAACTCCGACACTACGCTGCTTCGACAATATTCAATGCCGACATGACTGAACTCCGACACTACGTTACTTCGACAATACTCAATGCCGACATGCGTGTCGGCTCGAAAACATACCTACGCGCGGCGGCAACGCCGGCGTTGCTAATCTAGTAGGGACTCACGATCGAGCAGTGACGCACGCGCGAGTTTTGTTCGTCACCTACTTTTTGTAGCTGACTAACTACCTTAATCAGTAGATTTTAAAATGAAAAAAAACAAAAAAAGCAAGTAAATATTGTGTTTAATTGCTTAAACACGGATTTAATAAAGTAATTCTAATTACCTAAGTATTTGTACAATATAGAAAATTCCATGTTTTGTGATGAAGACTTCAAAAAAACGATTTTTTTGCGCTTACATTGCGAACGCTGGCTAAACCGTATGAGATATATCAAAATAATGTACTATGGAATTGTATATCATAAAATAAAAAGGCCTACAAAAAAGTCCGCGATAGCATATATATATATCTATCTCCTAAGGTTGACTCACAGTAACCATTTTTATCTTAAGTAATTAATTTAAAAATATTACTTTATTTGCAAAGCTAATTTCTCATCACTATGAAACCTTTTCCAAATAAGTATATAAGTTACCTTGGCCATTTAATGTAGATAGAAATTATCATGCCTTATTTTATTTAAATAAATATTTTAAAAGTTATCACAGATTTATAAGTACTATCACTGTCGAAGCACCAACAAATTGTTCAAAGGACTCCGTGCGAAGCCATGCGGGGTCGCTAGTCACTACATAGTATAAAACAAAGTCGCTTTCTCTTTCCCTATGTCCCTTTGTATGCTTAAATCTTTGAAACTACGCAACGGATTTTGATGCGATTTTTTTTAATAGATAGAGTGATTCAAGAGGAAGGTTTATAAGTACTTTTTATCCCGATATTCCCACGGGAACGGGAACCATGCGGGTGAAACCGCGGGCGGCCGCTAGTTATAAATAAATCACAAAGAGGCGCCGCAACCCTTCTGACCCACAGAAAGAATACGAGTTATGCGTGAGACGCAAATTGTAAGTGAATAAAATGCTAGGCATTTAGCGCTGTGCCTGTGCGACGTGAATTGCACTTTATTGCGTCGTAGAAGACTAGCTATTTCTTTGATTGGTGTTGCGGAGTGAACTTTCTGTTGTACTATTTAGTATTCTGTGACAATACTCAATGCCGACATGACTTAATTCCGACACTACGTTACTTCGACAATATTGAACGCTGACATGACTTAACTCCGACACTACGCTACTTCGACAATATGCAATACCGACATGCCTTCACTCAGACACTACGGTCACATGAGTAGGTACTACCAGAGAAAGCTTCCTTTTCGAAAGAAAGAAAGTAATTTTGCATCCAATCACAAGAAGTTAATAAAAAAAACGAATTTAAAAAACTAAAAAAACCCGTCTGCGGTGCAAAAAACTAAAAAGAAAAAAACAAGCAAAAAAAGATCGATTGTGGATTGAATATGTTCTTAGTTCTTACTAGTAAATTGTATGCAGTTGCAAGGTTGCAACAGCGTTATATATTAGATACTTAATTCAAATTTTAAGTAAGAGAATTCTCGGAAGCAAGCGGGATCCATTAGCGTATAAAATCTATAAAAATATCATGGATGCCGCCTGCTTCCAAGAATTCTCTTACTTAAAATTTGTAGTTTTCTTTTTAGTTTTTTAAATTCGTTTTTTTTATTTTAAGCTTTTTAGTTAAATGTTCTATGTACATGAGCAAGACCTCGCAGACGTGTCAATTCTTGTAGGGAGTTTTGGTCGTTAACTTCACGAAAAACCAAAATTCTAAACAACTCCTATTATAATCGCCTCCTAATAAATAAATAAACCATAAACCATAGAAAATAAAACTTCTTGACTAACGTAACTATCAATGAAAACGATTGTCGATTTCGTTCAATTTCGACGAACAATTTTTAAAATTAAAATTAATTAAATATCAAAAATATAAAATAGATATTTTATTTTAACATCGCAATTCGTATCTGGGTCAGGCCGTAGATTTTGCCACATTCGAGGGTACAAAAGTCTCCGCCTCATATAATTTTAAATATAGTACCTACCTACTCTTAGTTCTCAATCTTATCATCGTGTTTCCTAAGAAATAGCAAACCAAGGCAGATATAGATATTTGGATAAGTTTATAGATTTGGAAAACTATTTGACATTTCCCTCCCAAAAGTGACGGATTTTTTATAAAAACCGCGAATCCGCATTGGTAGGTGTACTGCTTAAACATCGATAAAATTATCATTTTTTAACTTATTGATGAGCTGTTTGATTTGAGGTTATAAAATAATAATAAGGTTGCCATTCCTTTAATATCTTTGCGTATTTCCTAAGAAAAAAGATAAATTTTCAGCAATAAGATTTTTTTTTTGAAAAACCATTTCTTTGCGCTACTTATATTGCGCAACCATTTTCACCCATTTTATGGTTTTAAAACATTTATTAAGATTTTGTTTGAGTGCTGGCATCACCAAAGTATCGTATTCTATGGTCAATGCAGCGTTGACGACCATATTTTTTGACATTTCGGTGTCAACTCCGATCAAAGTGAAAAGTGTCGCCTACTTTGCAGAGTGCATTTTTTGAGATTTCAAGGTAAGTTTTCGATTAAAACTTATAATTGTTGTTGCGCATGGTTTAATTAGATGTGTGTGATCTGTATAATATGTTAAATTAGCCTTGTAAAATAGTATATTTTAAGAGTTATAATCGATTTCATTTGCGCCTCGGTTCCGCAAAACTGTATTTATGCCACTTTGCGATACCGGTTGCGTAGAAATTGCGCCACTTATTTTACGCTATTAAATAATAGTGCATGCACACAAGGTTTTCAAGTGTTTTTATTATTTTGAAATTACTTTTAGCTGTAATTCTGCTAAAAAACATGACTAGCATTACTATTAATTGATTTGTTAGCTTTTATTAATATTCTATAAGTACAGGATGTTCGGCAGAACGTTAAACATACGAAAATAGGAGTAGGTGCGGTGGTCTGCTACCTAACCAGCCCCAAAGATTTTACCTAGGTCCAAAGTTATTTTGTATTTTATAAGTTTTGGAATTTCGTCACTTTCATACCTACTAACTTTTAAACCCATCTAACTTTTTTCTTTATTGACAGATCTATTTTTTTTAAATTATTTTTGGCATCTTAATGGTTGGCAGGTCGTTTTAAAAGTGATACTTCAAGCAGGTTGTTGCTAGAGTCAAAGTAATGGACTCTCAAACATTGAAAAGAGTTGAAATAAATTTTAAAGTTGTATTAAATTCATATAATTAATAATGAATAATACCAAATACCTCCATCTAACAAATTAAATGTATTTTTTTTGTAAATTGAACAAATCATACATACTTACTAGTTTTTGTCATCCTGTTTAACTTTTCATTGTGCGCAATATATAAAAAAGAATTACTCATGGGTACATTATTGTTAATTATTAATTAAACATACTTACATACCAACATCGTGTTTCTTTTTCTAGTTTGATGCAATACCTCTTGTTAGTACATGTTTGTTAAATAAAATCACATTAATGTACGTGCTCCTTAATAATTTTGCGCTACCATTTTGCGCCACTTTGTGCGACCGACTCGTAGAAAATTTTGCGTCACCATTGCGCTATTTGTGGCAAAATCTACGGCCTGACCCATCTATCATTAATGTATCACAACTCTTGTATTGTATCTATCACAACAATTCAAGTTATCATAAAAGTATTTTATGTTTGCCAAACGTTAGCGCGTTCTAATCGACTATTAGCGCCATCTAGCTGTGACCAAAGAAAACAATATCTATATAAAATTCTAAAATGAATGTTGATAGCGCAAAACTCGAGAACGGTTATAGCCGCTACACACGCTCCTATCCGACCGCCGATTTGGTCTGCTCCCAGACCAAATCGGAACGTGTGTAGCGCAGATTTGGTCGGAACAGACCAAATCGGAACGTGTGTAGCGCAGATTTGGTCTGGGAGCAGACCAAATCGGCGGTCGGATAGGAGCGTGTGTAGCGGCTATTATAGCCGCTACACACGCTCCTATCCGACCGCCGATTTGGTGCGGGTGAACTTCACTACAGATCTGATCCGCGCCTACACACGTTCAAACCAAATCTGCCAGACCAAATCGGTCGGCGCTACACACGTTCCGATTTGGTCTGGCCGACCTCTAGTCGTTGTTGCAGTGTTGCCAGCCACTGCTAATCTCCCAATATTATTATTATTTATAAATACTGAAAACATCAATTTGCTTGCAATAAATAAATTAAAAAGAAAAATATTTTCGGTTTTTAATGTTTTATTACTATAAAAAAACAATTTCATTATTTTTAAATTTTCTGTTATTTTCAAAAAAATACTAAAACATGCTAAATATTTACTAAAAGCAGCACTTATTGATGAGGTGTTATGCCCTTTTTATATATATTTAGTTTTACGACAAATTGCGAGTTTTAAATAAAATATTCTAAAAAAAAACTAATACATAAAAATAACCTTTTCATAAATGGCCATATTTAAACCTTTCGTTCGTTCAGTCCTACGTAAAACTCATGAACGAGCATTAAATTGAATCCTCTGAAAATCCCTTAAAGTAATTCTATCTGCTTTAAATATTTCCGCTTTTACATATTTTCTCCCTAAATCTAGGGGAAAACCTCCAAAATTGTCAACACTGCCAAGTTGGTCCGGTCGGAAGCCTACACACGTTCCGATTTGGTAGGAAGTGAAGTTCGTGCGAACCAAATCCGGCCGACCGCGTCAAACACGAATATGGTCGGACGACTACGCTACACACGTCCAGATTTGGTCTGGAGCAGACCAAATCGGCGGTCGGATCGGAACGTGTGTAGCGGCTATTAGGCCACAGCCATCTCTATCGTCTTCTACAAGCCATGCCACAGCCGTCTCTATCGTCTTCTACAAGCCATGCGCATAAAGTTGCCAACGTCTTTTTAAGTGAACCGATTTGACACCGTTTGCACCATTTGACAGGTAAACAGCGAGTAAACCTCGAGTAATGAATCCTATGGAGATGGCATATCTTCTATACATCTATACAAATAAATAAAATGTAACATATGTTTGTAACATTAAATAACCGCTTTTTACCACGTGCATATGACTAAATATACGATACATATACCAAAATGACATGTTTTTCAATTTTTGTCTGTCTGTCTGTTTGTTCCGGCTAATCTTTGAAACGGCTGGACCGATTTTGACGAACCGATTAATACGACAATTAGAAGTAGTTTAAAATTGAATTCTAAGATTTTCTTACATTGTGACTTAGTTACAGGTGACGCCAATAAAAGTGTGGTAAAAAGCACTACAACTGAACTACAATTGAAACACTACTGAGACACGATTGTGACTTAACGTTAGCAGACTTGGCCCCCTGTTTTATTGTTCAGACGTCCGCGTCGAATTTATTTTTGATATTTTTATAACATAGCTTAGCGACAGACATCTAGTGACAGAAAAATATAGTGAAACTTGTATTCATAATGCATCGGCTACATTAGCGGCCGATAATTCGTGCGAGTTGTCGCGCTAAAATTATCGTTGTCGGGCATACGCGATGTTCTTGTCTACATTAGCGGGCGAAGCTTCGTGTTGCGTTGTCGCGCTAAGTATCGCGATAAACCTGTCAAGTGCAAGCGATATTTACTTATTAGTAGCACAGCCCTCTCTATCGTCTTCTACAAGCCATGCTATGAAGCGGAACGGCAACATTGCTGTGAACCGGTTTACTGTTTTACCTGTCAAATGGAGTGTAAATATACTTCTTATTACCTATCTTATTATTTAAAATTATAATTAAAATTACCGGCATCTATTTATATTTAAACGTGCTTGTAAAGGTTTCAAAAAGGTAAATAAATATACATTTCATAAGAATCATGTCTTAATCGAGTGGACGCTTTTCATCTACGTGATAAAAGACGCTAAATGAATCAAATCGGGTTCTGCTGTCATTTTCTTCCAACTCTTTCTCGCACATAGGTTATGATGTATGGATTTGTTTCTCACTCGCACCATTGTCCGTCTATTACCCCTAGTATAAATAAGTTTATGGTGTAGTATGCCTCACTTTTTCGTAAGTATGCCACCTCCATAGGATTTAGTACTCAGAGGAGTAAACCGGTTCACAGCTTGTTGCCGTTCCGTATCATAGCATGGCTCGTAGAAGACGATAGAGTAGTAGTAGTAGTGTTTTCGTCCTTTTCGGGACCGGCGAAGGTCTAAGCCATACTGCCAGTTCTTCAGTGTTGGTTTCTTGAACTTGTTTAATTAAAAGGCAAAGCCAAATCTTGAGTCTTTTTAGTATTTTTTAAGGCAAAAAGCCAAATCTTATATTATCTTTTTTGTAAAATCTTGTTATCTTTTCCAGTTGAAAGTCATGGAAGACGATAGAGATGGCTGTGGCCATGCGCATAAAGTTGGCAACGTAGTTTAGCCGCTACACACGCTCCTATCCGACCGCCGATTTGGTGCGGGCGAACTTCACTGCAGATCTGAAACGCGCCTACACACGTTCAAACCAAATCTGCCTGACCAAATCGGTCGGCGCTACACACGTTTCCGATTTGGTCTGGCCGACCTCTAGCCGTTGTTGCAGTGTTGCCAGCCACTGCTAATCTCCCAATATTATTATTATTTATAAATACTGAAAACATCAATTTGCTTGCAATAAATAAATGAAAAAAATATATTTTCGGTTTTCAATGTTTTATTACTATAAAAAAAACAATTTCATTATTTTTTAATTTTCTGTTATTTTCAAAAAAATACTAAAACATGCTAAATATTTACTAAAAGCAGCACTTATTTATGCCCTTTTTATATATATTTAGTTTTACGACAAATTGCGAGTTTTTAAATAAAATATTCTAAAAAAACTAATAGTATAAAAAGATTTTTTTCATAAATGGCCATATTTAAACCTTTCGTTCGTTCAGTCCTACGTAAAACTCATTTACGAGCATTAAATTGAATCCTCTGAAAATCCCTTAAAGTAATTCTATCTGCCTTAAATATTTCCGCTTTTACATATTTTCTCCCTAAATCTAGGGGAAAACCTCCAAAATTGTCAACACTGCCAAGTTGGTCCGGTCGGAGGCCTACACACATTCCGATTTCGTAGGAAGTGAAGTTCGTGCGAACCAAATCCGGCCGACCGCGTCAAACATGAATAATAATAATTATGGTCGGACGACTACGCGGCTATTAATAGCCGCTACACACGCTCCTTCCTATCCGACCGCCGATTTGGTCTGCTCCAGACCAAATCTGGACGTGTGTAGCGTAGTCGTCCGACCATATTCGTGTTTGACGCGGTCGGCCGGATTTGGTTCGCACGAACTTCACTTCCTACCAAATCGGAACGTGTGTAGGCTTCCGACCGGACCAACTTGGCAGTGTTGACAATTTTGGAGGTTTTCCCCTAGATTTAGGGAGAAAATATGTAAAAGCGGAAATATTTAAAGCAGATAGAATTACTTTAAGGGATTTTCAGAGGATTCAATTTAATGCTCGTTCATGAGTTTTACGTAGGACTGAACGAACGAAAGGTTTAAATATGGCCATTTATGAAAAGGTTATTTTTATCTATTAGTTTTTTTTTAGAATATTTTATTTAAAACTCGCAATTTGTCGTAAAACTAAATATATATAAAAAGGGCATAACACCTCATCAATAAGTGCTGCTTTTAGTAAATATTTAGCATGTTTTAGTATTTTTTTGAAAATAACAGAAAATTTAAAAATAATGAAATTGTTTTTTTATAGTAATAAAACATTAAAAACCGAAAATATTTTTCTTTTTTTATTTATTTATTGCAAGCAAATTGATGTTTTCAGTATTTATAAATAATAATAATATTGGGAGATTAGCAGTGGCTGGCAACACTGCAACAACGGCTAGAGGTCGGCCAGACCAAATCGGAACGTGTGTAGCGCTGACCGATTTGGTTTGAACGTGTGTAGGCGCGGATCAGATCTGTAGTGAAGTTCGCCCGCACCAAATCGGCGGTCGGATAGGAGCGTGTGTAGCGGCTATGAACCGATTTGACACCGTTTGCACCACAGAACAGAAAAAAAGAGTAGAAGTCGCATGACACGGCATCTCCTATGAAAACCTGCGTACACCCAACTCACACAAGTAAATTATGCGTAATGATAGCGTTGTTGTTAGTACCCGCCACTGAGCACAAGATGGCGTTACAGACATCATTGCTTTTATTTAGCATGTTAAAGCTTTTACACAATAGATGGCGCTTTAAAGGGATATAGCCGCTACACACGCTCCTATCCGACCGCCGATTTGGTGCGGGCGAACTTCACTGCAGATCTGGGGGGCAATTGCGTAAGGTAATCGTATTAATTTGACAGTTCATATCGTAATCAATCGGCTGCAATTTGTATGGAATGACATTTATTATGATACGATATGAACTGTCAAATGAATACGATTGACTTTACGCAATTCCATAGCTGATCCGCGCCTACACACGTTCAAACCAAATCTGCCGCACCAAATCGGTCGGCGCTACACACGTTCCGATTTGGTCTGGCCGACCTCTAGCCGTTGTTGCAGTGTTGCCAGCCACTGCTAATCTCCCAATATTATTATTGTTTATAAATACTGAAAACATCAATTTGCTTGCAATAAATAAATTAAAAAGAAACATATTTTCGGTTTTTAATGTTTTATTACTATAAAAAACAATTTCATAATTTTTTAATTTTCTGTTATTTTCATTAAAATACTAAAACATGCTAAATATTTACTAAAAGCAGCACTTATTGATGAGATGTTATGCCCTTTTTATATATATTTAGTTTTACGACAAATTGCAACAAAATATTCTAAAAAAAACAAATAGATAAATAGAATCTTTTCATAAATGGCCATATTTAAACCTTTCGTTCGTTCAGTCCTACGTAAAACTCATGAACGAGCATTGAATTGAATCCTCTGAAAATCCCTTAAACGTAATTTACCTGCTTTAAATATTTCCGCTTTTACATATTTTCTCCCTAAATCTAGGGGAAAACCTCCAAAATTGTCAACACTGCCAAGTTGGTCTGGGGGGCTACCGGCTAAGAAATCTGGATATGGGTATGGGCTTCAACTGTCATTTGAATTCCTTATTCTGATCGATTTTTGCTGCTTTGTTCTGTTGAACGTTGCTAGCTAGTTATCATTATACCCATGAAGTTTGACTTAATACTCTGAGGTAACTGGAGCTCTCACCCTGAATAAAAAAGTGTCGCCAGCAAATTTGACATTCATGTATGTAGTGGCTGTCAGCTGTCTCATATGACCATACGTATTTTTTTAAAGTGTAGGTGAGACGGAAGACAGCCACTGTGTTATTTGTGGTATTCAAAAAATTGTTTGTACTGCACTCTCCAGTTACCTCAGTATTAAGTCGAGCTTCATGATTATACCCGACGTCACAAAACAAGGAACTGATAGCGGCTATTTTTTTTATAAAATTGACTTAAAGTTCCCAAAAACGTATGAAGTTCATACCCATAAAGTTACGCGGTAGCCCCCCTGCCGGCCTAGCATGACCGGCTTATAACGCGCGATATGATATGGTACGGCAAGTTGTCTTGCTTACCCCACTAAGGTGTAAGCAAGACGGCATGCCGTACCATATCATATCGCGCGTTATAAGCCGCTCATGCTAGGCCGGCAGGTCGGAAGCCTACACACGTTCCGATTTGGTAGGAAGTGAAGTTCGTGCGAACCAAATCCGGCCGACCGCGTCAAACACGAATAATAATAATTATGGTCGGACGACTACGCTACACACGTCCAGATTTGGTCTGGAGCAGACCAAATCGGCGGTCGGATCGGAACGTGTGTAGATGCTATAAGTGGCGTTGCATTTTGTATGCAAATCTGTACAGCGCCTCTAGTGGGCAGTAGCAGAACTACAGATTCTCATAATGCTGCGGCTACATTAGCGGGCTACGGCGAAGAATCGTGTGAACGCGCTAATGTAGCCGGGTACATCGCGACAAAGCTATTGCTACGGGCTACTTAACTACGGGCTATCGCGTTAAACCGTCAAAGTGCGAGCGAGATTTATTTATTTTACTTTTATTAACTTTGCTATTTTGTAGCTTTGTATGGAAATGAAATATCATAATCATAAAATGACGTTACTATAAATAAAAAAGTATTAAATTTAATAAACTACAATTCAATTCAGATAAATTAAATAATAATTAAGGGATTTCCTGTAGGAATTATTATTATGTTTTGTAGCTGACTAACTATGTGACAGAAAGAAACAGATGTGACTTATGTGATAATGAATCTTATAAAAAATTAAACCGACAGTGAACTGAAAAGAAAAAAATATCTTTAAAGTAGGTACACTCAACAGCACATCAAGATAAACAGTAGAACTGCGATTATGCTATACTGCGTAGCTTTTATTACGTAGGGCATAAAGGCGGTCTCAAGGTCAACATGTTTATTTCAAATTTTGTTGATGTGTAGACTTTACCATATTATACTCGTATCTCAAAAACTACTGAAATAATTTTAAGAACATCGCGATAACAACAGAACCAACAACAGAATATTTAGTAGTAGGTATATTCACTTTAAAAATAAATAATTAGAATTAAAATAAAATAAATATCGCTCGCACTTGACAGGTTTATCGCGATAGTTAGCGCGACAACGCAACACGAAGCTTTGCCCGCTAATGTAGACAAGAACATCGCGTATGCCCAACAATGATAATTTTAGCGCAATAACTCGCACGAATTATCGGCCGCTAATGTAGCCGCAGCATAAAAAATGTAACGTCGTCGCTCGCCGAGCGCCCAGTGTGTACAGGCAGTAATTGAGTAGCACCAAAAATGCCAAAAGCATGCTCAATCAATTGCTTAAGGCTAGTACACATGTTCCGTTCGGCGCCGCCGGCCGCCGGGGGCGGTCGGATCGGAACGTGTGTACGGGCTATTAGAAACTTCGAGACAACCAAAACTGCACATTAAATTGCGAACTAATATTGATATATCATTGTTTTATTATTTCATTATTAATTGGGCGCTCCACATTCGCGCGCGAACGCGCGATATCTATGCGTGAACGCGTGAAAGCGCGAGTGTAATAGTTGTAATGTAATAACACTAATAGTTGTTAGACACTAATAGTGGTTAACAAGGCACGAACCTGCGAAAAGCAAGTGACATGATTCCATCTGCGAATGTAGAGCCAAGAAGAGTTCACGCGTGATTATTACAGCGAAACGCACTGCGATTCACGCCCACGAATCGCGCGCGATTGTAGAGCGCCCATATTAATCTAAGGACCTTAATAAACGGTAATAGTAACAGTAATAGTTAGCAAGGGATGAATGATGCATTGTATGTATTTTTGCATCCCTTACTAACTATACTTGCGAAGAGATCTCCACTTGAGTGTTGTTCTTTAATACGGACCTGCATTTAGAACTATGGACCTAAGTTCCGCGTATCTGTAGACCACTACATTTTTTTGCAAATAAAATTAGTTTGGTGGGTTGTGTTGTGTATGAAATCACACTTTGCAAACGTTTAGTAGGCATTTTATAAATTTACGAATTTGAATAGAAAGAAGTTGGTAGCTAAGTTCATTGTATTATTTATGTATGTACTTACTTATGTACAGGAAATGTTAATAGGTAGGTATTATGAAAGCTTTAGCAAATAATCTGAATCCTTAATTAAAGTAGGTAGGTATTAACTTCCTATTTAGATATTAGTAGTATTTATGCCGGGGCTTCACCTGCGTGACGCCTAACGGCGTTAATAACGGCATGCGCGTCTTAGCGCGCTAATTGTATCAAATTAGTGCGCTAAAACCCGGCTACGCCTGCGTATTATATCAAATAGCGCGCTAATTAATGGCATTAGACGCAGGTGAAGCTCAGGCATTACGATTAACAGGCACATCACTACAGGAAACGGAAACAGATACATCACTAATTGAGTAGCAAAAGCATGCTATCAAAATTTTTATGTTGTGTAGAAACTTCGAGAAAATTAATATTGCACATTCAAATCTACACCTTAAAAATGAGTTTATAAGATTGATATCAGATTGTGTTTTTGTGATTTTGAAGAATTCCATTTTATTATTTATTAATTTTAATTAAATAAACAGAATTTAGCACTTAACGGTGATATGTTATGCTTCGTTTAGATAAATTAGTCTGTCGACTATCATTTTATCACTCCAAAACTGCACAGTGTGGCATCTTTCTATTTTTTTTCTATAACATTCCGTGAAGAGATTGATATTGCAACTGAGTAAGCAAAATACGCACACATGCACAGATAAGCGGAGCTCCGCATATCTTGGGGTACGCGGGTACCGCCCACTTGCGACTTCTACTCTTTTTTTCTGTTCTGTGGTTTGCACGTTTGCACCGTTTGACAGGTAAACAGCGAGTAAACCTCGAGTACTGAATCCATGAAGCTCGACTTAATACTGAGGTAACGAGTATTAAGTCAAACTTCATGACTGAATCCTATGGAGATGGCATATCTTCTATACATCTATACAAATAAATAAAATTGGAGTGTCTGTTTGTAACATTAAATAACCGCTTTTTACTACGTGCATATGATAAAAATATGTAGTTTAAAAAACTAAAAAACACACTTTTATAGGAACAGACTAAAAAGTACAAAATAACCGTCTATTCAGTAACTGAAATTAAAAAGCGTGGTGCGCGTTGTCAATATTAAGTACTTGAATGCATGCTCTGCAAAGGGCGCACCACGCTTTTTAATTTCAGTTACTGAATAGACGGTTATTTTGTACTTTTTAGTCTGTTCCTATAAAAGTGTGTTTTTTAGTTTTTTAAACTACATATTTATTTTTTACTCTTTAGTTTTATAAATGGCAAGCTATGGGTGGTTGATAATCGATTTCTCAGTCCATTCATGTGTCTGCTCACCCCGTAAACATTATAATTCAAAGGCGTGATTGTATGTATTTAGTTTTACCAATTCAAGTGGAGTCTATTAGTTACCAGATGCGCGAGCCGAACCCTTACTTTCTCCTTACTCCATCATCAGACCCTCACCACCAAGTGTAGCGAATAGGTCTCATCAGAACGAAACAAATGAGCCCAAACTCAAGGGATTTCCTAGTGGTCATTAAGGAGTGCCACTGACTTCCTCCCTGCTCCATCATCAGACTCTCACCACCAAGTGTA
Organism: Crambus lathoniellus; assembly: GCA_949710035.1. NCBI lineage: Eukaryota > Metazoa > Arthropoda > Insecta > Lepidoptera > Crambidae > Crambus > Crambus lathoniellus. The sequence continues at coordinate 10,188,075 of OX453315.1, forward strand.
GCGAGTAGGTCTTATCAGAATGAAACAAATGAGCCCACCTTGAGGGGTTTCTTAGTGGTCACTAAGGAGTGCTACTGACTTCCTCCCTGCTCCATCATCAGACCCTTACCACCAAGTGTAGCGGATAGGTCACATCAGAACTAAACAAATGAGCCCAAACTCGAGAGGTTTCCTAGTGGTCATTAAGAAGTGCCACTGGCTTCCTCCATGCTCCATCATCAGACTCTCACCACCAAGTGAAGCGAATAGGTCTCATCAGAACGAAACAAATGAGCCTAAACTCGAGGGGTTTTCTTGAGGCCATTAAGGAGTTTCACTGGCTTTCTCCCAGCTCCATCATCAGACCCTCACCACCAAGTGTAACGAATAGGTCTTATCAACACGAAACAAATGAGCCCAAACTCGAGTGGTTTCCTATTGGTCATTAAGGAGTGTCACTGGCTTCCTTCCTGCTCCATCATCAGACCCTTACCACCAAGTGTAACGAATAGGTCTCATCAGAACGAAACAAATGAGCCAGAACTCGAGGTGTTTCCTATTGGTAATTAAGAAGTGCCACTGACTTCCTCCCTGCTCCATCATCAGACCATAACCACCAAGTGCGACTAAAAAGTCTCATCAGAACGAAACAACGGAGGCCAAACTCAAGGGGTTTCCTAGTGGTTATTAAGAAGTGCCACTGGCTTCCTCCCTGCTCCATCATCAGACCCTCACCATCAAGTGTAACGAACAGGTCTTATCAGAACAAAAGAAATGAGCGTAAACTCGAGGGGTTTCCTAGCAGCCATTGAAGAGTTCTATTGCCCACCTCTTGACTCCATCATCAAATCAGCTCGATGGTAGCAAATTATTGTATTGTCATCGGATTCATATAGACTTGCAAAGTTTCAAATCAATACGACAATTAGAAGTAGGTTAAAATTGATTTCCAAGATTTTCTTACATTGTGACTTAGTTACAAGTGAAGCTAATAAAAGTGTGGTAATATACGTTACATATACCAAAATGACATGTTTTACAATTTTTGTCTGTCTGTCTATTTGTTCCGGCTAATCTCTGAAACGGCTGGACCGATTTTGACGGACCGATTAATACGACAATTAGAAGTAGTTTAAAATTGAATTCCAAGATTTTCTTACATTGTGACTTACTTACACCTCACTTTTTCGTAGGTATACCACCTCCATAGCAAAGAATACTATAATATTACTAACGTAAAGAAGCGATACTCACCTCCCCCCGCCAATTCATTTCCCCCGCATTGAGATAGTAAACCGAGGAGTAAACGTTACACGTTTGTCGGTTGTCTTGTCAGTCAATCAGTCAACAAGAATGTAACCAAGTCAACGATGTCATTATATTTCGTAAGCAAACTTCGATTTGAGGATCGTGCGATATAACCTTGCAGTGGCGTTCGTATATGCAGTTGAATCGTAGATGATTGATATCAAATTTAATATTAACAGAAAACAAATATTCCAATACGAATTGTTTGACCAAATAATAAATGTTATGATACGATTAAATTCTATGAAATTAGAGGATCTTTTATTGATTTGATTTAACTTTCATTAGGTGCAAGTATTGGATTAAAGAAATTGGTCGAATGGACTTAAGGCGCTACTCGGAAAAAGTATGGACTTTTTGATTTAAAACTATAGGACGGTTACAGTTGTTACACATCTGGTAATAAGATATATATTTCTTCATACCTTTATCTAGATTCGTATAGTTTCAAAAACACGATTTTATGATTTTGTCTCGACACTTTTTCTTTTCGAAAAGACCTCTAAAAATACGAAAATTGTAGATTATTCTTAAATAGGGTTACTTACGCTATTGGAAATTGGTTTAATTAGTGAACACCAATAATATTTAGGATCGTATAGAAGCATTTTTTTAAATCGCTGTAGTTTTTTAATACGAAGTGATTTTGTGTTTTTTTGCCTAATCTGCAAAATCGGTCTCGATCCCGCGCGCGTCGTTTTCTCATTGCTATCTCGCTTCTGCACAATTTTTCCGAGTAAAGCGTGGAGACACTTCATACTAGTTATTTTGTTTGCGAACTTCATTTCCCTAATTCTGACCGCGCAAAAAGAGTGTCTAAGAAAAATGCAGCCCCTACCCTATTATTACTGCAGCCAGAAGACTCATCTGGTACTCGTATTTACATCAAAATTTACTCAAACTGATAATAGCCTTTTAGAGTACTTGCAAATCTCAAACATCAACAGAAATTCCAAGTACAAGTACTTCACAGGTGTCACACTCAGTGCAGAAAACACAGATTTTAAGTGAAAATTCACCCCGGAAAAGGAAGTTGCGGCTTGACTTTAAATCAGAGGCTAAGAAACGAAGATTATTGGAATCGTCGGTAATAGGAAACCCCAAGTAGGCTGATATGTCACCTCTGCCAAAAAAAAATATTGATGCTCAAAAAGTATTTAAAACGAAAGTCTCAGGGAAACAAATATGACCAAGAGTAATAATGTTTGCATTAAATATATATTTATATAGTATTTGGCGCAGACGCGCAGTGGATAGCGCACTTGGCCTGCGATCGTTGAGGTTAAGCAACTTTCGCAATGGTCGGTCACGGGATGGGTGACCAAAAAACTTTTCATCTCGAGCTCCTCCGTGCTTCGGAAGGCACGTTAAGCCGTTGGTCCCGGCTGCACTTGCAGTCGTTAATACCCACCAATCCGCACTGGGACCGCGTGGTGGGTCATGGCCCATTCTTCTTATCCATCCATAAGGAAGGCCAGTGCCCCAGCAGTGGGGACATTAAATGGCTGATGATGATGATGATTTATTTATTTATAAAAATATAGTATTTATTTTTCCTTCAATAAAAAGTATGGCTTACTACAGTCTGTGACTGTGACAACAGTCACATTTCTTTCATTAGCCATGTTTAAAAAATTTGAGCCTTGATCTGATACAAAGGCTACATTACATGAACTCCAATATTTAAAATTTGTGAAATAACATGATCTAACCACGCACTAAGTTCTTTGTAATTTTTGCTTTGAAAAACAGTATGCGATTGGTTGTTTCCAATTTTAATGTATAACTCTGGCAATGATTACAAAAGCTTGCGTTGCTGGTTCTCCAGTTTGTGTCCCGTCAATCTCATGAAAACCTATAATCTTATCCTCGTTAATTTGATGATATAAGTACCGTTTTAATGAAATTTCGTCAGCGCAAATAATGCAGTATTTTTCTGAGTCTTTTAATATTTTAATTTGGTCTCTAAACATTGTGAAACGTTAGGTGAAAATTTTGTATCAATGTTGATATTCATTCGGCGCAACGTCCTTTCGCTTGGCATGTTTAACGTGTCATGATTCTAGTTAATGGCAACATTGTTACTCGGTGGCGCGGTTTTGCTTTGCTGTGATTGGTCAACGTATTATTGCGTGGACCAATCACAGGGCGTACTTTGCCCGCCAACAGGCGACATTGGCAAGGAGGATTGTTTGGTTGAGGCGTCGGAAGAGAGCGCAGTCTTGTCTTGGCGGTTAAGTGCGATAGAACTGATACAATTAAACTTAGGCCCTTAAGCAAAAGTGTTTGTATTCTAATCTTTTATGAAAAATATACATACAATCCTTATCGAAGCATTATCTTTCATTCACCTGCAGCAGACCTACCATCCTGATGAGGAGTCATCAAACTTCAGAAGCGGTATGTACCCACGCAATTTTTGATTCCGATAATAAGAATAATTCTTTGCTATAATAATGCCAAATGAGTTATTTTATTCTCCTTACGCAGAGAAAAGATAAATGATCCAAAACCTATGTTACTACGCTGAAATTATAAATACCTTTGAGGCGGATTGTGTTTCGTATATGGTCGGGGCTATTCTCCGGCGAAACGGACATAATCTAGATCGCATTTGTGTTTGAATTGATTGTGTTCGTATACGGTCGGGGCTACCCTCCGACTATACTAACATAATCTAAAAAGTTTACATTAGCCTAATACTAAGATTTTGCTAATTCGTGATCGGGGCTACTCTCCGATCGAGTTAGTTGAGTCTAAAGCGTTAAAATTTAAGTATTTGTGTGGAGGATTGTGTTTCGTACATGGTCGGGGCTACTCTCCGACGGAACGGACATAGACTATATCGCACTTCTATTTGAATTGATTAATTGTGTTCGTGTACCCTCCGATTATACTAACATAATTTAAACGCGAGTGTGTGGTTGATATTTTCTTATGGCACGATAATAGCGTGTCTTGATTATGTTTAATTTACATGATGTATTAAATGTGGATTGTACAGAATTTATGATTGGCATTATTATAATAAAGAACTTGTTAATAGTATGCTATTTATGCTGTTTATAATCGTACACATGGAGCTATGACTAGCAGTTTTGGCTGTGTATACATGTAATATTCTAAATAATTAATGCTAGATTGGAACTACTGTTTAATAGTCCTCATCGTTTTTATTAATCAGTGTTAATACACAGATTACACTATTATGAAAACATGTTTTTTTATATACTCAAGTCGATAAAAGAAAAAGTAACGTTGTAAAATCTACCTACCTGATAAATGATTTAAAATTGGTTTCTTATACTAGCTTTCATTTAGTCGTATATTTTTTTTTTTTTGATAGTGTTTACTGTTGCACAGAGTAAAATCACTTATGGTTACTAAACCTTGCATACAATCCATGTTTTAACGTGATAACTAATACCAACAGTGGATAAAAGAAAACGATAAGTTATGGGGTTAAGCAACTTGATAATTTATTTAAGAATGATTTAAGATGATTGGTTGCTTACATTTAATATTGTTACAACTGATGACAACCCTAATAGATTTTCCTTTTGTTTGTTGTTTTGAGTAAGTGAGTCATGTATGCTTACTGGTTACCTACGTTACCTGGTAAGATTGGTTACGTAGGTATTATTTAAAATTGAATTCTGGCTTTCTATTTATTGATAAATTAATTTTTTGGTATTAATTTTGTGGATTAAATGAATACAAAGATGACGGATATAAATAGGAATACGAATTCTTCTACTATTCGAATGTTTTTAATTATGAGTTTTGATTTGACTATTTTGACTGCTCATTGGGTAGGTACAAGAGATACATTGAATTTTCTTGTTGAAATGCATTTAATTGAACTTCAACTAGGTCTTCTTGAACAATGTTTGCAAACTGGGCGATGCAAAAATATCCTTTTATTTAGGGGGCGGTGTACGTTTGAAGCATACACTCGTCGGACATTAGGGGGTGATGTATGTTTGTTAAAATACATCGGATCGGATATGCGATTTAAAAGAATCCAATATAAATAAAAAGGGAATGAGGTCAAATGTTCAATATTCGATTCCTTTTTCTATTACCACGCAGTTTAATAAAATAGTGTGTCAAGTAAATCCCAATTTGCCAGTTGAAAAAAAAAATTTTTTTATTCAATTATTAGATATTAATGAACATATAAATACCGTAAATAGTAGACAGAATCTCCACTGAATAGCTAAGTTGGAATTCATTATTCGCACCACAAAAGTAATGGGCCATGTGTGTCGCTTAAAATCGGGCCATATGGGTCACTTAACATCAGGCCATGTGTGTCGCTTAAAATCAGGCCATGTGTGTCGCTTAAAATCAGGCCATGTGTGTCGCTTAAAATCAGGCCATGTGTGTCGCTTAAAATCAGGCCATGTTTGTCGCTTAAAATCAGGCCATGTGTGTCGCTTAAAATCAGGCCATGTGTGTCGCTTAAAATCAGGCCATGTGTGTCGCTTAAAATCAGGCCATGTGTGTCGCTTAAAATCAGGCCATGTGTGCCTAAAGCTCAGTTGAGTAGCCATGTGAGCTACGAGTCGGCCATGTGTGTCGCTTATAATCAGGTGTGCAATTGCGTGGGGTAGTCGTATTGGTTTGACGGTTCATATCGTGTTCAATCGGCTGCAATTTGTATGGAATGATATTTATTATGTAATCAAAAGCTGTCAAATGGATACGATTGACTTTACGCAATTCCATAGCAGACCATGTGCGTCTTAGCTTGAGTAACCATGTAGGCTAAGAATATGTCGTCCATGTGAGTCGTTTACGATTAGGTCATACGTAACTATAAATAACTTGTCGTATAGGAGCTATAGATATTCGACAAATGTGAGTCGCTAATGATTAAGCCATGTGTGCCAACAGTAGGTAGTAACCGCTTGTTGAGTATCAATGTGTGTGGTCGGAGTAGGAAAGGGTTCATCACCTTGAGATCTGTTTCATTAGCTCAGTATAAGCAATAGGCTACCGATTGAGTTTGACGTATTCCGTCGCAATGCAATTATAAGTCAACACGTCAAGCATCCAGCTTGTCAACCAAATAGAATATGAAACATTATCGTTTGCCATGGTATAATTCACTCTGGTATTCATATATTGTACCAAATACAAGACATATGTGACACAGACAGACGCTGACCATTAAATAGATTAAAAATTCGTAGTGATTAGTCGCTAATACACATCAATCTTTATTGAAAAAAAAAAGTAAGGATTGATTTGTAATATATCGATATGAAAGTGGATGTAGGTCGAAGGTTTATACTATGTATTACTAGACCATTTGGACACTTGTTATCATAAAAAAAAAAGTAATTTTATATGCAGTTATAGCAGACGACTGAATTAGTTTCGAAAGGTACTAAGAGTCCCGACTTATTTTCCCTTATAGTAGTTGGATAAGCTAGCTGCTCTTATTTTAAATTATAATGTCTCGAGTAAAAGAGATCGAAAGCTGACCTCTCTTTTTCCGCGGTGACATCTGGTTTACAAGATTATATACCTTTGATCGTCTGAGAGACAAATGTATATTTTTTTTTATTCTTCACAACAGGCACAATAACAGACAACAGACAGAACATTAACTACAAAGAACAATCATTTATGATAACTTCGAGCGTGTCTGCGCCCAATTACAATTGTGCACAACACTTTTAGTTTTACAAACTAATTACTAATTCGACAGCTTAAAGTCAGTAACAATAGAAAAGAAAAATACTTTAAAGTTATATAAAACAAACATAATTTTTACTGTTGCAATATCGTTCTTTTGAAACAATTTAAGCTACAATTAAAAATGTCAACGTTATTGCAAATTTCATTATAAAAGGAACACATTCTCAGCAATGGACTATTCTGCGAAACATTGTTTCTGGCAGACGATTTACAAAATAGTTGTTGATTACGCACTGACCGACCGGGTACTTTAAACTTTAACAACTCTAGTAACCTACTGTCAGAGCGTCCATTGGCAATCGAGTGGAGCATACTCAGATCATTCATTTCTTTCATATGATTAATGTTCTTCTTAGAATTATGGTTGTGGATGGAGAGTTGATAATCCAGTGAATTTTCTATAAATTTCAAGTATTTTGACGACCTCTGTGGACGAGAGGTGTACGCACCGGTTTTCAAGGTGCCGCTATCTCTAGAGGTCCCGGGTTCGATCCCCGGTCAGATAAATGTTGAAAACGAACGAACCCGTCGTTGTTTCCAATTTCCATAATACTAGTGCTTAAGCTACTATACTTTGGTATTGGAATAATGTAGGTGATTGTGTCCAATATTCATTGTAGTTTGGCAAATTCACTACAGAAGGATAAATAAAACACAATGCACTAATATAATTTATTTGTTCTAATGTTTCCGAGGTCAGAAAGCGTACACGGGTCTTTGAAGGGAAAAGGCGACAACTGAATAGAGGAGCACATCACCTACTCCCTCACCGATGCCTCGTTGTCAACGCCACTTTATCTAGAGGATTTCCGAGCCATCACTTATTCCTTGGATCTTCGTCCCGAGACGGGTGGATAGGCGGAGACTGTATATAAATATAGTATCGGCATTGGATATTAAAACTTGATGGCGTAATTTCGTTAATTTCAAATAATGTGACTGTTATGTTTCGAAATCCAGTTTTGGCATATTTGAAACTAGCTACTACAATGACTATTAATTCGGAGTAGGTATCGAACAGGGAATGGTTTTAGTTGGCGAGTTTAATATTTATATTCTATTTATTTATTTATTTACTGGAAGACCAACTGCTTAACCTAAAACATTAAAAAGCTTAAGTAAACATAAAGCCGTTTACAGGTCTTTACAAATAAGACACATTGGATACACATACATAACTGTGAAATATAACTAATATCTAAGTGTAATTTAGCAACGATCACCGTAAAATAAGCGGCTTACAATACGCTTTATTGACGCCTCGCTATAGTGTTATAGAGATGAAAATTTATCTGTTTCGAAAGTATATTAAAACTATTACCTACTCGTTCAGTACCTAATCATTTCCATAATTGTTTAGATCTGGTCAGACGAACCACTTAATAATGTATTGATTTGGTTAAATATGTGTGTTGTGAGTTTACTGCTTCCAGATCCCAATTTTAGCATCCAGTACTTACAGCAAAGTGTACGTGCTGTGGCAATGAGGGGAGATAACGATGCTGAAGCTGCATACTCTGGGGTGATCGTGCCGCGCCCGTGGGTTGTGGTTGTAAGTCCGATTGAGACGAGTGGATCGCTGATACTGGAGTTAAATTATGTTGAAGTATATATCATGACATGTATCTTATTTTACTAATATTATAATTGCGAAGGTTTGGATGTTTGTTCCCCAATCGCGGCAATCGGCTGAACGGTTTTTGATGAATTTTTGGAATCTCTTGTCTCTGGAATCTCGAGAATAGCATATTGGCTACTTTTGACCCCGGGAAAATATTTTATTTCTCACGGGGAAACAGCGTGAAGTTCATGTGGGTGGAAAGCTGTTCATGATTTTATTTATCCTATTTCTATCCATCGTAACCTACTTCTTCATATCTATTCGAATTATAAGTAATTAATATACTTTCACTATATTCGTATGAATATGAATAATAAAATTGCTGATAAGAATGCGGGTCATGCTCATACGGGGATAACTTTTAGACACTTTTAAGTTTTGATATTAAATTGGGAACTTGTTTAAAATCATTTATTGATTCATTATTAGAAATGATAATAATATGATCTTTTGATTTTCATGTACCTACGGACTGGAACCATGTATTGTGCTATTCTAACAGAGGCAAAGAATAATGCATTTGGGATTTGGTGCCGGAAGCCCTGGACGACTGGTTGGCAAGTTGAAAAAGCAGATAATTGTTATGACGGTTCAAATTGTGCCTACGGCGGCATCTTCATTAAAAGTGTAACTTCCTTGTAAGAATATTATTTTCATTTAAAAGGTAATAATCCCTATTACGAATATACCTTTAACTTATAATTCCTATCGTCCACATCCATATCTTGACATAATTCAAATTGTGTACTATGGCAAATATGTATTTATAACTTGGTTTGTTGCTCATATCTGGTTAAAAATTGGTAACTGTGGAGGGGTCTTCAGTTGTACTATTGTAAGATTTTTATATATTGTAAGGACTAAACAATGTCAAACTTGGCGATGATTAATTTCATGTAATTTTAGGACTGTGATCCTTTTATGACTCGTAGTTGCTTTTTCCACCAAAGTGTTTTATAAGAGTTCCTGTTAACAGACTACAGCAAAATTCTGTACCTATTCCTATTCTAGCATCCTTGGGGATTTTGCTTTTGACACCGTCTTATATTCTCGAATGTAACCTGACAATGCATTGATGTATACTACCAAGTACCAAGCTAATTCATTTTTCTTTTTTTACCCATGACTAATGCTTATATAGATTACAACCAGACTTTACTTTAATCATTCCATATACACATAATTAAGTAACAAGTATAGTTCCAAAATAAGTTTTCTATTAATAATAGTCGCTTGCTAACGAATGTCATGATTACATTAATTTGTACATTGATTCGAATACTTATTGAATAGTTCGTTGTTGATAATTTATTTGATTTGATTATGTATTAATTTACGATTTACATATAACAATGTTTACACGGTAAAATCTAATACCTATATTGTAAACAAATCATCGTCTAAATATTATGTAATTGTAAAATATTATTGTTGAGCATTGTGAAATATAATGTATTTGTGTCAATTAAGTACTTATGTTTTAACTTAAGATTTACACGATCTTTTATTGCCACTCTAAGATTAATCTAAATATGTATATAGTTGTAAGATTTTACTATTTAGAATTAGTTGTGTAATTAATTAATTTGATTTTAAATACTTTAAAACACATCTTAGATTTCTGCGCGAACTGTCCATATAAATAAAACACTTTCACTTTCAATACGCAGATCCTCGCTAGAGAACCAAGATACTTTCCCAGATTGATGCGCGAGGCTATTGAAATTAACAAATACCCAAATTTCAATAGAGAAGATGGTTGGAAGATACCACCAGCTTGGGACCCTATAATCCATCAAGTAAAGTCTCAACCCAAACCACACACTGCAAGAACTAAGGATACGGTTAATTCTTTTTGCAAATAATTTTAATAAACGGAGATCGTCCCCCTTCGTGTAGTTTTCTTGCCAGTTCTTTCTCCGAAGGGCTCCAACTTTTGTGAACTGGTGGTCGAGTCAGTAACTTTTTGCTTTGCTATAAATAATTATTATCCAAATTACTAAAACAAACCAAAATATTAAATTAATAAATCATTTTTGTTATAATTAAATATAAAGTTAAAATAATCAATACCTAACCGTATCCTGTTTCCGAACGAAAAACAAAGACAATTAAAGTGGGTATATTCTTTTATTAAAATCAAAAAAATAGTGGGTAGTTTTCCGTGACCACGGCCCCTGGAAAGGTGCCGAAACGTCGGATAAACAAAAAAAAAACTAAAAAAAAAACAACAACCAAGTTGTTAAATAAATTGCGTTTAGATACTTTTTATAATGTGCGTCGGGAGACAGCACATTGTCGGATGGCCGAATGTCATGATTCTAGTTAATGGCAACATTGTTACTCGGTGGCGCGGTTTTGCTTTGCTGTGATTGGTCAACGTATTATTGCGTGGACCAATCACAGGGCGTACTTTGCCCGCCAACAGGCGACATTGGCAAGGAGGCTTGTTTGGTTGAGGCGTCGGAAGAGAGCGCAGTCTTGTCTTGGCGGTTAAGTGCGATAGAACTGATACAATTAAACTTAGGCCCTTAAGCAAAAGTGTTTGTATTCTAATCTTTTATGAAAAATATACATACAATCCTTATCGAAGCATTATCTTTCATTCACCTGCAGCAGACCTACCATCCTGATGAGGAGTCATCAAAAACGTTTGCTAAGACTCTTTATGCTAATGGACTGGCAATATAAATTTAAAGCAAATAACTGTAAATCTTTAGTGTTTCTATTGCCATGACTGTTTTGTTTTAGACGGGTTTGAAAATTGATATTTTTTTGTAATTGAAAGGACATATTGGTATCTTTTTGAGATGCACATTCTTGCTGAGTATCCAAATTTTTTCGTCTCTTGCACTATGTTTATAAGTCACTTAACAATTTCCTTTTACGTGGTGTGTTGGCTGACAAAGGACTTTGTGCACGATGTATAGGCCGTTTGGCTTAACATGCACATTACTTAAGCAATAAAACTATATGTTTGGAAGTTTACACTACGAAGAAACTATTTATCATTTTTGTTTTGTGTCAAATAATAAAAAGCTTAGAAACAGACAGACAGAAGCGAAGAGCGACTTTGTTTTATACTATGTAGTGATAATTAAAGACAATTTTATTTGTTGGATTCATTTCATTTTTTATTAAATTAGTTAGTACCGTACGACAGGTGCGTTTCTGAAGATTTCAATACAAAGTACATTGTGCCATTCACACGGCCTTTTGACAATCGCTTTTGTACTGAAAAAAGCTTGTAAAATGATTGCTTCCGAACATACCCGACATAATATAAACATACGTAAATAATAAATTGGGACGCTCTTGCAAAGTTATTTCGTGACGCACGCGGCACACGCCATCTAGTCGATATATTTTGTACCACTAGCTCCGGAGTGTGCTACGGCGGATGTCATCCCTGCATCGTTGACGCACACATTTGACGCGTGTACACACGTTATGTGAGTTACGTAGTAGTAGAAGGTTATTATGCGGGGGTCGTAGTATGGAGTGTCGTATAGTCTGTTCGAATCCAATTTGGAAAAAATGTAAACAAAGACGCCATTATTCTGACCATAGACTATTTAGTGATGTGGTAAAAATTATACCATTTATAAATCGATAATTAATTTGATTGCTTCGATTCGATTAATTGAATGCTATTATGTTGGAGCTTCGCGTTAGTGTAATACTTAGTAAAAAACCACGAGCCCTATAAGGTAGCTTTCAGGCGGGATTTTTTTAATTTCACACAAACACGTCATCATCATCACATAACAAACTGAAAATTGACTTTAACATAATATATATTATTTAAGGTCACTTTCCATCACAAATTTATCATAAATATTAAAACAAAATAAATAACCCGGTACATAATCATCATCATCATCATCATTTTAGCCGCGCGACGCCCACTGCTGGGCATAGGCCTCCCCCAAGGATCTCTACAACGATCGGTCCTGCGCTGCCCGCATCCAGCGGCTTCCCGCGACCTTGACCAGATCGTCGGTCCGCAGCACCTCGATGTACCTGTAGTCTTTTTGGCACCTCTGGAGAGACTGCAGCACTGCCCAGGTCTCGATCGAATCAAAGGCTTTCTCATAGTCCACGAACGCCAAGCATAGTGGCAAGTTATACTCTTCGGTCTTCTGTATAACTTGTCGCAGCGTATGAATGTGGTCTATGGTACTATAACCTTTTCGGAACCCGGCTTGTTCGGGAGGTTGGAAGTTGTCAAACCTGCGAGCGAGACGATTCGTAATGACTCTCGAAAACAACTTGTAGATATGGCTCAGAAGCGAGATGGGTCGGTAGTTCTTCAAGAGAGTCTTATCACCCTTCTTGAAGAACAGCATCACATCGCTTCTGCCCCATGCCTTTGGCGTTTTGCCCTCGAGGATGACAGAGTTGAAGAGCTTCTGGAGGACCTTAAGTATCGGCTTACCGCCCGCTCTCAGAAGTTCTGTTGTGATTCCGTCATCACCCGCCGCCTTGTTGTTTTTGAGCTGCTTGAGAGCCATTCTAATCTCGTACAGGCTGACGTCCTGCTATCTCGTTAAGTTAAGTGCTACCTCGTTGTGGTTAAAAAAAGGTAACAATATACAATATATATGTCGCAGCCAACTGGTTGAATCCGCCATTCAATTAAACGCCTAGGCCGATGATTTTTTCCGTAAGCTATTTTATCTTCCCATAAGTTGAAGGAGTCACTAAAAATAAATTCTACCCTATCACGTGTTCTACAGGACTTCCGAGGGGTACAAAATGAATGTATGAAAAGGTCAGTTGACTATTTATCTACCTATGTATTTAAAGTGTCATAAACTATGTGGTTGATCAACAGATAAACAGTATGGCGGATGCTAGGGTATGCAAAACGGTAATCGGTTTTTTACCGGTAATCGGTCCAATGTGAACAATCGATAATTACCGAAAAAAATGGTAATGCGTCGTGTCGTGTCGGGTCGTATCGACGACAGTGTTGCTAACTTGCTGGCAAACGTTACACGGGTGATAGTTATCGCGATTCGATCGCGGCTGCTGATCACGGACTCGATTCTCACTCGTTAGAAATTGTATTTATCCTACTTGATAAATAGCGAAAAAAATATTTTCAAATTTAAAGTCAAAAGTTGTACAATAAATTTCTGAATCATATTCATAAGACTCTACTTACGATAAAGTAGCAATGACATCGTTTATCAGCAAATTATGCGCACGGAATTCCGCTATGTCCCAGCCCTAACGGACCCAAGAATATACTTTTTTTAATATTTGTGATTTTTGTGATAATTTTTATCAAGACAGATATTTTATCTTCGATTACATAACATCGATTAATAATCGATATAGTTGAACTAATAATTGAATTATCTGATAGAAATTTCGTCAAGCACTATGCGATCACCATGGCGATCACAGATAAGACAAGATTTTTCCTTGGATAAATAACCTCACTTTTCTTCTTAAAATTTTCAAATAAATTTTTAAAATAATAAACATACTACGATCTTTGGAACAAATTAGTGAGATATAAGTTGAAACCTTCTAATTACTAATGAATGTGTTTTTAAATCCATTTAGTGGCCGAAAGTGTGAGAATTTTTAATGGAACAGGTTTGTTTACATTTTTTCCAAATTGGATTCGAACAGACTTTAGGTGTGTCCATAGGCAGGGCCGGATTTAAGAACTATGGACCCCTAGGCTCAGTCTGTGGTGCGGGCCCCCCGTCTATACAATGAGGAATTTTCCTAAAGGTATCGTCAGCTAATTTCAAAAAGGTGCAAGAGATGGCGCTAGCAAAACTTTTATTTTCTTTTTCAATGACTTTATTCAGATTTCAGCTAAATAGGTAAATAATATTGATAAATAAGATTATATTTTTAAATTACGACTGTTGTGACTTAAATTTTAACTAAATAGGTTTTTATCTAAACTTCGTTATTTTTGTGTAATACAAAAAACTACCTACATTTGTAACTGTCAAGTTGATAAGTTTGTTCAAGTTTGTTTTTGTGTTTGAAGTTTAGAGAATGAAAATTGAGCCTCATTTTAGCCGGTAGCTCCCCTGATAAACAAATGTGAAGTAAAATACTTAATTGCTTTTTTTTCTGACATTAACCGTTAATTAAAATATTTAATCGACATCAGCATGCTGATTCACGAATCGTCGGAAACGCTCCCGACAGCGGAATGTATGCACTATTCTATCTCTGTCATCACTATAGAATAGACAAAGACAAAGCACAGAATTCAATTCCGATTCCGTTACCGACGTTTTGTGAATCAGGGGGCAGGTAGAAATGAGAAAAACGATAACTCATTAATATACTTACGCAAAGAAATTCATGAAAAAATACGTTCAACTTTCTCGTAAACTAGGGAACGCAAAATACCATACTTACCAATCATACCATACATGAAAATAAAAAATAAAAAAAGTGGTCGTAGCGACATCTATTGAGCATTATAGAATGCTCTGAAAAACGTCTCATTTGGCGACAAATATCATCATATCATATAAAAATAACAAATACTACAGTAGAATCGAGTACTGCTCTTTTTTTGTAAGTCGGTCAAAAAGATTGTTAAAAGATTAATTATTTATTACAAAATATGATTACGTTGAGATAATCATAGGCTCTTCTTTCCATTTGTTGACATCGAGTAAGGCGCCGATTCCCCAAAATAGGGTATTTTAAATTATGGTTTACTCGCAAATCACAAGTACTTAAAATTTGAAAAAAAATATATGTTATTTTACAGTTATTTATCTAGTGCTTCCGGCCGTTTTATTCGATTGGTGATATTTTACTGTGTCAAATAAAACATCAAACATCTGTCTAATAATAATTCAAATATCATATTACTTGCAGTATACTTGGTTTTAGTTAGTGAAAAAGATATGAAAATAATTGTCTTTAAATAGCCGACGGCTTCCGGCCGTCATAAATTTTTATTTTTATTATTTAATTTTTAATTGAATTTTAAGTGATTTTCGATTCGCGGTGCGCTCGTGAGTGCACAGTTCACTGCCGGCTGCCGCTGGGTCCACGCGAAGTGTATAGAGCGCGGCCGAACAAGCGTTAGCGTGCCTATTTCGGCCGGGATTCCTCGCCTTATTCATATTTTTTTAATGTAATGAACTCATTACCTATTTGGAACATACTTATAGCCGCTACACACGTTCCGATCCGACCGCCGATTTGGTCTGCTCCAGACCAAATCTGGACGTGTGTAGCGTAGTCGTCCGATCATATTCGTGTTTGACGCGGTCGGTCGGATTTGGTTCGCACGAACTTCACTTCCTACCAAATCGGAACGTGTGTAGGCTTCCGACCGGACCAACTTGGCAGTGTTGACAATTTTGGAGGTTTTCCCCTAGATTTAGGGAGAAAATATGTAAAAGCGGAAATATTTAAAGCAGGTAAATTACGTTTAAGGGATTTTCAGAGGATTCAATTTAATGCTCGTTCATGAGTTTTACGTAGGACTGAACGAACGAAAGGTTTAAATATGGCCATTTATGAAAAGGTTCTATTAGTTTTTTTTTAGAATATTTTATTTAAAACTCGCAATTTGTCGTAAAACTAAATATATATAAAAAGGGCATAACACCTCATCAATAAGTGCTGCTTTTAGTAAATATTTAGCATGTTTTAGTATTTTTTTGAAAATAACAGAAAATTTAAAAATAATGAAATTGTTTTTTTATAGTAATAAAACATTAAAAACCGAAAATACTTTTCTTTTTAATTAAGTTATTGCAAGCAAATTGATGTTTTCAGTATTTATAAATAATAATAATATTGGGAGATTAGCAGTGGCTGGCAACACTGCAACAACGGCTAGAGGTCGGCCAGACCAAATCGGAACGTGTGTAGCGCCGACCGATTTGGTCTGGCAGATTTGGTTTGAACGTGTGTAGGCGCGGATCAGATCTGTAGTGAAGTTCGCCCGCACCAAATCGGCGGTCGGATAGGAGCGTGTGTAGCGGCTATTAAATCCGACATTTTAAAGCGCAGAAACAAATACGACGACGCGAGAATAAGTTTCTGAAAATTACGTATTTTTACGTTAAAAACGTCTATCTCAGCAAAAAAGAGGGTTTGGTGCGAGGAGCGAAGCGAAACGACGAGCATGTTAGGTTTACATGAACCCACTGCACGAGCCGAGCGAGAGAAGCGAGCGTGCCGCGACAGCGGCTTGCGAAGCGCCAGAACCGACTTTATACAATAGACTGCCATTATGTATTAATGTAATTTTATAAGATTTTTTCATCTTAAATGCATTTCCGCGCCAAATTTTAGAAGGGATTATATTACCTAGGTCACGGATAAGCGTTACCTAAGTGCGGGTTTAGGTCACACAGTGTGCTACAAAAACTGTAAATTGATATTTTTTTATACTTAGAAATGTGGCGCGGGCCCCCTTGTGGTGCGGGCCCCTAGGCTGCAGCCTATGTAGCCTGTGCTTAAATCCGGCCCTGTCCATAGGATTTAGTACTCAGAGGAGTAAACCGGTTCACAGCAATGTTGCCGTTCCGTATCATAGCATGGCTTGTAGAAGACGATAGAGACGGCTAATTAGGTACAGTAGGTACTTTAATACTTTTTTGGTAAAGGCATACTTAATATACATAATAACACCCAGACCAAGAAAAACAGATATGTTCATGCACACAAATATTTGTCTTGTTTGGGAATCGATCCCGAGACCTCGAGCGCAGAAGGCAGGTATCCTAACCCTGCGCAAAGTCGGTCGTCATTTGAAAAAAGTAACCGCTGTAACTGAACAGATTTAAATACCTACCTAGTCGTAAAAGACTAATCAAGTAACTTTAATATTTAATGCACTAAGAATATACTTAAGTACCTAACTAAGTAAGTAGTAACTTTACAAAAGATTAGCTTGGTACTTATGAAGGTACTAAATACGAGAAGTTTTGAATGACTAAGAACTAACCTATATCATTTTAATAAATAAATACCAAAATAGAAAACAAGTTGTAACGATGTCGATTCGTACCAGTCATTATGATGGACGAGGACGTCCCGTCGCAAAGTTACGTTCTTTTGTAGGTGGTTATTATAGGATATAAACTTTCACTTGATATCACTTCTTATGGTACAAATGTACTCACTGCTTACAAATTTTAAAAGAAACAAAACTTTTCTCCAATGTCATGTCACCGAACCGAAATCACGTAAGTAAACAAAATCACGCCATCTCGCGGTGTTGCTTTGTACCTACTACGCCAGAGTGACTCATTTGCGCTGGCGATGCGGCGTTCCGTTCCCAAATGTACGTCAAGAAAAAATTACATGCTGTAAAAAATTGTGATTCTGTTTCATTCATTTATTTTACCTTTGTTAAAGTTAATATTTATTTAACGTGTTATATTAATTTTCAAAACTTTTAACGTCTTACACTATCCAAAACTATGAGATTGATTCGTGTCTACTTCTTTGTACCTATGCATTGCGGTGTCGTTCCGGATTTCGCCAAATTAATTCGAGTCACAAATGACAAATGCTTGACATATTATAAATACGACGATAAATAAATAAATAATAATAAATAAATAATAATTTATTTGCATCAACAAACATGTTTACACTTTAGTTGACATTGTGGTAGGTACTTATAATTACAGTCTTAAATAAAGCGTAAGAGTTCGGGTTACTAACACCCTAACTGAGTTGATAGTAGGTACAACTCGTGTCAAAGGTGCTAGGCTCACCCTTAAACTTAATATCAATTCACCAGAGGCAAACGTGATTCTTAAAAATTTTACAAACTTATAAAATGAATACAAATAAATCATTCAAAAAGTAGAAAATTAAATTAATTGTCTATAATAATAAGTAAATGTATTTTGTAGTGTGAGTGTTGTATGTGTGTGTTGTGTGTGTGTGTGTGTGTATGTGGGTGTGTATGCGTGTGTATGTGAGTGTGGGCGTGAGGGAAAGTGAGCGCAATTGCGAGTGTATGTTTGTGTGGTGAGTCTGTTAGTGTAGCATATAAAGTTGTTATGACGTGATCAAATTTTCGGTGTCAGTGTAGTTTAATGAAAGAAGCCAGTTATTCAATTTCTTTTTGAGGGATGGAGTGGGCAAGGAATAGAAATCTAGAATTTTATTGAGCTTATTGTAGAGATGTGGTCCCAGGAAGCAGAGAAACTTTTTAGTCGAAGAGTATTAACAAGGAAAAGGTTTACAAACTTTGTACTAGCGTCTTGTGTTGATTTTAACATATTTAGTTTTCTGATGTTGAAGTAATATCATGTTCAAGATAAATAACTGGCGCACCGTGAGAACCTTACATCTTTTGTACAGTTCTTCTGTAGGGAACATCAAGGGGCGAAAGGTCATTACTTTAAGTAGAGCTCTCTGAGCACGTTCCAGTCTTATTAAATTTGTTTTGGGGGCACCACCCCAAGCGCCTATACAATATGTCAGGATAGACTGGCACAGAGCAAGGTATGTACGCCTTATGGTCTCAGCATCTGCGATATGGCGAAGGGTCTTGAAGACAAATATTAACTTTCTTGTTCGTTTTGTTAGGAGTTCAATATGTGTTGCAAAAGTGAGACCATCATCGATTGTTATACCTAGATATTTAATGCTTCTAGAGCGCTGCAGGTTTGGACAGGTACAGCTTTTGGGCATACAAGAGTGTGCAACTAGGGTGTGAGAGTCTGATGGGGGTAAAGAATTACGCGGAGTAAACGTGAGAATTTTGGTTTTATCTATATTTAGTGTCAGGAAGTTCGCGCTAAGCCATTGTACAACAGTATTTAATCCCTTTTGAGCAGCTTCGAAAGTGTCATTCCAAGTGTCACCAGAGAAAGTGAGAACCGTATCGTCAGCATAGGCAATAATCTTCCCATTCTCCAATTCTAAATTACACAGTTCATTGACGTAAAGGAGGAAGAGAGTAGGGCCAATCACGCTTCCCTGAGGAACTCCACATGTGACAGGCAGTTCACGACTGTGGTAGTTTTGGATTTTGACGCACTGGGTACTATTGTGGAGATAATCCTCGAAGAGATGAAGTGTATGATCACGGATTCCAAGTCTTTCCAACTTACGAAGCAGCTCAAAAATGCAAACCGTGTCAAAAGCCTTTTTTAAGTCCAAAAATATAGATAAAACCTTTCTCTTTTTTTCAAAATTAATACAAATATATTCAATAAGGTTGATAACAGCGTCATTAGTTGATTTGTTGCGATAGATAGATTTATGTATCATTTAAAATGACTGGAATAAAAAAATTGACAATATCAGTAGGTACGTCTAAAGAAAACTGTACACGACTGTACCTAAAATCGAATGTATGGTAGAAGTTTACATTTGATTTTTTGAAAATAGCAAAGAAGAATTCTTTTTTTATTTATATCCTAAGATTCACAATTTCACGCAGTATTTTTTCAAGTACTTATTTATTTAAAACTTGTACCCGTTTCCCTGGAATCGCCATCGCAAGAAACGTCAAGTTAGCAGCCCACTTACAGACCCTAATATCTCGGCTTGTATTAAATCACTACTTTTGAAATTTTGCGTTTACGATACACTATTTATACAGTATTTTTTGACATATAAATCACATTAATACGAACTGTATTTCTTGAGGTGACTGCTAACTTGACGTTAAGTTAGCAGCCTCACTAAGATACTCAAATATCTTTTGAATTAAAGTATCACTATTTATTTAATATACATCACTATTTATCACTATTTATACAGTATTTTTTGACATAATCAAAACCATCTAATTCTGTTGTGAGGCTGCTAACTTGACGCACACCTGTGGTTAGGCCAATTCGGCAATTTTTTTTTCATATGTTCTATAAAGCACGCGGGAAGGTTTTTATGAAGAAACTGCGTGGAAAATAGTAAAACAACACTTTTTATTTTTCCCATACAAACAATTAGCACTTATTAGTCGAAATTAGTTCAAAACATATCACTTATTTATATTTTCCTCATCGTCTTTGTAACCTCCTCATTTTGATACCCCACTCGATGGGATTAAAAAATATATTTTTTTACAATGCACAGAATATATCGCCTAAAAGCCGCCATTTTGTTTTTTTCTTAATTTTGATGTCCCATTGTCACTCGGCCCGTTAAGACGAATCTGACGACGTATCATTTATTAAAATCGGTTCATCCGTTTAGAAGTTACGAGGGAACATAGAAACGGACACACATACATACAGGTCAAATACATTATAACCCTTTTTTGGCTTCGCCGCAGACGGGTAATTAAACAAAACAATTGTTTATCACCTTTTTCACCTTTTTAATAGGTATTATGAAATATTTACTCTAGTTAATTACTTACTCTAGTAAGTTTCTTTTTATAATTTTTATTTCATAATAATTTATTATAGGTAGCTTTTAAATTGTGTGATTAATTCTGAACCTAACATACAGTTTTTTTAATAAGGTAAAGGGAAAATCTCACATGACATAATTATGCAAAGGAGAATAAACAAAAGTGGTCCAAATATCCACCAATAAAGAGACCTAAGTAGTCCATTAAATAGAGAGTAACTTTCAGTATGGGACAAAAAATAATAAGCTGTAAAAAGTTATTGTGTATTCTCCGCAGTCATTCCTTTGGTTGATTTCTTTACGTCGTCTCACACTGGGGCAAGATACCCTCATATGTGGCAGAAAGTGTAAAAAATAATACTCGATTTCGACCGTGCCCGACCCGTGGTCCACCTGACAAGTTCACCTGGGTGGACTACGGGCACTTGTTCTGACCCTTGGTACACCTAACACTGACGCAGACCCGTGGTTCACCCGGGTGAGCTACGGATACCGACGTGGACCCGTGGTCCACCTGGATGGACCACGGATACTTACTAAGATCCGTAGTCCATCCTCCACCGGGTCACCTCGTCGTGATTAACTACATATGCACTGAAAAGAGTGAAATAAAAAAAAATTGTTAAATAAATGAAACGCCTTTAAATAAAAATGCCATCAAAAATACAATATTAGAGGTAAGTATTATTTATTACTTTTTGATAGCTTTTTTTTGAAGGCCGTTCTATTTTTAAACAAAATATTTTTTTTATCAAAATTACTTACCCCATGTTGACTTTGAGCAAGGCGCTAGAACTTTGAACGAAGTTTGCCCCCCCCCCTCCCCTCCCTTGTACCAAATGTGCAAATTTGCCCGGGGGGGCAAATTTGGTGGGATCTAAGCTTATTTCCCGTGGTAAAATGATGAATGCAATAATTTTGTATTATGTAAAATTGTGTGCCAGGAGGGGAGGGGGGGAGGGCAAGCACCCCTATTGCCCCCCTCTTGTATTTGCCCCTGTTGCTCAGTGGTATACTTTTAGACCAATGGATAATAAAGTTTATAGTAGTGTCCATGGTACACCTTTGAGGTGTATCAAGGGTCATACTATTTTCAAAGTAGCAATAGACCACCTCTCGAGTGAGCTACGGATAATAAAATTTATAGCGGTGCCCTTGGTACACCTTTTAGGTGTACCAAGGCTTACTACACTTAGCCGCCTTTTAGCCAAGTATGTATCGCTTAACTTCACTTCCATTATTTTTTATTAACTTTTAATACAACTATGCATATCTTAAAAGCAGTTAATTACTAAGCCTTTTCATAAAGCTGCGTTTTAGACTAGAATTAACCGCATTAGTTTTTTACGAATCCTGCAAAATCATTATGTTTTCTTACAAAAATAAAACAAAATTTTTGCAATGACAAGCAATTTATTGCCACAATACAAAAACACAATAAAAAAAAAGAAAAAAAACTCGCTAGAGGGCGCCATCAGGAATCAAACACTCCGTGACAATACACAAATTAAAAATAGTAATATTAATCGAAAGTCAGATATTTCGCTTTCATAATGTGTTAAAAGGTGCAAGAAGAAAGTGAAAGTGTTATCAACTTCATTAAATCAGTATTATGAATAGTGTGACAGCTTTAATATTCACACAAAAATCCAGCAAAAGTGAACTTGTCCGGCATTAAAGTGAAAAATATTAAATCAAGCTAAGTAAATACAGTGACCTCAGTGATAAACTTTAATAAATCTTTCAGTTTTTTACTTAAATGAAGAAATAAAGGGAATAAACGAAAAAAACACGGTGTATATTAACGGTGTATATCGTCACGATATCGGAACGATATCGGTGTGTGAAACGATAACCAGCAGCTTGCTATGCGGTTAGTCGCATTACGCCAGCTAAAGTAACCGCGCGGCTCCAAGTTTTATATTAGTTATTATACTAGTATATTCGAGGTAATAATGGCAGCAGTAAACAAATTACGTTTGCTTTATCTTTTATATTTACGGCGAAAAAAACGATATCGTCAAAGAACATTTTGGGTTGGTCCTATTCTTCAAGTGCGATATTTATTTTTACATGCACATATTACTTACCTATATAAAAAAGCGCCTTTAAAAAAATGCCACCAAAAAGTAAGAAATAAATAATACCTCTATACTGAATTAACATGATTAGTTATTAGTAAGTAAGTACTTTCAAGACGTCGGGCACTTCAAAGTACTTACCTCTTTAAGTTATTTGTTGTGAATACAGTATTAGAGTTAGAGGTATTATTTCTGACTTTTTGGCGGCATTTTTTTGAAGTCACTTTTATTTTTTATAAAAATATTTTTTATGTCATTCTTTTTAGTGCATCATGCAGGCAATTTTCGTGTACCTACCTATTATCTTGGTAAATAGTACCTATAGTATAAACACATCTTAGATTTCTGCGCGAACTGTCCATATAAATAAAACACTTTCACGGATTTTTTAACGCAATTTATTTAACAACTTGGTTGTTGTTAAATAAATTGCGTGAAAAAATCCGTGAAAGTGTTTTATTTATACCTATAGCACAGTTTAAGCAATCTTTCTATACATTTGGACGACGCCCTTGAAGTTGGGCGATGCCGACGCCTGTATAGGTATTTACGTAAGTACGTAAGGGTTGTCACTTTAAAATGTGTCGGTGGACCTTTTACGACCCCGGGTGGGTACATTGGTATAGCGATATTAAATTAACAAAATATGTTAATAATGCAAATGCAATGTCAAAATTATTAAAAAATTCAAGATGGCGGCCGACTTTTTTGTTTGTAGGCTGATTTCGATGAAAAACGGTTTTTGGTACTATTTTGACAAAAAAAACAGCAACGCAATGTCAAAAATATTAAAATCCAAGATGGCGGCCAACTTTTTTGTTTGCAGGCCGATTTCGATGAAACTCAGTTTCTGGTTCTATTTTGACAAGAAAACAGCAACGCAATGTTAAAAATAAAAAGAAATCCAAGATGGTGGCCGACTTTTTTTTTGTAAGCTGATTTTGATGAAACTTAGTTTCTGGTACCTATTTTGACTAGAAAACAGCAACACAATGTTAAAAATATAAAAATCCAAGATGGCGGCCGAATTTTTTGTTTGCTGGCCGAATTTTTTGTTTGCTGGCCGATTTCGATTAAATCCAGTTTCTGGTACTATTTTGACAAGAAAACAACAACGCAATGTTAAAAGTTTAAAAAAATCCAAGATGGCGGCCAACTTTTTTGTTTGCAGGCTGATTTCGATGAAACTCAGTTTCTAGTACTAATTTGACAAGAAAACAGCAACGCAATGTTAAAAATATTAAAAATCCAAGATGGCGGCCAAATTTTTTGTCTGTGACCCGATTTTGATGAAACTTGGTTTTTAGTACAATTTTGACAAGAAAACAACAACACAATGTCAAAAATAAAAAAAAACCAAGATGGCGGCCAACTTTTTTTGTAAGCCGATTTGGATGAAACTTAGTTTCTTGTACTATTTTGACAAGAAAACAGCAACGCAATGTTAAAAGTATTAAAAAATCCAAGATGGCGGCCAACTTTTTTGTTTGCAGGCCGATTTCAATGAAACTCAGTTTCTGGTACTATTTTGACAAGAAAACAGCAACGCAATGTTAAAAGTATAAGAAAATCCAAGATGGCGGCCAACTTTTTTGTTTGTGAGCTGATTTTGATGAAACTTGGTTTTTAGTACAATTTTGACAAGAAAACAACTACACAATGTCAAAAATAAAATAAAACCAAGAAAGCGGCCAACTTTTTTGTTTGTAAGGCGAGTTTGATGAAACTTAGTTTCTGGTACTATTTTGACAAGAAAACAGCAACGCAATGTTAAAAGTATTAAAAAATCCAAGATGGCGGCCAACTTTTTTGTTTGCAGGCCGATTTCAATGAAACTCAGTTTCTGGTTCTATTTTGACAAGAAAACAGCAACGCAATGGTAAAAATATAAAAATTCAAGATGGCGGCCAAATTTTTTGTTTGCTGGCTGATTTCGATGAAATTCAGTTTCTGGTACTATTTTGACAAGAAAACAGCAACGAAATGTTAAACATATTAAAAATCCGAGATGGTGGCCGACTTTTTTGTTTGTAGGCCGATTTTGATAAAACTCGGTTTTTTGTACTATTTTGACAAGAAAACCGTACTTAACACAATGTAAAAAAATACAAATGGCCAAGATGGTGGCCGTTTTTTGTTGTTGTTTCTTTCTTCTCGCTTATTAAAATGTACAAGCTTGAGACAGAGTCAATAAGTATCATCATCATCATCATCATGTCAAGTAAAAGATTTAATTAATTATTAATTTGCTTTAACACAAGCACAGTAAATTACGACGTAACATCCTTCGTAATTTACTGTGTTTTTGACAGCTATAAACCGTATTTAAAAAAATAAAAAATAAGTAAATAAAATAATAATTGATATTAAGTTACAGAATTTGAAAATAATAATTGTGACATGGTGTCGCACTTAGGGTTTAGGTCCAGTAAGGGCCGGGTGTCCGAGAGACACCGGTGTTAAATAAAAGAATACCCTATGTACGTACACAAAAATTTATTTGGGCGTGGTCCGAAATGCCCGGTAAAATTATTTAACGTTTCAAGATTCAAGATTCAAGATTCAAATTTGTTTATTCAATTTAGATTGTTATTTACAATACTTGTGAACGTCATAGAAGCTACGCCATCGGTTCGCAAACCCTACAGCGGGAGGCCTTGGAGAAGAACCGGCAAGAAACTCCAAGGGTTGTTTTTTTCTCCCTGTCTTATTTCATACAGAGTCGTCAAATTGAAAAATGACCTTAACATGGTATGACTAAGGTCAGTTTCCATCACAATTACACAATGGGTTATGATAAATACAGTTAAGTATAGGCGAACTAATGATCATAGCGGTGAACAATTTTCAGTTACTTAGGAACTCTACTTAAAGCTTTAATATTAGTTTAAAACAAAAGACAATTCTACTATATACTGCAAGTTGCGCCATACATGTTTCAAATGTAATTCTTAATAAAATGAATAAAAACAAAAGAAAACACATTTTAAGGCAAGCAGATAAGAGCAGACCCATTCCCACTGGCAGCACCCGTTCACGAGCATGACGCATGAACCAGCCATCGCTTCGCTCAACCATATTTTAGGGAACGTAACGACCCGCCTCACACGCCACCACCGTAGAAATGTTTTAGTGAGCATGACATACTCAAACTTCCTACCTTAAATGACCGAATTAAAAGCTTAACTAATATAAACGGTAGGTAATAATATAAAATATAGGACACGACTCACAATATCATACTAGGAACATTTGTTACGACCAAGGTGTTTTGTCGTTCAAATAATCATTTACAGTGTAATAGCCTTTTTTGAGGAGGCCACTCTTTATATGATTCTTAAACTCTAGATATGGTAAATCCAAGATATCACTTGGGATTTTGTTATATATGTGTATACCTTGACCAACGAAAGATCCGTGCACCTTTTCTAAACGGTACCGAGGCATTACGAGCTTGTTTCTATTTCTAGTATTACGATTGTGTAAATCACCATGTTTGGTATACAAGTTAATATTGCGACGTACAAAAAGAATGCAATTTAATATAAATTGAGTTTTTTTTTTTTTTTTTCAATTTATTTCTTATTTATAATACACAAAGAATAAACATAAAACTTTCACCAAACTGCGTAACAGTTTGTCGGCGAAATATAAATAATTATGCTCTATTACTTATAAGATTACACTATCTAATCTTAATTAGGTGTTAAAGTTACATAAAAAATTAAACTAAGGCAAACAAATTTTAATTTAAACAGAGTAGGTTATTGATTGATTAGGTAGGACTACATTGATTAATTTCTAATTAACATAAATCTAAAAAAACTTTTTTTAAATATTTTTTTATGGAATACTTGGACTTTAAATTATTACTGGTTAGACCAATTGCAAGATGCAGCTGTCAGTATACCTATTTCCTTGAACTTGTCTCTAAGCGAAGTTTTGGAGCCTAGTTTATAGATGGCTCTGATTGCTCGTTTTTGCAAGATGAATATAGCATTAATGCCAGCCGCTAATCCCCACAAAAGAATGCCATATGACATGATGCTATGGAAATAACTAAAGTATACAGTTCTAGCAGTATCAACATCTGTTAGCTGTCGTACTTTTCTAATAGCGTAGGAAGCAGAACTAAGCTTACCAGCTAATGTTGCGATATGCGCATGCCATTGAAGTTTCGAGTCTAAAGTTACACCCAGAAAGATCGAATCCAGTTTTTCGTTGTTGATTACAATTTCTACAGGTACCGTCTGTACATTTGGCAGAGAAAAAAGTACGCACTTTGTTTTCTTTGCATTAAGCTGCACATTGTTAGAATTAAACCAACCGAGTACTTGTGACAGTGCTTTGTTTACATCGTCAAAATTGGTTTTGTTTCTGTCTATGTTAAATATTAAAGAAGTATCATCTGCAAACAACACAATATCACAGAAGTTTTTGGCAAAGAAAGGCAAATCATTAATATAAACCAAAAATAGAAAAGGGCCTAAAATAGAGCCTTGAGGTACGCCTAGTTTAATCTGAGAGCCGTTTGATTTCACTCCATTAATGTCAACTGTCTGAGTTCTGGAACTGAGATACGACAGTATTAGTTTCTGGGCATTATTTTTTACACCGTAATGATTTAGCTTCAACAGCAGCGTCCGGTGATCAACACAATCAAAAGCCTTGGATAAGTCGCAAAATATTCCAAGAGTATTTTGCGACTTTTCCCAGGCATCAAACACATGCTTTAAAAGTGCAACCCCAGCATCCGTGGTTGACTGACCCTTCATAAATCCGAATTGTTTGCTATGCATGAGATTGTTTAATGAGAAATGAGACAATAATTGCTCTAGTATTATTTTTTCAAATATTTTGCTTAAGGCGGGTAATATTGATATTGGTCTATAATTGCTTGGGTCTTCTTTGTTTCCTGATTTAAATAAAGGTATCACTTTGCTAAATTTCATTAAATCAGGAAAAATTCCTTGAGCGATACACTGATTAAATATAATAGCAAGATAAGGGGCAATAG
Organism: Crambus lathoniellus; assembly: GCA_949710035.1. Lineage (NCBI taxonomy): Eukaryota > Metazoa > Arthropoda > Insecta > Lepidoptera > Crambidae > Crambus > Crambus lathoniellus. Next base: position 10,216,126 of record OX453315.1, read on the forward strand.
CATGAATAATGTTTTTAAGTACAGTAACAGATATGCCCCATAAATCAGTGGTAGTTTTCATTTTAAGTAAATTAAATGTTTTGATTATATCTTCTTATATAATTATTTTTATATTATAAATAATAATTTCTTTAAAATTAAATAATGAACTACACTCAGACACATGTTTTTCAAGAACCGAGACAGCAGAAGCTGGTGAAGAATTCAAATTAGAGGTGGTTACTAATGGTATATTTACAAAAAAGTTATCAAAAATATTAGCAATTTCTGTTTCAGAGTTTATTCTTGCGTTATTAATGTTAAGCGCTAGACTGTTGTCATGTTGTTTACCTTTTCCGGTTTCACGCTTAATAATATCCCAAGTTGTTTTGATTTTATTATTTGACTTTTTAATTTTATCCTTTAAAAATATAGACTTTGCTTTAGAACATGCTTTTTTGAAAATCTTAGAATATTGTTTTACATGTTCTACGAAACGAGGGCTGTGATTAGTTTCTCTTAATTTATATAGTTCATACAGCCTGTTTCTACTTTTATAAATACCTGTCGTAGCCCATTCGCAAAACTTTAACTTCTGGGTGCATTTAATCGTTTTAGACTTAAAGATATTATTGAACTCATTCGTTACTAATTCAAAAAGGGTTCCATAAAGCGCATTAGGATCATTATGCACATATGGCATCGTAGAAACTTTATCAGCTACGTTATTTTCAAAATTACGTAGTCGCGTTTTTGTAACAGGCCTGCATTGTACACTTTTAGGCGCATCAACAATATCTAATTCATAGGATACCTTTAATCCGTAATGGTCGGATGTAATATTTTTAACGACTAGTTTGTTAGTCGGATCAGACTCCGAAAAAACATTATCTATGCAAGTGGCTGAATGAGATGTTACCCTTGTGGGCTCCAAGAACTGATTAATTAAATTAAAAGAATTGAACAAAGTTAATATTCGTGTAGTCAATGCACAGCTTTCGAGAATATCAACATTAAAATCGCCACATACTGCTATTGGTTTATTTTTTAACTTTAACTTATTCAACACATCCTCCATCACCGATTCAAATGTTTCAAAATTACCTTTAGGTGGTCGGTATACACAGACAATGACTAAGCTTTTTAATTCTACACATGACAGCTCGACATGACGTTCTATAGAAAGGTTTACAATATCCTTTCTTTCTCTGTAGCTTATATTATTTTTTACGAAAATTAGAGAGCCGCCACGCGTTGTTGTCTTCCTAGATAATAAATTTGCTAACTGAAAATTATTCACACTACATGACAAATCACAATGATTCAGCCAGTGCTCAGTTATACAAATGACATGAATGTCATTACATTCTGCAAATAATTCTAACTCTAAAACTTTGCCAGACAGGCCCTGAATGTTTTGACATAATACGTTAAGGCAAGAGGGCTTGGCTGTTGTCTTATGTTTTAGTTTAAAGCCGATTTAGAGACGTTTTCACTTTGTAAAGAAGTTTTTAAATTATTTAAATTAATTAATTTATTATTAGTAGGTAAGCTACTAAAATCAGAGTCAAAAGACTTTGGCTTGCCACCTTGAAAGGTGTCTTGTAAATTAAAAGCTAACAATTTAGCTATTTTTGTCCTAAACCTATTTGCAAGATACATAGTATCCGATGTCAAAATAAAATTATTAATAAAATTATTAATATCAAAATATAAAATTTGTCACTATGACAATTTATCAAGTTGAACAAATATGAGTTTAACTCATATATATGCTGATTCTGCTCCCTAGTTAGGTTTTTCGCGTAAGGAAATGAGCTAATTACTAATTTACAGCCGGTTTCAGACTGTAGTTTCAATAAAAAGTTAATATTCATCAAGATTTCACGTTTCCTAACTTGGGAGCTGTCGCCACATAAAATAATTATGTTGGTCAAACTATCTATTTCATACAAAGATAAACTATGCACAGTATCTTCAAAAGACTTCCCAGGTGTACATACATTTATAACATTTCTATTATATATATTTTTCATCGTTACTCCTAGACCTTGTCCCAGTTTATCTGAGAAAACAATAGTTTTTGTGTCTTTTGACTTGCATGAGGTAGCTGATTTAAATGACTGTTTGCAATAGTTACTTTTTAAGGTCTCTATGCAGGTTAATGAATGACAGGGGCTCTGAGTTTTTATGTCAAAAAACGCAAACTATCGTGAGTGCGTATTTATGTCAATTTGTATGAAAACTGTATCAGCGCCTCTAGCGGCGAGTAGCGCGCTTTTGCAGTTTTCATACAAATTGACATAAATACGTACTCGAAATAGTTTGCGTTTGCTTGACATAAAAACTTACACTCGGGGTACTGAGGTGTCCGAATTATGTTTTCCTCTTTAGAGAAATCATTACAAGTATCAATTTGACTATTTATTAAAGAGTCATATCTCTCCGCGTTATATTTGCAGAGTTCAACTAACTCTGTGGCAGATTTGATGTGTTCATCAATTTGTTTCTGCGCAGTACAATATTTATTTTGCATTGACTCAAGTGACTCATGCAAATTTATTATATTTAATTGCAATTGTTTAGTGTCCCGGTCATACATTTGCCTGCTTTCAGTTAATTTATTACTGTAAATTTCCATTGAATCCAAAAGACTAATTCTTTCTTTCCGCAAAGCAATATTTTTATAAAAACAATTATTTTTCTTAATTAACCTTCCAGTTTTCTTTATAAATTTTCGAATATTTATATACTTCTTTAATTTATTAGCACCTAAAATATTAGGTCTGGGTGTAACGCAAACACCAGCCGTTACAGCTGAATTAGCTAACTGAATACCAGGCGAGAGCATTAGCTCCTCAAAAAGGCTTTGAGTTTTATCCACCTCATGTTGTTGTTGCTGCTCTAATAAGGCAGATATTTTCTTATTGGCATCATTCAGTTCATGTTCCAGGTCAGCAATCCGGTTCAGGGCTCTCTCATATGTGCTAAACTGTTCTTCATAGCTGCTGATGGTACTCTCAAGTTGATCTTTTTGTAGAACCACTTCCATATGTTGAGTATGCAAACTGGCTAGTTCGGTCTTCAACAGTGAGTTACGTCCGACAATGTTTGTTCCGTTGCCTTTCCATACCCAGAGTGGTACTCTTCTGGCAGCTCCGAAGATGGGGGTTTCCAGCTGGGACGGGAAGAACGTTCCCGAAGGTCCCGGGTAAAACGGCGAAGATGCTCGGCGGGAAACGTAAAATTTAGGGTCACGCACGCACCGGCGAAGCTGCAACTGGGTTCACCAGGAACCTCGGACCCTGGAATTGACCGTAATCACGGGTCAAAAAAGAGTCAAGAAATCCTCCTCTGATTGTGACCGCGGCAGAAGACTGGTAGGAAAGTACCGAAGCAGTATGCGGTGATGAGTGTTGGTCACAATCTGATCGGAGTTACACAAATAATTTAAAGCACTATCACTGTTAACTTAACACCACTGAACAAGAAAACAACCAAATCAAAGAATACTTGCAAGTGAAATACAACACATATGCACCAAAGGCCAACAACTCAGTAGGAGCAAAACCTGACATCAAGGATCCAAACAATTTTGTCGAGGTACTAGATGTGATGTTTGATAAATTACAAAACATGATGAACATTATGTTAGACAACATGATGGATCGAATGATCCAATTAATCACAAGTCTTATAAAACATCCCTAAACCTAAGGGTAATTACCTGGAATGCCAATGGACTGACCGAACGCAGACTGGAACTTGAACTTTTCCTAAAAACTGAAAAAATAGATATCGTCATAGTCTCAGAAACGCGTTTTACCCTAAAAACTAATTTTAGCTTGCAGAACTACAAAGTATACACTACAAACCACCCCTCTGGTAACTCTCATGGTGGAACTGCAATCATTATAAAAGAAAACATCAAACATTATCCTCTTGAAGAATACCAAACTGAAAAGATACAGGCCACCTCAGTCAGAATCCAAGATAACAAAACAAAACAGAAACAACATTATCTGCAATATATTGCCCACCCAGGCACCTTATCACCTCAAATGATTTTATAACTTATTTCAAAACACTCGGTAACAGATACATTTGCGGGGGTGATTGGAACGCAAAACATGTTTTTTGGGGCTCTAGATTAACTACACCACGTGGTCGCCAACTATATACAGCCATGAATGATCTTAGCCTTCACAGTGCTTCACACGGAAAACCTACATACTGGCCTGCAGACCCAAACAAGAAGCCAGACTTGCTAGATTTTTTTATGATTAAAAATATCTCGCTAAGCCAAATAAGCATCGAGGAATGTATCGACCTTTCATCGGATCATACACCTGTTATAATCAATGTCCAATGCAAGGCTGTTCAGGTTGAGAGCCCTCAAAGACTTTATAATAATAAAACTAACTGGGACATTTACAGAGCCAAAATAACAGAAAACATAAATCTAATCTCGCCACTCAATAATGCGGACATCGTTGAATCTACTATTGAGTCATTTGTCAAGTTAATCCACCAAGCCGTTAAAGAGTCAACACCCCCTGTGAGACCGAAAATAATTAGCAATTCTTCTTATTCCAAAACGATAAAACTTAAAGTACAAGAAAGAAGGCAGCTGCGGAAAATCTGGCATTCCACAAAATATCCACAGGACAAAAAAGCCTTCAACAAGGCATCTGAAGAACTTAAAAATTTGATATTTCAAACGAACAATGATCGCCTGCAAGATGAACTGGCCAATCTAACGCCATACGCAGACACGAACTACTCTTTGTGGAAGGTAACAAAAAAGCTCAAAAGGCCCATAGCGCATATACCCCCTATAAAAACCACTGAGGGTAAGTGGGCAAGAACGGATCTCGAAAAGGCCCAAGTGTTCGCTGAGCATCTTAAATCTGTATTCCAACCACTTTCAAGTAAAAACCCCGAGCATGACAGAGAAGTTAGCGAATACCTACTTTCACCATCGCAAATGTGTATGCCAATTAAATGTGCCAGCCCCAGTGAAGTACGTAGAGAAATATTAAAATTGCAGGATGGTAAAGCACCAGGATATGACTTAATTGACGCGCAATTACTAAAGCAACTTCCTAAAAAGGGCTTGATGTACATCACAGTAATTTTTAATGCCTGCCTAAGGCTTAACATCTTCCCCGCTCAGTGGAAAATAGCGCAGATTATAATGATAGCCAAACCAGGAAAACCGCTTCATGAAGCTAGTTCTTACAGACCGATAAGCCTTCTCTCTGTAATGGGGAAACTTTTAGAAAAAATACTGTTGAACAGGATGCGCTTCTATTTACCGGCAGTGGTGCCACTTCACCAATTTGGCTTTCGAGAAAAGCATGGTACCGTTGAACAAATCCACCGTATAACGGATACTATAAGTCGCACCCTAGAATATAAACAATTCTGCTCTGCCGTGTTCCTAGACATCAGTCAGGCCTTTGACAGAGTGTGGCACGACGGACTTCTGATCAAAATCAAACAGCTGCTTCCTCATTCACTCTTCCCAATTTTGAAATCGTATCTCGACAAAAGATGTTTCGAGGTAAAATTAAAAAATGAGACTTCTTCATTAAAAGAAATTCTTTCAGGAGTACCACAAGGAAGTATTTTGGGCCCCGTACTGTACCTCTTGTATACTGCAGACTTGCCTACGCAAGACGATACCATAACTGCTACATACGCCGATGACACAGCCGTGCTCTCAGTTCATGATAACCCAGCGACAGCATCAGCTAAACTACAAGCTCACGTCCGCAAGATCGAAGAATGGCTAGACAAATGGCGCATTAAAGTACACCAGAGCAAACCAAAGCAAATCTGCCCATGTTACTTTTACTCTCAGAAAACCGACTTGCCCTCCTATAAAACTCTACAATGAGGATATTCCCCAAGCTGAAGATGCCAAATATCTCGGAATGCATCTTGATCGAAGGTTGACTTGGAGAAAGCATATTTGGACTAAGCGTAAACAACTGGACATAAAAGTAAGATCGATGTATTGGCTAATAGGTCGGAAATCTCATCTGTCACACGAAAGCAAGATTGCAATATATAAGACCATACTAAAACCAATATGGACATATGGTATTCAACTGTGGGGGACTGCTAGTAACAGCAATATCGAGATTCTCGAAAGATTCCAGAGCAAAACATTGAGAGCCATGTTAAACATACCATACTACGTGAGCAACAAATATATACATGAGGATCTAAACATCAATACAGTCAAACAGGAGATTGCTAAACATAGTAAAACTTATCAAACTCGAATATCAACTCACGTCAATGAGCTGGCCTCTAAACTACAGGGTACAGGAAGTGTGTCACACAACCGTTTGAAGCGACATGATGTCCCTACGCTAGTTGCGAGATTCGATTAAAGAACGAATAAGGAGTTCTTTGTGCTAGTATTGACATAATCCAAATTTCATACCAACTGATTGGCTTATTGTGTCAACACAGATCGCCAAGTTGCAGATTGTTTTCTGGTCAAAATAGAACCACAAACTGAGTTTCATTGAAATCGGCCTGCAAACAAATAAGTTGGCTGCCATCTTGGATTTTTAAATTTTTAACATTGCGTTGCTGTTTTCTTGTCAAAATAGAACCAGAAACTGAGTTTCATTGAAATCGGCCTGCAAACAAAAAAGTTGCCCGCCATCTTGGATTTTTTAATACTTTTAACATTGTGTTGTTGTTTTCTTGTCAAAGTTGTACTAAAAACCAAGTTTCATCAAAATCGGCTCAGAAACAAAAAAGTTGGCAGCCATCTTGGATTTTTAATATTTTTAACATTGCGTTGTTGTTTTCTTGTCAAAATAGTACCAGAAACTAAGTTTCATCAAAATCGGATAACAAAAAAAAAGTTGGTCGCCATCTTGTTTTTTATTTTATTTTTGACATTGTGTTGTTGTTTTCTTGTCAAAGTTGTACTAAAAACCAAGTTTCATAAAATCGGCTCACAGACAAAAGTTGGCCGCCATATTGGATTTTTAATATTTTTAACATTGCGTTGCTGTTTTCTTGTCAAAATAGTACTAGAAACTGAGTTTTATCGAAATCGGCCTGCAAACAAAAAAGTTGGCCGCCATCTTGGATTTTTTTATACTTGTAACATTGCGTTGTTGTTTTCTTGTCAAAATAGTACTAGAAACTGAATTTAATCGAAATCGGCCAGCAAACAAAAAAATTTGTCCGCCATCTTGGATTTTTATATTTTTAACATTGCGTTGCTGTTTTCTGGTCAAAATAGAACCACAAACTGAGTTTCATTGAAATCAGCCTGCAAACAAAAAAGTCGGCCGCCATATTGGATTTTTAATACATTTAACATTTCGTTGCTGTTTTCTTGTTCAAATAGTACCAGAAACTGAATTTCATCGTAATCGGCCAGCAAACGAAAAATTTGGCCGCCATCTTGAATTTTTATATTTTTAACATTGCGTTGCTGTTTTCTGGTCAAAATAGAACCACAAACTGAGTTTCATTGAAATCAGCCTGCAAACAAAAAAGTCGGCCGCCATCTTGGATTTTTAACATTTCGTTGCTGTTTTCTTGTTAAAATAGTACCAGAAACTGAATTTCATCGTAACCGGCCAGCAAACGAAAAATTTGGCCGCCATCTTGAATTTTTATATTTTTAACATTGCGTTGCTGTTTTCTTGTCAAAATAGAACCAGAAACTGAGTTTCATTGAAATCGGCATGCAAACAAAAAAGTTTGCCGCCATCTTGGATTTTTTAATACTTATAACATTGTGTTGTTGTTTTCTTGTCAAAATAGTACCAGAAACTAAGTTTCATCAAAATCGGCTTACAAAAAAAAAAGTTGGCCGCCATCTTGGTTTTTTTTTATTTTGACATTGCGTTGTTATTTTCTTGTCAAAATTGTACTAAAAACCAAGTTACATCAAAATCGGCTCACAAACAAAAAAGTTGGCCGCCATCATGGATTTTTAATATTTTTAACATTGCCTTGCTGTTTTCTTTTCAAAATAGTACCAGAAACTGAGTTTCGGCCTGCAAACAAAAAAGTTGACCGCCATCTTGGATTTTTTAATACTTTTAACATTGTGTTGTTGTTTTCTTGTCAAAATAGTACCAGAAACTATGTTTCATCAAAATCGGCTTACAAAAAAAAGTTGGCCGCCATCTTGGATTTTTTTATACTTTTAACATTGCGTTGTTGTTTTCGTGTCAAAATAGTACCAGAAACTAAATTTCATCAAAATCGGCTTACAAAAAAAAGTTGGCCGCCATCTTGTTTTTTTTATTTTTGACATTGTGTTGTTGTTTTCTTGTCAAAATTGTACCAAAAACCAAGTTTCATCAAAGTCGGCCCGCAAACAAAAAAGTTGGCCGCCATCTTGGATTTTATAAATTGCCTTTTTTTTATAATCGAGATGAAGATTTGCACGCACTCACACTACATGTCGTATGCACCATAATATTAATTTAAAAATGAATTATAACGATAAAGACGTGATAGCCCTGGAAGACTTGTCCCGAGTTACTCTGAACGGCGTTGTATGTAACTCGGGACAACCACTCCCCCGTCTCACCCCGCAAGCCCCGCACGTTTGACTTGTCTAGACGTCTCCGTCGGCCTACTGTATGAAAAGTAGCTTATTCTGTGCCTATAGTATGTTAGGATGTACTCATAAACCGCATCAATCACAAACACTCATCTGATGTAAAACGTATCAAAATCGATTCAGCCAAACGTGAGATATTCACGGACAAACATACATAATGTACATACATACATTCGGGTCAAACTGAGAACCTCCTTTTTTGAAGTCGGTTAAAATACTAAAACCTTATCCTAAATGTAACAAATACTTTCCTGAAAACCGCATTAAAATCAGTTCAGCCAAAAGCGAGATAATCGCGGACAAACATACATACAAAAAAATACAGGTCAAACTGAGAAGCTTCGTTTTTTTGAAGTCACTTAAAAATTATTACTATCGTTCGGTCATTGTCGATATTACATACTCGAAATAGAAGGGAGAGGTGAGGCAGGAGGAGATCCACCTCCTCTCTCCTCTCCACCAATCAACAAGCAGGCATAATCGTCGCGGAACTCACACCTAGCAAATCAAGAAACAAGCGCTACCTAGCGGTGGCTTTTAGCGTAAAAACCCAAAAATGCAGTAAATAACAGATAAACTGTTAATTACCCTTGGTTACTTTCGTTAATAACCGGCTTCGCATCTTCCGCACTTGTGTCGTCACCGATATCGGCACGACAGACGATATCGTTGACGGTAACGACACAGTGTGAAAGCATTTAGTAGTGATTGTATGAAACTGCCAGTCCGACGATATCGTGCCGATATCGTGTCGTTACCGTTATCGTCCAATGTGAAAACGCCCATCGCCGAATACCGGCCATTCGTCCGTAGAAGGACGGCCGTGTAGTCACGGCTTATAGTCACCCGGGAGCTGTAGCTCCCAGAGATCCCTCCCGGGAAAGGAACTCCGGTTCGAACCCGCACCATACTTTGGTATGAAGACTGCCACGACGGATGTCTGTGGCGCCCGACACGCGCACGAGTTGTTCGTTCGTTCGTCCGTTCGCCTCGGTCGGTGGTCGGACAGGCGGGACTCGGGCATAAGATATTTTCTAGCAAGATTGACCTAAGATAAAAAGAATTGTCAATATGTTTAATCAAATCTATTTTGAAAAATTCTGATGGAAAGAAACTTTCTAGAAATATTCCGTAATTATTCCGAATTTTTCAGAAGTTTTGCAACTGAGAATAGGCTGTCTATTTAGCCTCATATTAATCTCAGTGCACCAGGTAGAATACGTAAAACGAACGTGCGTTTATTGCCCGTGGTACTAGGTACCAGTAGGTATTACTACCAGTAGTAACACGGGTAAAAAAAATCCCGTCGTACTACCAAGCGATCCAGTAATAGTACCTAACATTTGTTTTTAAAAATATACTTATGGCATGTTGCTGATCTTGAAACCGTAAAATTAGTTTATGTTGCACTTTGTCAATACCTTATAATATATTGTATTAAAGTCTGTTCGAATCCCATTTGGAAAAAATGTAAACAAACCTGTTCCATTAAAAATTCTCACACTTTCGGCCACTAAATGGATTTAAAAACACATTCGTTAGTAATTAGAAGGTTTCAACTTATATCTCACTAATTTGTTCCAAAGATCGTAGTATGTTTATTATTTTTAAAATTTATTTGAAAATTTTAAGAAGAAAAGTGAGGTTGTTTATCCAAGCTAAAATCTTGTCTTATCTGTGATCGCCATGGTGATCGCATAGTGCTTGACGTAAATGTCTATCAGATAATTCAATTATTAGTTCAACTATATCGAATATTAATCGATGTTATGTAATCGAAGATAAAATATCTCTGTCTTGATAAAAATTATCACAAAAATCACAAATATTAAAAAAAGTATATTCTCGGGTCCATTAGGGCTGAGACATAGCGGAATTCCGTGCGCATAATTTGCTGAAACGATGTCATTGCTACTTTATCGTAAGTAGAGTCTTATGAATATGATTCAGAAATTTATTGTACAACTTTTGACTCTAAATTTGAAAATATTTTTTTCGCTATTTATCAAGTAGGATAAATACAACTTCTAACGAGTGAGAATCGAGTCCGTGATCAGTGCCCGTAGTGTAAGTTTTTATGTCAAAAAACGCAAACTATTTCGATTCCGTATTTATGTCAATTTGTATGAAAACTGTATTAGCGCCTCTAGCGGCGAGTAGCGCGCTTATATAGTTTTCATACAAATTGACATAAATACGGAATCGAAATAGTTTGCGTTTGCTTGACATAAAAACTTACACTAGGGGTACTGCAGCCGCGATCGAATCGCGATAACTATCACGCGTGTAACGTTTGCCAGCAAGTTAGCAACACTGTCGTCGATACGACCCGACACGACACGACGCATTACCATTTTTTTCGGAAATTATCGATTGTTCACATTGGACCGATTACCGGTAAAAAACCGATTACCGATTACCGTTTTGCATACCCTAGGATCCGCCATACTGTTTATCTGTTGATCAACCACATAGTTTATGACACAAGACTGCATCGAGCTTTTAACGCGGGCAACGATTAGCGCGACGGTATTAGCGCAGCGTTCCACCTGTGTGTGCGTCATCACGCACACTAATGCCGCCTCACTCGCTCGATCGGTTCGGTGTCGGTGGTAAAAGTTAGTAACTCATTATTCTGTAATAATTAATCTCAACTAGGTACTCCTAGAAACCTATGGATGGAATGAATCCATACTAATATTATAAATGTGAAAGTGTGTTTGTTTGTTTATTTGTTTGTTTGTTTGTTTGTCCTTCTTTCACGTCAAAACGGATCGACGTGATATTTGGTACGGGGATAGTTTGGGAACTTGAGATTAGCATAGACTACTTATTATTCCGGAAAATTAAGTAAAAATCGTTTGGCTGTCGTACCTTCGATACAAAACTGTCAGGGATTTTTGTTCGCCGACATAACCTAAAAGTTTAAACTTTTGCTGCGAATGCAACGCAAAAGAAGATTGTTCCGCCCATGAAGCTCCTCCTGCCTCCTCGCTAGATCTTAACGAATGAAATAACCGTCGTAATGCATTGAGTTCGTGGCAAAAGTTACCACTTTAAAGTTAGACCGGTGGACAAAAGTGCCGATATTTTATTCAAAGGGGTTGATGCCACTCAGCCAATAGCTTGGCCCAGTTTATATTTCCAATTGATCAAATTTATTTGTCAGGTGCCCATGCCTGGTACATTTGATCCAAGTTCCAAGTCTTCCAATTTCTTTGATCAAATGCACATTGGACAAAGATATTTGATGAGTAGACTACCGTAGTCTCTGACGCTGACGTCCGACGCTGACGCTCGCTATGAAATACATAGAAACCAGTAGTGGCGCGGGCGTCATGTCGCGTGCAGTCACGACGCCCAGTTTGAACCGATACCTTTAGAATGTTTGTTGTGTAAGCGACTTCATCCACGCAAACGAAGTCGCGGGCAGAATAGCTTATATTACTCCGGGTTAATGTTGAATTCTAATGGTGAAATATTTTTTTATTTTGGTTCAGTAATTTTTGGGTTTATTTGTTACTAACATAGGAAAAAACTAGTTTAAAACTTAAAAACAGACTGCCAAAATCGAACTAAAAAGTACAAAAATTAAACCGCCTTCAAAACAAAAAACTACAAACAAAAACTCACTTTCCAAAACTTGTAAAAATGAAAAATAAATTAAATCATTTAATTTATAGGACGAAAATGCGCGCTCGACTTTTTATAACTAATCTTGGAACTTTCTGATCTGTTTGAAGTCGGTGTCAAGCCTCATACCTAATTTATTTGATAGGTTACAACTCACATCACTCGCATTATTATTGAGTATATTGTTTCACAAAGTATTTTTCTTGTTACTTTCGGCTTGACACCGACTTCAAAGTGATCAGAAAGTTCCAAGATTAGTTAGAAAAAGTCGGGCAGTTTCATCCTATAAATTGAATGATTTAATTTATTTTTCATGTTTACGTGTTTTGGGAAGTGAGTTTTTGTTTGCAGTTTTTTGTTTTGAAGGAGGTTTAATTTTTTTGAAAAAATCTGTTTATTTTTTCGTTTTCAGTGTAAGAAATTTACCTTGAAACCACATAATGAGCAAGTGTACCGTAAAGTGCAACGATAAAACTGTTGTCACATGGTGGTCCATATCTAAATTAGAACACCAAGACAAGCTCCGCCTTCCAAATATTAACTGTTATGCAGTTTAACCTTCCACTAGCTTCCAGCATCAGCTTACCTGAATTACTTGAAAGAATACAACTAAAGGTATATTCGTGCATGTGGTACTAAAAAAACATGCTCTTAATCCTAAGCGTTAAGGAGTTTTACCTTCCATCATCAGCTAACCTTGAAGAGGTATGACGCTTTACCGAGGCTAAGGTAATAAAAGAGATGTGACTTGTTCGGTGTCAAGATGTATATTGAGATAATAATATTGAGTACAATTAAAGATACATTATCTTAGTAAGCGATCTTATTCTAGATTGCTGAGAATGCTACGCGTGTGTTCCAATTTTCTGTAAATGCGCGATAATGCAAACATCTTGTTTGTGTAATATGTTGCAATCATACTTCATCTCCCCTGAAAAAGTGGAAGGATCATCCCCTCCCTGCAAAAAGGAACAGACTCGTAACATTGACTTTAACGAACTTAACCAAAATTTAATTACTTAAGTAAAATAAGTAAACAAAATTTAAACATTATCAACATAGCAAAGTTAAAACTATTTCATTTATTAAATCGTACTAATACAAAAACGTTTTACAATATAAACAATATACCTAATTAAAATTGTATCTAATTAAAATGGTATCGAATTGAAATGGTATTGAATTAAAACGGAAGCTTCACATTTTACACTTAATCATAACAATAACAAAGTGTTAAGTAACATGGTATGTAATTAAGTACCTATACTTATAATTACGTATCAAATAAAATAGTTATTTATTGAATGGTTTGGTATTATTCTTATGCACAATTATAGCTTTATTTTCTTTTAAAATTTCTACATTAGACGTCATATCTCTTAAAACTTTATAAGGGCCATTGTAAATACTATCTAATTTATTTCCTACTTGGTTCTTTAATAATAACAAATCGCCTAACTGATAGGTAACATTATTGCTAGTTTTATCATACAATAATTTTCTTTTCTCTTTAGATTGTATCAAGTTACGTCGTGCGTCGGATTGCGCCTGTTGTAAACGATACTTAAGTTCTCGGGGATAACTGTCATAGTTATATAAGGGGTCGATTTCTGATTGTAAATTATTTGGAAGGTTACAAATTTTTCCAAAAACTAATTCGAAAGGCGTATATTTAGTTTCACTATGCACTGTGGTATTAAAAGAAAAACACCAATATGGAATCCAGGTGCTCCAGTTATGTTTATAATTATTACACTGGATTCTCAGAAAAGCTCCTAGGGTTTTATGAGTATTTTCTAAAGCGCCTACAGTTTCGTGATGGTACGCCGTAGAATTTAATTTTTTAATATGTAATAGAGAACATGTTTCGGACATCACTGATGACATGAATTCGGTTCCCTGGTCAGTCAATATTTCTCTAGGAATACCATAACGTAAAATGAAATTATTGGTAAAAGATTGAGCAACTGTGACCGAGTCTTTACTAGGTAATGGATACGCTTCAACGAATTTGGTTAAATCGCATTGTAATGTCAATACATATTTATTATTATAGTCATCAACATCGAGTGGACCCATTATATCCAAACTAATTCTTTCGAATGATGAGTGGGCTGTTGATGTTATGGTTAAGGGCTGTTTAATATGTTTATTACTATGCTTATGATATTGACATTGATGGCAATTTTTAACAAAAAGTTTTACATCATTACTCAAACCTGGCCAAAAATAATATTGCTTAATGTTGTTCATCATTCTATTAACTCCTGCGTGTCCGCTGGTAGGTAATAGATGGAAATCATTTAGTATTACTCTTTTTTGTTCACTATCATATATTCTTAATATATTTTTTGTTATGAGAAAGCGCGGGGTAACAGAGTTAATTCTTTTTGTTGCTTGTACAAGACTTTTGATTTTACTCTCGTTACATTTTTCTTTAATAATAAGTACCTCATGTATGCCTATTTTTTGACATAATGACTCTAAGTCCCTCGCTAACACCTCTGGGGTAGATGACGATCGGGTACTCAGATATATCGCTGATTGCGAAGGTACGTAAACGTAACAACTTGCATTAGAAATAATGCTATCTTTAGACTTTGAATAATTGTCAAACTTTAATTGATTAAAACTTAATTCAGTTACGTCATCGGGTTTCTTGAGAAGTTCTACCGCAATAGGTTGATCAGGCCTAGTGCTGGTGGAGCTCTCTGAAGAAGAATCAGTGGGGGTTTTTAATTTTTTACTTTGTGCTCTAGTTAAAACTGATACTGTGTTTTGATGTAATGATTTTAAAGTAGAAGATGTAATAGGTATGCGACTCAATGCGTCTGCAGCTGCATTGTTTCGTCCTGGAACATACTCTATTTCAAAATCATACTCCTCTAGGAATAATCGGAATTTAGTAAGTCTGCTTGTTGGGTCTTTCAAGTTAAATAAATAAATTAACGGTTTGTGGTCTGTTATAATTTTAAATTTACGTCCATATAAATAAGGGCGAAAATGTCTCACAGACCAAACAATTGCTAAAAGTTCTAATTCTATGATGGGATATCTCGTCTCGGCGGGTTTCAGGTTTCTACTCGCATACGCGACTACTTGACCGTTCATGTTAGATAAAACAGATCCTAAACCTGTCTTACAAGCATCTGTTTGTAGCCGAAAGATGTTACTTTCTGAAAAATCTGGATAAGATAAAATAGGGGGTTGAATTAATGCTGATTTTAATTTTTCAAATGCCGTTTGACACTCTGATGACCATAGAAACTGTACATTCTTTTTTCTTAATTGATTTAAAGGATAAACAATGTTTGCAAAGTTCGGTATGAATCGTCTGTAGTAATTTGCAAACGCGACAAAACGATTGACATCGTCGCAGTTCATCGGCACTGGATAGTTTTGCATGGTTGCAATTTTACTTTCATCTGGTAAAATTCCATCAGAAGTTATTTTGTGTCCTAGATATATTATTTCGTTTCGCAAAAATTCACACTTCATAGGATTTAATTTTAAGTTAACTTTTCTAAATCTCTCTAGTATACTAATTAAGTTTTTATTGTGGTTTTCTATAGATTTCCCGAAAATTACGCAATCATCTAAATAAATAAAAGCCTTTTTATAATTTAAGCCTGACATTGCAATAGTCATAAGACGTGAAAATACACTCGCAGATGTCCGGAGACCCATGGGACAGCGTTTCATCTGAAAAATTTTATCACCAGCAGTGAAAGCTGTGTACTTTCGTGAATCTTCGCTTAAAGATAACTGATAATAGCTTTGCGAAAGGTCTAATTTTGAAAAATAAATGTTATTTGCAAGCGAATCTAAGATATCAGTTATATTAGGCAAAGGGAATTTGTCGTCCTCAATACGATTATTTAACTGCCTGTAATCTATAACTAATCGCCATTGTTTCTCGTTTGACCTATCTGTTTTTTTCGGTACAAGCAAGACGGGACTAGACCACTCTGACGTAGCCTCTTCTATAATATCATTTTCGAGCATAATATCTATCTGTTTCTGAACTTCCTTCCTTAGTGCGAACGGTAATCTATGTGGCTTGACATAAACTGGCGAGACATTAGGTTTTAAAGTTATATTATGGGTCATTAGGTTTGTACAAGAGAGTTTGTCGCCTGGCAGATGAAAAACATCTGCGTACTTAGCGCAAATACTTTCAATACTTCGTTTTTCTTCTAAATTCAGTTCAGGTAAATTTAATAATCCTAATAATGTTTTTACACGATCGACAGAAACCTCCTCTTTTTCAAAATTACAGACTTCAAAATCATTCAATGAAAAAGTCTCTAAATCGGTAAGATCTAGATCAACTTCTTTCTCAGTGGTGTTTAATATCCTTACTGGCATGCGACCATTACAAGGTTTCGCTATTATACTTCCTATAAAAACTCCTTTCTGTATCTCTTTAGATAAACAAACACAATCGTCGCCTAACGATGTAGGTATATATTTTATTACCTCACATCGTGGCGGTATCAAATGTCTATAGTGACTCAATATAGGTATAGACACATAATTACTATCTTTAGTTAAAAGCAAAGTATTTTCTTTATAGTTAATTATAGCTTGATAGCGTTTCAAAAAATTATCACCTAAAATACCATTTGCAGAACAAGACATATTTTTAAACACATACATTTTTTCTCTAAAAACTAACCCATTATAAGACAAATCTAAGTAAATATATCCTTCAGATACTAGTTTACCGCTAACACCTTTTATAACTAACTTCTCAAATGTAATTAAATTCAATAACTTCGGATAATCGCATAACCATTCGTATTTTAAAACACAAAGGCTTGCTCCGCTATCGACTAAAAGATCGATATTGCTATTACTTACGTTAAAAGTTACGGTACTACTATTATTGTAGTTTAAAACATAATTTTCAGTAGGAACGAAAAAAATCTAAATTATTATCGTTCTGGGGCTCAGAACGCGCTTGTGACTCACTATTGGTCGATTGCTCGTGGCTAGCGTACTGCACACGTTGAAAAGGCACAGCTGAGCGCGGCGGGCGCGGGCTCGGCCGACCGCGGTCACGTGAACGTGATTGTGTTCCTTGCGCGGCGCGGGAGTCTCGCGACATGTACTTACCTTGTTGTGGTCTCGTGTTTCCGGCAGCGTACCTATTGTTTGCGCTAAATCTATTATAGTAACTATATTTATTAGAATAATTACTTGGCTGACGCGGATAATTAGTAGGTGTGCGTGAGAAATTACGAGTATGAAACTTTTTAATGTTCATAACTTCCTCGTGTCTGGTAGACATTGACTGCTCGTCTAGGGCAGTTCTTATAGCCTCTGGTAAAGAATCAAAGTGACGTGATGCTATGATAGTACTAAGCTTTTGATTCACTAATCCATCTGAAAAGCGCTTGATTGCAACCTTTTCATTAATGGGACGCAATACTTCAAACTTAGTAGCGTCGTCATCCGCTTGTGCTATGGTTAAATTCACAAAAAGTTGTTCTAGTTCCGAGCCGAATGACTCGATCGACCTATGACCTTGACGACAGTTTTGTAATTTGTGTTGGATAGCAACAGCAGATTTTTTCTGAATCAAATGCGTATTCATATCTCTAATTAAATCTTTAATAGTTGGATAACTACTTTTTAAACGTAATTTTGCGCTAGGAGAGAGCCTAGTTTTAATCACAAAATCAATAAGTAACCCATGAGTAGCATCGCTGATCATTGAACTATATAATTGTATACCATCAATTAGAGATTTAGTGACGTGTTCTTGACCTGTCATCGTTGGTAAAAGTGCAATGGCTGTCTTCAAGTCAAATTTATCTTTTTCTGCCATTTTTGAAATACTACTAACACTTAAAGTCTCTAAAGAAATAATTTTGTCATAAATGATCTGAATGTCATTTGCTATTTTATTAATTAAAGTTATATCTTTAGTTGATACCTCCGATTTTTCAACTAAATTATGTACTTGAGCTAAAATATACTCTAATTTCGCGTATTCAAGTTTCGCTTCATTAAATTTCGTAAAACCTAACTCTTTTTGACGTCTATCTGGTCCTAGTTTTACTAAATTATCTTTAATATACAATAGTTTCTTATGCAATTCATTTAAATCGGAAATAATAAATGACATTATCTAATAAGAAAAAAAATGTAATCCTACATATTATTTAAAACGTTTAGGTATAAAATAACTTACGACTTACGGTGGCATTATAGCGCGCGAATAAAATAATTACGTCTCTGCACGATGAGTAGGTATGTGGTGACCGGCGTGGCGTGTGGGGGCTGGGGCTGCGGGCTGGGGGTTTTCTCATGCTCCTTGAGTGTGTAGGATCTTCAGACTTCTAAGATGGGTTCCTGGACCGCTTGAAACAGCTAACTGAAGATCGGGCTGGGATTTCCCTTGCCCCTCGTACAATGGGCCGGGTTTCTACCCTGGACACCTCCTGGTCTACGTTGATGGTTGAGTCGACGTCGTTGCCAGTTCCACGGAAGATATTGTGTTTCTTAGAACTGCGCTGTTGAATTCTCTACGGAGTCGGTTGACAATTCGGTCCCAAATTTTCCGGATGCAGGCGTAAATGATGAGTATAACGATGAGAAGCAGTATGACGGATAGTAAAATTTCTGTTGTAGTGAGCTGGCTTGAAGTTTTCTGCGTTGCTTGGGCGTCGCCGCTGGCGGTTTGTGCGATGATAACTTCTTCTTTACTTTGTGGTGCTCCCATATTATTGTTTTGTCTTCCCAAGTAATGCGATGAACAGAAGTGTAGAGCCAAATAGCACCGCAACGAAGACTGCTGCTAGTATGGTGTTGAAAATTTTGCTT
Source organism: Crambus lathoniellus (assembly GCA_949710035.1). NCBI lineage: Eukaryota > Metazoa > Arthropoda > Insecta > Lepidoptera > Crambidae > Crambus > Crambus lathoniellus. The sequence continues at coordinate 10,235,186 of OX453315.1, forward strand.
TGCTGCTCCATGTAGTAATGATTTTCCCGCAAAAATTTATAAGTTCGGTTGGCAAAGGGTCGCCATGAAGAGGTATGACGCTTTACCGAGGCTAAGGTAATAAAAGAGATGTGACTTGTTCGGTGTCAAGATGTATATTGAGATAATAATATTGAGTACAATTAAAGATACATTATCTTAGTAAGCGATCTTATTCTAGATTGCTGAGAATGCTACGCGTGTGTTCCAATTTTCTGTAAATGCGCGATAATGCAAACATCTTGTTTGTGTAATATGTTGCAATCATACTTCAACCTAAATAACCTGAAATATTACAACTACAAATCTTTACTTATAGGAAAAATGTGATAGTAAAAGACCACGAGCCCTATAAGTAGCTTTCAGGCGGGATTCGAACCCGCGCTTTCGGGAATCGGGCCCGATGCTCTGACCAACTAAGCTACCGAAAGGCTTACACGACTCGTCGAATTTTGCTATCACATGTTACGCTGTACGCCAGCGTTGCTTCATCAATGTGAGGAAACCCTCGCATCCGAAAGAAACATTTTTACAAATGTTTAACAATCGATTAAGATGAAACAGCCATATTGAGATTTTATATTATTTTTATGCATTCACAATGCAATTTTGTAAGTATAGGAAAAATGTGATAGTAAAAAAAAAACCACGAGCCCTATAAGTAGCTTTCAGGCGGGATTCGAACCCGCGCCTTCGGGAATCCGGCCCGATGCTCTGACCAACTAAGCTACCGAAAGGCTTACACGACTCGTCGAATTTTGCTATCACTTGTTACGCTGTACGCCAGCGTTGCTTCATCAATGTGAGGAAACCCTCGCATCCGACAGAAACATTTTTACAAATGTTTATCTTTGACCGAAGATATTAAAGCGTAAAGCAAGAACTCCCAGACGAAAACGACGTGTTTTTTCAGGATTCTGAAGAAACTTCTGAACTGACTACTGTAAATTTTTCATGGGACCAAATTGAAACTTTGGCCTATCAGATTAAAAAGGAATTATCAGAATCGGTTCACTATTGGCGGAGCTATCGTGGAACATACATACATAGTCTCATTGCAGTCGGGGGACCTTTCAAATTTTTGAATTCCACAGCATGGTACCCCGACTGCATTGAGAGCTTGTTTTTTTTTTACTTTGAGGTTTTTGTATTATGAATTTTTATTATATTACTTTTAGTGATTATGCATACAAATTATATATTTTTGCAATGTACTCGTCAAAGCCTTTCATTTGATACCCATATTGCTATAATAAGGAAAAAACTACATTTTTTTATGGTGCCACACCACACGTCCACCATTTTGAGTATTTAAAAAATCTTTAGCCATTAAAATCCAGTTGAGGCATTCAAAAGTTATGGTGAAAAGAAACTCGCATACATACACACAAACATACATACATTAACCCTAAACACATTACACTCCTTGAGCAGTCGTGATAAGAATAAATCAAAACCAAAATTGAGTAAAAAAAAAAATTACAAATTTATACTTACGCTGTTTTGCTGCGTGTAACACAGAATACGTACACGATAGGCAACGAAGTCTTTCTAGGTCAAGTCGCTCCGCATCGAAACGTCGCCTCTCTCTGAGCTCTCGTGGGCGACTAAATATTTCGTGTGTTGCTCGCTTGTTATATTCAACGTCTCGAGTCCATAGTAATTTTGTATGGCGGATTTAAGAAGCGTTTTAAAAAAATCATAATTAAATAACCAAAGCATATTATAAAATAAAGCAATTGATAAGTTGTAGTTAATACTTTTGAGATTTGTTTGAGTAGGCTTTTGAATCTAATATATCGATTTTTTTATTAAATTTTACCTAAACGCCGACACACGTTTTCTCATATTTTGTGCAACTTTACGTAGTTGTATCTTTTATACTGTAAATGATTTTAGATGATTAATAGAGTTACATTGTGAAGACACCCTTTATGATAGTAATTACAAATATTTTAATTATTTTTGAAACTAATTGTGAACTCCAGCGATTGACTGCGAACGGTGACTGCCGTTTTAGCTGATTTTGATCGGCCGGTCCTTAAATACATAGATAAATAGTCAACTGAGCTTTTCATAATTTGGTGGATTCGTAGATAGATGGCGATGTAAGACACTTCCTGCGAGCTTGCCTTTTGACTTACTAGATGGCGCTGTAATATAATATTTAGTAGAATAAGCTTTTCTTATTAAATTCCAAAATAGTCTACAAAACTTTAAAGCTAGAAATTAATGAAATTATGTCTTTAGGAAATCACTTAATATAGTAGGATAACAATTAAATAAAACAACATACTTTGAAATTAAGAATTTATTTTCTTTTAACATTAAACTTCTAAGTCAGAATACAAAATATAAACCAACCGATAATAATAACTATCACATAGATTCATCAAAACAATAACACACTTGGTGTTCGCGAGAACACCTTCGATAGCTCACGAGCGTTAGTCTTTTCGTTTCTAATTATATTTTTGGTAGGATGACAGGATAGTATGATCTCCCTATGAAGATAATTCCTGTGCCACTATTATGCACTCCGAGTTTCCAAATAATGTAGAAATGTCACTGATAACCGATGAGTTTGTACAATAATAACACCAATAAATCAATGCATATGGAAAATCAGCATTTGCAGCCGAATGTAGTAGTAGACCGATCACACGCATAATATCTTCGCGCGCGGCCGACCGAATACTGGTGGCCGACGACTGCTGCGCCCGTCACAGCCGGGTCGCGGATTTGCGGATTACCCACATATTAAGGCCCGTGGTATCGCCAACGACCTTGGGCATAGAAAAGTGGCCTAATTTTCCCGCCCGCTACACGCACCAAAACACTTTAAACACACGTTTCGTCAAAACTATGTATTATTTTAAAACGAAAAATGCTCAGTTTTAAGTTAAACAAGTTAGCAATCTTTTCCTGAAAGAAACGTAAAAATATCACTTGTAGTTTAGAAGCAGTAGCGTATTTCAAGTTGAAAACAGCTTCATTTTAATGTTTTTTTTTTAATAGTATCTTAAAGACTATGTTTTTTTTAAATGCTCAGGTTGAGGTTTATATATCAATATTTAATATATATTAATTCTGGATTCATCAGTACGCTAATTTATGAGTTTTAGGGCCTCAAAAATGATCGTTTCACGACTATATGCACCTTAAGAAAATACTATCCTGCCTGAACACTTGGATTCATAATGTTTTCAACTTAACGCACTGCTTTACAAAAAATATATTATTTATAAAATAATTCTTAAAAAATTCCGAGACTGAATTTGACGTTATTTTGACAAAATGTCATGGTAATTATTCTTTTTTATGGTTTAGCTCATAGAGTTTAAGGTGGGTTGCACCATCTTAATTTAACCGTAACTATAACAGACACAAACTTATCTTGAGTCAGTGGCCAAATGTAGAATTTATATATGTCGCAGGCGGATGGTTAAGTATGGCAGCATGTACCCCTCGGAAGTCCTGTAGAACACGTGATAGGTTAGAATTTATTTTTTAGTGACTCCTTCAACTTATGGGAAGATAAAATAGCTTACGGAAAAAATTATCGGCTTAGGCGTTTAATTGAGTGGCGGATTCAACCAGTTGGCCGCGACATATATATTGTATATTGTTACCTTTTTTTAACCACAACGAGGTAGCACTAAGCACTCGTCAGCCTGTACGAGATTAGAACGGCTCTCAAGCATCTCAAAAACAACAGGGCGGCGGGTGATGAGGGAATCACAACAAAACTGAACAGCGGGCGGTAAGCCGATACTTAAGGGCAAAACGCCAAAGGCATGGGGCAGAAGCGATGTGATGCTGTTCTTTAAGAAGGGTGATAAGACTCTCTTGAAAAACTACAGACCCATCTCGCTTCAGAGCCATATCTACAAGTTGTTTTCGAGAGTCATTACGAATCGTCTCGCTCGCAGGTTTGACGACTTCCAACCTCCCGAATAAGCCGGGTTCCGAAAAGGCTATAGTACCATAGACCACATTCATACGCTGCGGCAAGTTATACAGAAGACCGAAGAATATAACTTGCCACTATGTTTGGCGTTCGTGGACTATGAGAAAGCCTTTGATTCGATCGAGACCTGGGCAGTGCTGCAGTCTCTCCAGAGGTGCCAAATAGACTACAGGTACATCGAGGTGCTGAGGACCGACGATCTGGTCAAGGTCGCAGGAAGCCGCTGGATGCGGGCAGCGCAGGACCGATCGTTGTAGAGATCCTTGGGGGAGGCCTATGCCCAGCAGTGGGCGTCGCACGGCTAAAATGATGATGATGATGATGATTATGTACCGGGTTCTTTATTTTGTTTTAATATTTGTGATAAATTTGTGATGGAAAGTGACCTTACATAATATATATTATGTTAAAGTCACTTTTCAATTTGTTATGTGATGATGATGACGTGTTTGTGTGAAATTAAAAAAATCCCGCCTGGAAGCTACTTATAGGGCTCGTGGTTTTTTACTAAGTATTACATTTTTCCTATACTTACAAAATTGCATTGTGAATGCATAAAAATAATTTAAAATCTTAATTTTTACTCAGTTCAATATAAGCCTTTTATTTCTCTATAATCGCGATGAACACCGTCATCTCTCGAGGCTTCAGAAGTAATAAACTAAAAACTCTTCACTAATGCGAAGCTCCAACATAATAGCATTCAATTAATCGAATCGAAGCAATCAAATTATTTATCGATTTATAAATGGTACCTACTAGCTTTCCGCCCGCGGCTTCGCCCGCGTGCACTACACGACGTTATCCCGCGGGAATTTGTTGTTTTTCCGGGATAAAAAGTAGCCTATGTTCCTCTCCAGGCTACAAAGTATCTGTGTTCCAAATTTCAGCCAAATCCGTTCAGCCGTTTTGGCGTGATTGAGTAACAAACATCCAAACATCCAAACATCCAAACATCCAAACATCCAAACTTTCACATTTATAATATTAGTAGGATAATTTTTACCACATCACTAAATAGTCTATGGTCAGAATAATGGCGTCTTTGTTTACATTTTTTCCAAATTGGATTCGAACAGACTTTACCTCGTGGGCAGGCTCCGCAAAAACCCAACGAGCCCTTTTCAAGGTAAGTACTATGCGATTATTATAAGAATAGGACTGTCAAAACGGCCATATTTGTTTGCGTTTCGCTTCCACTTCAGGGTGTAGGATGTGCAAGAAAAGGAACAAAGATCAAAAATGCCGTTTGACAGTCCTATTCTTATAATAATCGCATAGTACTTATGCACTTTTTTGCCCTATAGATTCCCAACTGTTGAGGATGCGGATAAAATAAACTAAATGTGGTTTTCTTTCTTGCGAAAAATAAAAAGCCTTGTTTTCCATCAAATAAGTAGCGTGTGTAATGAAAAAGTGAAAATTTTTTACAATAAAAGAAAATCAAAAATGAACAAAAGATTAGCGAAATACAAAATCCGCACCCGCGATTGGTGCCCTTAAATGCAACGTGCGGCCTGGCGCCGCTGATTGGCGCATTACTGATGCACCATAAAAAACAGCTTCCACGATCCATACTAGATGCCGCTACTCGTTCCCAAACATACCCCCGGCCTTGGAAGCACCAGCTTACGAAACCCTTGCAGCTTCGATAGGGAACTCGTCGCTGAAGAGAGGGCATATCCTAGTAACAGCGCGCCTGATGACTCCAGAGGCTGTGCGGACGTCTGCTACTCTCACGATTCCATCTTTACCCTGTATGGCTCTCTCCACACGACCCATTTGCCATTTCATCGGCGGTAGGTTGTCGTCTTTGATGACGACGAGGGTATTAGGCGTTAGGTTGTCCACGCTTGCCGTCCACTTGACTCTTGACTGCATTTCGGAAATGTATTCCTTGCTCCAGCGAGACCAGAAGTGCTGGCGCAGCTGCTCAACCCTCTGGTAGCGAGTAAGCCGATTAATTAATTGGCGCATCTTGATAGTCAGAACAAGCAGGTGACGTGAGTGGACGACCGACGAGGAAGTTAGCTGGGGTCAGCGGAGCGAGGTCTTCTGGGTCCGACGATAAAGGGCTCAGAGGACGAGAATTGAGGACTGCTTCCACTTGCGCTAGTAACGTGGTTAGCTCTTCAAATGTTAAGTGCGCGTTGCCTACCACGCGATGAATGTGGTGCTTGCATGACCGTACTCCTCGTTCCCACAAACCACCGTGATGAGCAGAGTAGGGAGGTATGAACTTAAATTTAATTTGTTGACTGGTTGCGTATTCTTTAATTTCAGATGAACAATTTTCTAAAAACCTTTTAAATTCGTTCATTAAACCGACAAAATTGCGACCATTGTCCGAAAAAATTACCTCCGGTTTGCCACGCCGCGAAATGAAGCGTTTTAGAGCGAGTAAGTATGCGTCAGAAGACAGATCGCTTACAAGTTCCAAGTGTATTGCGCGCGTAACAAAGCAAATAAATAAACATATATATGCCTTAATAGTTTTAGCACCCCTTCCCTTTCGATTTAATACGAACACTGGTCCCGCATAGTCAACACCGCATTGCATAAACGGATAAGTTGGCGTGATCCGCTCTGCAGGTAAGTTGCCCATCAGGGGAGTGACCACCTTAGCTTTCAAGCGCGTACAAATGATACATTCGCGTATTACCTTCTTAGCGAGATCACGCCCCCTTACCGGCCACCAGCGCTCGCGCAGCGCGCACAGCAGCGCCTGCTGCGCTGCGTGCAGCAGCTGCTTGTGCTCGTAGCGGAAGAGTAACACTGAAAAGTGATGTTTGCCCGAAATAAGCACGGGATGCTTTTTATCATAATGAAAGTGGGGTGAGTATTCGATGCGACCGCCTACTCGAATTAACTTATCTTCCCTAATAAATAAATTGAATTTACCTAAATTACGCTTAGGTTTTAAAATTGCGAAAGTACTTATATGCACGCACCATACGCGGTTTGCGACGCGTCAGTGAAAATATGCAGTTCAATTTTGATTGGATTGTCATCTACCTACGACGTGACGCGGTACGCGAATAGTATTTAGCGCGGACAAGTCGTTAACAAACCGGTTCCACTCTCGCGTGACGTCACTGGGAAGCGGATCGTCCCATCCTACTTTTAGTAACCATAGCTTTTGAAGCAAAACCTTTGCGAGGATCACAATCGGACTTAGAATACCCAATGGGTCAAATATTTGTGAAACAGTTGATAAAATTATTCTTTTTGTTAGTTGAATAGGTTTGTTTTCAAACTCTGTAGTAAAATGTAACATATCAGACTGGTTATACCATCCAATGCCTAGCGTTTTGCACTGAACGTTTTCACCCAACGTTAACTCTTTCGAACAGTGAGGTGCCTGCGACTGGTCACCATGATCGAAATTAAATACCCACTTTCGAAGTGGAAAACAACCCGCCATGAGCGTTTTCGCGGTGTTTGCACATAATTCCAATAATTTAGTTTTGTCATCATGACCCAGGACCAGGTCATCGACGTAAAAACTATCATTTATAACCCTTATGACGTCACAGTCATCACATTCAGCGGCTAGTTGCTTTAAACAGCGACAACTTAGAAATGCCGCGGCCGACATCCCATATGTGATCGTGTTCAAACGGTAAACGCCAATGGGTTGCGATGAGTCATCACGCCAAAGTATCAACTGTAAGTCCCTTTGGTCAGGTGATACAAGTACCTGCCTATACATTTTTTCTATATCGGCACAGGCTGTATAGTTTTTACATAACTTGTGTTTTTCCACTAAGTTAAGTTTTAAATCAACATTTAAATCTAAAAATTGCTGGCAAGAATAAAGAGGATGCTTGCCGTTACACATAACACAAATATAAGACATATTATTTACACGGGACTGACTAGCGTGCTGCGATTTGTTGCTAGAAACATTGCAGTGAACATTTTCGTGCGTAAATTGCTTTTTATTGTAAACATTATGATTCTGGTTACTTTTACCACAGAATAAGCAACTTTTCATACAGTAGGCCGACGGAGACGTCTAGACAGGTCAATCGTGCGGGGCTTGCGGGGTGAGACGGGGGAGTGGTTGTCCCGAGTTACATACAACGCCGTTCATAGTAACTCGGGACAAGTCTTCCAGGGCTATCACGTCTTTATCGTTATAATTTATTTTTAAATTAATATTATGGTGCATACGACATGTAGTGTGAGTGAGTGCAAATCTTCATCTCGCATATAAAAAAAAGGCAATTTCCAAAATCCAAGATGGCGGCCAACTTTTTTGTTTGCAGGCTGATTTCGATGAAACTCAGTTTCTGGTACTATTTTGACAAGAAAACAGCAACGCAATGTTAAAAATAATAAAAATCCAAGATGGCGGCCAACTTTTTTTTTGTAAGCCGATTTTGATGAAACTTAGTTTCTGGTACTATTTTGACAAGAAAACAACAACGCAATGTTAAAAGTATAAAAATCCAAGATGGCGGCCATCTTTTTTGTTTGCAGGCTGATTTCGATGAAACTCAGTTTCTGGTACTATTTTGACAAGAAAACAGCAACGCAATGTTAAAAATATTAAAAATCCAAGATGGCGGCCAACTTTTTTGTTTGTGAGCCGATTTTGATGAAACTTAGTTTCTAGTACTATTTTGACAAGAAAACAACAACGCAATGTTAAAAGTAAGTATAAAAAATCCAAGATGGCGGCCAACTTTTTTGTTTGCAGGCTGATTTCGATGAAACTCGGTTTCTGGTACTATTTTGACAAGAAAACAGCAACGCAATGTTAAAAATATTAAAAATCCAAGATAGCGGCCAACTTTTTTGTTTGTGAGCCGATTTTGATGAAATTTAGTTTCTGGTACTATTTGACACAAAAACAACAACGCAATGTTAAAAGTATAAAAAAATCCAAGATGGCGGCCAACTTTTTTGTTAGCAGGCCGATTTCGATGAAACTCAGTTTCTGGTACTATTTTGACAAGAAAACAGCAACGCAATGTTAAAAATATTAAAAATCAAGATGGCGGCCAACTTTTTTGTTTGTGAGCCGATTTTGACGAAACTTAGTTTCTGGTACTATTTTGACAAGAAAACAGCAACGCAATGTTAAAAGTATTAAAAAATCCAAGATGGCGGCCAACTTTTTGTTTGCTGGCTGATTTCGATTAAATTCAGTTTCTAGTACTATTTTGACAAGAAAACAACAACGCAATGTTAAAAGTATAAAAAATCCAAGATGGCGGCCAACTTTTTTATTTGTAAGCCGATTTTGATCAAACATAGTTTCTGGTTCTATTTTCACAAGAAAACAGCAACGCAATGTCAAAAAAATTAAATGTGGCAGCAAAATTTTTAATTTGTGAGCCGATTTGGATAAAACTCGATTTTTGGTACTATTTTGACAAAGCAACAGCAACGCTAAATTGTATATACATAAATGTTTCCGTGGGCAGGCCCCCTACAAGGTGGACTGACGATCTGGTCAAGATCGCGGGAAGCCGCTGGATGCGGGCAGCGCAGGACCGGTCGTTGTGGAGATCCTTGGGGGAGGCCTATGCCCAGCAGTGGGCGTCGTTCGGCTGACATGATGAAATGTTACAATTACCAAAGTATAACCAATTTTTTTATATAGTAGGCCAACGCCCTTGAAGTTAGGCGATACCGACGTCTGTATAGGTATTTCCGTAACTACGGAAGGGTTGTAACAAAATTAAAATGTGGCAGGTACATTTTGGTGTATTGCGAAATAAAATAAAATAAATAATTATGGTTAGCATTTTAGAAGTATCAAAATAAAATATATTACATGTTTTATTTAGTTTCACCAATAATTGTATCTGTCTGTCTGTCTGCCATGAAATTTTGCAAGGTAAATTTGACCTACTCCTGACGTTTGAATGGGTTGAAGTTTTGTTAAAGAAAAATATTCAGACAGGAAATAAGCCGACTCATATTTCTTAACCTTTAAAGCGCCTTCGTCTATATATCAAAATCATTCCATGTCACAATCATTATTTTCAAACTCTGTAACTTAATATCAATTATTATTTTATTTGCATTTTTTATTTTTTAAATAGGGTTTACAGCTGTCAAAAACACAGTAAATTACGAATGTTATGTACGGATGTTACGTCGTAATTTACTGTGTTTGTGTTAAAGCAAATTAATAATTAATTAAATCTTTTACTTGACATGATGATGATGATGATACTTGACTCTGTCTCAAGCTTTCAAATAAAAACTTGTTACATTTTAATAAGCGAAAAGAGAGAAACAATAACAAAAAACGGCCACCATCTTGACCATTTGTATTTTTTTACATTGTGTTAAGAACGGTTTTCTTGTCAAAATAGTACAAAAAACCGAGTTTTATCAAAATCGGCCCACAAACAAAAAAGTCGGCCGCCATCTTGGATTTTTAATATGTTTAACATTTCGTTGCTGTTTTCTTGTCAAAATTGTACTAAAAACCAAGTTTCATCAAAATCGGCTCACAAATAGAAAAGTTGGCCGCCATCTTGGTTTTTTTTATTTTTGACATTGTGTTGTTGTTTTCTTGTCAAAATTGTACTAAAAACCAAGTTTCATCAAAATCGGCTCACAAACAAAAAAGTTGGCCGCCATCTTGGATTTTTATTATGTTTAACATTTCGTTGCTGTTTTCTTGTCAAAATAGTACCAGAAACTGAATTTCACCGGAATCGACCAGCAAACAAAAAATTTGGCTGCCATCTTGGATTTTTATATTTTTAACATTGTGTTGCTGTTTTCTAGTCAAAATAGAACCACAAACTCAGTTTTATTGAATTCGGCCTGCAAACAAAAAAGTTGGCCGCCATCTTGATTTTTATATTTTTAACATTGCGTTGCTGTTTTCTTGTCAAAATAGAACCAAAAACTGAGTTTTATCAAAATCGGCCCACAAACAAAAAAGTCGGCCGCCATCTTGGATTTTTATCATGTTTAACATTTCGTTGCTGTTTTCTTGTCAAAATAGTACCAGAAACTGAATTTCACCGAAATCGGCCAGCAAACAAAAAATTTGGCCGCCATCTTGAATTTTTATATTTTTAACATTGCGTTGCTGTTTTCTTGTCAAAATAGAACCAGAAACTGAGTTTCATTGAAATTGGCGTGCTAACAAAAAAGTTGGCCGCCATCTTGGATTTTGTAATAATTTTAACATTGCATTTGCATTATTAAATTATTTTATTAATTTAATATCGCAATACCTATGTACCCACCCGGGGTCGTAAAAGGTCCACCGTCACATTTTAAAGGGACAACCCTTACGTACTTACGTAATAGTACATTACAGCCGAGGACAGGTAAGTAAGAAATTACATTGTCGAGGATGGTTTGAAGCACGAGCCGCAGGCGAGGGCTTTAATCATTCGAGGCAAGGTAATTTGCTTACCGTACAAGGCTTGTATAGTGCTTTTCTCAAGAAATGCGAGGAAATAAAAAAACTGTTTAACTAAATAATATTTATTAAAAGTTATATCACACATGTTCGGGCAATTATTAAATGTAAATGTTATTGTTTTCCCGGGCTCACTTATGTATAAATCGCCCATAATAATATTATTTTAATGATGTATCATTAAAATACGCCAACAACACAGATTCCGAAAACGTATGCGCCTTTTTTTCACTTTTCCAAATCAGATCGTAGGTTTTTTGATTTTGCTGGCAGTAAGATTTTCTTCTGCTCTCAAATTTGGCTCTCAAAAATCAAAAAAATACAATGTCTGTATATGTTTCATTGGCAGAACTCATTTTGATAATTTATTACACAATATAAACTATATTGACTAATCAACCGCTGAAAATCATTCCCGCCGTTTTTTTAATATTGGTTTGTGAGGCCATGTCGAACGGTCATACAGCCTAGTGATACTACTTGCTACTAAAATGAGCAACTTCAATACCCGCTTCTGGGCGGTAGATGGCGCTGTATATATTTCCCATACAAAATTACTCGTAAAGGATATTTTGTCTATGATAAATCTCATTTTGTTTATTCGATTGATGTTCGTGCTAAGCATGAAGCTCGACTTAATACTGAGGTACCTGGAGTTCTCACCCTGAATAAAAAAGTGAACACCAGCAAATTTGACATTTAGTATGTAGTGGCTGTCAGTTGTCTCATATGACCATACGTATTTTTTTAAAGTGTAGGTGAGACGGAAGACAGCCACTGTGTAATTTGTGGTCACAAAAAATTGTTCGTACTGCACTCTCCAGTTACCTCAGTATTAAGTCGAGCTTCATGGTGCTAAGGGTACATAGCGCTTGTGGTACAATACGAAGTAATATACTCTGTGCGCACCGTATTTAAAAAAAAAGTTAACCTAATTATGATATAATAATAATGTGGCTGTATGGTGCAAATGTCCCTTTGCTTTTTCTGTTTTTATACACAGGAATAACTAAAGAAAAAATAAAGAAAGAAAGTTGGTAGTACCATAGAAAATCACTGCAGTAATGAATTTCAGTACTTACTTACTACACTAAAATCAGTGCAGTAAGTAAGTACTGAAATTCATTACAGCAGTGATTTTCAAATTTAGAATGTTTACCTCGGAAAAGTGCCACGTACTGCATTCTTTTCTCAAATATAATATTAACATTTCAGAGCATAAGTGTGAAATAGTAGATTGTACAACAAGTGCATAAAAGGTACCATTTTACCCGAGACGTATATATCCATCCGAGCCGTAGGCGAGGGTGGATAGTCAATTCGAGGGTAAAATGGGTTTTATGTACGAGTTATACACTCTGCTTTTCACTTCGAGTGTGAGGAAAATAAATAACAATATTGCAAAAAAGAAAAAATAAAGACCGCCATATTGGCGGGAAGACTTTCTTTTTCTTTTTTTTTATACGGGCATTGGCAGCACCATGAAGCTCGACTTACTACTGAGGTAACTCAGTAGTAAGTCGAGCTTCATGGGCAGCACAGTGACTTAAGCATAGAATAGATCGTAGTCCATAATACTCTTGAAATACTTATTCCTTAGAAAACTAATTAATTTTGCCTAGTTTTATTAATTTAACATGGATTATGTACAAAATTTAAGAAACAGAATGAAATACAGTATAGGAAAAATGTGATAGTAAAAACCCACGAGCCCTATAAGTTTTACTATCACATTTTTCCTATACTTACAAAACTGCATTGTGAATGCATAAAAATAATATAAAATCAGAATGAAATACGTTATGTATTAATAAAGTTTATTTAACGAAGTTTAATTGCGTGTGTGACTGTTTACCTGACGACCTTTGTCTTAAAGTCTGAGACTTAGACGAAGATTTTACTTTATGCACTAGAGCATAAAAAGCGATTTTATGCCGCCTATACACAACATAAACACGAACTTTACGAGCATGAGAAGTGAAAATACCTTTAAAGGCGTCGGCATCGCCCAACTTCAAGGGCGTCGTCCAACTGTATAGAAAGATTGCTTAAACTGTGCTTTTACTATGCGATACTAACAATGTTTCCAGCATGTCAGCCCTGCGCTTTAGGAATTGTAGTAAATCGACAATTTTAAAAGTTACCTTGGAGTCGCCATGGTTTGTACATTTATATTGCTCCCATTCGCGTTCCGTGACGGGATCTAATTTTGACACAACAATATAAATTATTAAAGTGTCCCATGAATCTGTAGGTTCACCAAGCAGGCTTAAAGCACGTAAATTCTTCAAAATCGTGTCTATAAGACGCCTTAGGAATGCAGGTGACTCCTTGGTAAGCGCTTGGATTGAAAATATAGCTTTAACATGGTTATGAATTAGCAAGTTGGTATTATTAAAGCGATTTAATAACAATTCCCATGCAATTAAATAATTAGCAGCTGAAAATTCTAAGCTATCAATAACTAGGCCTGCGCTGCCTTTTAGTGAAGATTTTAAGTAATGAAACTTTTGAATATCACTAATTTCATTCGAGTAATGAATAAGTGATGAAAACGTGTCTCGAAACTCTAACCAGTGTCCGTAATCACCGTCAAAGATAGGTATTGAAACTGTGGGCAATTTAACCGATTGATGTATATTATTGTTACTACACTTAGAACTTGCAGCAACCGGCTCAGTGCCTAACATACACTCGGCTCTGGTCAATACGCTGTAATAACAATCCTCAAACGAATAGCGCTGAGATAACTCATTTTCTAATTCGCTTTCTGATACGAGTTCCTCGATTTGAGATTGGATGGTGTTAAATTCAGCGTAAAGATTAGTGACGCCTTGAACACGTAGTTTCAAACCGACACGCAACTTTTCGGACAACACTTTTTCGCTAGTTTCAACAGTATCTAGGTAATTGGCAAATCTAGTTACCCTGCCTTTTACTGTGCCTCGCTTTTTGACTAAACTACCTAAAAGCTCGGAAGGCATCTTACTAGTGCTCGTTGTTGGAGTTTCAAGGCCCATCACGGTAATCAGTGAAAAACAAGGAGTAACTTACGGTTTGCTCCGCGAATGCACACACACTTAGCTTTGGCTCTCCTTTCTGCCGTCGAGATGTCCAAACATAGACTTGCGTCTCGATCGCGGCAGTCCTCACTCCCTGGATAGATAGTCCTGTCCTATCTTGCGTGTTCCAGAGATGCTGAAGCGGAGACCCGATGTTGCGTTTTCCAACGGATGCGTAGGTCGCTGGTTCCAATATCTTGGCGTCGAAGTACCAAATATGTTGAGGATGCGGATAAAATAAACTAAATGTGGTTTTCTTTCTTGCGAAAAATAAAAAGCCTTGTTTTCCATCAAATAAGTAGCGTGTGTAATGAAAAAGTGAAAATTTTTACATTAAAAGAAAATCAAAAATGAACAAAAGATTTGCGAAATACAAAATCCGCACCCGCGATTGGTGCCCTTAAATGCAACGTGCGGCCTGGCGCCGCTGATTGGCGCATTTGATGCACCATAAAAAACAGCTTCCACGATCCATACTATGCTATTATTATAAGAATAGGACGGGTTGTTGACGAACTTCACTCTGAAAAGGTACAGTTCGCAAGAAAGTGCAAAACACAAATTATATTGTGTAGGTGCAAAACAAAATGAAAAGTTTTTTTTATTTTGGCAGAAGGTGGTTTGGGTATTGCCACTTTCAAAACAAAGTTTATTATTTTTTAAATTTACCTACTTCCCTTTTTTTTGTACACAACTTTACTGCTCATGCCCTTCCTTATGCCGCCGGCGCCAGACATAGCACAAACATTTGAACAAATGTTTGGATTTGGACACATGTGGTATTTGAGTATTTGTTCAAAGCTTTGATAAAATACTAGAACATATTTCTACAGTAGGTACTTTGCAATGTCAGAAGGAAAAGTCTTCAATGTCTTTGTAGCAGTAGCAGCTCAGACCAGCGGGACGATGATTCTCAAATGAGTGGAATAGAAGAGATGAAATAGCATTAGCGAGCATAAGGGTTCTGATTTACAATGGGCGATTTTCTGAAAGCTCAGTCACTAGATGGCGCTGTCCCACCTATGCAGTTAGAAGGAACGGAACGTTATAAATTTTACCTTAACGCGACTTTTTTACGTAAAACGGAACGTCAGACAGATGTTATTTATTTACCTAAATCTTTAAATTTACCTATTTCGTTTCTGTTCCTTACAGTAGTACTTATTTAATATATTATTAGTTTCCTTTGGGTTTTTAAAAAGTAATTAATTTAAATTTGTTTCATACCAAAATATACCATAGACATGTACATACTTATTCAACGCCATCTAGTGAAGCAATTGGAAGCTTTTTTTTTTTTAAATGGCCTCTCAGAAAATCGCTCATTGGCGGATTCACGAAAGGCGCCTCCCCGAGTGGCTCGATTGAATCGTTCTAATACCCGGCGCACCCGGGTAACAGCAAGATTCTGCCGAATCTAACTTCAATCAACGTGCAGACTCTAGCTGGCCAATCCTTTTACCATGGTAGACCAATACAATTTTTCACGAGACCCCCAATTTACCAATTTTATTGTAAAGTTGATTATTAAATTATTTTTATAACTTAAATTCCTGTTTTATTTAAATTCTTAAACCAGTAAATAGAATCAAAATTCAAGAACAATGTATGAAAAAATGGTTTCAGTTAAATATCACAAAATTTTTATTTGATTGAGATTCAAATTACCTGATCATTTTCGTAAAAGCATACTTTCATGAGTCCTATACTTTCGAAAAAATCAAGTTAATGATTTGTATAATTATTATCTGCAAATTATTCATATGTTTTGGTTTGCACGAACATCATTAAGCTATGACATGATCAGCCCCCTGCCTGATTAACGATAAATTTATTTTTTGCACACCATACTGAAGTGAAGTGAAGTTAGTTTGACAGCACTTTGACAGCTTGACGTCACAACATGGCGGATTCCCTATCCTATTCTTATATTAATCGCATAGTACAATATTTTTCTGTGTCCATACTAGATGCCGCTACTCGTTCCCAAACACCAACTTATGATCTCCTCCAGTACTATCAGCTCTTATCCGTCCGTCAACTACCTATTTATATTACTTACATACAGATAAAAAACAACATCAGTAGGTTAGGTACACAGATCCTCGACTTTACCCTACCCGTATTCGCCACTTTTTTCCCTGTGCTCTTCAACAACTGCGAGTCGTCAGCCATTTTAGTAAAACTAATTTTAAAATTTGCCAAAATCTACTAAATCTACCAAAAACGTGTAAATTAAGAAAAAAACTGCCTAGTAATCTAAGCAAATTACTTACCTACCTGAAAATCAACTCTTTGAAAATTGTAATAAAACCAAATAAGTAAATAAATGTATCCGTGTGATTAGAGATCAATAGAGAAAATAAATGTAAAGACATACCTATATTATTTATTATTAATTCTTTTTACAGGAATGGTATAAAATAGGTACCTACGTATGTATAAACTATTCATAATACTACATAAATTATTGCACATGCCCATTAGCTAGTAACTTTTCGATTCTAAATGAATTTTTATGTATATTTATTTTTAAATCATTAATTTTTTCATGTTTTTCCATGATATCTGTATCCAGTTGCTTCAATTTTGTAGTTAGGGGAAACAACGAATCTTCATTTGCCCTGAAAATAAAGAATTTTAGGTTGACATAATTATCTACTCAGTTCAGTAAGTTACCTACAAAAAAGCACCGAAATGGCGTACCTACCTAACCTACCTATCCTTAAAATTTATTTTAAGGAACTCAAAAGAGGACTCAAACTTAGCTACTTAAACCTAAATGTACGTAGCCAATGTCTATGCCAAAGGTAACGGCTCGTTTACAAGGGATCCCTCATTGACAATGTCAAAAACACGAAACTCTAAGCTATGGGAAAGCCGTAGTTATATCCAGTCGTGGGCCACACTACTGGAGCGACCGCGGGGCGCGGAGGCGACCAGCGGATCCGCAGGACGCGCGATCACACGGACTATCATAGACTATATACATATATACGGGTAGGTACTATTCCCTCCGCCCCGGCCGGTCGTCGCGGCAACCGCCTGACGCGCCAGTAGTGTGGCCTCTCCGTTCGTCTCTTGGTCTCAATGTTTTGAATACTCAAAGGTCTCAATATATTTGTTTTTCCCGCTCAACGCGGACGCAAGACGCGCCGCTCCAGTGTGGCTCACGACTAAAGGCTGATTTACATTGATCCAGTAGATCGATCCAGCGTCACTGGATTGCCGTGCTGGATCGGCACTGGATCAATGTAAACATGTTTTACTGGACGCTGTACTGGTGGCCTACCACAAGCTCATAAAGCAGTTATTTTTAAGTTGAGAGAGTGAGACGCCTGGATTGAAACATGTTTACATTGATCCAGTTCCAATCCAGTGCCGACACTGGATCGAGCTACTGGATCAATGTAAATCAGCTTAGAGCGTGCTCGCTCAAAGACGTCTTCGTAATTTGTCACGTTTCGTCATCGTGTGAGCACGGGCATTAAAAATATGATACCTACGTCAAACGTCGTCGTCGTGTGAACGAGCCGTTACCGCCGTAAAAAAGAGAATACGAACGTCTCGTCGTGTGAACAAGCCGTAAAGGTAAACTGTAAGCTAAGCATAATAAAGGGTTAATTTTAGATATTAACTAAAATTAAAACGTCTACTTTTAAAATGTTGATGCTCAAAATCCAAAGAAAATCTATGTCTGTGCCGTACGTATCCTAACTTTGCCCACCTTTGTCAAAATCCCTAAAATCACAATACTTATTCACAATAACTAAGTAAGGCTTAAATGCGTGGTCTAACTAAATTCAAAACAGCAAAATGTGAAATGACTTATTTCAACCAAGTAGAAACACTACAATACCGATACACAAATTCAGTATTAAACTTTAAAAACCAAGAAACCCAAGAAACTAACCGCGCCAGCCGAGCGAGTCAAGCGGTGCCATGAGACGTCTCGTGGCAGCAGCGGCCGGCGAAGCGCCAAAACACCGGTGGTTAAAATTTATTTTTTCTAGGTGTAATCGGTACGTTAGGTGGGGTGGGTACGAGGCGAGTCCGTCCATATCGCAATGAGCGATTTTCTGAGAGGCCATTTAAAAAAAAAAGCTTCCAATTGCTTCACTAGATGGCGTTGAACGAAGTAGTTTTTTTTTGACAGCTGACTTTTTTTTGACAGCTGACTGTCAAGTGGCTTGCTCACTTAAAATAGTTTGAGAGTAAATAAATTAATTTATCAAAGTCTAGTAGCAAAGTACTGTGTTAATAGCTTGAGTCAGTGGTGCTAAGTGTGGTATATTGTTATCCAGCGAAACATAGATTGATTTAAGGAGAAAAGTGATAAATCATTATCTCATTCAGATAAACTCTGTGTGACTACCTCATTTTAAACATTTAATTAACTAACTTTATTAATCGGTGAATTGCTGAGCCACTAATTGTTAAGCAGGACCTTAAACAACCTCAAGTGACCGTGCGTGACTGTGCAGTGTGGGTAAAGGGCTATTGATATAAATACGATAAATAAACTTTCTAATCAAGGGTTTTATTGTGGCGCCATCTAGTCACTACTGTGTGAAAAGACTGTTGCAGTTGCTGTTAATGCTGTAAAAACTTTGCAATCGATCAAAGCAACTTCGACGACTTCTGCGACATATTAGTTAGTACCATACTAATACGCTGGGTGGCGCGCATCGAACAAAAAAAAAATTAATACAATTTAAATATCAAATTTAATTTAAATACTTCTAAACTTCAAAAATTAAAACGTATAAACAATTAATTCATACAAAATGGCTAAATGTGGTGCTTGTGGAAAGTTTTTGTCTGCAACTGACTCTGTTCGCTGCCATAAGTGTACTTCGGCGTTCCATAAGGCTTGCGTTGCGATTCCGGCGTCCGCCTCAGTCAAGGATATTTGGATTTGTCCGGGATGCAAAGTTAAGGTCCCGAGGACGGACAATACAACAACCCCTGTTAAAGGTGTGGCAGCAGACTATCACACGCCTGCTAGCCCGGTACGTCTGGATGATACAGCCAATAATACCACCGAAGAATTAAAATTAGATCTTGCTCTTGAGATTAGGTCATTCCGCAATGAATTAAAAGTAATTAGAGAGGAAATACGGGAATGTCGTCTGGAGGTTTCCGATGTTAAGACCGCATTGAGCTCGTTCGACATGAAAATTGGCGAGATTGAAAATAGGGTTACTACATTGGAGAAAAAATTCGATCAGATGGTACCCGCTAATGTTAACTCGATTGAGGAAACGATTGCGAGTCTTAAGTCGCAATTAAATGACAGGGAGCAAGAACTTCTCGCTAATGACATCGAGCTTTCCGGTGTGCCGGAGCGAAATGGTGAAATTTTACTGAGCCTGGTCACGACGCTGTCTTCCAAGCTGGGCATTACGCTTGATGAGCGCGATATTGTGCATGTCGAGCGCATGGGATCTGCTCGTCGCAATAGAGTGGAAGGGGGCGACGCCGGCGACGGCAGCAGCGGCGGCGGCGATATAAGTGCTCAGCGTCCCCGTACTATAGCTATACGGTTTGCACGGCGCGCGACGCGCGATCAGTTACTGCGCGCAGCTCGCGTGCGCCGTAACCTCAACACAAAGGACATTGATGCTCCGGGGAAGCTGAGTAATATATACATCAATGAGCGGCTAAGTCGCTTTAAACGACAGCTATTCTATCTTGCTCGGCAAGCCGCTAAGAAAAACGAGTGGAAGTATGTCTGGACTAGGGATGGGCAAATTTTAGCTCGTAAGTCGGACGGTAATAGGGCCGTGCTTATTCGCACTGATAAAGACATAGCTAAGATTTTTTAAACAAATTCTGTTTGCATATTTCTTTTTTTTACCCTGCATTAGCTTTAAATAATTATTTTTGGATTTCTATCTGTATAATATGTTTTTCCAAAATGAATGTTTTTGTTGGTATTGCCTTTTTCTGTATCTTTAAAGATGTTGTTTTGTTGGTTTCATATCCTGATATAAATCTCGCGGCTGTGCTGAACACCCGTCTCAAACTATTGTTTTCGTGGAGTTCCTATAATGTTTTGTCATGGAGTCATACTCGTGTATTAACTTTGTTATTGTATTTATTTGATTTTCCGAATATTCATATGTATTGTTTTTATACACAATATGTTTACTGGTTTTTTCACAAACCCAATGCTAGTAACTTTAGTAGAATAAAAGTTGAAAACATTTTATTATTTATTATATATTATTATAATCTACATAATATTACTTATTATACATGTAATAACCACCGCCTAACATTTACAGTTGATGTTACATCACATACCTTTATAATATATACTTATGGTATATTATATTATATTAATAAAAATACTTTTATTATTATTTATTTATTTATTACTGTAGTGGATATTTTAAATGTCGGTCATTTTGTTTTACCCTTTATTATAAGTATAACTGAATTGCATTTTAAAGATGAAATATTGTGGAGTAAAATTACTCAAAAGTTTTTTTTTTTTATAATTTTTAATATTTGCTGTACATATAAAAGATATTTTAAATTTAAATTAAAATTTCGCGATTGGAATATACTGCTACTTTATTATTTATTTTCAATGGTTTTAATTAATAAACATAATGACTAAATCTAAGCATTTGACGTTGGCATTTCACAATGCAGGTTCTTTAGGCACAAACCACGATGAGTTTATATCAATCTTTAATAGGCATCCCATAGATATAATGGCCGTGAATGAGACTTGGCTGCGACCAGACGAAGATGGGCGTGCGCCCGTTGTGCCTGGGTATCGGCTGCGCCACACGCCGCGCCCACGCGCTGTGTGCTCGGGGCGTGGCGGGGGGGTAGGCTTTTACATAAAACGGGGTATCAACGTGAGGTATTGGCCAGTGCCCGAAGAGCCGAATTACGATAAAGTTGAACAAATGTGGATTATACTCAATACTAATGGTAAAAAAATTGCCATTGGCACGGCATATAGACCACAGTGGTTAAATCTTGAACTCTTTCTTGATGCTATTTCTGCTTCTACCACTGCACTGGGGCACATGGACCATAGGATTTTGATGGGAGATTTTAATGTCAATCTACTCACTTCAGATAGTAGAGCAAAAAGAATTAGTGAAACTCTTAGGTGCTTAGGTCTTGAACAATTAGTCACTTCTCCTACACATTTTACTAATACAAGCGCGTCCTTGATTGATCTCGTGTGTTCTGATCTTGGGGTGAGCCTGTTATCGGTTGTGCCCCTCGGTAGTAATTTGCACGGGCATGCAGTAGTTGTTAGTGAATATAATATTAAGAAGGAAAAAATAAAACCAAAGACAGTGCTTTACAGACCTTTGAAGAATATTTGTATGGAAGAATTTAATATGGATTTGGAGAGGTTGAGATGGGTAGATTTCTCTGTGCTATCCACAGATGAGATGGTCGCTACTCTCACAGGATACATTCTATCTCTATTCGACAAGCACGCGCCGGTCAGGAAGTGCATAATTAGAACTCCCTCTCCACCCTGGATTACAGATACAATTATGCTAATGATGAGGTTGCGAGACGATGCCTTGGTAAAATATAGGGCAAGTAAGTCCTTGACGGATAGGGATTATTACAAACAGTTGAAATCACTGGTAGTTAAGTCTTTGTATAACGAAAAGGTCGCATATTTTAAGTACAATATAAGTAACAATTTGAATAAACCAAAATATCTATGGAAAAACTTAAAAAAATCTATAATGCCGACTACAAAGGATTCTGATCTTCCATCTCATTTAAATGATGTTGACAAAATAAATGACCACTTTGTAAGTGTACCGGGAAAGCCCCACACTACCATCTCCACTTTGACATATTACGAGTTCCATACACTGTGTGATTCGACGTTTGTTTTAACCCCGGTCAGCGAGGACAAGGTCTCGAAAATTTTATTGAGTCTCAAATCAAGTGCTGTAGGTTGTGATGATGTGTCATTAGATATGTTGATTCTGACTCTTCCACAATCTTTGGATTTTATTTGCAGTATTATAAACACGTCTATGTCAACGTCAACATTTCCAGAAATTTGGAAGACTGCTTTAGTGCTGCCTTTACCGAAGGTTAATAACCCGGTTTTCTTCAAGGACCTTCGCCCGATAAGCATACTGCCCTGCCTTTCCAAGGTTCTGGAAAGAGTTGTATGCGACCAATTAACAGAGTATTTGGAAGCAAATCACATCCTCCCCCCATTGCAGTCAGGCTTTAGAAAGAGGCGGGGCACTACTACTGCCTTGATTGACGTGACAGATAACATATTGTCTGCTCAGGATGATGGAATGTGCACCTTATTGGTGCTGCTTGATTATTCCCGCGCTTTTGACGCACTAAATGTAGAGCTACTGCTCTCTAAAATGTCCGCATATGGTTTCGATCGACGTGCAATTTTGTGGTTTCAAAGCTATTTAACCAATCGCGGACAAATTGTAAATATACAACTTGCGGATGGTTCTAAGCGCTTTTCCGCCTATAGACAACTTGCTCGTGGCGTACCTCAAGGCTCCATATTGGGACCTATCCTGTTCAACCTTTACTGTGCGGATATTGTTCAATGTGTTCAGAACTGCAAGTACCACATCTACGCCGATGACACACAAATTTATATTTCTTTCAGACCAAGTGACTGCTTAACTGCTGTCAAGAAGCTCAATGAAGATTTGGACAGAATTGCAGACTGGTCTGATAGAAATTGTTTACTGCTAAATCCTGCAAAAACAAAATATATGTTGTTTGGCACGAGGAGGCAGTTGAGTCGACTTCCGGGAGATATTTCTGTGACACTGTCTGGGCAGAAGATAGAGCAGGTACACTCAGCTCGTAATCTGGGCCTGGTCGTCGATGAAGGCTTGAGGTTTGAGGATCACATTGCGGAGTCGGTAAGAAATTGCTTTTATCGCCTCAGCCTTTTGTATAAGATACGGCCTTTTTTGTCAGAAGAGTTACGCGTGTTGCTGACCGAATCGTTGATACTGTCTAAGCTGAATTACGCAGATGCCGTCTATGGTCCGCGTTTGCTGAGTAGAACTGAACGGCTCATTCAGCGAGTCCAGAATGCGTGTGCTCGGTTCTGTTTCTCCGTGCCTGCTAGAGGATCTGTCACGCCATTCTTAAATAGTCGGCTCCTTCTTAAAATGAAATCGAGGCGTAAGCTTCATTTAGCCTGTTTTCTTTTTGGAGTGATTAAACACCAAGAACCATCATATTTGTTTGATAAGATTGGCAAGATTGGTAGCCGGAGACTCTGCGACAGAAGGCAGTGCTCGCAACAGATAGCCACACCTGCACATAGATCTGCATCTTTTAGGGGCAGCTTTCGCTATGCAGCCTCTAAGATTTGGAATAATATTCCACCACCCTTAAGACAGATCTCTTCTTTAAACTCATTTAGAAAACACCTAAAACATCATTTGCTTAATGTGCAGTGTGAGTTGGAGCCTTACAACGCCAATTTCTCATTTATTTAGGCCTCTTCACATCAAGTTATTTTTTATTTCTTCAATTTTTTATTCGGTTTTTATAAGTTCCATTATATGTATGTACTAATACCATCGAGAAATATCATACCGTATTGCATTTTTTTTTATCAATTCCCTTTTTATATTATGTACTATGTATTTGCAAATACTTGTTTTTACTTTATTATATACATTTAATTCTAATTTATATCATGAGTATGCTTCTTGACAGACATTGCTGTCGAAAAAAAAAAAAACGTATAGGTGCCAATTGAAAACCAGCGTCAGGTATACTATACCTGACATAATGCTGATTTGGCCACCTATTTCGGCGCAGCCGTGAGACGTTTAAAAAAAAACAAATTTCAATTTCGTTTATTCAACTTAGGTTTGTTTAACAACACTTATGAACTTTATAATTATTATCTATTTTCATTTCTTTTGTACTTCCTTTTGTTTTTTTGGTTATTATTTGTCTAGCTGTATTTTGTTATGTATCGTCTCGCGTCTGTGACGAAATAAACACATTTTCTTTCTTTCTTCTTTCTTTCAAGTATGTACATGTCTATGGTATATTTTGGTATGAAACATATTTAAATTAATTACTTTTAAAAACCCAAAGGAAACTAATAATATATTATTTAATAAATAAATAAATAAATTATTTATTTATTTATTTATTAAATAAGTACTACTGTGAGGAACAGAAACGAAATAGGTAAATTTAAAGATTAAGGTAAATAAATAACATCTGTCTGACGTTCCGTTTTACGTAAAAAAGTCGCGTCAAAGTAAAATTTATAACGTTCCGTTCCTTCTAACTGCATAGGTGGGACAGCGCCATCTAGTGACTGAGCTTTCAGAAAATCGCCCATTGGATGATTTTTTCTATTTTTTAAGCGCGTCACAAACGGTGAAGATGCTATAATATTTTATCTTAAGATATCGTAAGATAAAATATTATAGCATCTTAAACTATCACACACGGTTAAGATACGATATATTTTGGAATCTTTTCACTCTCTTGATATCCGTCCTAGGTAGCGGACGAATATTCTGTAAACCATATTATACAGGGTGATCAAAAATGAGCAATTCGGATTTGTTATTAGACTTATTGGACAGTTCATCAGAAGATGATTCTGACCTGGAATTTGATATAAAAATTGCTATAGCTAATTCGAACTCTAGATCAGTTTGGATAGAAAATCATACTATCATCATTAGGTAGGTACCTACTCCTTACGTTTGACGTTTCAAAGCGTCATTATTTCTAAGCAAACTTTTTGGTTAAACTAGGTGTAAACTTACTCTTCGTTTATTATGAATGTGTTACGGGACCCCCTCGTCGGCCAGCGGTACACTAGCCGGAACGTCGGAAGTCACCGCATAGTATTCAATTAGAAGATGTTGTAGAGAATAAAAGATTGTTTCAGCACTTGGAGAGTTGTTTTATCAAATATTGTAAATTAGAAATATGAAAGAATATAACTATTGTAAAAAACGGGATATTTACTTTGAAATTATTTTGGTGCTTTTTTATTTAAAAAAAGCACCAAAATAATTTCAATCGTGAAGATGGGTTTAAATTGTCGAACGTTTGGAATCCAGTGGTTCGGATGTGTAAAAACCGTAAAAGTCATAAAAATGTTTCGCGGAGTGATACAGTGAGTTTTGTGTGTCGTGAACAAATTCGTGTTGAGTGTGAGAACGAAAACAATGGTACGGGTGTCATACGCAATAAACGAACAAGAAAGAGGGTAGAACGTTTCGTCTGCTCTTAGCACCATCCACCCGCATTAACTTTATTCAGTTACTCCGTGATCATGGCGCGTGCAACTGCGCCGAAATATCGGGGACTCATAAATAAATCTAAACATGGTAAATATCCCGTTTTTTACAATAGTTATAGTGAAATTGACCATGAAAGTTTAAAATCTTATATGAAAGAATATGAAGAATAGGACCTGTTACTATAATTAATTAATTGGCTATTTAATAGTTATTACATTTCACTTATAAATTTTTGGTACGCTAGCTCGCACGCGAGCTCTGTTCAGCTTGATTGTTCTGGTAGGACTGAATCAAAATGCTGAATAGGGCACGTGGAGCGAAGAATTACGAAAGAACAGTGGTACAGCATAAAATTGATGGGGAGTACGTAAAACTATAAAACTTCCCAGCCACTATGGAGTTTCTAACCATTCATAATGACTGGAACGAAACGGCATCGTTACAAATGTTTTGATTTTTTCGTATTTATCCCAAAATGTTTAAAAAATAAATGTCCACCCGTGCGAAGCCGGGGCGGGCCGCTAGTTCTCTCTATTCCCAGCACCGAAAACGGGACAACCTGTATACACATCTTTTCGTGTCCAAAATATATATTTCGTATGTTAAGATAGTATCTTAACATGCAAAATATATATTTCCGTATCTTAACATACGAAATATATATTTTGCCGTATCGCCTGGCATCTTAAGATACTTAATATGAAAATATATGTTATCTTCGGCGTGTGTGATGGTCCATTGATTGTATGGCGAGCGGTATTCTATGTTAAGATAAAATATTATAGTATCTTCGCCGTCTGTGACGACCTTTACCCCCGACGCAGCGCAAAGAGGGGTGTTCTAATATAAGTTTGAGGCCTATGTCTGTCAGTCTGTACCTACTCTGTACGTACAGGGTGTTAGGGGCACCTTTGCAAAAACTTTAACCATGGCTTCAGACTATCATGCTGAACAACGTACAGCAAGAACTTTTTTGTCAGCGACTTTTCATACAAATTTAGCAACTAATCGGGACATTTTGTATGGAGTGTCGAAATATTTTTTTCATTTCCGACAAGAAATCTTGCTGTGCGTTGTTCAGCATGCATGATGGCCTGAAGCCATGGTTAAAGTTTTTGCAACGGTGCCCCTCAGATCATATAATACTAAATAGATGTGTAATGACAGCTTGATTGCTCGAGGACCGATGTCGCCGCGTCTATTAATGTGTGTGTTCCTACTCCTCCTTCCTACTGTAAGCATTAATTGCGCACACAAATAAAACCTTACAATCAACCTCTCTTGGCGCTGCAGGAATTTAAAATGAACCAATCACACTGTGCAGGAACAATCAAACTACCAATAAATAAGACTGCATTTGAAATTAATTTCTTTCTGTGATGTCATAATTACCTGTCTCGCTCGCATAGACCAAAATAATATTATGTCTGATAGGGATGGCAGAATAAAAGCGAGACAAGAAGATGCATAGTTATTTTAATAAAATTAGGGGACACTAGTGTAGTGCAGTGGTCGATAAAAGTATAAAAAAAAACAGTGCCAAAGCAAGGTACAAGGTCGATCCTTCCGAGAGAAACAAATCAAAATACATCCAGGCTAGAAACCGGTGCAATACGGTGGTAAGGGACGCTCAAAGGCGCCACATTCACAAATCCATTGAAATGAAGATCCTACGAAAGTCTGGAAATTTTTAAAAACTCTTGGCGTTGGCAAAGCTCCCGTAGATAGTTCCATTCTAACATCGATTTCAATCAACTTAACTCTAACTTCACTTCTGCGACTCTTATTGATGGCAATCTTAAAGCCAACACCTTACTAAATCTTTCAAATTTGCCAACGCAAGATTCTTCTCCTTTTGTTTTTCATCAATTTGCAGACTGTGATGTAAAGAGAACAATTTTATCGATCAAATCGACTGCTGTGGGTGCAGATTCCATCAGCCGCAAAATGATCCTCCCCATCCTTGATGTCCTTCTTCCTATAATTACCCATGTCCTGAATTCATCCATTACTACTGGTACCTTTCCTACATCCTGGAAGGACAGTAATGTCATTCCACTTCCCAAAAAACCTAAACCTACACTGCTCACCGACTTCCGTCCAATTTCCATTCTTCCCTTTCTCTCCAAGGTCCTGGAAAAATTGATACACCGCCAGCTTACTGATTACCTGAACTCAAACCATCTTTTTAATCCTTATCAGTCCGGCTTCCGCAAGGGTCATAGCACTTCAACAGCATTAATCAAGATCTCGGATGACATACGCCAGGGAATGGAAAATCAACAGCTGACTATACTGACATTACTTGATTTTAGTAACGCATTCAGTTCCGTTGATTTTGACATCCTTCTTGGTGTCTTACGTTCTCTTCACATATCTCCTACTGCAATTGATTGGTTTCGAAGTTACCTGCTAGGGCGACGGCAGCGCATCCGCACTGGAGATTCCTTCTCTGAGTGGTGTGACATCAATGCCGGCGTTCCTCAGGGTGGCGTCCTATCTCCTCTCCTCTTTTCAATTTTTATTAACACTATCTCTGAAACTATTTCCAGTTCCTACCACCTCTACGCGGATGATTTGCAAATTTACACACATGCACCTTTATCTCAGCTTCAACAAGCAGTAGCGGCAACCAACTCCGACTTAGATCGAATTAGCAGCTGGAGTAAATATTATGGCTTAGTTGTGAATCCTATTAAAACCCAGTGCATTATAATTGGCAGTCCTTATTTTGTCGCAAGGATCGATTTTGACCAGCTTCCTGTGGTGTCCTTTGATGGTACAGTGATACCGTACTCGAAAACTGTGAAGAATCTTGGTGTGATTTTCGACCAGAATTTGACATGGAGACCGCATGTAGACGAAACGAGAAAAAAGATATTTGCTGCTTACGGTTCTCTTAACCGGCTCCGTAATTTCTTACCAATCGGGACCAAAACTATGCTGGCACAATCTCTCCTGTTGTCCATCATCGACTACGCTGACGTCTGTTACACTGATCTTTCTGAGGATTTGCTTAATAAACTTGAGCGTCTGCAGAATGTCTGCATTAGATTCATTTTTAATCTCCGTAAATTTGACCACGTGTCTCATTTCCGTTCTAAACTCAAATGGCTCCCCATTCGCCGGCGCAGAGACTTACACACTCTTACGCTCCTCTACTCCATCATTTTTTTACCAACCTCTCCACAATACCTCAAAACCTGTTTCTCCTTTCATTCCTCTTCTTCGCAGTGCACTTTACGCTCTGCAACTAACCTCTCTCTTGAAGTTCCACGACATTCGACCGACTTTATCTCTTATTCCTTTTATGTACACGCTGTCCGTTTGTGGAACTCTCTACCCGAGGATATCAGGAAGGCCCAATCCTTAAGGTCCTTTAGCGATAGAGCTCGAAATCATTTCCTTTCCACTGATTTATAGCTATTTATTTATTTTTTATCCTTTTTATTTCCTAATTCTATCTTACCTTATCTTTCATATACTTTGTATACATATATTTATTTTATTTTTTTAAGTATTTATAGTATTACACTTGTCTTTTAAAAACGCACCGACTCCCCTTTTGTCCTTAGATCTTAATTTATTCTTTCACTCAAGGTTGCCTGGAAGAGATTGCTGCTTAGCAATAAGGCCGCCTTTTGTATACTTCTCTTTTTGTGATTGTTTTCTTTCTGTATTCATTTGTTTGTGTGCAATAAAGTGTTTATTATTATTATTATTATTTAAAGAAGTTTAGGTCAAAAAGTTTTTATTCATATAATTAGATAAAATAGTACCATTAATAGTAGCCATTAATAGTAGATTGTACAACAAGTGCATAAAACGTATCATTTTACCCGAGACGTAGGTATATATCCAAGTATGCAATATATGGATAGTCAAGTGGAGGGTAAAATGGGTTTTATGTACGAGTTATACACTCTGCTTTTCACTTCGATTGTGAGGCAAAGAAATAGCAATATTGCAAAAAAGATAAATAAAGACTTCGCCATATTGGCGGGAAGACATTCTTTTTCTTTTTTTATATGCATGGCAGTACAGTGACTTTAGCATAGATCGTATCGGAGTCCATACTTGATGCTCTTGAAATACTTATTTCTTAGAAAACTCATTAACTTTGCCTACAGTCGTCACAAATTAAGATGCCCGTTTTGACACATGGTAATGACCCTAGAATGTAACTTGTTACGAAAACCAAAAAATCAAATATATGCTGATTACTTATCAAAGGTGCATGAAAATAATATGTTACAATTTTTAACGCATCATAAATTAAGGCAAAGTGAATTCCGCGTATTATTTTTGCGTTTATTCTAAAGTAAATGCAGATTAGATTAACTACGAAACGTCTCGAAAAACAGTTACGTTCTCAGTCTTTATTTTTTTAAATACTAGTGTTGTAACCGTTGCGTGCAGAATTTCTCCAGCTTCATTCAATTTTATCGAAATAATCGTTATAACCACTTAAATAGATTAATTTGTAAAATTGATCTTTTTTGTGTGAAAACTAGATTGGCGCTTAAAGCATTAGTGAAATTATGAATTGGCAACAATGATTTCGATAAAACGGTTTCTAGGCAAACGCAAACTTATCCAAGGAGAACGTTTCGAATGAACCGAATGAAAAAAAAATCTTTAAATAAAACCTAGACAACCTTGCACACCTTACCATGTCGAATCGTCACGTTCACCTTTCCAGAGATTTCTTAAAACACGTTTCGTTCGGCTTGTTCGAAGCGTTCGCATCAGACAAGCGTGCGTTCACCATAAGCGGCCTACACGTTGGTCCAACCACTTGCCAATACATCGTACATTGACACTTTTGAACGAACAAGACGTTTAAAAAGGTTATTTCAGAAGTGTTAATATACGACGTATTGACCAATGGTTGGGCCAACGTGTACAGGCCGCTATAATAAGTAATGTAGCTACTCTATGACCATGTCTATGCTGTGAGCTGTAGTTAAAATACTTGCACTTTTAGAGCCAACGCGACTTGTGATTTTTAGTCGACCGATAGTTTAGTCGGAATCGTAAGACGATAGTGATCAAACTGTCGGCCGATAGTTTGGTTTTGAGAACCTGCGAGCACTTGTGATTTTTAGTCGACCGATAGTTGGTCGATAGTTGAGTTGAATCCGGGCGCGGGCTCATATAGTCCTTCATGCACAGGCCGATAGTTGTATAACTGTAACTATAACTATAGTTGTAGTAACTATTGGCCAGTAATTTTCGATAGTTCGATACTGTATGCGCAGTCTACCGATAGTTGGGCGATAGTTTAGTTGAATGCAGTGCGCGCGCTCACATAGTCCTTCATTCACATTATCGCCCGGCCGATTGCTGTGCGATAGTTTGATCGATCAACTATCGGCCAGTCATTTTCGATAGTTTGATCGGTCGATAGTTTAAGCGCACTGACGATTGCCACTGCCATATAACTCTATACTGAATCCGAGAACGACCAAACTATCGCCCGATTAAAAATCACAAGTGCGAGTTTGCTCTTATATAAATTATGCAATTTAAGTGGATTCGATTCAAGTTTATATAACATAAAAGGTCAATTTATACTTTAATAATATTATGTTTATTAAAAGTATAAGTACCCTACCTATATAGTAAGTTTAACATTTTATAATAATAACTTTAGTCTTAATCCACATAAGTTGCAAACCTACTATAATCGATTAGTTACTCAGAACCTTAATCGATTAATCGCGAGAATCGATCACAGACTCGTATGGTTACATGCCTAATCACGTCACTTTAGCATGTGTCAAAACGGGCATCTTATTTTGTGACGACTGTAGTTTGATTAATTTACTAATTTAACATGGATTATGTACAAAATTTAAGAAACAGAATGAATTGCGTGTGTGACTGTTTACCTGACGACCTTTGTCTTAGAGTCTGAGACTTAAGACGAAGATTTTACTTTATGCACTATAGCATAAAAAGCGTTTTTATGCAGCCTATACCCAACATAAACACGAACTTTACGAGCATGAGAAGTGAAAAGGATATATTTTAACTGTCAAGATAAACGCAACGTATTACGAATGATTACTTCGTTGCTAAACAAAATAATAAGTATGTACAATACTAAAAAAATATAGAAATTGCAAATGCCGAAAGAAATTATTCTCATACTAATGTATTGGAATATTTTCCTATTATACACTCACCGGCACGGAATCTTGGCCAAGCTCTTATCGCTCGCCAGCAACAATTATAAGTGTTTATTATAAAAGTTTCTTATGGAGGGAGGTCAAAAAAATGTCTATCTTGATTTCAAGAGGTTAATTCATTATGTTTGAGAGTAATACGGGGTTAATTTTTAAGTTTTAGTCAAATCAGGATTTTTGAGCAAACCAGTTCAAGTATTGAATTCTGCATTGTAAAAGTGTAGCTTTGTGTTACTTAACTTTTGTGATATTGTGGGATTAATTTGTGACTTATCCGTGCTTTAAAGTTAAAAAAAAATGCCTTTAACATCAGCCCAGGTTGCACAAGCCGTAGCTTTGATCAACCAAGGAATGACACAACGAGAGGTGGCTATGGCACTTAATGTTCCGCGCTCATCGATGCAATATGCCTTGAAACGATACCAGGAGACAGGCAGCTACTCACGCCGGCCGGGTACTGGAGGTGTAAGGTGCACATCAGCTCGGAATGATCGGTTTATGATCTTGGAAATTTTAAGAAACCGCTACCTCACTGCCGTTGAAATTCGCCAGCGGCTCCAAACGACAAGAGGTGTGAATGTCAGCGAGCGTACGATCAGAAGACGCATGGAGGAAGTAAATTTAAAGGCACGCAGGCCAGCTCGCGGGCCAGAACTGCTCAGACAGCATAGAGTAGCTCGACTTAGGTTTGCACGTGAACACGCTAATTGGACTTTCGAACAATGGGCGAGAGTTCTATTCACTGACGAGTGCAGAATCGCTTTGCGTGCACCAGATGGTCGAGAACTTGTGTGGAGAAGACGAGGAGAGAGGTTCCTGCCCATCACAACAACAGAAACCGTCAGTTTTCATGGAGGCTCTATAATGGTATGGGGAGGAATAAGTTCCCAAGGTCGTACAGAATTGGTTGCCGTTGACAATCGACTAACTGCGACTCGGTACATCGTAGAGATCCTTCAGGAACATGTTGTGCCCTATATGGGATTCATTGGATACGATGAGTTCCTTTTGATGCATGACAATGCCCGCCCACACGTAGCTCGTTGCGTGGACGAATACCTTCAAGAGGTTGGTATACGAAAAATGGAGTGGCCAGCTCGAAGTCCCGATTTAAACCCCATCGAGCACATCTGGGACATGCTGAAAAGAAGGATAAAATCCTCTCCCAACCCACCACAAACTCTCAACGAGCTCCGAAGTGCAGCGATTGATGCTTGGGACAGTTTTTCGCAAGTCGATGTACGAAACACCATTCAAAGCATGCCTGATCGCATGCAGGCTGTTATCAGGGCACGAGGAGGGAACACCCGATATTAAAATGGATAAGAGACCAAACATTTTTATGAAGTTTTAATTTTGCTGTAATTTAAAACAGCATGTTAATTTTCGTGAAAGTGAATGATTTTAAATAAACATTATTTTCGCACCAAAAACTTTATTAGAGCCAATAAAAAGCTTCTGCAAACAATAAGAATAGCAAATTGAACCAGATAACATACATTTTTAGTGATAGAAAATATATAAATTCGAATGAATAAAAAATTTTACGTGGCCAAGTTTCCGTGCCGGTGAGTGTACATATGTAATTTTATTATGATTGTTATAACAATTATATTGATGATAACAATATAACTGCGAAAAGTTATTAGTATGACAAAATATTGGTACTTACTTGTATGTAAAGTACTCTAAACTAATCAACAATTTTCAGACAATGTTCTCGAATCTCTTTTTTCTCGGTATTTTTAATTTTTGTTTTGACAATACGCGGAATCATGACTCATGATCATTAAAGTACCTACCTTTTTGAGGTCGGTGTCTTTTTATCGTGTATGCTCTTGGCTGGCAAGTAGGTAAATTAAAAGACATTACTTTTTTCTTTTCAGTTGACAGGTACTTTTTGAAGCTGGATTTATTTTTAACTAGCTGACCCAGCGCGACTTCGTTCTCGTGGCCCTACCCCCTACTCCACCCTACCCTACCCGTACTCTACCCCTACCCTACCCCTACCCCTACCCTACCCTACCCCTACCATACTTCTACTCTACCCCTACTTACCCCTCCTTCCCCTATTTTCTCACAGTTAAAACCTTCCTTGGACTTCCACGAACATTTCAAGACCAAAATTAGCCAAATCGGTCCGGCCGTTCACGCGTGATGTCGTGACCAAGGGAAATAGGGATTCATTTTTATATATATAAGATTTATTCAAGGGAAGTTCAATTACATCTTGCGGAACTTTATTAAAGAATATAGGTATTCCTTTTCTCAAAAACGAGCCTGTACTTTATTCAGTTTTATTCATCTTATTTTTTTTAAATTATTAATATCTCTGCTAGTGATGCTGCAGCAGCATCACAAGCAGTGATGGTCATACATAATGTGCTTAGTGCCCTGCTAAGGTTTATATTTTAGTAAAAATACATTAATTTTCTTTTAAATTCGGGAACTTTATAATACCTGAATCCTGGAAACGATTAGAGCCTAAACACATAACCACGCTGTAACATCGCACCACTTAAATAACCGGCGCACCAGGCTAGTATAATATAAAACTTATTGCCTGGCAATTACTTACTCATCGGTTGGAGATGATAAAATTGATAAGATTCGTTGAGTAATTTTAAAGATCTACGAGTAACAGACGGCGGGAAGCGACTTTGTTTTACTATTTATGAAGAAATGATGATAAAAATGAAAAATATAAATAACTAAATTACTTAAGTACTTGATAATCGCAATATATTTTTTTGAATAAATAAATTTCATATCTTGTTAAGTTTAAGCTTAATTGATATACTTAGTTTTGGTTCATTTAAATCCACAATGATGCCGAATGAATGGATTATACAAAAAACTTTTCACTTCCAACATCGTATACAAAAGTACTTACTCAAAAAAAATTATATCGACAAAACAGCCGAACCTCACCGCGCGTCTCTAGTCATAGAAAAGAGTAAACGCATTTTACTCTTTGCAACGATTCTATCTATAACTAGTCGATCCATTGCACTTTTGAAGGAAGAAGTTGAACGGTTCAACAAAAAAAACCATCAATGGATATTGTTTAATAAAATTTATGAACTTATTGATTTGTTTACATTACATACCTATTTAAAAATTCGGTAAAACATTAATCATTATTGATATTTTAATGCTTGCTTGTGGTAGGTTGGTTACTCCATTTTTTTGCGTTATTTATGTTGTTGCAATAATTTCGATATGTAATAATAGCACAAACCGGCATTTTGAGAATGATTAAGAGAAACGATTCTCAGCGCAGCTGAATGACAACTGATGACGTCAAAAAGAATCAACTGACGATGTTAATCGTTTGATCAGGTCCCTGCGACGCCTGCCACGCCCCCTTGGCATATCTAACCTAGTATAGTATTATATGATCTGAGGGTGCCCCTAACACCCTGTATATTTGTTCGTTGTGCCTAAATTGCTTGTTACATTTAGAGGTACTTACGCTTTTTGCTTGAAAAGTTCTTTAGAAGCGTCGTCATATGATTTTGTCCATTGTTGGAGCTCCTGACGCATTACTTCAACATCCTCCTGAATGTGATCCAAGAGCTTGCCTAGCGGGTTTGTTACTCTTGATAGAGCTTGGATGTCGAATCTTAGTTGTTCTATTTCTTTGTTTATAGCATCTCTAGCCTTTTGGGCTCCAAATTCCCATTCCTAAAAAAACATTTGGGCTTTAAAAATAGCCTAAATTAGGGTACATTATGAAACATTGATTGTTTTGGGGACGTGTTTATAGTTATTATACCTACAGTTTTCTGCATAATTACTATAAACACGTCCGCAAACTGAAAGCGCGGTGGGAATGAACATGGCACCCCATCATCCCGCCATTATCGAACTAATTAAGTCAATAAAATCAAGGTTCCGTCAGTTATAAATTAAAACTTTACCTTTACTTCCATATTTTATTTATTAGTGATACCTACGTTGATCGATGTGCGAATATATATTAGTAGTGTAAAATTCCTATCTAATACGTTAGTTACTTACGATTTCTGTTTTGCCTGACAATTGTGAATATTCTTTTTGCGATTCTAGTATCTGCTGCACTAAATGTCCATGTTGATTCAGAGATCCTTGTAACGGTTCTTGTTCATCTTGTTCTGTTTTAGACACGTTTGTTTCCTGGTCTACAATTATTATACTTGTGTCTTCTTCCTGAAATCATAGATTTAGTTGAATTATGAAAGTGATAAAAGCTGCTGTTGAATGAGATCATACCATTGCCTTTTATGTACTTGCCTCTTCAGTAGTAGTGTTCTCTACTATAATGTTAACTTTTCCGACGAGAATGTTATCTGTTTCAGATAAAACATTTTCGAGTTTTTCTCTTAGTCTTGGAGCGCCTGGTCTAGAAGATGAAGGTCGTACAGTTAAAGGTCTTACCATATTTTTCTCATGTGTTGGTGTAGTTTCTTGTTGCGATTCACTTTTTATCAACGTTCCACGTCTGTATACAGTTTTGTTATTCTCTAAAGGAGACTGTTTTTCAATGTCTAACGGTATTTCTGAATTGATATTATTTTGCATCACATTTACATTTTCTTGATAGCCACTGCATTCTTCTTCTCTAACATCGGTTTCCCTACCTAAACCTACAACAGCTTTATCACTTTCTCTCTCAATCAAATCTTGTGACGAAGAAGATGAATTTAAATTATCTGCTATAGTGTACGACGAATTTAGATTATGAGCATTTGATTCTATTGATTCTTCTTCATCTATGTTTAGCAAAGGATTTTTTATCTGTTCTTCCGTCTTCTTTAGTACTTCGGGGGCAGCTTCGCAAACAGAATTTAATTGAGATATCTCGTTAACAGAAATTATATTATTTAATTCAATATTACTATTCCCATCTTCAGGCATGTTTTTATCAACTGATGATTTTTTTGTGATTGATTTGACATTTTTCTTCGCCTGTGTTTCGGACTTGTGGTTGGTTTTATCATTAGATTTTGTTTTACTAGAGATTGTTTTATCTTGTTCATTCTTATTGACTGAGCGTAAGTTAGACTCTTTTTTGTTAGTTGTTAATTTCTCACTACTCTTAGAAGTTAACTTGTTTGGCTCCACATGTGTTTTTGTCGGTTTTGGTGTTTCTTTAGATTTCTTCTCGTATTTTTTTGTTGATATGCTAATACCATCCTTATACTTTTGTATTGCTTCTGCTGATGATAACTTCTTATCTAACGCTTCAGCTAAGCATTGAAGTAGCTCGTTTGTTTTATCAGGCTCTTGACCTGCTACAATTTTTGATGATTTAACTGACAATGATTTACCTACTGTTAAACCTAAAACAACAAAGTAATTAAAGGCTTAGGTATATGAAAGAATTAGGTACTACAAGAATTGAAGTGAAATTTAACGTTACCTACTACAGTAATAATTTTATTCAGAAATAATATTTTACT
Organism: Crambus lathoniellus; assembly: GCA_949710035.1. Taxonomy (NCBI): domain Eukaryota; kingdom Metazoa; phylum Arthropoda; class Insecta; order Lepidoptera; family Crambidae; genus Crambus; species Crambus lathoniellus. The sequence continues at coordinate 10,272,558 of OX453315.1, forward strand.
CTCCCTGTCTTTGACATTTTCAGAGATCAGTTCTTCATCTTCGAATAATCCTTCGAAAAATCCCGTAGTCTTCAGGACCTGCGAAAACAAAACATTGGACAAGGTGATTATCATTTAATGAAATTTTAAACGTTGATATGGGATCGTAAGCGCACGCACACTCACGAGCTAAATATATAAACAACATAGAACTATGTCATACTACATCTACAATAATGAATGAATTCAGTCAGATCAGAGGCACATAATGTAGGTATACTTTGATTTTGGAATTTTTGGAACACTTCAATCTGACAAAAGTTCTATGTTATTTATATACCTACTTACATATTATTGCTCGTTTCGTGACTGTACATCATCATCATCATGTCAGCTTAACGACGCCCACTGCTGGGCATAGGCCTCCCCCTAAGGATCTCCACAACGATCGGTCCTGCGCTGCCCGCATCCAGCGGCTTCCCTCGACTTTGACCAAATCCAACGGCCATAGGTTCTCCGCGCTACGCTATGTGTCCCGCCCACTGGCACTTCAATTATGCAATCCTTCGAGCGATGTCGGTTGTTTTAGTGCTTTCAGCTCGATCTTCAAAACCGCTTCGAAGCCCTTGAGAACAGAACATAGACGTGGACGATCTATACAACATGGAGGTGGATACTGTCCGCACGGTAGGGTCTAAGTAGGTACTACAAAACCCGCCGTCCCAAATTGAAGAAACTCTCCAGTCAGACTCTCCTACTCATGGCACACAATAATATTTGTACTCATGGATCACAGACACGAAATGAAGCTGCAGAACTCAGTGGATGCCCATCGTTATCGACAGCTCAATAGACAGATATCTATGTCTTTGACGCGCGACCTTCGCCAATTTAATACCGAGCGTATTAAAGAAGCCATTGAGCGGAACAAAGGCTCCAAAGTGTTCGCAAGAGATCTGTCTATAGGGAAAAGTCAATAGACGAGGCTGAAAACTGAGGAAGGCATCATTTCGTCAGCACCTGAAATCCTGAGGTAGGTTGAGACTTTCTATGGACAGCTATATTCCACGCAAACACCTGTTGAAAGCAAGGCTAAAGACCCTGAAGCCAAGCTTACTTAGCCTTAGCCGTTTCCAGCCGTTTTTGCCCTAATATCAGCCGATTTGTTTCCTAATTCCAGCCGGGTACCTACAGGATTTTACCAAATAAAACAACAATTTTTGTATGAAATTAAAAATTATTAATTTAGTAGGTAACTCTCAATAATGATAATAATCCTACTAATATTATAAATGTGAAAGTTTGGATGTTTGGATGTTTGGATGTTTAGATGTTTGGATGTTTGTTACTCAATCACGCCAAAACGGCTGAACGGATTTGGCTGAAATTTGGGACATAGATACTTTATAGTCTGGAGAGGAACATAGGCTACTTTTTATCCCGGAAAAATATCACACTCCCGCGGGATAACGTCGTGTAGTTCACGCGGGCGAAGCCGCGAGCGGAAAGCTAGTGTCTTAATAAAGTACTAAAAGCTTTAAAATGATTATTCCCAAAACAAGTCTTTGACACACTGCTGGACATAGGCACTTGAGAGTCAAACAGTGATGGCCACATAGTTATGAATAAAATTTGCTTTTCATACAAATGAGCTTAATTTTAAGCTTTGGTTCTCATGATTTTTTGAAAACAATTTTTTTATGTTATTTCTTAATTTATGAAAATGAAAATGTTCATAGAAACGCTTTTTAATACAAAAATAATCGTTTCCCGGCAATTTTTTTATGTTTTTTGTTTGATTAAAATGCGTAGGTAGACTTCGGCTTTTTCAAGGGTCTTTTTACACCCAGCCAGTGTGTTGTATTTTACCCACGAGTTTTTCATAAAAATATCGAAAAATCCAGATTCCCGAATTTGTAAATATGTAGTTTTTCCCAGGTCCCGACCCGAGAACGTGAAAACCCTGGGAAATTCGGAACTCTACACGTGGCTAATAATATTAAATTCTACATAATTGATAATAATAATATTTAAAGGGAATAGGTAGATTAGCAACGATTTAAAATTTCGGTCAATAGGTAGGCCGTAAAGTCCGGCTGGTGTTAGGTTCAAATGTATCCCTAATATCAGCCCCTAATTTGCAGAACAAATAACTTGGGAATTAAACATTATACACCCGGCTGTATTTAGGCCATTGGGTGCAGAAGTAGTAATTCTAGTTAAGGTTGTGCAATCTGCACACTAGCGCCATTGAAAAAAAAATTATAGTGTTTAAATAAAGACGGAATTCTAAATTATCTCTCTGTAGTGCACTCCGAAGAAGCTTTGTGGTACTTTTTATCGCTTAAGGTGGTTCGATGAGCTCAGTAGCGCCGCCAAAGGAAATACATCAATTACATTTTATTGAAGGCTTAGATTAAAAGTTTCGGTTATTTTGCGCAAATAAAAGAGTAAAATGCATTTTATAAATATACTTTTAAGAACTCAAACTTACGCAATGAGTCGTGAATCTCAATAATGCCAAAAGTGGCCTCATTTAGCAATATCGAGATCAATAACTTAATGCTCATATTTGAGGCCATGAAAAAACAATTAAAAATTGCATTTTACTCTTCTATTTGCGCAAAATAACCGAAACTTTTATTCTAAACCCTTGATAAATCGTAAATGATTTATTTTCATTGGTGGCGCTACTGAGCTCATCGAACCACCTTAAAGGATGTTTGTTAGCTTGTCAGTTTTTTTGCGAAAACTGGCCACTTTTAGCAATAAAACTACATTACAGTGCCACAAACTTTGCTGTGCCGGTGGCCAAAATGTGAAACTAACGTAATTTTTTTAATGTCATTTTGCTGTCAAGTTGATGTCCAACCATAGCGCTGCTGGCGGCTGAAGTTCTTAGAAGTCAGGGCCGGTTAAATTACTACAAAAAAAAGAAAAACGTACGTAGCGCCGCTGTCACCGGCACAGAAAAGGTTGTGGCACTGTAAATTAAACGACAACTTAGAAAATATAGATAAAGCAAAATAAAGTACCACAAAGCTTCTTCGGAGTGCACTACAGAGAGATAATTCGCAATATGATCTTAATTTTTAAGCACTATGTTTTTTTATTTTCCAATGGCGGCGCTAGTGTGCAGACTGCACACTTAATAGCACTACAAATTCCAACTTTAGGATGAGCAAATTAAGTTGAATTTAATTTCTAAATTTTATTTATTTTATTTAATCGTATGGCGTATATACATTAGCACAATTTATAGGAAATCTTAATTATAAATTTATATCTAGGTTTTGCAACCAGTCCACAGCCGCTGGTGTCAGGTTGCCGTAGAGATCGTGCGGATCACCTGTGAAACGGCGCCTCGGACATTGCTCGACGATATGTCGCATGGCCTGCTCCGCCAGGCCGCAGTCACACGCTGGGCTCTCTATCCAACCCCACTTGTGCTTCAGATAGTTGCACCTGCCGTGTTCCGTGCGGATTCTGTTTAAGCGGCACCAGTACTTCCTTTGTAGGGAGAACCCCTCAGGTTTTGCGGTTGGGTCAGGAAAGGCGTTGCGAAGACCAGCGGCGGCCTCCGACCACTCGTCCCTCCAGGATTGATCCACCAGGAAGCCATCGGACAACAGCTTTCCTGCAGCTACGCTTGTTGGTCGGCGTGATTTCAGTCGCTGCGGTGGTGGCATGGTAAATTCTGTGTGTGCCGGCAAATCAGGTCGTTCAATCATCTTCTGGGCTTCCCTCGCTAGAGCATGTTTTCTTCGGAGATGAGGTGGAGCGATATGACTCAGTACGGGCAACCAGTGGGTCGGTGTAGATTTGATCGTGCCTGAAATGTGCCTCATTGCATCGTTGAGCCTCGTGTCTAATTTGTTCGTGTGCGCGCTTTCGCACCATACAGCCGCACAGAATTCTGCTGTGGGATACACGAGACCAAGCGCTGTTGTTCGGAGGACATCGGCAGATGCTCTCCATGATGTGCCACTAATTTTTTGCATGATGTTGTTGCGTGTGGACAATTTCAGGGAGGTTTTTGTTAAGTGCTCTTTGTAAGTAAGCGACCTATCCAAAGTGATGCCCAAGTACTTTGGGTTGGAGTTGAACCTGAGATTTTCTCCCTGGAATTCAACAACCGGTTGGTAGTTTGCAAGTTTATTGTTAAGATGGAAGCAGGAGATCTCTGTTTTGCTTGTGCTAGGTATAAGCCTCCAGGAAGAAAAGAAACTCGACATGGTCCTAAGATCTCTCGTCAGGACATCCTCAGCCTCTCGGAACTCCCGACTCCGAACCACCAGCGCAATGTCATCTGCATATACAAACTTCCTGGCTTCCGTTTCGGGTAGGTCGTGAATATATAGATTGAAGAGGATGGGAACCAGTACCGAGCCTTGTGGCAGTCCATTATTTAGCTTCCTACGCTTCTTGCTCTTCGCATCTCCCAAGTAAACTTCAAACTGTCTTTCGCTCAGCATATTGGCCATAAGAGCTGCTACCTCTTTGCTAGGTACGACCGATAGAAGTTTGAAGATGAGTCCGTGTCTCCACACAGTGTCGTAGGCGGCTGTAAGATCAATGAAGACCGCTGTGGATTTAAGTTGTTTTTGGAACCCATCTTCAATGTGTGTAGTGAGAGCTAGCACCTGGTCAGCGCAGCTACGTATATTTGTATGTACAGCTTAGAAGAGCAATTGGGCGGTAATTTTCCGGAAGCTGATCCTTTTTTCCAGGCTTTAACAGAGCTATGACTTTGGAAAGCTTGAACTCAGGAGGCAGTTGGTTTTTGAGCAGGATATTTGAGAAGAAAGCAGCAAGCCACCCCACGGCCAGGGGTCCCATGTAGCGAATAAATTCGTTGTATATCCCGTCAGCACCGGCTGCTTTGCCTGGTTTGAGCTGTTTAATGGCCTCGAGTGTTTCTGGGACGAGGAAGCAGCGGGTGAGGTGATCATTTGCGGGTGTACTGCGTTTTAGGTGTGTCAGCTGCTTCCGAATGCGCTTTGTCGTGCAAGGATCCCGTTTTGCTCTTGTTAAGTCGACCAATCTGTTGGCTATAGCATCTGGGTGCAAATTGTGAGATGGCTGTCGACTACTCCTCTTGCCCGTCAAGCGATTCAGCACCTTCCAAGCTTTTCTACTTGAGGTCTTAAAGTCCATGCTCTCAACTGTCTCCATCCACTTTTCCTTCCTATATCCGTCCAGGACCTTTAGTAGTTGGGCTCCAGTTTCGTGATTACCGATTAATTTCTTAATCGGTAAGATTAATTTCTAAAACGAAAGCTAAATACCCGACATCAGCCCCCAGCTGATAAAAGGAAGCTATGGAAAATCACCTAACCAAACTCCAGCTCCCCATAATTTCTCTTAAAAATTACTTCCAAATAAAATAAGTAATCTTAAAACGTTATAATAATATTGCTAATCTATTACTTGTATTAAAGCTAAAAACCATAAAAAATAGCATCAGATCTTTGTAATCACACTTCCCAAAGTTCGCGTTGATCGTTCTCTCTCTTGCTGTTTTTGAACACAGCCAGTAATATTATTCTATGACACAGCCACTCTCTACTCGGTCTCGGTGAACACCAATGCTCGTTGTAAGAACTGTACTGTAGGTAGCGTGACCGGGAAATTGTGATTTTCCAACGTAGAGGATTAACAAGGGATGCGTGACTCCATTAAAAAGTTTCCGATTTTTATTGTGCTTTTAAGAAAGCGAAGCAAAATTTTTTGTTAGAAGAAAAATCAATACTCACAGTCGTCACAATATCGTGCAAAAATCTAAATGGTGGCTTTTTCAACAATTTCTCACTAAGTGGTGGACGTTTTACGTATTTTCCAAGGGATGTTTGAGTAGCCTTTATCACAACAGGGTCCAACTCCTTTTCCATGGCACATAATTGAATTAACTGAGCTAATATACGTTTTCGTTAGCTCGGAATGCATCTAAATGATAAACATAATTGAAATGAGAAATGACAAACAAGATAAAGTATTGTTTACAGACACTAGTTTCCATGGTGACCACATGGTAACGGTGCACTGATCTCTATTTAGAGGTCAGTGTGACGGTGAAATAAAGAGTGCGATCGGTGCGCGCCAGCCACTGTGGCGCCACGCCACCACAGAGAAAGTACCTACCTAATCAATAAATTTTACGCGGTTCTCCCGAGGGCTACCGCGTAACTTTATGGGTATGAACATACGTTTTTGGGAACTGAAAATAGCCGCTAATCAGTTCCATGTTTTGTGACGTCGGGAATAACGATAACTAGCTAGCAACGTTCAACAGAACAAAGGGGTTTGTAGCCACGGATCCCGGTATCAGATTGAATTAGCCACTGATCACGACGAGTTGTAGTTATCCACAGATACCGTCCGTTTCCAACAAAAAATATATTAATATTTTTACCCACTGATCACGGTATCCGTAGCTACAAAAATAAATTTAATTAGTTTTGGAAACTGATCACAGTGTACAGAGACAAGTAATAAAGTACCTATTATATAAAAAAAACTGATATTATTACAAGCTTTTGATTAACTTGCCATGTTAGATATGTAGGTAGTTATGTAGTTAGTTAGTGGGGGACAAATCTTGCAAGCTTAATTTGACTCACTTCCCAGTGTCCGATGGAGCTGAAATTTTGTATACAGAATTAGGGATGTGAATTTATTTTTCTTGTGATAAATCGAAAGATCATATAAAAGTTTTCTAACAAACTATATTTTTTTTTGCAATAATTCAAATGTTATATCAATATAAAAATTTGTTCTTGAATCCAGAACCGAAGACACGCCAAAACAGCTCCCGAACAAACACGAGCACGTGTGACGTCATAATGTTAACTTCACTCATTGCAGTAACCTGTGAAGCATCGGCGGGGGCCTCGAGGCACCCGACATGCCAACTAAAAGCTGCCTTATTTCTATAGAAATAAGGTCTCTATTTTCCACTGCCAATCGGCACCCGCTATCAGAGGTGCGGACAACTAACAGACACACAGACAAAAACTACAAGTTTTAGCTTACTTCGCCATCACCACGTGGAGGTTGCCGGTTCTTCTCGTTACAAGGCCTCCCGCCGTAGGATTTGCGAACCGATAGCGTAGCTTCATTGACGTTCACAATCACAAGTGCTGTATCAGCCTAAAATGAATAAATGAATTTGAATTTGAATTTGAGGCTACCTTTACGAATTTTTATTTTGTGGGCTGATTTTGATGAAACACGGTATTTAGTATTATTTTGACAAGAAAACAACAACGCACTTTTAAAAATATGATAAAATCCAAGATGGCGGCCAACTTTTTTGTTTGTGGGCTGATTTCGATGAAACTCGGTTTTTGGTACTATTTCGTAAAGAAAAGAGTAAGGCCACGTTCGCACGGGCGTGCAGAAAGGCGTTGCGTTAGCGGGGCGATATCGCAACGTCAACGCCTAGGAACCAGAGGTGTTCGCATAGACGTAAAAAAATCGCTAGGCGTTTTGTGCTCACACGGTGCGGACTGCAGGCCTACCTATCATGAATTCGGACGACATCTTGTTAATCGCCGTTTGGTATATTAAGAAACGATAAGCAAATAGAAGGCAGTACTGGTTTCATCCTCTTCATTCAGAGAGAGTTGTTATCTTACTGGTAAATTTTACACTCAGTACAGCAAGCTTCAACGATTTCCTCAAAAATTCTTCGATTAATATGAGAATGTCAATCAGCTCATTTGATGAACTACTGCTTATTTGTTGGCCCTAATAAAATACAGCGACATGATTCCTAAATGAGTCCTTGGGTTATTTAGGTAGGTATCACCTAAATGAAAATAAACCTAATGACTAATGACGTAAAAATAGTTACCCACTGACAGAAGGTAGCGTTAAAAAAACGCATGTATGAACGCCAATAGGGCTGCCCGCATGTTGTATTTCCATCGCCTCCATCGCGTCGCGCCGTCAATCGGGCAATGTGCGATAAAATAACGCCGCGTAAAAAAATCGCTCGCGTGTGAACGGATTAGGGAAAGTCCCTAAGTTCTGTTTCAAGGCGTCAAAAAATCGCTTCAACGCGCGATAATATTACGTCCGTGCGAACGTGGCCTAACGCAATGTTAAAAAAAATTAAAATACAAGATGGCGGCCAACTTTTTTGTTTGTGGGCCGATTTTGATGAAACTCAATTTCTAGTACTATTTTGACAAGAAAACAACAACGCAACAACTTATATAATATGATCTTTCGATTTATCACAAGAAAAAAAATCACATCCCTAATTGTGTGCATACAATTTCTTTTAATTTGGGAAATAAAATAAAAATAATATCAGTTTAGAAAAACATAATACTTTAATCTCTCTTTGTCTCTGTGCACTGTGATCAGGGGGGCTACCGGTTAAAAAATCTGGATATGAGTATGGGCTTCAACTGTCATTTGAATTTCTTATTCTGATAGATTTTTGCTGCTTTGTTCTGTTGAACGTTGTTAGCTAGTTACTTTGAGTATTCAAAACCTAGTTACCGCGTAACTTTATGGATATGAACTTCATACGTTTTTGGGAACTTTATGACAATTTTATAAAGAAAATAGACGCTATCAGTTCCTTGTTTTGTGACGTCGGGTATTACGATAACTAGAGTGAGTGTCAGATAACTCTGCGCGCGACTGGGGCGTTTTTGGCGCTAGTGACAGTACATTTTTTTGTTCTAAGCATAAGGAAAAGATTAGTATTCGATTTTGACCGCGTGCAGACTTATCTGCTGGCACACACTCTACAGGTAGCTAGCAACGTTCAACAGAACAAAGCAGCAAAAATCTATCAGAATAAGGAATTCAAATGACAGTTGAAGCCCATACCCATATCCAGATTTCTTAGCCGGTAGCCCCCCAGTTTCCAAAACTAATATAATTTATTTCTTGTAGCTACGGATACCGTGATCAGTGGGTAAAAATATTAATATATTTTTTAATCTGATACCGGGATCCGTGGCTACAGACCCAACAGCAAAAATCTATCAAAATAAGGAATTCAAATGACAGTTGAAACCCATACCCATATTTCTTAGCCGGTAGCCCCCCCGGGGAGACCGACTCGACATACTTGACGCCATACTCCAAGAACACCAAGAAGCATTGGAATGTAACACACCTACATTCTAATCTATATATATAAAATTGAGGGGACATAACTCACTCATCACGAAATCTCGAAAACTACTGGACCAACGAAGATGTAATTTGGCAGGAAGGTAGATTATGCCTAGGAGACGTCCGCTAAGAACGGATTTTAGGAAACTCCCCCCCTAAAGGGGTAAAATGGGGGGGTCAAGGTTATATGGCACTTCCTCATTTATGGATTTAGAAGCATGAAAATTGGTACGTTGGATATTGGTTACGACCAAAAATGGTCTGAGTAAGCAAAGTAAAAAAAACTCCCCCTTAATAGGGTAAAATGGGGAGATAAAGTTTATATGGAACTTCTTCATTTCTGAACTTGGAAGTATGAAAATTGGTATGTTGGATACTGGTCACGATTGAAAATGATCTGCGTATGCGAAGTTATAAAAAACCCTTAAAAGGGTAGTAAGGGGGGGCTGATGTTTATATAGGGTGGGGGGGGGGTACCTATTAAAGATACGGAGTTTGGATGTTTATGGCTCAATCACAACTTAACGGCTAAATCGATCGGGATAATTGAACTCTGGCCGGGAAAATTTCATACGGTTTTTTTAACTCGGGAAAAATACAGCTCCCGTGGGATACAGTTTTTTTTATGTTCACTTTAGATAATGAAGCATGGGTCCCATGACAGCTCATTTTCGTGCAAAGCAAAAAATTCTTTATGCATTGGAATAAAACTCAAGAAAATCAGTATTACACATTTTTTAGCAAAGAATTGACTTGATTTTTTTGCATTTTGGTAGTTCAAGAGTAGGAAAATGTCCGAATATTATTCATACGATAGTAGCTCCTGTTTGTCTAGGTATCGTTACCTTCTTATGCCTAAACCACGGGTAGCGTGCTCGGCCTACGATCGATGAGGTTATGTGACTTTTGCAATGGTCTATCATGGGATTAAAAAATATATCGTGCTTCGGAAGACACGATAAGCCGATGTTTCTGGCTGCATTTGGATTGGTTAGTAACTTCAATGGGCCCGTGTGGAAGGTCATGGCCCATCTATATGAAGGCATGTGCCCCAGCAGCGGGGACATTAAAATAGATTGATGAGACCTTAGAGAATGCCTATCTACCTACTTTTTTGACACAAAATTTTGCGATGTAGTACTCGCGGACGTAGTCGCGGCCGGCCATTCATATTCCTATTTCTACTAACTATTACCCCACTATTATTATAAATGCGAAATTGTATATGCTCACGTCAAAACGGCTGAACCAATTTTGATGAAATTTGGAATGGAGATAGTTTGAGACAGTGCTTCCGGGTGCTCCTACTAATTACTTCTACTGATAGGAGCACCGGGACACCCATGTCCTGATGCTAGGAAGGAAATAGGCAAATTGTAACCGCGGGAATAAGGCTCATTCCCATGGTAAAATAAGTTTTAACTCGGGTAAAGCTGTAGAATGGAATAGGTATTTAAGGCGATAGTTTGAGTTCTTGGGAAGGATGATATTTAGAATAGATACAGTTTAAGGCTCGGGAAATGATATATTTTACTTTTTACCGCGGGCAATTTTATTGTATGGAAAAATCACTTTTAAGCGCAGGCTAATTTGGGGGCAGAAATTGATAATTAAGTAAATAATTTGAGACCCTGGCAAGGATTATAATATGCTACTTTTACTTTTTACCACAGGATAGTATCATATTCCCACGGGGAAATCAATAAGTAGGTATTATTTGTTTGTCCGTCTTTCACGTCTAAACGGAGTAACGGATCAATGTGACTTTTGGTACGGGGGTAGCTTGGGAGAGAATGACATAGTTTATCCCGGAAAATGTTACATTGGCGAAGCCGCGGGCGGAAAGCTAGTGAAAACATAAGAAACTATAATAATATGGCTGATAATACTCAAGAATTGGCAGTATGGCTTAATGTCTTCGCCTGTCCAAAAGGACGAACTTTTTTACTACTCAAAATGATCTGTCGCCATGACGTCAAGTCAAAAAAAAAACTAAATGTCAAAAATATGTCAACGTGGCTGTTGGACGAACGCTTCGCAGCAGCGCCTTGTTAAAAATATCATCAATTTTTGTACCTACTTAGCTGTGTTTCAATGTTTTATAATTTGATAGGCGTATATTTTTAATCTTTAAGATTTTGTAAAATGCCTCCCAAACGTAAGAAGACGCAAAAAGCCCTTCGATCTAAGAAACGGAAAATATCTCGTTCGAAAAAAAATAAGGATGAGGCTGTAGAGCCAGAAACAGAATATTTATGTGGATATTGTGAAACTGTATTTGAAGAAGAGTCACAACTTGACGACCATCTATTAAAGTGTAAAAATAACTCTGTGAGCCTAGTACTTAATGCCTCCATTGCCAATCGAGTAAGAAGCTCTGAATTCTTAAACTCTTTACCCCTGCTAAACAATTAATATCATTTGAACACCAACATTGCCTGTAGTGTTATAATAGATGCATGATTTCTTAGGAATACAATCATCCTGTAACTCCTTGTATTATTATTACAAGGTAATCAAACTATTGAGGATGGGATTTATGAGTTTTAAGTTTTTTCTTCTAGATATTTGTCTAGGCGGTCTTTAAACTGGTTGGTCAGAGTATTGAGTTTCTACTGTACTGGCACTTCTTTTGCTAGTAACTTTATCTATGCCGATTGACCAAAACATTGTAAAGGTATTTTTTGAGTACTAAAGCAAGTCTTGGTCGAAGTTATTTTGATGCTTAGAATAATTACGTAGAGAAAGATCATAAAAGCGCTCTGTCAAAATTGAAGCACTCGACCAATTTCACATTTTTGTGACGATAACTTGCTTGCGCTTTGCGACACGCACACATACACTTGTAACTTCGTAGTGTACATTGAAAACTCAGCAATTGGGGCTGACGGGCTTAAAATGGGCACCCGGACTTACTTTCTATATGTAATTATTCTAAGTTTTGATGTCTGTTTTAAAGTTTTTTTTTTCAGAAACTTATAAAATGCAATGAGTGCCCTAAAATATTCTCATTGAAGGACAATTTTCTGAAACATTGCAAGAATGAGCATTCTAAGGAACCGGGAAGTGTGGCTTGTGATCAATGTCATGTGCGATGTCCCAGCAAAAGCGTGCTGCGTAAACATATTGAATTGTTTCACAATAGGGAAGAGTACGCCTGCCCACATTGCAATAAAACATTTGTGCGGCGAGCTCACGTTGTCAGACATTTAATGCAAAGTGGATGTGGTGGTGCAGAAGTTGCTTCATATCCATGTGAAGTTAGGAGATTACTTATTTTTGTTTTTTACCATTGTGCTCATAGTTAGAGAAAAATAATTGTGATTATTTCTTTTTTTTCATAGATATGTGGTGCAAATTTTTCTCGAAAGGATAACTTGATAGTTCATTTGAGATTCCAACACATCTTGAGGAAGAATTATTCATGCAAACATTGTGAATATACAACCAAAAACTTCTCTAAACTAGTTAAACATTGGCAGGAAAATCATTTGAGTAAGAATTGCATTTTATATTAAAATTCATAACTAATTTGTTAATTAATGTTATACTTAGCTAAGTATAACTATGTTATTGCTTGTTTCAGAGCCATTAAAGTATGAATGTGATTTTTGTGGGAAAACCACTTCCTCTAGAACTTCAATAGCCAAGCACTTGGAAATCCATGGAGAGAAAAAGCAAACATGTGATGTGGTAAATAAATTTACAATTCAATAAAATTATTGAAAGTGATTATTGTTAAATATTAAACAGTATTTTAACCATCCTTTTCGTCACAGCCATTGCAATGTGACAATAATGGTGTTTTATCAGTACCTATTTCATACTAATCCATCCATACTAATAATAGGGGTTAAAGTATGAAATTGCCATTTTTAGGGTTCCGTACCAAATGGTAAAAAGGAACCTTTAATTGGGAATTAAATTGCGTTACATTAAGAGAATTGTGTAGCAAACGGTGATAATTTTCCACCCTCTAACTAAACCTTAACACAGCAATGAATTTTCGGTATGTTGAACTTCACCTCTTGAGACGAACCTCCACCTTCCGCGAATATCCGTTAAGCATCGCTCTCCCGCGAGGTACGCGCGTCGTTTTGAATGCTTTTAGAAAAAACCTTCGTATTCACTCATTTGTGAACCAAACCACACCAAATTTTGTTACAGAATCTGTTATGAACAGTACTTCTGTAGAAAAAACAAAAATCAAGTCTCGGGTGAGTAAATATCACGCAACTTCGCGCACATGAGGCCGATTATCTTGCTTTTTTTTTCTTGTTTGTAAGCATATTATTTTGATAGAATACATAGGTTCTTTAGTAAAACGGAACCATAGTAAAACCAAATAAGTAGGTACGCCGACTCAAGCCCCGAGCGAGCAATAATAGCCTAAACACGTAGGGCTGTCGCTTATAGTTATATATCGCGTATATTCATTCGTCAAAATGCGTAGTCAATCTCTATGCAAAACAATTTTTCCCCTGTAGGGTAAGCATCAGCAGGGATCTATAATACAAAGATTTTTAATTATTTTTTGTACATAGAGAGCATTACCTACGCTACGCTGCGTCATGTTATCCGTTTAGTGATTTGAAAAATTGCGGTCAAATAGTATTACTTAATTAAAACGTGGCTTTACTGAATCAAGTATTTATTTAAATTAAATAAAATGATTATAAAATTGTATTTTTTACACTGTTTAGTACCAACTTTTAACTTTTTAATTTAAGTAAGTAACTATTCTTTATCAAAACCATAATTTTTAAATTAGAAAATTTAATAGTTTTACAATAACCTCCAATAGTAGGCCAACTTTTTTTCTGTAGCTGATTTGTGATTTTGTTAACAAAATTACACATTTGATACAAAAAAAATATTCGTCGTGTCCATCGTTCCAGCAGCGCCACGGTCTCCGATTTGCTTGAAAAAAATACACCATGCAGGCCAATTTTTTACCAGTCGGGAAAAAATACTATTGATTTTTTCCCCCCACTGGATCCGAGGATATACGGGGATTTCTGTGGCGCTGCTGGAACGACGTCGTCCTGGCAGCGCCCCGCTATTTCTCATTAATTACAAAAGCTATAATAAATCTAATAAGACACATATTTTTGGCTTTTTTTTCCATTTCACATAAGCTAATGTCCACCTGTAAATGTCGACAGATTCAGGAGTAATCGTAGGTCACTTGGGGCGCTGCTGGGACGACGTCGTCCCAGCAGCGCCACGGCCGAATCTCAGCAATTCGATTTTTTTACTGAAAACAGTGTGCCTGTATATTTAGTTCCTTCATCATAGGGTACGGAAAAAATTGAATTTCTACATTTCATCATGGAATAATGATTTTATAGGCATCGAAAAATTATAACCTCAAAAAAAATTTTTTTTGCTTTAACGCCTTTAATTGATGTATTAAATAGCATTTGCGCATTCTTTTATCTTCCTATAAAGGGAAAAAAATAAACCACTCTCGCAGCATTAACTATTCCAGAGAAATCCTAGGTTTAGATTGTGTTCATACATTTAGGCATCGTTCCAGCAGCGCCACACCCAGTACAGCATGATCCAGGGCACCTGTCACCAAACTGAGCATGCCAATATTTACTACTACCATAGCGAACACGGGAAAAAATCTGATAACGAGTATAACACAGCGAATTTCCGAGAAATAAGCCTTTGATTCAATATGCCATACAATTGGTACATTCGATTAGAAAAGTTTTATTTAAATTCTTTTTAGTGCCACAAACTTGGGGGCTTTAAGCCCCCAGTACAGGCTGTCCGATCATGTTGGCCGACCATGATGGGCCATCGTGTACAGGGGCGGTTTGCGTGTGATTGCCGTCTGCGAGCAACGCAAACCGCCCCTGTACACGATGGCCCATCATGGTCGGCCAACATGATCGGCCATCCTGTACTGGGGGCTTCATACTTCATGTTTACCGAGCTTGTCAAGCATTGCATTGCATCATTGGGGCACAACATCGGTATCGCTATGCGGATCGCAGCTCAGCATTATTGTGGTGCAAATAATGCAATGCAAGCAAAGTAATATTAACGTAATAAAGACCGTACGAGCCAAAAAAAAGGATCGGGACCAAAATTTATTAAATTTATTCAATTCAACGGGAATACAGGGCTGAGACATACATGGACAGACATACATATATGACGAATCTATAAGGTTTCCGTTTTTTCCCATTAGGCAACGGAACCCTAATAAAAAGTCAAAGTTAAAAACATAAAATGTAATAAGAAAATTATTTATTAACTTATAAAATAATGCACAAATAAGGACCATGTCCCAGCGTGTGTCAAATAATGCCACAAGATGATAATTACCTACTAATCTGTGATGGATTATTTTTAAATACAAAGTGACAAAAACTTTTCTACTCGAATGTACCAATTGTATGGCATATTGAATCAAAGGCTTATTTCTCGGAAATTCGCTGTGTTATACTCGTTATCAGATTTTTTCCCGTGTTCGCTATGGTAGTAGTAAATATTGGCATGCTCAGTTTGGTGACAGGTGCCCTGGATCATGCTGTACTGGGTGTGGCGCTGCTGGAACGATGCCTAAATGTATGAACACAATCTAAACCTAGGATTTCTCTGGAATAGTTAATGCTGCGAGTGGTTTATTTTTTTCCCTTTATAGGAAGATAAAAGAATGCGCAAATGCTATTTAATACATCAATTAAAGGCGTTAGAGCAAAAAAAATTTTTTTTGAGGTTATAATTTTTCGATGCCTATAAAATCATTATTCCATGATGAAATGTAGAAATTCAATTTTTTCCGTACCCTATGATGAAGGAACTAAATATACAGGCACACTGTTTTCAGTAAAAAAATCGAATTGCTGAGATTCGGCCGTGGCGCTGCTGGGACGACGTCGTCCCAGCAGCGCCCCAAGTGACCTACGATTACTCCTGAATCTGTCGACATTTACAGGTGGACATTAGCTTATGTGAAATGGAAAAAAAAGCCAAAAATATGTGTCTTATTAGATTTATTATAGCTTTTGTAATTAATGAGAAATAGCGGGGCGCTGCCAGGACGACGTCGTTCCAGCAGCGCCACAGAAATCCCCGTATATCCTCGGATCCAGTGGGGGGAAAAAATCAATCGTATTTTTTCCCGACTGGTAAAAAATTGGCCTGCATGGTGTATTTTTTTCAAGCAAATCGGAGACCGTGGCGCTGCTGGAACGATGGACACATATTCGTCATTAACATTCTACTTTACATATTAACAACATTCACATAAAAAGTTATAAGGTAAAATATCGCATGAAAGCTTTGGGTGCCCTGCGGCGGCACCGGCCGATGCTTATAGGGGCGGGTAAGCGCGCGACTCTGAAACGCTACCTACTACTAACCCCATACATCTCCGAGCGCGTGCGCTCCAAAACTGCGCTGCCGAAGCGCGTGACAGACAATAATAAAACCAGCCTAACCCCTAATATTATAATATTATAAATGTGAAAGTGTGTTTGTTTATTTGTTTGTCCGATTTACACGTCGAAACGAAGCAACGCCAACGGATCAAGGGTGATTTTTGTCATAGGGATAGTTTGGGAACTGGAGAGTGACATAGGCTACTTTTTATCCCGGAAAAATATCACATTCCTGCAGGGATGGTAACGTCGTATACCTAGTACACGCGGGCGGAAATCTAGTATCTTTATACTTACAACCAATTCTGTGCATCCAATGCATCTCCTGCGCACTACTCCCGGAATCCTCAATCACTGAGGAACTGGCTATCTTATCTCTTAACTGCCGGAACACAATAATGCTGAAAACATCATTGTTATGGCGTCAGACTTAGATAAGATGGTGGTAGCTAGCCAGGCGGACTAAGAACAAGTCCTACCACCAACCAAACCAAATACAATATGTACCCCCACTGGGAATCGAACCCGGGACCTCTTGGTCTGAAATGGGTGGTATGAACCACTAGACCACAGAGGCGGTTAAAAATTATGTTATTCATAATATTAGCTTTATTGTAAAATTGACAATATTAATGTTGTAAAATATTTGCCATGTCTTTTATATAAATCAAGTAATTAGCGTGCGTCGTAGTAATTTATCAGGGTAGCAATAAGTACTCTTTTTTCTAGCAGAAATGGAATTGGAATGTCTAATTTAAGGCTGAATTACAGCCAAGTTATTGTATACAATTTGTTGTACCTACATTGCTGTTAGTTTGAACATTGCTGTTTCTTTAAACTCACATAGCAATGTACTGCAAATTTTATGCAATAACTTGCCTCGTGTAATTCAGCATTTAGCATGTAACTCTGTTTTGAAACCATGGTATTTTAATATTTATTTTTGTTGTTTTGCTATCTTGGGCAAGTTTCGATGGTAAGTTTTATCATGTTTCGTCAGCTCTAACTACAAGAATGTTAGATATATTCTAGTTACCGCTACAGTATGTTTAAAAAAAAACTACAAAACATTTAATGTTTCAATAAAGATTTTTTTTCCCTAATAGTATTCTTTTTTGTCATTGTAGTGTGGTTACAAAACTTATACGGCCGAGGTGTTGAAGCGGCACATTTTCACGCACATGAAGGACAAACCTCACAAATGCAAACTCTGCGGCGTGTCTTACATCCAGCGCTTGCAGTTGGATCGCCACATGCAGAAGCACATCGGCAATGTCTGCGAGGAATGCGGTCAGGCATTCCCTTCTAGAGTTCGGTAAGAGTCAATCTTACTAATGTAAAAAAAAATAATGTTTGTATGTTTGTTACTTCAGTCGCGGCGAAACGGCTGAACGGATCTGGATAAAATTTGGCACAAAGATTATAGTCAAGGTTATAGAATAGCATATACTTAGGCTACTTTCTACCTTAGGAATATAATATATTCCTATTTCTGTAAAGTCAGACAATCCAGGCATCTTAGACAGGCATCCCTTCTCATATGTGTGGTAACCCTACGCGCAGGCAGAGCATTCGCAGCCTCGCGGCGGTGGCGCCTCTTTTGGCTAGTCGCAACCCAACGGAACAGTGTTGGCGACAATCTTTTTGGCCGTCGCGTCGTGAAGTTACCCGCCACGCGCAGTAGAGAACACCGCAACCTCTCCACTCCCACCCGCACGACTCGATATTGTCTATTGCACAGCCCTCGCGCGATGATCACAGAGTCATTAAGTTTGACTCGAACTGTAGAAGGCTCACCTCACGCATTCTCGCTGCGCCACGCCCCAGCGCCGCGCTGCCTCCTTTGCGTTCAAATCACTATGAACTATTTAGTCATGCAGATAAGATTCTAAATGGTTTGTTATATTTTGCCCTAAGAAGCGGCTGCCGGCCGCTGCTCTTTTGGTGGGAATAACTACAACACAAAAGTATTTGACGGGCCGGCTGGCTCAGTGGTAGGTACTAATCATACCTCCTGAGCCAGGGCACAGCGGTGACACTCCGTGTACGTGAGAGTTCGAGCGCCGGTGACATTTAGCCGGCGCTAGGGTTGATACCGAAATGGAATATTATTATAGACTTATGCCAAAGAAGATAACACATAGGATTTTACTCAATGTAAACTTGTGTAAGAACATTTAGGTAATGAAAGACACGTTAAATTTTCAATTAACTTTTATTTATTAAATATCTTTACAAATGGAAAATAATTAATTTTCCGACAAAATAAAATATGCACGACAGTTAATAAAATACTTAAATATGAAACCGAGCAACGTCGTATTTTGTTTGCGAAAAATTAACTAAACTAGCGACAGTTCACGAATGACTAATATACCCATTCGAGTCGAAAATACTTTATTAGAATATATTCAGGAATTCGTAGGTATATCTCGGTAAAGAAGTATAATTTTCTTCATCTAGACATCAAGATGAACTACTAAGACGAACTAATAACACATGGAACAAGTTTTGGAGCAAAAAAGATATTTTCAAATCAAAACTTAATAATAACACAAACAATGAAGTACAGGTATGCCAGAGGTCTATGGAACGTAGTATACTGAACATAAAAAGAAAAGTCAGAAAAATTAATATTGACATAAGAAAATCTACAAATGTAATCGAGGCCTTAAAACATTGCAAAAAAAAAACTGAAATGGAGGTGGGCCGGCCACATAGCACGGATGGACAAAGAAAAATGGACACAAAGAGTAACTACTTGGACAGGACCAACCATGATGCTCGACTTAATACTGAGGTAACTGGATGGTGCAGTACGAACAATTTTTTGTCCACCACAAATTACACAGTGGCTGTCTTCCGTCTCACCTACACTTTAAAAAAATACGTATGGTCATATGAGACAACTGACAGCCACTCCATACATAAATGTCAAATTTGCTGGGGACACTTTTTTATTCAGGGTGAGAGCTCCAGTTACCTCAGTATTAAGTCGATCTTCATGGGACCAACTTATAAAAGGAAAAGAGGTAGACCAAAAGAAAGATGACTTGATGAGATAGTAAAAGTAGTCGAAGGAGATTGGAATACAAAAGCAAAGAATAGAAAAATTTGGAGTGAAATACTGATATAAATAAAACACTTTCACGGATTTTTTCACGCAATTTATTCAACAACTTAGTTAAATTTTAGTTGTTTTTTTGAGATTTTTTTGGTTTATCCGACGTTTCGGCACCTTTCCAGGGGCCGTGGTCACGGAAAACTACCCACTATTTTTTTGATTTTAATAAAAGAATATACCCACTCTAATTGTCTTTGTTTTTCGTTCGGAAACAGGATACGGTTAGGTATTAATTATTTTAACATTATATTTAATTATAACAAAATGATTTATTAATAAATAGTGGGTAGTTTTCCGTGACCACGGCCCCTGGAAAGGTGCCGAAACGTCGGATAAACCAAAAAAATCTCAAAAAAACAACTAAAATTTAACTAAGTTGTTGAATAAATTGCGTGAAAAAATCCGTGAAAGTGTTTTATTTATATGGACAGTTCGCGCAGAAATCTAAGATGTGTTTATGTGAAATACTGAATTTATATTTAATTATTTAATATCTCTTCTATATAATATATTTAAATCAATTTATATTATCAAATCTAATATTACATTGAAATATTATACCAATCCTACTAATATTATAAATGTGAAAGTTTAGATGTTTGGATGTTTGGATGTTTGTTACTCAATCACGCCAAAACGGCTGAACGGATTAGGCTGAAATTTGGAACACAGATACTTTGTAGCCTGGAGAGAAACATAGGCTACTTTTTACCCAGGAAAAATGTCACATTCCCGCGGGATAACGTCATGTAGTTCACGCGGGCGAAGCCGCGGGCGGAAAGCTAGTTTACTATAATAATGCAAGCAAATCAATTATTTAAAATACTGATAATTTCGTTACTAAAATGACATGTAGTTTTTTTTATTGAAGAATAATAAAAGCTATAATAATAATATACGTAAAATAAGCTACTAACAGTGGGACACAGTTAATCCAAGTGTCCGAAAAAAATACTAAATCGTCCAAAGAAAATACTAAGTTAGCGACAAAAAATACTGAGTGAGTGAATCAATAATCGCCCAAAAAAAAATTAGTCCTCTTAATAATTGATTATTATCGACTGAATTTTAACAACTTTCGCATTTTTGGCTTCCTAGTAGTTCCTATTTGTATGAAGATTGCGCCAGCCCTCGGCCAAGGCATTCACCCGACTGCCCGTTCCCCGCCCCGCGCGCCTCTCACGGCCCCCGCTCACATCCAGACACCCACACATAGCCGCAAGCGATTTTACGTGCAGCATGCTTAAGTGTCGTTTCTTTTCGCGTTAGTGTATATATTCTTTGGCCAGGGGTCGGGAGTTCGATCCCTACCCTGGACAAACATTTATGTGATGAGCATCAGTGTTTGTTCCGTGTCTGGATGTTAAATATATCTGTACCTATATATTTGTAATACTCCCGTTCGTTGTTTCTTATTTCCGTAACACAAGTGCATAAGTAACTTCGGATTCGGCATCAGATCAATGTGTATGATGTTGTGAAATATTTATAAATGAAATAATAAATCACGCATTACTACTGAAAATTATAATTTAAGGTCAAACGATTACCATACAAAAAACGTTCACCTGTAACTATGTTAGGATTCACCATTTATGGTAAATTATGTGTTCTATAGTCTTTTCTCATGTTTAAGTAGGCGCGAAATGAATAATTTTACATACTTTCATTCAGAATTATAGCACAAATCAACTCAAAATTTTCATGAAACTTACGCATGTGTGTGTGACATTAGTCGTGTACGTATACAAACATTGCGAGCGAATTTGCGACGTTGCCGTTCCATGCGGCTAAGACGCGCAACGCGCGATGCCCCTCTTCCGTTTGTGTCATGTGGTTTGTGTCAATTATAATTTACATATTTCTCTTTTGAGTTAGTACTAGATCCCACTGCAAATTAGTGCGCTCATCGAGTTTTTGCTAATAACCTAATTTTTACGTACTTCTATTAATGATTAGGAGAATATATATCTATAGGGTTGCCTATCAAAATGTTGCCGCTAGTATTAAAAAAAAAACGGCCAAGTGCGAGTCGGGCTCGCGCACGAAGGGTTCCGTAGCATTGTCTATACAACATTATACACAAATTATAACATACAATATTATTCTATACTAGCGGATCCTCGCGGTTTCACCCGCGCGGTACCCGGTACCCGTGGGAATATCGGGATAAAATTTAGGCTATATCACTCGGGAAGAATGTAGCGTTCTAATGGTGAAAGAATCTTCTAAATCGGTCCAGTAGTTTAGGAGCCTATTCGATGCAAATAAAAAAACAATCAAACATTCAAATCTTTCCTCTTTATAATATATGTATAGACAGACAACATACTTGACTAAAGATAAATATTATCTGCCTAATTATCTTAAGCGACAAATAGCGGTATCGCTATCATTTTATTTTAAACAATTAGCCAACAACTTGGCTAGTATAACCTCTGCTTCTATTGAGCAGTTTAACTTTGATACTTCTAATGTAACTTTGGAATCTGTTCCAAATAATTCGATTCTTTTGAATCCAAATACTGACATGGTTAATTTAAATTACCATTAGAGACAACGGAGGCATACTCTAGCCCAGTATTGACAAGAGGAAAGCCTAAATGTTTAAAAATAGTACACCAGAATATCCAAGGCTTTTCTGCTGGCAAAGACCTAGAAATAAGTTTATTTTTAAATTGTGAAAATATTGATGTGTTATGTGTTACTGAACATTGGTTAAAAGAATATGAATTATTGTTAAATTTGGATAATTATTGTGTAGTAAGTTCATTTAATAGAAAAACTACAATAAGGGGGGGTTCTTTAATAATTTTACCTAATAACACACAATATAAAGAGCGAAAGGATATAGTATCCCTCTCTGTTGAACGAATTTGTGAGATATCATGCGTGGAACTTGAACAAATAATTATAATCTGTGTATATAGCCCCCCTGGAGCAAATTACACAGTCTTTGAGTCCACTATGGAGGATGTTTTGAAAATATGCTGTCGTAAGAATAAAAAAATTGTAGTTTGTGGAGATTTTAATATAGACATCTTAGATATTAAATTAGCACAACTCTCCAGTAAATTCCTTAATCTTTTTAAATCATTTAATTTGCTTCACACTTTTAATGAACCGACGCGAATTACGCCAACATCGGCTACTTGCTTAGATAACATCTTTTCCAACTGTAACTTAATTGAGAAATCGGTAATTAATATTATTAAATCCGACCACAGTGGACAACTAGCTTCTTTTGAGCACTATAATGTTATTCCTAAACGCGAAGTAATTTGCAGGCCAATACCGCAACGTGGTATTAATAAATTTAGAAATAATGTACAAGATAAAATTCAATGTTTGCCAGCTTCTGCTGACGCTAATAACTCTTATCAATCATTATTTGATATTGTTGAAAAAGAATTTAGTAACAATTTTAAACAAAAAGTTATAAAGTGTAATGATCGTAAGAAGTTTAGTGACTGGGCCACACCTGGTATTTATAATAGCAGAAGAAAGTTATTTGAACTCTATGCACAAAAAACGACTTCCTGTGATCCTAGCTTCATTGAATATGTCAAGAAATATTCAATAACATTTAGGAAAGTATGTGCTTTGGCAAAATCTAGGTATATTTCAAATAAATTTCAATCATCTGAAAATAAAATAAAAGCTACCTGGAGTATTAAATACCAAGAAACTGGCAAAACAAAAAGCAAAATTAATTCATTTAACTTAAAAATTAGTGATCAGACTTTTGAATCAGATATTGAGGTGGCTAGTGCTTTTGAAGGTTTCTTTGCTCGAATACCGTTAGAAACTACTAGCAGACTTAATTCTTGCCCCAACACCGCTGTCTCTCTTATGGAATCTAGTGTGAACAAGTGCCAGGAAACATTTAGTTTTAGCTATGTCACTACCGAAGATATTATTAAAGCATTCAAAGCAATAAATATTAAGAAAACAGAAGATCTCTGGGGCATATCTACAAGTATCATCAAATCAATAATTGATGTGATAGCTCCATCATTAGCAATAATTTTTAACCAATGTATAAGTGAAGGGGTCTTTCCTAATTTAATGAAGAATAGTAAAATTATTCCTCTGTTTAAAGCTGGTGACAAAAGTGACCCAGCAAATTTTAGACCTATATCCATACTACCAGCAATAAGTAAAATATTTGAGAAATTAATTTATGCTCAACTTTTAGAATATTTTAAATTAAATAGTATACTGCATGAGAAACAGTTTGGTTTTTCAAAAGGTAAAAGTACAACTGATGCTGGGGTTGCATTTCTAAAACATGTACTTGATGCCTGGGAGGACAAGCAGGATGTAATCGCTATTTTTTGTGACCTTTCCAAGGCATTCGATTGTGTTGATCACCAAACACTATTAAGGAAGTTAAAACATTATGGTGTTTCTGAAATGTCAGTAAGCCTTATGCATTCATATCTGTATGAAAGAACTCAGAAGGTAGTTATTAATAAAACTGAGTCTACCGGAGCTCCCATTACTATGGGCGTACCCCAAGGATCAATATTGGGCCCGCTGTTGTTTTTAATATACATAAATGACCTTCCTTACTACGCGAAGAATTTATGTGAGACGGTGCTATTTGCCGATGATACATCTCTAGTCTTTAAAGTAGATAGAGGTGATGACTGTTCTGACGAAGTAAATAGTGCTCTTTTAAAAGTGTCACATTGGTTTAATAGTAATAATTTATCATTAAACTCAAAGAAAACTAAGTGTTTAAAATTTTCGTTACCTAATGTAAGACAAGTTGATTTTCATATTAGACTAGACGGCGATACGGTCGAATTCATTAACAATACAAAATTTCTAGGTATTATATTAGACTCGCGACTACAATGGGATCCTCATATCGAAGCCTTGGCGAGTAGACTCAGTTCGGCTGCATTCGCAGTTAAGAAAATAAGGCTCTTAACCGATATTGAAACGGCTAGAATAGTCTATTTTAGTTATTTTCATAGTGTTATGTCCTACGGCCTTTTGTTGTGGGGCTCAGCCGCTAACATCCAAAGTATATTCGTGCTCCAAAAAAGGGCTATTCGCGCCATTTACAACCTCCGATCGAGAGATTCTTTAAGAGATCTATTTAAAGAAATAAACATTTTAACTGTTGCAGGACATTACATCTATGAAAATATAATTTATGTGAAAAAGTATTATAATACATTTTTAAAGCAGAGCGATATTCATCGCTTTAACACAAGAAATAAAGATAAACTTGTCGTTCCCAAGTTTAGGCTAGAAAAATCCAGAGCCTCATTTCTGGGGAAAAGCATAGCCTTTTTTAATAAAGTTCCACAGCATATAATTGAACTTCCATTGCATAAATTTATATGTTACATTAAAGAGTCGCTGATGAGCAAAGGATACTATAAAGTAGACGATTATTTGAATGACCGCAATGCATGGTCATTATGTAACACATAACATAATCACTGTTTAATATGATGTATTTTTATACTAAGCAATTGTTGTATTAGTAACGATATGTTTTTTTTTTTTTGTAAATGTCGTTACCTAACTAAGAAACGCTGGCAAGTTTCTTGCGCCCATTCTTCTTGTCAGTTAAAAAAGTCTTGAATGGGTGGTAGGAAAATATTGACGATTCATAAGTATATAATAATATTTATTATGTCTAAGTGAATAAAGAATATTTTTATCTTTATCTTTATTAGACCGGACCGGACAACGGGTCAGTATGGGAAAGTTTGAAACTATAAGAGATAGAGATATATTTGTTTTATGGAACCATGTCGTCGATATTAGAGTTTAGAAAAACTGCATACAATGATTTTCAAAAAAACTCATACACGACTCGGAAATGGGTCGGTACTCGGTAGTGGGAAATCGAACCTTGTCAGTTTTCAAAACTAAAATATTATGCTATTTTATTACGAAAGTTGATTGTGTTGATTGTAAGAAATACATTTTACTATAGAAACCTATGTCTACAATTGAAAGAAAGTGCTGCAGTTATCTATCTCATAGATGTGCACACGCCCCTTATCATACTTCGGTCCGCGAGGTATATAGGTTTTTTTTGGTATCTTTTTTCATACCTTGAGTTACATTATCGAAGTTTTCATACGAATCCCTAACTTTTTCAAAATATTCTATAGCCTATGTTAATCAGGGATAATGTAGCAGAAAGAATTTTTGAAATCAGTCCAGTAGTTTTTGAGTTTATTCGTTACATACATACCTACATACATACCTGAATACATACAAAACGGGAATACAGGAAATCTTTCCTTTATAATATTAGTATAGATAAGTAAAAATCGGCTAAGTGCGAGTTGGACTCGCCCATGAAGGGTTCCGTACCAACTTAACGTACCGATTGCCTATACCAAGCCAAAATTCTATTAGGTACTTATCATTTTACGTCAGCAAAATATTTTTCACTAATTTATTTCAAAAGTTTGAGTGGTGAGGGGGGGGGGACACATTTTATTTATATTTTATATTTATATTTATATTTATTTATACAAAACAACTTGTAGGCTTACAGAGTGTTCCAAAACGCCAGCAAGTCTCAATACAATCCAGTTGTCATTTAATACAGTTTCATCATAAAAAAGTAAAATTAATGTCTAAAATCACATAAAATTTATATCAGTCCTATGCAAATTGTCAAACAGGAATATTTACGCAAACTATCAGAGAATAAAACTAAATGTCAAATAAGAAGCAATGTCAAAGATGAAAAACAATCTAAAATAATTTACAAGCCAAAAGTAAGTGTAAGTGCAAAATAATAATGTCAACATAAATTCAGATGTCAAGGGTTAAAATTAAAATAAGTCCAATGTCATAAAATAATAATTCCTAATAATAAAAATAATAAAAAATAAACATTTTCATAATATTACATAAGCATTTTGTCAACATATGAGTGTACTCTAGAATATAGGTATCCTAAACTATCGGCAAATATGTCTATATCATCGTGCTGAGCAAGCATATCCCCCAATAACTTTAAGGCATAAATGGTTGGTGCATGGGACCGCGCTGTGTGCGCGCAGCTGGCCTGCGCAACAGACGTGGGCGCCGACGAGGTGCGACCGTTCCCATCTCATCACGTCTAATCCTAGTTGGAACGTTTAAACCTAGTTTCTCCAAAGCCAAGGGACTATCTATTTTGTGATGAATTATTAATATGAAATACATGATATAATTTACAACTCTTCTTAACTCCAGGGTATCCATATTCAGCATACCCGTAACAAATATTGATGGATATAAGAAAGGATAGTAGCCGTATTCCTTCTTATACAACCACCGCGCAAATTTGCGTTGACTTTTTCTAACAACAGACTATATTTGTCTTCATATGGATGCCAAACGAAGGCACCATACTCGAGTTTGCTGCGAACGTAACAGTTAAACAATACCCTGGCTACCCGCAAATCGTCAAACTGAGTACTTGTTCTCATTACAAAGCCTAACATCTTGCTAGCCGCTTTGCATATTGTTTTTATATGTTGGTGAAAGTCAAGTTGATAGTCAAGTATTAATCCTAGGTCCCGAATCTCAATAACCCTATCAAGAGTTGTGTCAAATAATTGATAGTCAAAATTTAAGGTGGTGCGCTTCCGTGAAAAAGTAATAACCTTACATTTGCTACAGTTGAACGGCAGACAATTATGCCTGCTCCAATTGGCAACAGCATTAATATCACTTTGTAAGGCCATACAGTCTGTGACATTGTCAACTCCCAGTGACAGTTTGAGATCATCCGCAAACAGAAGACATTTAGAAAAACGTACACTGTTCGGGAGATCATTGATAAAGATGAGGAACAGCGTCGGACCCATCGTGCTACCTTGACTTACGCCGGATCTCGTGTAGTAATTACTAGACTCACACCCTTGCAGTCGCACAAACTGGCACCGATCCCTCAGGTAACTGGAGAAGACTGGAGAAGTTTAGGGGTAAAACCTATTTGCGCTAATTTCTGTAGAAGAATGTCATTATCGACGAGGTCAAACGCTTTCTTAAAATCGAAATAGGCGGTGTCTACTTGCCGACCAGCATCCATTTCTGCATAGATATGATCTACGTGAACTGTTAAATTAGGTGTAGTGGAACGAGCTCTGCAGAAACCGTGTTGACTGTCGTGCATTACGTTACGGATTTGTCTGCTGATGTACGAGTTCAGTATCATCTCAAAGATCTTCGCGAAAACTGATAACACCGCGATCGGTCTAAATGCTGAAACCTCGTTACTAGCCTCTCCCTTAGGTACGGGAGTAACTCGGGATAATTTCCATTTCTTAGGGTACATTGATACACTTAAACACAGATTAAAAAGAAACAAAAGTGGCTCCTCCAAAGCTGAAACACAGTCTTTCGCCAAAAATACAGGGATACCATCAGGCCCCCCAGACGACCTTGACTTGAGTCGCTTCACAGCTGCCCTCAAATCAGCTTCGTCTACCTGATTGACGGTCACGTTTATGTTATTGGCGCTAGCAACACCAGCGGATACAGTAGGACACAGTACCGGGACTTGCGCTTGAAATACCGAGCTAAAGTACTCGGCAAACGCATCTGCAGCCGCCTGTCTTGTCACATGTGCCCCTTTATATGAGTAACTATTGGTTGGTTTTCGGTCACTATTCCTATCTCTCACATAAGTCCAAAATTGGTACGGATCATCTATTATGTTATTTTGTGTCAATTTCAGATGCTGCTGATATGCGTTGTCAATTAATATTTTTACGTGCCACCTATAATATTTAAATAATTCTTTATTGAATTCCTTTCCTTCTAATTTGAAACGTTTCAGGTGAAAATATTTTTGCTTAATATTGTAGATTATTTCTTTCGTATACCATTTTGGATATTTATATTTATTATTTTTACTGTCAGGTTTTTTAGTCGGAACAAAGTCATTGATACATTTATTTATTTTACTATAAAATAAATCAACTGCACCGTCTACATTTGATATAGAAGTCATGTCCGACCAGTCTAAACCAGCTAAAGCTTCATATAAACCATGAAAGTCTGCCATGTTCCAATTCCAGTTCGGACCGGAATTTGAACGCGGAGCCGGAAAAGACGTGGGTGGCTGCGAAACCTGAATACAATTTCGTATCTTTATTGTCACCTCTAATGAAGGGTGGTAACTGTCTAGCGGCACTAAAGGGACATCACAGCCTTGTACCTCAACCTGATTAAGGTCAAAGTTGCTCAGCACGAGATCCAACATACCGCCACTGTTATTATACACATTGTTACGTTGCTGTAAGCCACAATAGTCACAAAACAAATTAAAATTAGTCTTTACATTAGCACTACATGAATTTAAGTTAAAGTCACCTATTATTAATACATTAAGTTCGGGGTAAGTCATTACTGCATTTTCTAAACATGTTAATACATTTAAATATTCTTCGTCATTATATCTAGGAGGCAAATAAACAATACAACATAAAATTTTGAAATATTTACAACTAATTATCGTTAAAATAAGTTCCATTTCTGGCGTTAATTGATCAATGTCTACTATCTCACGAACCGAATAGTTATCGCGCACCGCAAATAATACTCCTCCCCAACCCGTATTACCAGCACGGTCCTTTCGGACCACCACGTACCCCGGGGGAAAGAGTTCACCGTCAGATACAGAGCTCGTCAGAAATGTTTCAGTCAATCCGATCAAATCAAAACTATTTTGTGTCACATTGTTATGAAAAGTGTGTGTTTTAGAGCGTAAACCACGTACATTCTGGTAGTACAATGTAAGAGACCTATTTCTAGGACTTTTGCGCTGTCTCACTTTTTCCGCTTTTTCCGCTGGCACGAAAATTCTGGCGCCATGGCTTAACGCAAATGTCTTCCGCCCAATTCATAGGAGACATGACACTTTGAGCAATCTTTGTGGGAACGCCAAGTTTAAACGACGCGTAACGCCCTCGTGATTTCAACTCTTCTGCAGTACAAACATCACTTCCACATATGGTACGAAGATGGTTTAGGACTTGTTCCACCGTTGTTCCTTCCTCCACATAATAGAGGTGTAAATACCTCCACCTTTCAGTAGCACGTAATGTTGTAGCCCCAGGAGCTGCAGTCCCTCGGAGAACACCAGGTAATGAAGCACGATCTCGTTTGCGTCTCACGTCAGTCCACTCGTTTTGACTATCCTGATCTTCGTAAATACCAGTTGCCGTAGGCTTAGAAGTAGAAGAGTCCAAAACTGCAGCAGCCAAAATCGTAGTTTCAGGATTATCCGAAGCACTTGGAGAAGGCACAGGTGCTTGCTCAACAACGTCATTATTTTTTCTCTGATCCGGCTTTGGTATTTTTTTTAACTTTTGCTGTTCGCCTTTAAGATTTTGTTTGGGCTGCACGATCTTACTATTCTTGCTCACATTCTTGTTAGTAACGGTCATATCATCAATTTTTGTTTGAAGTGCCTGAAGCTTGTCAGCTAAGGTATCGATTTTCTCACATAGTTCAGATTTTAACAGTTGAAACTGTTCGGATATCAATTTAGAAATGCTTGTATTAAGACGCGTTTCAAAATCATTTTGTAATTTTTTTATATCGTGAACAACCATGTTACGAAAAGTTTCACGATTAAAATTAAACGAATCCGTTTGCTCGGCAGCCTGCGAGTGCGTACAATGTTTACCAGCACGAACAGTAACATTGTCAGGGCTATTTCCAGACATAGATACGTCCGGGGGGCAGTCGCTAACAATGCTCATATCAAGAACCTGTTGTTGGTACTGGTGACGGACAGGTGTATGTGAGTTATCGCCTTTCGGTATCTTACTGCGACACTCAAAGCATACCCATGAGTTCTTAAATTCTTGTGTTAAAGTAGTTTACGTATCGCGGTTGAAGTTCGCGCATAAAATATCAAAAAACTTCTTACATTTCGCGCAGTGCATAAAAGCGCTGTCTTCCAATATCAGACCGGTACATCCCGCGCAGTTAACTCCGTGTGACGACATCGTTAGTCGGGCTTTCCCGTCTAGTCTCGTGAGTCGTCGTGGTGCAGTCCTCACAGCAATCGGCACGGGGCGGCGGCGGGCGCAGGCGCGAGCGGGGCGGCGCGCGGCGCTGAGTCACCCTCCACAGCAAGCGGTCAGCGAGTTGTCGTAGGTCAGGAACACTACGGCTTTTTCAAATTTTTATAGATATTTCTTGTAATATCTCGGGATTCACTGGATGGATTGTAAATCCGATTTCACTATCGTGTAGCCGAGTTCATCAGCAAAGTAGTAGTTATAAACTCAGCTTACAACGAACACTTTTATCCACTATTTACAAATATAGATTACAGAGCAGACAAAAACAGATGTTCACTGGAAAGTGCGTACGGCGCGTTATATATTTTATCGCATATTTTATCGTTTTGGAAGGCTCTATCTTTCAAAAGATTGACTTTGAGAAAAAATGGTTCGAGAAACCTTTATGCCATTTTTAACCGACTTCTAAATCAAAAAGGAGGAGGTTCTCTATTCGTCTGTATGTATGTTTTTTTTTTTTTTTTTTTTTATGTATGTCCACCGATTACTCGAAGACGGCTGAACCGATTGAAATGGTTCAAACGTTATTACATCAAGTTGGTTTCCAAGTTGGTCCCATTTTTTGAAATTTTGAAATCGGTTCAGTAGTTTTCAGGAAATCTTGAAAATACTGTCGTTTTCGTTACCACTTTATGTGAATTTAATACGTATCTTTAGGCATAACTCCTTTGTTTATAAACCGATTTAGATGATTCTTGTTTTGTTGGAAAGGGGATACCTCAAGGTATTTTAACCGACTTCGAAAAAGGAGGTTTTGAGTTTGATCACATACCTATTTACCAGAAAACACGTAAATTGCCTGCACGATGCACTAAAAAGAGTGAAATAAAAATTATTTTTATAAAAAAATAAAACCGTCTTCTAAAAAACCACATCAAAAAAGTAAGAAATAATTCCTCACCAAATAAATAACGTAAGTACTTTGAAGTCGGGCGGGTTTTAACAAAAACAACAAAACATTGTACATGTTTCACGCCCGACTTCAAAGTACTTACGTTATTTATTTGGTGAGGAATTATTTCTTACTTTTTTGATGTGGTTTTTTAGAAGGCGGTTTTATTTTTTTATAAAAATAATTTTTTTAAAGACCTATCTATAGACACCCCACACGAATATGGTTGATAAAAAAAGTATTTTTCGGTTTCAGTTTCATGTATCGGAAGCCCCCGGATTTTTGTATTAAAATCGTAAAGCGGTTTATAAAATACATCTACTTACCAAATTTCAACTGAGTAGTTTTTATAGTTTTGGATAAAAGTGGCTGTGACATGCGGACGGACGGACGGACAGACGGACAGACAGACAGACAGACAGACTTGACGAATCTATAAGGGTTCCGTTTTTTGCCATTCGGCTACGGAACCCTAAAAATGGTTAAAGAAACTTTTATATTATTTTTGAAGACCTATCTATAGGCACCTCAAACGAATATATAAAATTTTAGTTTCAGTTTTATGTATGGGGTTATTATTTTTATTTTCGTATAAAAATTGTAAAGCGGTTTACAGGATACATCCTACCTACCAAGTTTCAAATGTGTAGTCTTAATAGTTTTGGATCAAAGTGGCTGTAACATACGGACAGACGGACAGACAGACATGACGAATCTATAGGGGTTCCGGTTTTGGCCATTCGGCTAAGGAACACTAAAAATGGTGTTCCAAGCATTATTTTCCCTGTACCTATACGTTTTTTGGAGCATTAGTTGATAGACTACTTATGTAATTTAAAAAATAATGCAACTGCATTTGTTGCAATTTATACATCTAAATTAATATTTTAATTTTTTTTTAAACAATAATAATAAATATTTAAAAAAATTAGCTTCCTGATGTTTGAACCTTAACTCTCTGATGCCTGAGTCAAGCATATAGACCGTTGGGCCACATTGTCGTTTTTAGCTGGATCGAAATGTTTTGTTACTTGAAACTCGGATTTATGGTATGCATGTGTGAGTGATTAGTAAAATTGGATGACAGAAAAACTTCTTCAAGATATTTGGATGATTTTTGTACTACAAATAGTTAAGTGTTGGTTTCGAAAATTCAATATTTATTTATAGAAGGCGCAAAAAGTATTTTGAGTTACAAAGATACAAAGAATAATTAACAAAAAAATAAAAACTACTAAATAGCGAAAGTAGCGCCATCTAACGAGCCTTCAGCTTTTTGTGACTTAATCGTTTGACCTTAATGGTTTGCAAATAATAAAACCAATCCAAATAAAATCCAAACTACTTATTTTTATTTATTTTATTTTATCAATAATGAAACTAATATTATTAAAGCGAAAATAACTTTTTTATCTGTATCCTTTAGATGCCTGTACCAATTCACAATGCTGAGTTATGTTTCAGATTGCTGGTGCACCAGAGAGTTCACATGGGCTTAGAACGTTTAGTTTGCTCAGTTAAAGATTGTACGATGGCAAAGAGAGAATTTGATAGTGAGGCAAGCTTACGTAATCACATCAAGACACACTTAGGAACGAAAGGTAAGAGTTAAAAACTTTGATGTAAAACATCCATTTGCCAAGAATGTATGACCGTATAAAGCCACGTTTCCACCATACTGCCGAACAAACATTTTGATCGGAGCAAATGTTTGCTGTTTTCCCAGTGCTCGGTAACAACGGCTAGTATCTGTTTCCACTATGATTTGTGAATGAATGTTTGTCCTGAACAAAAGCTTGTACGTTCGTACAGGCACCACGTTCGTTTATGCTAACGTTCCCACCACTCTCGTAGAAACAGACATGCACCATGGACGATTTACTTTTGGCTAGTGCATTGTCTATACTTAATAGTATAAAGAGAAAATAGGCTCCGAAACTACTGGATCGATTTTGAAAATTCTTTGACCATTAGAAAGCTACATTCTTCCCGAGTGACATAAGCTATATTTTACCTCGATATTCCCACGGGAACGGGTACCACGTGGGTAAAACTGCGAGGATCCTCTAGTTTATAATAAATGTAACATTATTAGAAAAAACGTAAACGAAGAAACCGATATTGGGTGTCAAACTTTATAAAGGAAAGAGTCAATCTTCCTCTTTATTTCTATGGGCGTGCATCTCATCTCATCTGTTTTTAAAACATTATTTTTGTATTCTCTGCTTTGTGGATCCCATAAGCATGAATATGTTTTGTAAATCTAAATTAGCTGTAGGGTTTTCTCTTTATTCCACTCCATATTCGCTCGAAAACTAGAGAAAAGATCGACGGCTGGCCGATCGCGTCAAACACCGAGCGAATGCACGGAGCAATTGTTTGTTCGTCGTTGCATTGTTTCCATTCAATGAGCGAGCGAATCATTGAATCATTCGTTCAGTGATTTGAGCCGAACATCGCTGAACGAACGTGTTTGTTCCCTCTGTTGTTTCCATTTACCGAGCAAATGCACGTTTGCTAGCTCAGAACAGTTCTGAGCAATAGGTGGAAACGCAGCTTAACGTGTTCCAATATCCGAACAGTGTTAACTATATTTTTTTAATTTAAATATGGACAAGTATTTGATCTCCGTTTTATCTGGTGGCGATGTTGTCGAGAGTACCAGTGTTAGGCAAGCAAACTACGAAACTTAGAAATTAGACCTTCTTATTTTTTTAAGGGTTTTGAGACTTCAGTGCCATCCTACTAATATTATAAATGTGAAAGTTTAGATGTTTGGATGTTTGTTACTCAATCACGCGAAAACGGCTGAACGGATTTGGCTGAAATTTGGGACATAGATACTTTGTAGCCTGGAGAGGAACATAGGCTACCTTTTATCCTGGAAAATATCACATTCACGCGGGATAACGTCGTGTAGTCCACGCGAGCAAAGCCGCGGGCGGAAAGCTAGTAATTTATAAAATCTTAAAAATGAATCCCTATTTCCCTTGGTCACGGCATCACTCATGAACGGCTGGATTGATTTCACAACTATAGTAGATTGTATAACAAGTGCATAAAACGTACCATTTTACCCGAGACGTATATATCCACCCGAGCTGTAGGCAAGGGTGGATAGTCAATGCGAGGGTAAAATGTATTTTATGTACGAGTTTATACACTCTGCTTTTCACTTCGAGTGTGAGGAAAATAAATAACAATATTGCAAAAAAGGAAAAAACAAAGACTTCGCCATATTGGTGGGAAGACTTTCTTTTTCTTTTTTTTTATACGTGGCAGTGGCAGTGAAAATGATGGACTGTAAACTGGTTGGTAATTAAAAGACGGCTACATAATGGAAAGGGAAATATATTAGTTATAGCAAAAAAGGCAAAACTCTTAAAGCTAATTTCACACACTGACAATTAAAGGATACAAAGCAAAAACGCCGACAGCAGACGTCAAAATAAAAAGTAATTACCTACTAGAAAAAAGGTGCGTTATGCACAGGCAGCACAGTGACTAGCATAGATCGTAGTCCATAATGCTCTTGAAATACTTATTTCTTAGAAAACTCATTAATTTTGCCTAGTTCTATTAATTAATTTAGTAATTTAACATGGATTATGTACAAAATTTAAGAAATAGAATGAAATTTCAAAAGTGAGTATGTACGATGTATTGGCCAAATGGTTTGGCCATCGTGTACGTACAGCGGGTTTAAGTTTAATTGCGTGTGTGACTGTTTACCTGACGACCTTTGTCTTAGAGTCTGTGACTTAGACGAAGATTTTACATTATGCACTAGAGTATCAAAAGCGATTTTATGCAGCCTATACCCAACATAAACACGAACTTTACGAGCATGAGAAGGGAAAAAATATTTTTTTGTTGTGTTTGTTATTGTCCAGAGAAGGATCTTATGAAAGAAAAAAATAAGAAATTTTGCGGGAAAAAAGGAAATTTAAGATAACCAAACGTCCATATTAACTTTTCTAATGTAACCTCATTAACGCTATAGGTCTAACCTTATTTATAACTTTTGACATAACTTTTTTTTTAATTTTTTTGTAACAAGAGGAGAATGCGGTCTTTAGGCATACCAAACGGCATGTTGGACTCGGTCACACCCAGGGTATGTCCTTCGCCGCACCCAGCCCTCCCGCCAAGCCTAATAGGCTTCGCGTCAAGGCTGGGCGGTTCTAACCCCTGCCCCGCCCCCTAGCAAGCTCGAAAGCTTGAGAGGGGGCGGAACAGAGGGAGTGAGCCTCCTCCCCAGCTCTCCACAAGGCTACCCACTCGTGGTGGGCAGGCCAGGTGGGGTGAACGGGAGAAGGCAACTTTTGACATAACTGTCAGTTAGTGTGTTTAAGCGCCTGTACTGTAGCTTCGAATAGCGGCCGCTCGAGGGCGCCCGCGGCTGCTCCTGGCTTCTGCCAACCGCTGCCATCTTGGTTTATATTGGCCCTCAATATTGGTTACTAACTAGGTAATGAATTCACATTATGTCGCCACAGATTACAAATGCGAGGTGTGCGGCAAGAGCTACTATTCGGAGGTGAACATGAAGCGGCACGTGTCGACGCACCGGCTGGACCGGCCGCGGCGCTGCATGTACTGCGTGTCGGCGCGCGCGTACATCCGCGGCCAGCAGCTGCTGCGCCACGTGCGCATCCGGCACCCCGACCTGTTCCGGCAGCACCTGGCGCACGTGCGCAACGTGCTGGTCAGTATACCGCTCACACAGCGCGCCACCCGGGCCGGAGTGAACATGACGCGGCACGTGGCGACGCACCGGCTGGACCGGCCGCGGCGCTGCATGTACTGCGTGTCGGCGCGCGCGTACATCCGCGGCCAGCAGCTGCTGCGCCACGTGCGCATCCGGCACCCCGACCTGTTCCGGCAGCACCTGGCGCACGTGCGCAACGTGCTGGTCAGTATACCGCTCACACAGCGCGCCACCCGGGCCGGAGTGAACATGACGCGGCACGTGGCGACGCACCGGCTGGACCGGCCGCGGCGCTGCATGTACTGCGTGTCGGCGCGCGCGTACATCCGCGGCCAGCAGCTGCTGCGCCACGTGCGCATCCGGCACCCCGACCTGTTCCGGCAGCACCTGGCGCACGTGCGCAACGTGCTGGTCAGTATACCGCTCACACAGCGCGCCACCCGGGCCGGAGTGAACATGACGCGGCACGTGGCGACGCACCGGCTGGACCGGCCGCGGCGCTGCATGTACTGCGTGTCGGCGCGCGCGTACATCCGCGGCCAGCAGCTGCTGCGCCACGTGCGCATCCGGCACCCCGACCTGTTCCGGCAGCACCTGGCGCACGTGCGCAACGTGCTGGTCAGTATACCGCTCACACAGCGCGCCACCCGGGCCGGAGTGAACATGACGCGGCACGTGGCGACGCACCGGCTGGACCGGCCGCGGCGCTGCATGTACTGCGTGTCGGCGCGCGCGTACATCCGCGGCCAGCAGCTGCTGCGCCACGTGCGCATCCGGCACCCCGACCTGTTCCGGCAGCACCTGGCGCACGTGCGCAACGTGCTGGTCAGTATACCGCTCACACAGCGCGCCACCCGGGCCGGAGTGAACATGACGCGGCACGTGGCGACGCACCGGCTGGACCGGCCGCGGCGCTGCATGTACTGCGTGTCGGCGCGCGCGTACATCCGCGGCCAGCAGCTGCTGCGCCACGTGCGCATCCGGCACCCCGACCTGTTCCGGCAGCACCTGGCGCACGTGCGCAACGTGCTGGTCAGTATACCGCTCACACAGCGCGCCACCCGGGCCGGAGTGAACATGACGCGGCACGTGGCGACGCACCGGCTGGACCGGCCGCGGCGCTGCATGTACTGCGTGTCGGCGCGCGCGTACATCCGCGGCCAGCAGCTGCTGCGCCACGTGCGCATCCGGCACCCCGACCTGTTCCGGCAGCACCTGGCGCACGTGCGCAACGTGCTGGTCAGTATACCGCTCACACAGCGCGCCACCCGGGCCGGAGTGAACATGACGCGGCTCGTGGCGACGCACCGGCTGGACCGGCCGCGGCGCTGCATGTACTGCGTGCGTTCGGGTCACCTGTGTCACCCACCACTACTCACATTAACACAAGAAGGACGTTCGAAGTAGTAAGTGGGCTTGGCAAGCGTAGGAAAACCCTTTGCTCGAAACAGCAAACCCTCCGTACATTTCAGGCGCGGTTCCAGGATTTGGTTTATGGAGAGGAGGGGGCAATCTTAGCTTATTTCACGTGGTACCTATGGATGTGGATTAATAAAAAATAGATCCCCCCCCCCCCCTTTGCTCGTCATGTTCAATCCCCATTTACCTGTTTTTCTTGTGTTCTGGGGTACTACCGCTCACACAGCGCTCTACTCGGAGTGAATGAACCGCCCGGCAGATATACGAACGAACGAAATTAATACAATTGTACTTCTCCAGGGCACAGACATCAAAGTGGACAGAGTTAAGAAGACAGAAATGGAGTCAATCCTGAACGTGTTGGATGCGGAGTCCGATCGTATTCTGGCGTACGGCGGCTCGGACGTGCTGTACGGCGGCGTCGAGAGCGCCGATGCCGCAGCCACCTTGAAGGATCAAACCATCAAGGTAATCAAAATAGGAATTTAGATACTTTACACAAATACTGGGTGGCGCAAAAGTACTCGCACTATTTGGTTCAGCTATAACTTTTTCTAAATTAGAAAACTAGAATTAGTTTTTTATATATGTATATAAAATATATGTTGGGGCGGAAAGGTTCTCTAATGGTGACCGCGTACCGGTCGACGTTCCGTGGGCAGGCCCCCTACAATGTGGACCGACGATCTGGTCAAGGACGTGGGCAGCGCAGGACCGATCGTTGTGGAGATCCTTGGGGGAGGCCTATGCCCAGCAGTGGGCGTCGTTCGGCTGACATGATCATATGTATATGTATGCCATTAAATTTCGTCTCATTAGGATTTGAAGATGATTTCCCTTAAATGGTGACCTCCAAAGTTGACGCACATTTGGGTCCTATTTATGACATTTTCCATAAATTGCCGTAACACTTTCTGCGATATGTTCCTTTTCTTGAAAAATGTTTCCTTTTAGGGTTGCTAGAGTCTGTGGCTTGTTCACATACACCAGAGATTTCAAATAACCCCAAAGAAAGAAGTCTGGACAGGTCAAACCGGGTGATTTTAAATCGTCGACGAAATTCGTGTTGTGTTTTTATCACTGATTATGATCACGCACAATTGTGATGACCACATCTACTGTGTTCCACAGTTTATTGAAACGGAGGTTTCTCATGCAAAATTAAGTAAATTAAGCTAGTCGTACCTTACTAGAAAATAGTGTCCGTAATCCAGGGGGGCTGAACGTTGTCTCGCCGGCGCGCCTGGCAAAACGATCTCCACACAACCCCCGATGGGAAACTCTTACAGCTAACACCCTTATAACTACACAATGCCCTAATAGGCAGCTAAAACTTTCCCGGCGCTTTTCAAAGCGAACACACACGGGTCACAAGTCCGTACCCGGACCGGGCGCTCCTCACGGCTGCTTACGGCCAACTGAGTGCCGTGTTGCGCGGACGGCGCTTGGCGGCGAACCCACGAATGAACGTGAATGAATGAATCACGCGCGGCGTGAACATCCCCCCGTCCCGGACAGTAGCAAACTGTCCGCCAACTCAATCTAAGGGTAGGCGAGAGAGGGTAGCGATCGCTCGCTTCAAAACAGAGTCCCCCACCAGGACCTCGGCAAACCTGGGCACACCATCCGACCCCGGATGAAGCTGAACAATGCGTCCTAAACGCCAGCGGAGGGGCGGCAGGTTTGGATCCTTTACCAACACGAGGTCCCCGGTCTTGGGTGGGGTCGTCCTATCCGACCACTTAACGCGTTGCTGCAAAATGTGCAAATACTCCAGATGCCAACGGCGCCAAAAACTCTGCGTAAGCTGCTGGAGCAATTCAAATCGCGAGAGCCGTCCGGAGGGCACTTCGGAATAAGGATATTCCGGCAAGGCGTTAAGCGGTCTGCCAATCAAAAAATGGCCCGGCGTAAGGGCCTCTAAATCATTCGCGTCCGAAGACAACGGACACAACGGACGCGAGTTGAGGACCGCCTCAACCTTACAAAATACGGTCGCGAGTTCCTCAAACGTGAGGACCGTCTCCCCAATAACGCGACGAAGGTGAGTTTTAGCGGCCTTTACAGTTGCTTCAAAAATCCCTCCCCAGTGGGGGCAGGATGGCGGGGAGTACTGCCATCGTACCCCTCTGCGAGAGAGTGTGGATCCGATCTCAAAATTATTCCTATCCAAAAATTCACAAACTTCCTTTAAATACCTATCGGTGCCCTTGAAATTGGTTCCACAATCGGACCTAATTAACGACGGCATTCCGCGGCGAGACACAAAACGATTCAACGTGGCTACAAAGGCTTCTGTGGTAAGGGCACTAACCACCTCCAGGTGGACCGCTTTAGTGGCCAAACAAACAAATACACACAAGTAAGCCTTTTCCGTTCTAGCATTACGAAGCCGCGATGTCTTAACGGTAAATGGCCCCGCAAAATCCGTTCCAACTCCTGAGAAGGGCATCGATTCGTTCACTCGATCGGCAGGCAAATCACCCATCTGGGGCTGCATCGTATCGGCGCGCAAACGATAACACGGGAGACAACGAAAAATAACGGATCGGATTATTCTCCGCGCTGACAAAATCCAGAACTCTCGTTGGAGGAGCGCGGTCAAAGCATTACAACCGGCATGAGCATTCTTTACATGTCGGTCTGTAATCAACAGTCTAACTAACGGTCCATCCTTGGGGAGCAACAAAGGGTGGCGTGATCCGTACGGCAGGTTGGCATGTCTGAGCCTACCTCCGACACGCAGCAATCCGGTACTGTCCAAGAAGGGATTCAACCGCACCAAGGGTCCCTTCAACTTGGGCTTACTTGAGCGCAGGGCTTCCAGCTCCGGTTCAAACTCTCGCTGTTGCGTCACTCGCAACCAATGCAACAGAGCGTCTTGCCGCTCTTGTGGGGCGAGGACCGGAGACAACGATTTCTCCTGAGGCTGGCGACAATTTCGCACAAAGCGCCTCATCCAAGCAGTCACGCCGAGCAACTTATCAAGAGAACTGTAGCGGTCTAACAAAAACTCCATCTGCGGAGCCGCCACCGTCTCCACGGCGTGAACACGCATGCCTAGGTCTGGGACTCTGGCCACAGCCGGGGTGGCAGGCCATGAGCGCTCAGGCCGTAACAACCATGATGGACTCCACCATAGGTGGTGGTCCACTAACTCAGGCGCCTCGCAGCCGCGGGAGGCACAATCTGCGGGGTTCAATTCGCCCGGTACGTGGCGCCAAATCAACGGGGCCTTTGAAGTCTGAATTTGTGAGACCCGGTTGGCCACAAAAACCTCAAGGGTGTGGACTGAACTCTTCAGCCAACAAAGGACGACCTGGCTGTCAGACCACGCAAATATCGACCCCAAGTCGACACCGTTTCCCAATGTGTCGGCAACATGATTGAGTAGCCGTACTAAGAGAGTGGCGCCGGACAACTCCAACTTCGGAATGGTTAGCCTAGTCCGAAGGGGGGCGACCTTACTCTTGGCCATAACTAAGTGTACGGCGACAACGCCTGCTGCATCCACCGTTCGGATGTAAACGGCTGCCGCGTATCCGCTTTCGGACGCGTCACAAAAGCCGTGCAGGGAGGCTTTAAACTTTCCCGAAGGCAGCATTTGCCTCGGTATACAAACCCGATTGACGTCGGGTAGGGATGACACGAACCTCACCCACTCTCGTAGGAGGCTACCAGAGAGGGGCTCATCCCATGACAATTCCGCAGCCCAGAGCTCCTGTAGGAAGCACTTCATCGAAAACACTACAGGGCTGAGCCAACCGTTCGGATCAAAGGTACGGGCTACAGTAGACAGCACCGTGCGTTTAGTCCAGACCTTTGGGTCTGGCAGTTCTAATCTATATGTGAACAAATCCGGGACTGGTCGATACTGGACTCCCAAAACAGACAGCATGTCTGGAGTCTCCGGATTTTCAAAGAGGAGCGGCTCTTGCTGGTGGTCCTTAGGCAAATCTGCCAATAGGTCCGGTGAGTTAGACAGCCACTTCCGCAACTCATAGCCACCAGCCCTCAAGAGCGCAATCAGCTCATCACGTAAGACGAGAGCCTCATCTAAGCTCGAGGCCCCCGTGCAGATATCGTCGACAAATAAGGCCCCCCCCTCAATAAGAGCAGATGCCCGGGATAGCGTAGCCGTTCGCGCTCTGCGAGCTCCAAAAGCGAACGGATCGCCACAAAGGGGCTCGACCGCAAACCATAAGTGTTGGTGTTCAGCTCGTAAGCCAACATCGGATCCTGGGGATCCTCACGCCAAAGGATGAGCTGGTATCGTCTATCCTCCGGGTGAATCACGGTCTGTCTGAACATCATGCGGATGTCGGCCACAAAGACGACAGCGTGCCGGCGGAAGTTGGTCAAAACATCACAGACATCGTGATGCAACTTCGGCCCCGCATGCAGACACTGATTCAACGACACTCCGGTTGACGTGGGCGCTGAACCATCAAAGACCACGCGGATCTTCCCATTGGAAGTCTTCAAAACAGCGTGGTGTGGCAGGAAGTAATGTTCCACATTACGCCAGTCCAACTGCGAGATGGACATGTGCCCAAGGTCCAAATACTCCCGCATGAAGTCTATATACTTCTCCTTGAATGCGGGATCCCTGGCCATCCTACGCTCCATGGACAACAATCTCTTCTCGGCCATCGGTCGGGAGCTCCCTAAGGGAGGGCGAACCGCCAAGAAGGGCAAGCGGGTAATCAAGCGACCCGAGAGGAGGCGCCCAGTGTTGTTCTGGTAGAACAATTCGCACTCCTCGGCTAACGGATCCAACCGCTTGGCAGTGGGAGGTTCCTCCACCTCCCAAAACTTTTGGAGAACGTCGGACAAAGTAGAACCGACAATGGTCTGGCGGTCTACCGACGGGGTCTCTGGTGTCTGTGGTACCTTTCCCATCACCACATGACCCAGCGACGAGGACAAGGCGACAAGATCGGCTGTCTGCAAAACTCGCTTGCTTCCACACAGTACACGACCGAGGACATCCGCACCAATCAACAAGTGTATTGGGCCCGGTCGGTGGAAGGAAGGATCAGCCAAAGCCAGTCCAGACGTCAGCTCAATCGTGGATGGCGGCACTCGCACTTGCGGGAGTGGTCCAACCACCTTATCAAAGACTATCGCCGAAGCACCGATCTTCGGCCTTGGCGTGAAGTGGGGGGAGAAGGAGAACTCAACTCGACCAATCGGATCAGGGATCCGCGAGTCTCCCACCCCCCGTACCGCTTCGTGATGCGGCGCAAGCAAAAGACCCAGCTGTCGGACAAGCCACCTGGACATTATGCACCCCTGGGCACCTGAGTCCAAAAGGGCACGCACCGTTACAACATTGCCCTTAGGTCCCCAAACATTCACGGAGGCTGTTGGCAACAGCACAAGCTCCGGAGGGGTGGTTGGGTCCGACAGGGGCGCCATTAAAAATTTTGGGGGGGTACTTGTCCCCCTCGCGCCTGAGTCGGCGCGCCAAATGTGGGACGCTCGTACCGGGCGAGCGGGTCCCAATC
This sequence comes from Crambus lathoniellus, assembly GCA_949710035.1. Classification (NCBI taxonomy): domain Eukaryota; kingdom Metazoa; phylum Arthropoda; class Insecta; order Lepidoptera; family Crambidae; genus Crambus; species Crambus lathoniellus. Next base: position 10,315,803 of record OX453315.1, read on the forward strand.
GGGTACATACTGGCCCCGACCAACAGCACTCCTAGGTGCAGGGTAATACCCGTGTGGGGCGTGCCTCGGTACATAGTACCCCAATCGAGGCCTCTCCATTAGGGGGGGGGAGTAGCAAATAGGGCCCGTGCCCATCGCCACCGTGGCGTACTCTTGTGGTACCCCCCTACCCCCGCCCGTGGCGGGGGCGTCTCTCCTATAGTTCCCCCTCTCCGGGGGGGACTGAACGGGGGGGCTAAGCCCCGCCGAATCTCTAGGGGACCGGTTCCGGGCTGCCGGGCCCCCGCCCGTGCGCGAGGAATTCGAACCCCGGTCGCTCCCGGCGTCCTTGCGGTCCAAACAAAGGAGGGGGTGATGCCTCCCTCCGCAAAGACGACAATCCTCGGTCTGGGGACACGCCGACTGCATGTGTCCCCCCAAACACCTATAGCACCATTGGCGCTGTTTCGCAACGGCCCTCCGTCCCTCTAGGCGGAGGCCTCTAAATTTGGCACATTCGTGCACCACGTGCCTATCTCCCCTGCAATACCTGCACCGCTCACTCGGTGCGGGGGGAGGGGACTGCTGGAAGGCAGCATACCGGTTGGTCGGGCGACGGGGCTGTTCCCTCGCCGCCACCATACGACCAACACCTGGAACCGGGGCGGGCTCCAGGTGGTCCGTCACCCTACATTCGTCCTCCAAAAAACGAAGGAGGTCCGCGAAGGGCGGGAGATACGAGGCGCTGTCGCCTCCGTACCTCTGCTCGAAACGCCCCTTCATTTCAGCGGGCAATTTGGCGAGGACTATGTGCAGCAGTACAAAGGACCACTGATCCACCGGCAGGTCCAATCGCCTTAGGGAGTTGACCGCTGACAGTAGCGGGTTCAGCAACTCCCTCCGTAACAGGTGTACCCGCGTGATTCGCGGGAGGGCCAAAATCGTGGCCACGTGGGTGTCCGCCAGTAACCGGACATTCTGGTACCTGCTAACCAGAAGCTGGCGAGCCACCTGGTAGTTGTCGTCGCTGATGAGCAGGTGCTGGATTACCGCGCTGGCCTCTCCTCGCAGGGAGGAGCGCAAATAGGCCAACTTCTCACTAGGGGATAAGTCCCGTCGTGAATCCACTAAGCTGTCAAACAGGTTAATGAAGCCCATCCAGGCTGACAGATCCCCATTAAAAGTGGGAATCTCCAAAGTAGGCAATCGGCCTAGCAACGCCGTCGGGGTAGGTTTGACCTCCCCGCTCAAAACCGGCTCCCCCTTCCGAACAGCCAGGGCCCTCTCAGCCGCCTCCGTGAGCTGGTCAGCCAGCTCATAGGCCTGGGCTACATCCTGCTCCAGCTGTTCCGACACGGCATCATCAGCTGGGGGGTTCTCCAAATAATACGCGCGACACTCCATGGCGTGGCGCTCCAGGTCTTGCAGCCGAGCTGCCAGCCCGCCATACCGAGCTAGCAACGCGCCTACCCGGTCGGCTCGGTCTATTAATGTGACCGCACAAGCAAGCCAACGCAAAGCTCCTTGGATGCCAGCCCTGGATACGGCGGTCGGATTCGTAGGAGCCATTTATAATCCGTTTAATAAACAAAGCAAACAAAGAAATATAAAAGTGGTAAACATCAACAAAAAAAACAATAGAAATAGGTCGCGTCACGATAATATAAAACACAATTAAAATTCGGACGACATACACGGACCCTACTATTTTCATAAATTATTAACAACTTACCAATTTCAAGGGCTAACAATATAACGGTATAAACAAAACGTATAGGATTAACGGTATGGCATAACGGCACGGCCAAGTCAACCTCGCAAATCAACTACTAAACCGTTATCAACAAACAAAAACAAAACTATTTTTAATATATATAATACTCGTAATTTAATACTACTAATAATTAAAACTAGTTCCACTTTTTTAACTAGGCAAGCGGACTCGGAACAAACACTAGTATGTGGTACTAATAAACAACACTTTCGAACGAAACTATTCGTCAAATAAATCCGGACACACAAAAAAAAATATACACATCTAGGCGAGTAAACTCGTATCAAATCACTAGTATGTGGTACTAATAAACACACTTTCGAACGAACTATTCGTCAAATAAATCCGGACACACAAAAAAAAATATACACATCTAGGCGAGTAAACTCGTATCAAAACACTAGTATGTGACAACAATTATATAAGTGTCTATCTATTATCGGATCCACCAAGTGAGAAACATTCGCTTCGAGAATTTACTAGAACAATTTCTTAGTACTTCAAATCGTCTCGGGATCTTCAAATACCCTCGAGATTTCAACAAAAAAAAAAAATTTTTAGGTACGCTTTTTAGGTACGCTTTTTATTTTTACTATGAAATTTTATGTAGTTAATTTTAATATGAAAATTAATTATATCAACTACGCTCTGCTACCAAAAACCAAAAATATGATCACGCACAATTGTGATGACCACATCTACTGTGTTCCACAGTTTATTGAAACGAAGGTTTCTCATGCAAAATTCAGTAAATTAAAACTAGTCCTACCTTATGTTATAGAATACTGTCCGTAATCCAGGGGGGCTGAACGCTGTCTCGCCGGCGCGCGCCTGACAAAACGATCTCCACACAACCCCCGATGGGAAACTCTTACAGCTAACACTCTTAGAACTACACAATGCCCTAATAGGCAGCTAAAACTTCCCGGCGCTTTTCAAAGCGAACACACACGGGTCACAAGTCCGTACCCCGACCGGAGCCCTAGTAGGCGCAAAACGAAACCTCGGTCACAAAACGGGTAGGTAACTGGCGCGGCACGTCGCTACAGAAACACACGAACTTGACTCACGGCTGCGTGCGGCGGACTGAGTGCCGTGTTGCGCGGACGGCGCTTGGCGGCGAACCCACGAATGAACGTGAATGAATGAATCACGCGCGGCGTGAACAGATTAATTATTACGTAAAAACATTGACACGATTATTCCACGTTCTTGGGGAGTATATTGTTCCATGTTTATTTTAAATAAATTTTACATTTGTTTACTACACAGTTTTCAATATGAGAATAATATTAAATGTCATATAAAAAAATATAAGTTATTTTTATAGTGCCATTACTTTTGCGCCACCCAGTATATGTATAAGAAACACTATCTCCCAATATCTTTTTTGGTTTGGTACAAAATGTATAGTAAAATTCCTGTCGCTCTTGCCAGAAGATCATCTGGGGCAAAGCCATCTTCTATCTCACTCGTTGCACTTGTAACAAGCCATGCTCCTTAGAAAAGCGGCAACGTTGCAGTCGATTACGTCAACGTGTTCTGTTCCGGTGGCCAAAACTGGAACTAACGTGTTTTGTTCATAATGTCATTTTACTGTCAAGTTGCACTGTCCAACCAGCGCTGCTGTCACCGGAACAGAAAAGATTGTTGATCTATACAAATCGTGTAGTGTTGCCAGGTTAGACGATAACTCTCAAATTATGTGGAAGTAAAAATCAACGAACGCTCCAAAAACAGTATAGAGGTAAATGCTTGGAACACAATTTTTCAATCAACACAATTTTTCAATTTTTCAAAAAAGGCGATCGCTTCGCTGCGCTTCGCGTACGCCTTAAACTTAAACCTATCACGTGTTCTACAGGACTTCCGAGGAAAACTCGCTCTCTGAAATGTCAACGCGATGAACTAGTTTGGCCTAGGAAAAACTAGTTTGTCCTGAAATCGGGTTTGGCCGGTAAAATATACACAGGGCGACCCAAAACTATGCCACATGGAGAGAAAGTACCTTAAATCCCGAAGATATACAATTTTACTGAAAGAAAACTTCATTTTTATTTTAAAAATAAAACGAACTGCATTCAAAGTATTTTAAATAATCGCCTGTATGAACTGGGAATCGAACCTACTGAAAAAAAAAAAAATCTTTTATTTTATTGTACCGATCGAAAGGCTCGATTATACCTAAGCATTTCTTCTAAGTAACATAGCATTTTAAATAAAAGGAAGACTATGAAATTAACATTTAATGTTGAATAACAAGTTTGTGCAGCGTTATGGATAGCCTTTTCTGTGACTGTCGTGCTCAACACTTTAACATTTCAATGTATTACTAATGACAGAAGATTGGAGCAATTTATACCTAATTTCCCTATCATAAGTGTTCGATAAAATTATAATGTGTTAACCGATTCCGTCCGGAGGTCTTTTTAACAAACTCATCTCATCATGCAATTCCTTGAAACGAACACTGTAGCCATGATTTGGGTGACAAATAAAGACACTTTTATTTAGGAAAAACTTGAAAAATTACGTTTTTTCGGAGTTTCATATGTTTATATTTTGTATCCTCTCGGGCATCATACGCCATACGCAAAAGATTTACATGGTGCCTGTGCGGCATCATCCGAATTACGTTATTAAAGGTTTACAACTCCTGAAGTGAGCGAATTCACGCAATTCCTTGTAACGAACACTGTAGCCATAATTTGGGTGACAAATAAAGACACTTTTATTTAGCGGAAACTTTTGAAAAATGTCGTTATAACGGAGTTTCATATGTTTATATTTTGTATCCTCTCGGGCACCATACGCCATACGCTAAAGATTTACATGGTGCCTGTGCGGCATCATCCGCACAGAATCGTTTAAGTAACACCACCTCGATTGGATTAAAAATGTTTGAAGAATTTGGCGCGGTCTATCAGGGCGTCCAATGACTATGCCTGCCACATGGATACCGCACTAGATACTGAAGATAGAATTTTTTATTGAAATAGGTTTTTTTAAATAAAAATACGAACTGCATTAAAAGATTTATTAAATAATAGCATGTCCAAACCGAGAATCGAACCCGCATCAAATTATTCAAACTTTTTGAAACCAATCGAGGGGGTGTTACTTTTCACATTATTAAACATTTATGATAGGGAAATTAGGTATAATTACTCCAATCTTCACTCTGCGATTCTATCTGTGTGGATGCACCATTAAAGTTTTGAGCACGACAGTCACAGAAAAGGCTATCCATAACGCTGCACAAAATTGTTATTCAACATTAAATGTTAAATTTCGTAGTCTTCCTTTTATTTAAGATGCTATGCTACTTAGAAAAAATGCTGAGGTATAACCGAGCCTTTCGATCGGTATAAAAAAATAAAAGTTTTTTTTTACATTCAGCAGGTTCGATTCCCAGTTCAGACAGGTGATTATTCAAAATTCTGTGAATGCAGTTTGTTATCTTTTAAAAATAAAAACGAAGTCTCCTTTCAGCAAAATTTTATATCTTCAGTATTTAAGGTACTTTCCCTCAATGTGGCATAGTTTTGGGACGCCCTGTATATACAAAACTTCTAGCCCAAACAAAGTTCCAAAGTCAAAAATTGTGTTCCAAACATTTCCTCCCTCTATATCTCTTCGTTGACTAGGCTTAACCACAGAATAAATAATAGTGCTAAGGCACAGAAGACTCATTCTGCAAGCTCATTCAAATAAAAATAAATCTTTCTGCGTGGAAATAAAGTACAATTCCGGTTGCTTTGTCATCGCTTGCCTATTGTTATAATAACCTAGAGTTCGCGCATGCAAGCAAAACTGTACCCAATATCTACGCGCGAGCGATTCTATTTCTATGAATGTCTCAAACAGCTCGCTCGCTGGTTAGGGTTGCGAGCAACTTGCGAGTTCGGTTTTGTTGTTTCTTTTGTTATTTCTTTTATTAAGACACCTGTAAACACAACAGTATCTTATATACGGATTATAAGAACGTTTAGTAATCATTGTTCGGTGCACAAAAATCACAGAAATGATCGATCGTTCTACGCGCGAACGTGGAGCGTACGAGCCGAGCGGCATCCTTCTGCCATACGCCTGCCCGGCAGGCGCGCCGGCCGAACGTACCTAAACTGCGGAGTGACACCCCCCTGGCTTAACTTTATATAATATAATAAAAAAAAAAAACATTCGCCGTCATTCAATTCGCTTAAACACATCTTAGATTTCTGCGCGAACTGTTCATTTAAATAAAACACTTTCACGGATTTTGCACGCATTTATTGAACAACTTGGTTAAATTTGCTTGTTACAAAATAAAAAGAAAAATCTATTATTTTTGCACATTTTGGATAATTTTTTAATCTGGATGTGGCAAGTCGGAATACTCTTTGGTCATGTCAAGAAACGTTGCTGCTCGATTTTGTTGTTTGCTGCGTGGGTGTTTTAATACAATATTTATTGTAGAATTAGTGCATATAAATACGTGATCATTGTTGGAAATTACTTATGAAACCTTGGATCTCGAAAGATTTGGATTCCCGAAGGAGGAACACTGCGTCAGCGATGGATTCGTGCGATACCTCGAGCCGACTGGGAGTCTACACGATCAGTAGGAGTGTTTAATAAACATTTTCGTGACTGTGATATAGTTAAAATAAAACAACCCTTAGTTATGTACGCGTATTATTTGATTTTATGGCGCTATAATCAGGAATTCATCTCATCTCATGCGTAAAAGAAATTAGGAGCAAGGAGAAACTGACGTTTATGACGTTGCCAATCCGAGCAACATGGCCTGTAGGGGCGCAAGCAGCCGAGAAATAATAGCGGGCCATGTCTGGGGGCATTGGTATTTTCAATACAATGACAAATTAGTTTCTATTTATGACATAGTTTGTGAAGACTATTAACTGTGATACATTTTGCAGATACGATACCATTTTTGGGCAGAATTTTGGGCATGGGTTAATGGGTGCTTATGATTTTGTTTTTTAGAATGAAGATAATCCTTTGATGAGTGAAAGTGAATTGGAAGAAAGTCTTCAACTGCTGCTTAAGCGTCTGATCGATGAAGATGTCCTCGAGTGCTTTGGATGGCCCGGCGAGTCTGTGGATACTGTAAGTACACTGGAAGTATGAAAAGGTTCTTCAACGTAAGATCTATTTTTATTTGCTCAGTCTAAGTAAGCGATAGACTTGCTTTAACGATTGAGCATGGCGTATTGCGTCGCTATGTCATTTTTAGTACCTACGAGTTGCAACCTCTATGCAACACGTTAATCTATTCAATTTAATTTTTTACATAGAACATCGTTTGCGATGATATAGTTATGGTTACTATTTATTGCTAGAAACACAAATTCAAAGTTACTTATTCCAACTTCGTTGTAAATAGGCCAAGTATAATTTTATATGCAGTTGTCTGCTTAGTGCCTTAGTTTCGAAGGGTACTAAGGGCAATATGACATAATAAAGGAATTGATAATTGAAGAAGATTTTCGGAACTTGACTGTACCTAAATTACATAGTCACTAATACAGACATAGTTATCACTAGGAGAATCAAAACCTCCAACAATTGCATTGACAAAAATATGATCGTTCTATCCCTAAGTACCATGAGTACATAATTAAAACGTTTTTAAGTCGCAAATGTGCTATCGCATTGTTTCTTTTTCTCTTTCGGCTTAATGTTTTTTATAAGCCCCTTCGTGAACAAAATGGCCTACAACCTCGGAACCTTCCTTAAAGCTCACTTAATTGGAGACTAACGGCCGGTTTCAATAACCTATCTCCCGGTAAAAGTAAGCTTATCCTGGTTCTGTTACTAAGCAACCGTTGTTATTTGACACTAACTAACAAAAATACTAGATATTTTAGTAACTAGGCTCAGATAGGCTTATCTTTACCGGGGAGTAGGTTATTGAAACCGGCCATTAGTTGTATGGTTGTTGCATTATAATTTATTGCTTTGTTTTTTGTATCAAGTTTATTAGGACATATTCCATTTTACGTCATTTAATATTTTACCAACCATACATAATATTGATACATCAACGAATGAACCATTGAAACAGGTGCTAGAGAAAGTGATAGAGCATTGCGGCGCTCGCGCTGCGGACAAGGGCCGCTGGAGCCGCGTGCAGCGCCTGCGCGAGAACGCCAAGCACCTGTTCCTGTACGCCGTCGAGGACAAGCACATCGCGCGCATGCTCGACACGCACACCATCGACCAGGTCGTCAAGCACATCCTCGCGCAGGTCGACGCGCCCGACGCGCCCGACGCGCTCGACCTGGACCCCTGACCCACCCGCGTTGCTCTGCTCGAGGGGCCTTCTTTCTATAGCCGTTTCTTCATTGGTCGACGTGCCTGCCTAGCAAGACCATCATTATATCACTACGTCATGCTGTCTTGCTTACACCTTAGTGGGGTATGCAGGACAGCATGACGTGCTATATCATATCGCGTGATTAAAGCCCCTAGGCCGTCTGCCCCAACACGACACGACACTATACCGATACAACGACATCGGTGGACACGTTTTTCTATGTTTATATTATTATTATAATACTGTACTTTAACGACAGCAATCTATGTATACTAACCTACATTTACCTGTATTTGTATGAAATCTTATATCACGCGTAATGAAAGGTCAATATCGCAGGTCCTGCCTGAGAACGCGCCGATGCCGACAATTTCATACAATTATGCGTTCATCGATGTCGATTTCGGGTGTCATTTCGTATCGCGTCGACCAATGAGCATTTCTTCTTTGGCCGCCACGACAGGACACCGGCCAGCCCGACACGACGCGGCGACAGCTATATTCTTCGTTTCATCGACATGATAAAAAATAGAGTCGAGATAAGTCGAAATTTAATTCAATCGGTTTCCACTCACACTCACACATAGAAGCTAGCGTTGTTACACAACCACAACATATGCATAGCAATGTCTGACGACATCAGTTAAAGACTTGGTGCGGTCGGTGTCGGGTCGTGTCGTGTGAACATAGATCCGTGTCGGGTGTCGTTGTTGTGTCGGCCAATGAAGAAACGCCCATCCTTGGTGTACTCGGCGGGTAGGAATAAATTTCTTCATTGCCTAACTTTTGGTTCTACAGTTTCTACTAGGCCTAGGCCTGACACTTCGTTCTGATCATGTTAACTTTTGATATTGATTTTATGTGCCTGACCTAGGTGTTTATTTAAATTGGATCAATCAAATCAATCACTGATTTTAGCATTTCCCTGCGACATATATGGCATAATAATCCTGAATAATGAAATTTAAATTACATAATATGCGGTTATGGGGTAGTTTATTTACGTTTATTTTTATAGATTAAGTAGTTAATATATCTATTAGAGATGAACTTTATTGTTTTCTATGCTTACTTTTATAATTATAAAAATAAGGAAAGAAAAGGAATACTTTAACAGACGACTTTTTATCATCACTATTTTTAATGAATATTTTTTCTTATGTATAAAAATACTGTTTCTATCTTCTTTGGATAAGTCGCTGACTGAAATCTGAATATTCCAATAAATTTAAATATAATTATAATAATTGTTATACTTATAAGCGTTACAATCAATCAAAAGATGGCCGTACTTTTTAAAAATATATTAAATAGAGTTATTCTAGCAGTTTAAAATATAAATATATCATAGGTACTCTAAGATATTTGTTATTCGAGAGATCACTATTTGTTAACGAATATATTCTAAATCATTGAACAATTCTTAAAGCGAACAAATATTATATAGTCCGTTCCATGAGTTGAACTCTTGGAAGAAAATACTCGCAGCTTATTGGTCAATGCGCGCAGCTAGACATAAGCGAGACAATAAGCGAAGGCGGTCTGCTTTGAAAGAAAGGTTTACATGCTGGCGGCCTGGCGGCCACCTACTATGCATTTTTTTTATAAAAACAAATTTCCGTAAACTATCAGTTTTAATAATCAAGGGATTTATTAATATTACCTACTTAACATATTTCTTATTTCTTAAACAGTGAAACTATACAATCCGCGTCATGAAAGTTGAGACTTGACGGATCACGTGGTTCGACTTGCGCATTAGCAATTTCATAAAGGTAAACTTATAAAATCGTCTACTGCGCAGGTAATATTTAATTAACCGCCCTCGGAATCTGAACTTGTAAAGGGCCCCCCAGACGATCAGTTCGCCCGTCGGCAACAGTCTGTCAGTTGGCCGCAATCGGCCACACACTCACAGTTTCGTAAAAGGTTTAGAACTGACGGCTTAATAGTGTGTGGCCGCTGGGGGGCGTGGCCAATGTCGACAGTTATCGGCCGAACAGAAACTACCCACTAATACTAAAATTGACGACTATCAACTGCTAGTGTGTGGCCTCAAAGCCGGCTTTCGACTATTGTCGACAGGCAATGATCGGTCTAGTGTGTGGCCGATAGAGGTCTTTTATTTTTCTCACTAACACCCACGTCCGATCACTGCGAGAGCTATGAACGTACTGAGAAAAATGCGACATGTAAGAAAACCTTAACAAATACAAAGCAGCGGCTATTGAAGGTCACGCGCATACCAATGGGCGCTCACGGACTATTTTCTTTGAAAGCTCGTTTCGTGGAATGTACTTAAAGGGCCCCACAGACGATCAGTCCGCCTGGTGGCAACGTTCTGTCAGTTGGCTGCAATCGGCCACACACTCACAGTTACCTTTAAGATTTAGAAATGCTAATGCTCAGGCATTGTGTGTGGCCGCTGGGAGGCGCGGACCAATGTCGACAGTTATCGGCCGGACAGAAACTACCGACTAACTGACGACTATCAACTGCTAGTGTGTCTCAAAGCCGGTTTTCGAATATTACCGACAGGCAATAATCGGTCTAGTGTGTGGCCGATGATGGAAGTCTCAAACGTCGAGACAGCCGTAGCCGATCCGATCTAGGACGGCAAGCGGACTGATCGTCTGTGGGGCCCTTTAGTTATTTATCAATATTATTGTACATCTTATTTTTTACAAATGTGAATTATTTCTATCAAGACTGTTGTTAAACGAAAGGAAGTATCGACTCATTTACAAATGCTTTTCAATGTTACACTCGCGTGCAATAAAATCGACTCACTGGACTTTTTTCATACACTAGCGTCTCATAGATAGGAAACTATTTGCATCTGTGCAATGATTTTTACGTCGATGAAGAGGCAAAACGACCAATTTTATTATCCAATCACAGTTTAAAAAATTTACGTAATTTACGTTAAAAAGCGTCGTCATTTTGAAGATTTTTGAAAGTGTGATTCGATAATTGGGCGTTTGCCTCTTCATCGAAGTAAAAATCGAAGTAAAAATCGGAGTATCGTAATCGTAGTATATTTCATCTATCACACAAAGTCTTTCAACTCTGAAGTTCTTTTTTTTTATATATTCGAGATAGATTTGCTGTTATCAGGCTTTTTAAAGGTCGAACTGCAACACGCGGCGCGACACTGCAGCAAAGCTCTGTTAGCTCTGCCACATGAGTAACTATAGTAGTTTTTTTACCCTGTGGCTGTGCCTGTGCTGCGCGACTAATATTCTTTTCACTTCTCATGCTCGTAAAGTTCGTGTTTATGTTGGGTATAGGCTGCATAAAATCGCTTTTTATGCTCTAGTGCATAAAGTAAAATCTTCGTCTAAGTCTCAGACTCTAAGACAAAGGTCGTCAGGTAAACAGTCACACAACACACACACACAATTAAACTTCGTTAAATAAACTTATTATAAATTTCATTCTGTTTCTTCAATTTTGTACATAATCGAGGTTAAATTACTAAATTAATCAAACTAGGCAAAATTTGTGAGTTTTCTAGCAAATGTGCCGCGTAAGTACGGTTCGATCGACCTTAGTGGTGATTGTTTCGGTTGGGTCGTTTATTTGTTAGTTTATTTTTATGGACACTACTGGTATAATGAAACAATATCACTATATATTGCTTTAATTGCGAATATATTTTTAATGTTTGACATACATTCTATGTTTACTATAAATTTTGTATGATTAAGAGAGTTTAGACCATTTAGTAGGTAAAAGATTAATAAACAATAATGTTGTAAAATATATAAGGTCCTTCTTAAATAGTGCACATAATTTTAAGGGGTCAATGTACTCATGCATACAAACAACTTTTACTATGGTACCAACATTGAAAACGCGAAAAAGAAATCAGCTGTTCCATAGAAATTTTTAAATAGAATAGACCGAAATGTATGGAACAGCTTATTTTTTTTTCGCGATTTCAATGTTGGTGCCATAGTAAAAGTTGTTTGTATGCATGAGTACATTAACCCCTTATAATTATGTGCACTATTTAAGAAGGACCTTATATAATGAAATGACAATTTAATACTTATTTTGAATCAATAATTTTTTTTATATTTTATTTATCATTTTATAAATTCTTATGACCAGAGACGTATTGCTGTTAGACGATAGAAAGAAGTCCATTTGACTTATATTTTATAAACACAACATAATAGCATTTTAATGTTATTTAAAAAGAGTTACTAAGTTAAGGATGTTACATAGGTACGTATAATTTTTATATTGCTGGTTTTGTAATAGCACAGTTATAAATTGTTTAAGGTATTCTAATTATTTGTAAGTGAAATGGTAATGTTAACATGTGCCTTTTTTCCTGTTTTCATTTAGACAATAAATATCATGATTAATTTAATATTGTTTATTTTACATAAAATATTAAATTAACGAATGAAGAATTTTAAGTATTTTGTTGATGACATTATAACTAAAATATCGTACAACTTGTATTGTATGACACAAGAGAAAAATTAAATATAATAATAAAGGAGAGAAACAGGCAAAGCTTTTTGTAGTAGGTGCTTTTGCCCACTGAGCTGAGGTATATTTATTCTAAAACGTATTGATGTGCTTAGCGTGCGTACTTCGTAGAAGCCCTCATTCAAACGGGCGTTTTTTGGAAGCTTAAACGCGCGTTTTTTCTAACGCTTTGAAATAGAACAATATCACTTGACTTCCCGGCTGACTGCACACGCGGTCGCTTTTTGGACGCTTTAACCCGGGCGCCTTGCAATAGAACGTTTGACTTTTTTGCTACGCTTTTTCTACTGTTAGTCCGTCTAAGCGTCCAAAAAGCGCCCGTGCGAATGAGGGCTTACTGGAAAAACGCCGAACTGTTACGAGCGGTAAGCACTTCTACATTTGAGGTTAGTTTCCATTTTCGTTAGTTTATTTAAGATTAATTTACTGTGATAAACTGTTTTAAGGCCTGAGTTAACCAACAGTCTGGACGTTAACCGATGGTTAGCTGTCGGTTAACCCATAAGAACACCAATCACGTGCGTTGACCAACCAACTAACCAAAGGTTAACGTAACGTATAATTAAATAACCAAAAAATCATAATAATAGGTATAGCAAGGCACTAAACGAAAATAATGGTATTAAATTATATTTATTTGGTTTGTTTAATTGGGTTAACCAACGGCTAACCTAACCGACTATTGGTAAACTCGGGGCTTAGTATGGTTAGAAACGCATTAATGCAGTGTAGCGCTACTCTCTCTGTCTCTGTCGTGTCACTCGTGTCCATTGTAAGTGTATAAACTTCGATCAACTACTAGGTGTTATTGTTGATCGAAGTGTATAAAACAGATAGGTCAGGCGTCCGTCACTCGCTCAAGAACCCGAGATAAGTGCCTACCACTTCGGGTATAATATACCCGCGATATTATCTCGGGATACCAATTCAATAAAATTTACAGCGGCCCACAGTGGATCGATCCCATACAAGCGATGGGACATAAGCAAATTAAAAAATCATTTAACGAATTTCGAAAATCAAGTAGGTCCATCGTATTTGCCTAGTCAAAAGCTATAAAAAACAGTATGAGCATTTTCTTATTGGAACCTTATTTCAAGAAATATGGTACCTAACGTGTTTTATTAGTATGGAAAATGACCTTAAAAATCCTGTAGCTCAAGAGTCCCTTAGTGTTTTGACTTGATTTTTTTATTTATTTATTTATTTAAAAATTCTGTACACACAAAGGTTTTAATAGAAAAACATATACAGAGAAGAAATGTACAAGGGCACAACTTATTCCACATTGGAATATCTACCAGCTGGCCCGCGAGAGGAAATAAACACGGAGAAGGGCAGACAGTGTGTAACTTCAATAAATATTTTAACAGAAATATAAAGAAAATCAACTAAAAAATTATATACATATACTTAAACATACTTAAATAAAATAAAATACATAAAGGTATAATAATACATATAGCGAGAGATAGTTGTGAATAACAAAAGACAGACAGGGGACAGTGTTAAGAACAGGAAGATAAGTAATATTCTTTTAAGCGTTTTTTAAAAAGAGAAATTGTGCGGCAATCGCGTATCTCGGCTGGCAGCGAATTCCAGAGACGAACGGCATGTACGGAGAAGGAATAGGAAGCGAAATCAGAATGGTGGGATGGAAATTTCAGGAGGGATTTTAGATGGGATCTGCATGGAGTGTCAGGCGGGTGTGAAAAGGAGAAACGATCGCGGAGATATGATAGTCTAGTTCAGCCTAGTACTAACGGTAAAAATTTTAATTGCCACTCCTCTAAATACCAACGACGGGTATCGTTGGATTCGTCATGGTCTCCAGATTACGAAACTGTGAGTCGTAATGTAAATTTTTGGTGGAGGGGGGAGGTAGGGGGGGTTAAAGATGGCGGATCAGTACTTCAGTTAAAACGCTCTAGTCTGAGAAATACTGAACCGATGTCTTTGTTTTTGGTTTCATTTGAAAGAGGATAATGTAAACTAAAACTCGTTTATAGACATCAAATACTGTACTATACTGGTTGAGGTGCAATAAAGGAAAACATATATTTTTTAATTAATTAAATTTTTTTTATTGTGAATAATTCAATAAATAGTAAGCTTTCGTGAAAATTATAATACATAAAAACGATAGAAAATTTAATAACCTATTCAAAAAGGTAAGTATCTTTACTCTAAATATATATACGACCATTTAATAGACTTTATAAAGTAACACGGCGCAGCATATCCGAGCCACCGCGACCGGGAAGCCGCGAGTCTATGCCTTAATTAAAACGCTCTATTCTGAGACATACTTAACCGATTTTTTTGTTTTTGGTCTCATTTGAAAGAGAATAATATAAACTAAAACTCGTTTATAGACATCAAACACTGTACTGCATTGGTTGAGGCACAATAAAGGAAAACATTTTTTTAATTTGATTACATTTCTATTATTGCGAATAATTAAAAAATTTGTAAGTTTTTGTGGAAATTATGGTATATAAAAATTTTGAAAATTAAAAAACCTATTCAAAAAGGTAAGTATCTCTACTCTTACATTATATACCACCATTTAATAGATTTTATAAAGTAACACTGCGCAGCATATACGAGCCTCAGGCGACAGGAAAGCCGCGGGTCGTTGCTTTAATTGGAACGCTCTATTTCAGAATACAGCATTTAAATACTTATTAAATAATATAACTTACTTAAGAAAAAATTTTTCGAGAAATATTTTAACTAGGTACTTAAGTAGGTACCTACTTATTTAACTGACCAATGTATTGCCATAATTATATTGATTGAAACATACGTCTTGTTAACGTGACAAACATACAATTTTTGCTTATTTTTTACACAGCCATATCTAGCTGTTCGGCATCTACTTTTGCACTGGCATGCCACCAACTCTAGTCCATTGGTTAATAGATATTGGAGACTGGAGGCTAGTTATATAGTTACTGTTATCAAATTACCCTCTCTTAAATGCCAACCCCAAAGTTCTGGTGAAGGCAACATTTGTAATGCTTTATCGGCAGTTTTCCAAATGAATGTTTGATAGTTTGCTCTTTGTAGATGATGGCCAAGTGCTTCAGATCTGGGTGGCAACTTTTCTAAGCTATTTATGTTTGGAATATCGTTATTATTTATTTCACTTGGTTTATTATGGAGTGTACATTTTTAAAACAAATTTCTCAGCACTCTCTATTTCTTCATCATAGACGTGTGTATTATTTCCAAATGTTTTTAAAAGCTCATAGTGTTCCAATAGGACAGGCTAACAAGCTTTTTTTGAAAATATCGTGCACAGGAACATATTTAGGTATTGTGCCATATTGAACCCATACTTAGTTTGGTAACTTATCGCTTTGATGAATCAGCAAAAGCAGAATCAGTATTACGACTGTGAATCACTACTGTTTCAAATCTTCGCTGGGCAGCGTCTATACTATAGACGATAGATAGTTATTTTTTAATGATGAATGAAGCGTTCCCATTTCTTAGGTCGTATCTGAATTAGCGATACTTTTGACTGCAGGCAGGTGGTGTCAAAGATATATCTATTAAAAGCTTCCACGAACACTGAAAAATAAACTTTCCATTTGCAAATTGATCACGAGGAAGGTGACACGAGGATCATACTACATAACAGACGCTGCCCAGCGAGGATTTGAAACAGTAGTGATTCAGAGTCGTCATACTAATGTTCTGCTTTTGCTGATTCATCATATCGATGAGTTACCAAACAAAGTATGCGTTTAATGTGGCATAGCCACATTACCTAAATATGTTCCTGTGCACGATATCAGCAGGAGTCTTGGTGCTGAAAAGCAGTCTCTGCTTGCTTACCACGCCATCACAGGCTGTGATACAACGAGTTCTTTTACTGTATTGTCAAAAAAAGCTTGTTAGCCTGTCTTATTGGAACACTATGAGCTTTTAAAAACATTCGGCAATCATACACACCTCTAAGATGATGAAATAGAGAATGCTGCGAAGTTTGTTCTAAAAATGTACACTCATACGAAACCAAATTATAGAGAAAATATATAAAGAAAATACTGTGTCACCCAAAATTATGATAAAATTTTACTTATTTATTAAGTACTAGCAGATCCTCACGGTTTTACCCGCGTGGTATCCGTTCCCGTGGGAATATCTGGATAAAATATAGCCTATGTCTAATGGTCAAAGAACTTTCTGAATCGGTCCAGTAGTTTCGGAGCCTAATCGAAGCAAACAAACAAACAAACAATCAAATCTTTCCTCTGTGTAATATAAGCATAGATAAATAAAATCGATCAACTTAGAGCTGCAATGTTGGTAAACATAAATAGCTTAGAAATGTTGCCAACCAGATCAGAAGCACTTGGCCATCATCTACAAAGAGCAAACTATCAAACATTCATTTGAAAAATTGCTGATAAAGCATTACAAATGTTGCCTTCACCAGAACTTTAGGGTTGGCTGGCATTTAAGAGAGGGTAATTTGATAACAGTAACTAGCCTCCAGTCTCCAATATCTATTAAAGGACTAGAGTTGGTGGCATGCCAGTGCAAAAGTGGATGCCGAACAGCTAGATATGGCTGTGTAAAAAATAAGAAAAAAATGTATGAAAGGTGTTTGTCACGTTGATCAAGACGTATGTATCAGTCAATATAATAATTATGACAATACATTGGACAATTAAATAAGTAAGTACCTAGTTAAGATATTTGTCGACAAAAATATTTCATTAGTAAGTTATATTATTTAATAAGTATTTAAATGCTCTATTCTGAAATAGAGCGTTTAAATTAGAGCAGCGACCTGCGGCTTTCCAGTCGCCTGAGGCTCGTATATGCTGCGCCGCGTTACTTAATAAAATATATTAAATGGTCGTATATCATTATATACGACCATTTAATATATTTCATTAAGTAACGCGGATTTTTAAGAGTAGAGATACTTACCTTCTTAAATAGGATATTAAATTAAAAAAAAATATATACGGCATAATTGTCACGAAAACTTACAATTTTTTTAATTATTCGCAATAAAAGAAATGTAATCAAGTAAAATAAAAATGTTTTCCTTTATTGTTCCTCAACCAGTGCAGTACAGTATGTGGTGTCTATAAACGAGTATCTATATATATAAAATTGAGGGGACATAACTCACTCATCACGAAATCTCGAAAACTACTGGACCAACGAAGATGTAATTTGGCAGGAAGGTAGATTATGCCTAGGAGACGTCCGCTAAGAACGGATTTTAGGAAACTCCCCCCCTAAAGGGGTAAAATGGGGGGGTTAAGGTTATATGAAACTTCTTCATTAATGGATTTAGAAGCACGAAAATTGGTACGTTGGATACTGGTTATGACTGAAAATGATCTGGGTAAGCAAAGTAAAAAAATCTCCCCCTTAATAGGGTAAAATGGGGAGATAAAGTTTATATGCAACTTCTTTATTTCTGAACTTAGAAGTATGAAAATTGGTATGCTGAATACTGATCACGATTGAAAATTATCTGCGTAAGCGAAGTTAAAAAACTCCCTGATAATGGGGTAAAACGGGCGGATTAAGCTTATATGGAACTTCCTCATTTCTAAACTTAGAAGTATGAAAGTTGGTATGTTGGATACTGGTCACGATTGAAAATGATCTGCGTATGCGAAGTTATAGAAAACCCATAATAGGGTTATGGGTTTTAGAAAGTGGGGATTAAGGCTTATATGAAAACTTCATTCTGGAGTTAGGAGTATGGAAATTGGTATAAAGAATACTAGGTCATCATTAAAAATGATCTGCGCAGGCAAAATAAAAAAACCCCTAATAGGGTAGAAAGGGGGGGGTTAATTTTTATATAGGGTGGGTGGGGGTATTAAAGATACAGAGTTTGGATGTTTATGGCTCAATCACAACTAAACGGCTAAATCGATTGTAATAATTGAACTCTGGCCTGGAAAATTTCATACGGTTTTTTTTACTCGGGAAAAAGTACAGTTCCCGTGGAATACAGTTTTTTTTTATTCACTTTATTTTCGTGCAAAGCAAAAAGTTCTTTATGCATTGGAATAAAACTCAAGAAAATCAGTATTACACATTTTTTAGGAAAGTTTTGACTTGATTTTTTGCATTTTGGTAGTTCAAGAGTAGGAGAATGTTCGAATATTATTCATACGAAAGTAGCTCCTGTTTGTCTAGGTTATGCCTTTATATATACCACCGATCTGGCTTTCATGAAATTTGGTATATAGAGCAGTGGGTAGCGTGCTCGGCCTGCGATCGCCGCGGTTATCTGACTTTTGCAATGGTCTATCACGGGATTGCTGTTAAAAAATATATCGTGCTTCGGAAGAGACGATAAGCCTATGTTTCTGGCAGCATTTGGATTGGTTCATACACCATAACTTCAATGGGCCCGTGTGGAAGGTCATGGACCATTCTCCTTATCCATCTATATGAAGGCCTGTGCCCAGCAGCAGAGACAGTTAAAGGCCCTGGAAAGGATATTTTACTTTTTACCACGGGAAATCTCATTGCTATGAAAAATCACTTTAAGCGCGGGCTAATTTGGGGGCAGAAATTGGTATTTATGTAAGTAAATAATTTGGCAAGGGTTATAATAGGCTACTTTTACTTTTTACCACAGGATAGTATCATATTCCCACGGGAAAATCAATAAGTAGGTATTATTTGTTTGTCCATCTTTCACGTCCAAACGGAGTAACGGATCAATCTGATTTTTGGTACGGGAGTAGATTGGGAGCTGGAGAGTGACATAGTTTATCCCGGAAAATATCACAGTCCATCTAGATAATGTTGTGTAATACACGCGGGCGAAGCCGTGGGCGGAAAGCTAGTTAGTCTATATTATCCTCTTTCGAATGAGATAAAAAACAAAGAAATCGGTTTAGAATTTTTTAGAATAGAGGTTTTTAATTAAGACCTAGACCCGCGGCTTCCCGGTCGCGGTGGCTCAGATATGCTGCGCCGTGTTACGTTATAAAGCCTATTAAATGGTCGTACATATGTTTAGAGTAGAGATACTTACCTTTTTGAATAGGTTATTAAATTTTCTATTATCCTATGTAATATAATTTTCACGAAAGCTTACTATTTTTTGAATTATTCGCATTAAAAAAATGTAATAAAGTAAAAAATATATGTTTTCCTTTATTGCGCCTCAACCAGTGCAGTACAGTATTTTAATATCTAAAAATGAGTTTTAGTTTATATAATCCTCTTTCAAATGAGACCAAAAACAAAGAAATCGGTTAAGTATTTCTCAGACTAGAGCGTTTTAACTGAAGTACTGATCCGCCATCTTTAACCCCCCTACCTCCCCCCTCCACCAAAAATTTACATTACGACTCACTGTTTCGTAATCTGGAGACCACGACGAATCCAACGATACCAGTCGTTGGTATTTAGAGGAGTGGCAATTAAAACTCACGATTTAGACGACTTTTTCACAAAACTGCACTAGACTATGAAGGATAGGAAGGATTGTAAAGGACATTGAAGAGGAGACAGAGTATTCTTACATTCCTACGCAGACGTATAGGGAGCCACTTGAGTGCCTTCCGGAAGTTGGAGACATGGTCATACTTGCGTAGGCCGAAGATGAAACGAATAGCAAGATTTTGAAGGCGCTCAAGTTTATTTAGTAGAAGCTCGGTGGCATCTAAGTAACAGACCTCAGCGTAGTCGAGAAGAGGTAGAATGAGTGACTGTGCAAGAGAGATTTTAGTGGGTAGAGGAAGATAACTTTTAGTGTAGTCAATGAAGCTAGTTGACCCCCACAGTAATTCCTCAGTCACAAAAAACTTTACAGCATGATAAAGTATCAATAAATTAAAAGTATGGTATAAATTTCCAAAAAATAATAATAATAGAAGGCTAGGTATTTTTTTATGAAAGTCTTATTTCATATATCTTTTTTAGGAAAAATGCTCCGTCTAAACTTTCTTCACAGGACATATTCAAGAAACGTATAAAAACAATAATATGAAATATATCCAAAAAAATATCCCAGCAGAAACACCAATTTTTAATAAAACAATTGGGGTGACTTGAACTGAAAAATGTCTCTGTCGAACTTTTTAACGGAATTATACCATTTTGCCAAGCATACTCATGCTTGAAAAAAGTTTTGGATTTTTATCAAGTTACTAGTATAAATAACTCATTTGGTAAAATAAATTTGGACTGAGAAATTACTCGGTTCAATATATAAACAGATTTGTTTATTTAGGTATAAATACCTAACTTCCGTGTGAGTTTTTTTTTGGATAATCATTTAAAAGTTTATGGCTCATGCTATTTTATAACCCAGCAAAGTTTCATCGACTGAGGAATTTGTGTATGGGTCTCCATACAAAGAATATGTTCATTGCCTACACTATTTGGAGACATTTAAGAGTGTGAAAGGAAAAGTAAACTTTGCGACTGACGTCAGCGACATGTGTCGCCCAGGAGAGGTTGGAGTCCAAAATCAAACCCAGATTCTTCACCGAGTCACTATATGGAATATGTATACCATCAAGCAACAAAGGAGGCAGTTGAAGTTGACAGGCTAAGTTAAGCGTATGTCTACTTGCATAGTGTCTAGCCCAGGTGGATATTAGATTTAGATCGTCATTTATCATAGCTATAGCTGTGTCTGTGTCATGTTCTTCAATTTTAAAATGTCGATAGAGCTGCAAGTCGTCTGCATAGAGATGGAAATTGGAAGATATGACTCTGGTAACTGAGTTAATGAAGATGGAGAAAAGGAGCGGTGAGAGAACACCGCTTTTTTATATGTTAATATGACATATATTTGCTACATTTTCCCCAAACAAACTCGTAAGGGGCGCGCGGCGCGCACCTAGTTTGTTTGGAGAAAATGTAGCAAATATATGTCATATTGACATATAAAAAAAACAAGTCGAAACACGAAGGGACTCTAGAGCTACAGGATTTATAAGGTCATTTTCCATACTAAGAAATCACGTTAGGTACCATATTTCTTGAAATAAGGTTCCAATAAGAAAATGATCATACAGTTTTTAATAGCTTTTAACTAGGCAAATACGATGGACGTACTTGATTTTCAAAATTCGTTAAATGATTTTTTAATTTGCTTATGTCCCATCGCTTGTATGCGATCAATCCACTGGGCCACCCGCCCGAGCGCGATAGAATATATGCGATAGAACGAGATGTTGCCGCCGCTTTTTCGAGCCGACACGGGGAGTAGGCCTGCTATTATTAAATTCTGTGGATAGGTATTGTGTGTCGCGTGATCGCGTCACAATCACAAGCACAACACATGTATTTCCAACTTTAGTTTTCCTCCCCATTCCCTTGAAAGTGGCGCTTCAGTCGCCTCCGATATTCGAAATTGAGCTCTATTGCTATGTAGGTAGATAAGAATCTCCAGTATAGTTCCAGTAATATGCCTGGCTGAGGGACTTTTCTTTATATATGTTAAAAGGACTCTACGTTAAGGCGCTACTCGGAAAAAGTATGGACTCTTTGATATAAAACTATATGATGGTTACAGTTGTTATAAATCTGGTAATAAGATATATATTTCTTCATACCTTTATCTAGAATCGTATAGTTTCAGAAACACGATTTTATGATTTTGGCTCGACACTTTTTATTTTCGAAAATACCTCTAAAAAATAAGAAATATCAAGATTATTCTTAAATTGGGATACATATACTATTGAAAACTGGTTTAATTAGAGGACACCAACAATAATATTTAGGATCGTATAGAAGCATTTTTTTAAAATCGCTATAGTTTTTGAATACGAAGTGATTTTGTGTTTTTTTTGTGTAATTGGCAAAATCGGTCTCGATCCCGCGCGCGTCGTTTTCTCATTGCTATCTCGCTTTAGCATAATTTTTCCGAGTATCGCCTTAAAATAGCCATTTCTACGATAAGCGTTTCCTGTTACATTTAGGCTCGAGTTCACCAACAGTCGGTTAGTTGGTGTTAACGCAAGTTATTGGTGTTCGTATGGGTTAACCAACGGTTAACCAGCGGTTAACGTAACCGACTGTTGGTTGGTGAACTCGGGCCTAATTATTTTTAGGCGGGCCTTATTATTATTTATTCTTAACTATGGCTGTAGAAGCTTGATGTGCATACAAAACCCGCAGTGTATAACGAACTCACGCCGCTTCTCCATCTACCGGAGCGGAAACCGCAGCAGTGGGATGGACGCCATTAGCAGGGCAGTTTTTTTAAGGCTTCAAAATAACTGCTATTAGCGCTTTTGGTAAGCCTCCTAGGGGGCTACCGCGTAACTTTATGGGTATGAACTTCATACGTTTTTGGGAACTTTAAGTTGATTTTATAAAGAAAGTAGCCGCTATCAGTTCCTTGTTTTGTGAGGTCGGGTATAACGATAACTAGCTAGCAACGTTCAACCGAACAAAGCAGCAAAAATCTATCAAAATAAGGAATTCAAATGACAGTTGAAGCCCATACCCATATCCATATTTCTTAGCCGGTAGCCCCCAAATTGACTCAAATAAACAAATTGACCAAATTCCCTGTTACTAGCTTCGAGCAACGCGGGCCTTCCGTTCGGACGGAAGACCCGCGTTGCTCGAAGGTTACTAGTAACTATTATTAAATTCTGTAGATAGGTATGTGGTGTGGCATATAATCTGTTTTTTCCGTTTGGACAGATTTTCGTTTCGACAGATGTTGTTTCGACAGATTGTAATAATAATGATTTTGGCTCGACACTTTTTATTTTCGAAAATACCTCTAAAAAAGAAGAAATATCAAGATTATTCTTAAATGGGGATACATATACTATTGAAAACTGGTTTAATTAGAGGACACCAATAATATTTAGGATCGTATAGAAGCATTTTTTAAAAATCGCTATAGTTTTTGAATACGAAGTGATTTTGTGTTTTTTTTGTGTAATTGGCAAAATCGGTCTCGCTCCCGCGCGCGTCGTTTTCTCATTGCTATCTCGCTTTAGCATAATTTTTCCGAGTATCGCCTTAAAATAGCCATTTCTATGATTAGCGTTTCCTGTTACATTTAGGCTCGAGTTCACCATCAGTCGGTTAGTTGGTTTGGTTACGCAAGTTATTGGTGTTCGTATGGGTTAACCAACGGTTAACCAGCGGTTAACGTAACCGACTGTTGGTTGGTGAACTCGGGCCTAATTATTTTTAGGCGGGCCTTATTATTATTTATTCTTAACTATGGCTGTAGAAGCTTGATGTGCATACAAAACCCGCAGTGTATAACGAACTCACGCCGCTTCTCCATCCACCGGAGCGGAAACCGCAGCAGTGGGATGGACGCCATTAGCAGGGCAGTTTTTTTAAGGCTTCAAAATAACTGCTATTAGCGCTTTTGGTAAGCCTCCTAGGGGGCTACCGCGTAACTTTATGGGTATGAACTTCATACGTTTTTGGGAACTTTAAGTTAATTTTATAAAGAAAGTAGCCGCTATCAGTTCCTTGTTTTGTGAGGTCGGGTATAACGATAACTAGCTAGCAACGTTCAACCGAACAAAGCAGCAAAAATCTATCAAAATAAGGAATTCAAATGACAGTTGAAGCCCATACCCATATCCATATTTCTTAGGCACATGGTGCAACGCCATTTTTGACGCCTTTGCCTTTGTTGTTTTGACTTTGACATTTCATGACTGACGTTTTTTGACAGTGACAGTGACAGCGTTCGTTCAGTCAGTTTTTCTGTGGTTTTTCTATCTGTCAAAGGAAGGAGGGCCATAGCTAGAAACAGCTTGAGACCTATCAGAGGATTTAGTTAAAAAATAGTTGATTTCTAAGCAAAACTCCATGTAATTTCTAATGGTCAATTAAAACTGCTATGACCAAATGAGTTAGGCCCTCAGTTCATCAATTGTCAAAAATTTGCTGTCACCTGTCAAAGTAATTAAGCATTGATTGTTAATAATTTTTAAATCCGAATATAGTAAAGAATTCGTGAAATCTTTTCAGAAGTTTTCAATTGTCTAGAATATACCGTTACAGATTTATAAAGGTTTAGCTTGGGCTCTAAGTTCATCAATTTGTACAATAATGAATCTTCCAAAGGAGATGGTAAAAGCTTGTATGGAGTTTGGTACCACTTGTGAGCACCATTTTTTCCTAAAGATATCATCCCAAGAAATCAGATTCTCATTAGATTTTCTTATTATTTTACCAAATAACGCGGCAAATAAATTTTTAATTTCGGCTTTATAAAACGTAGGAAGCCATTTTAGGGTGTATTCCACTTATTAAAGATCTTTGTCCATTATGCATTTGACTAAAGAAATTATCAATGAAACCATTATGAATTTGTCCTCGTCCAATTTCTGCGATCCAATATTTGATAAAAGAGTCGAAGTTCTTTAAAAATAGTCCATGTCTAATAGAAAATTAAATATTTAAATGGGATAAGTGTTATAAAAGAAGTTCTCTAATAAATAACTCTGATGCTAGCTTAGCTATTGAATGAACATTTAAGTGTATGGTTAAGGAAGTCTTAAGCTTGAGACTTTTAAATTATTTTTATGCATTCACAATGCAATTTTGTAAGTATAGGAAAAATGTGATAGTAAAAAATGTACAGGATGGCCGATCAGGGGGGCTACCGCGTAACTTTATGGGTATGAACTTCATACGTTTTTGGAAACTTTAAGTCAATTTTATAAAGAAAATAGCCGCTATCAGTTCCTTGTTTTGTGACGTCGGGTATAACGATAACTAGCTAGCAACGTTCAATAGAACAAAGCAGCAAAAATCTATCAAAATAAGGAATTCAAGTGACAGTTGAAGCCTATACCCATATTTCTTAGCCGGTAGCCCCCCAGGGGGGCTACCGCGTAACTTTATGGGTATGAACTTCATACGTTTTTGGGAACTTTGAGTCAATTTTATAAAGAAAATAGCCGCTATCAGTTCCTTGTTTTGTGACGTTCGGGTATAACGATAACTAGCTAGCAACGTTCAGCAGAAAAAAGCAGCAATAATCTATCAAGATAAGGAATTCAAATGACAGTTGAAGCCCATACCCATATCCATATTTCTTAGCCGGTAGCCCCCCAGGTTGGCCGACCATGATAGGCCATCGTGTGTACAGGGCCGGTTTGCGTGTGATTGCCGTCTGCGAGCAACGCAAACTGCCCCTGTACACGATGGCCCATCATGGTCGGCCAACATGATCGGCCATCCTGTACTGGGAGCTTTACAGTTGACCGCGTCATAGTAGTGGCTCTCGTATGAAACGGCCCCCGTACCGGCTAAAAACTCTGGGTATGGACATGGGCTTCATTTGACATTTGAAGCCCATATAAGATGCAAATAAGCCAAGGAATTTATAAGTACTACGTACAACTACTACTTATAAATTCTTTGTTGTAGGGACAAAATATAAGTTTCAAGTGTCAAATAAAGCATAGGCTTTATTTGACACTTGAAATTGTCAAAATGATCAAGATAAGGAACTCAAATGACAGTTGAATGGGGGGCTACCGGCTAAGAAATATGGATATGGGTATGGGCTTCAACTGTCATTTGAATTGCTTATCTTGATAGATTTTTGCTGCTTTGTTCTGTTGAACGTTGCTAGCTAGTTATCCTTATACCCGAAGTCATTGTTTTGTGACGTCGGGTATAACGATAGCTAGCTAACAACGTTTAACAGAACAAAGCATCAAAAATCTATCAAAATAAGGAATTCAAATGACACTGAAGCCCATACCCATATCCAGATTTTTTAGCCGGTAGCACCCCCGGTCTAGGCCGACAGGCGACGACCGTTTGTGGGCTCATTTAGTATGAGTTTAGCGAACTGTATTCGTCTTTGAGTATTCACAAGTATTAGTAATTGAAAACTATCGCTCTTTCTCCTTCATGTCCTTTGACTGCTTTACCGACATGATCAGGTGGCTTACCACAAGCTCTAATAGCAGTTATTTTTAAGTTGAGAGAGTGAGACGCCGCTATACGGCGTGTAAAGCGGCGTCTCACTCTCTCAACTTAAAAATAACTGCTATTAGAGCTTGAGGTAAGCCACCAGTTCATCCGAAATCAACTGATATGGGGTTCTGACAGGCCGTTGCCGACAGGCGAACTGACCATCTGTGGGGCGCTTAAGGACACTGACAATGACAAGCCATTCCCAACAGGCCGACTGATCATCTGTGGGGCCCTTGATGCCCCCAGTACACGATGGCCGATCATGGTCGGCGACCATGACCAATACATCGTACATTGACACTTTTGAACGAACAAGTTTAAAAAGGTTCTTTCAAAAGTGTCAATGTACGATGTATTGGTCATGGTCGCCGACCATGATCGGCCATCGTGTACTGGGGCCATAAGAATGTTGCCGAAGTCACGCCGAACTTACCGAAGTTACCAGTTCATAAAAATAACCATTCTTATTTATTTATTTGCCAATTATTCTAATAACTTTGAATTTTTTAAGGGGCACCATGTTATTTTATACATTTTTCCGTAACTTTTGTGTATATGCTCACGAGTGGTACCAAATCTTTACCATCTCCTTTGCAAGTAAACTAAAGAAATACATAAAAATACTTTGAATTTCTGATTCTTTAACACTTCTGGGAATTTCTAACGTAGAAACAATGGTGCAAACGTTAATAGTTTAGTAATAATTGGAATTTTTTTATTTTGACAATTGATGAACTGAGGGCCTGACGTTTTCGGTTCTACTGACTAGGCTTCGCCACATAGATTTATGAAACTAAGCTTACGTTTTTTTAGGAAATCTTTACTAGAAGTTGACCTAGCATCCGTTTCTCTAAGTACCATACTTTCAGAGATTGAATTTTTTAATTTTTGTGAGAACAAAATTGACAGATGGTGACCATCGATTTTTACTTTTTTTAAGAACGGTATTATTATAACAAAGTGTAAAAAAGACGTCAACTATTTCGACAGTACAGTGCCACAAACTTTGCTGTGCCGGTGGCCAAAATGTGAAACTAACGTGATTTTTTTTAATGTCATTTTGCTGTCAAGTTGATGTCCAACCATAGCGCTGCTGGCGGCTGAAGTTCTTAGAAGTCAGGGCCGGTTAAATTACTACAAAAAAAAGAAAAACGTACGTAGCGCCGCTGTCACCGGCACAGAAAAGGTTGTGGCACTGTAGATGCCAGAATAATAAACAGTCTAAATAACCGCGGTGAACGTCGCGAGTGCGCATTTTTACACTATGTTATAATAATACCGTCCTTAAAAAAAGTAAAAGATTATGGTCACCATCTGTCACTTTTGTTCTCACAAAAATTAAAAATTCAATCGCTGAAAGTATGGTACTTAGAGAAACGGATGCTAGGTCAACTTCTAGTAAAGATTTCCTAAAAAAACGTAAGCTTACTTTCATTAATCTATGTGGCGAAGCCTAGTCAGTAGAACCGAAAACGTCAGGCCCTCAGTTCATCAATTGTCAAAATAAAAAAATTCCAATTACTACTAAACTATTAACGTTTGCACCATTGTTTCTACGTTAGAAATTCCCAGAAGTGTTAAAGAATCAGAAATTCAAAGTATTTTTATGTATTTCTTTAGTTTACTTGCAAATTTGGAAGATTCATTATTGTACAAATTGATGAACTGAGAGCCCAAGCTAAACCTTTCTAAATCTGTAACGGTATATTCTAGACAATTGAAAACTTCTGAAAAAATTTCACGAATTCTTTACTATATTCTGATTCAAAAATTATTAACCATCAATGCTTAATTACTTTGACAGGTGACAGCAACTTTTTGACAATTGATGAACTGAGGGCCTGACTCATTTGGTCATAGCAGTTTGACTATTAGAAATTAAATGGAGTTTTGCTTAGGAATCAACTATTTTTTTACTAAATCCTCTGATAGGTCTCAAGCTGTTTCTAGCTATGGCCCTCCTTCCTTTGACAGATGTTTTTTCTTTCGGTGATCGGTGTCAAAGTTTTGCTTGCTGAGCTGAGTCCACCTGAGACTAGTCCAGACTAGTCTATATAATTTGTGCACCTGAGTCTGTGCAGGACATTGGAACTTGCAGCAAGTTATTATTTTTTGTACTATTCAAACAAATATTATATTTTTAAACTAATCATGACTTCCACTGCTCCTCTTATTGTTAGATTACTAGCTTCATCAGTGTCTGTAGCAGGTAGAGCGGGAAAGATAGTGAGAGATGTGATGAGCAAAGGGGAACTGGGTATAGTGGAAAAGGTTCGTGGATTGTTTGTGTTGTGTAATTTTTACCGTTATCAATGAAGCAGTAAGTGGTGAAAGTTTGCGTACATATTCCATAACTTGTTTTTCTTCTTTAAAGTAGTGTGTCAAATTTATACCCTTTTTCGCAGGGTAAAGACGATTTCCAAACAGAAGCAGACAGATCGGCGCAAAGGTGCATCATTGCATCACTTGCGGCACAGTATCCAAAATTAAGTATCATTGGTGAAGAAGATAATCCTGATAACGATGTAAGTGTCTAAAAATGATTACTACTTTTATCTATGATTAAAGAATATCATGACTTGGAAATAAATAATTTAAATTTAATAACTGAACTTTTCTTTCTGTGTATCCAAAATCATATTGGTAAATGTAAAAAATATATAAGTGGGAGTCAAATGTTATGATTTGAGGAATAAAGGATTATAGAAATTGTTTTCTAATTTTAGCAGGGAGATGTTCCAAGTGACTGGCTGGTGTCTGATGCAGACAGAGAAGTATTGCTGTTGAACTGTCCTGAAAACCTTCGGGGTGTGCAGGAGGAAGATATTGTAGTTTGGGTAGATCCTCTCGACGGGACATCAGAATACACTCAAGGTTTGTATATTAAATTATACACAAAGTTGTTGCACCTAATATGGTTAGTTCAATAACAATACTCAAACAATTTTGAAGTACCTATGCAAGTAATTTGGTAGAATAATTTGTGAAACTTTACTCTTATAATAATTTTAGGTGCCCTCATGTTGAAAAGGAATCCTTGGGAACGATGGAAAATGTACTTAATGCATCCATTTATTAGTATGAAGTGGTATCTAAGTTTACTACAATCAAATTATGGTAAATGCTAAACATTACAGATATTTTTGGGCTTAGCGGTTTTGATATATTTGAGAATTTCTTGACAGTGATCTGTATTTGCATGATGGCATAGTTTATGTGTTCTCTAGCATGTTAGTTAAGTTACAGAAAGAATTATGCACTTTTTCATATAATAATGCATATCTTGATGTAAAATAACAAGTAAAACTAAGCAGAACTTAAATTTCTTTCATTTATTGAATTGTGTAAAAATCAATTATAATGTTATTTAAAAACTTAACAAAATCAGATTTTCATTGTATTGTATTATTATTAACCAACACATTGAAACTAACTTTAAATTATGTAGTCAGCCACAAAGCATAGTATCAATCCAAATTACTAATGTATTTTTTTCACAAATTCAATTATAACTTTTATAACAAGTCTCAAGGATTTTAATCAATAGCAATTTGTAAATACTCAATACCTAACAACCTTCAATACCTTTCACTTTCTTTATACAACACTAATAAGTACTTTAAGTAGTGCCAGGGCCAGATATCATTTATTTTTTAAAATACAATCAGATATTATTTCTTTTTTGTTGCAGGCTTTTTAGAACATGTCACTGTTCTGATTGGAATATCTGTGAATGAAAAGCCCGTAGCTGGTGTGATTCACCAGCCCTACTATAAAACTTTTGTGGGTGGTGAGAAGAAGCTGGGCAGGACAATATGGGGACTGCAGGACGCGGGCATCGGCGGTTACGCTCCTGCGCCGCCTCCCGACTCTTTGATCATCACAACAACTAGAAGCCATTCCAATCCCCTTGTAGAAAAAGCTTTGCAGGTCATGAACGCGTCACAAATTCTTAGAGTTGGTGGTGCAGGCTACAAGGTATAACATATTTTGAGACTTAATCTTTAATTATGCCGTGTAGTGCCGGCTTAATCTTTGAAGTATACTGCCTATCTAATATTGATACAATGATTTTTATCAGGTGAAAGATAAACTTATGTAATATTTTAAGTTATTGTGTTTTTGAACAATACTTTCTGCTTAAAACAACATACTTAGATGAAACATTTTAAAAGCTAGATATATTAAAAAAGTTAATCTAACATATTTAAGAATACAAGGAATAATAATTTGCTATACTATTGTTAATTTTTGTCTTTATAGGTTCTGCAGTTGTTAGAAGGGAAAGCATCTGTTTATGTATTTGCCAGTCCTGGTTGTAAGAAGTGGGACACATGTGCCCCCGAAGCCATACTCTCAGCCGCTGGTGGTAAACTGACAGATATTGTAGGCAATTCCTACAAGTACGGTGCAAAGGTATCGCATCCCAACAAGATGGGAGTCCTGGCCGCTGTCAACGAGGAACTCTACAAATACGCTCTTAGTAAAATACCACAAGAATTGACGGAAGCACTAGCAAACAAGTAACTTAAAATGCTGTTAGCTAATTGTTGCTATAAATTCTTACATGAAATATTAAATCAAAATATACCTTTATAAATACTGTTAATTATTTACATAGGACAGTGATCAGTGATCTCTTCTATTATGTGTATATAAATTATATTACTGTAATAATGTAAGTTTGAGGTTTCCCTTTGTAACTGTTTAAAAGAGAAGTACATATTTTATTTTATAGTGAATTAATTGCATCCTTGCCATGTTAAAATTTAATTATCTTGTTGTATAATCTTTAAACATTGACAATTAATGATATTGTTTGTTGATGTGTACTTATATTTTTACATACTAATCCATTCCAGGAGGTAGTGCAATTCTTATGAGGATTGATTAAGTTTAGTCCAAGCAATGATTATAAAATTGAATTTATTTTATAGATATTTTGATTTAAATTAGCATCCCAGACGAATTAATAAAACATTTTATAAACAAACCGTTTATTATAAAACAAATTATAGCGATTTTATTTTAGAGTCCAAATCTCATTCTACATTCATGACTACACATACACATATTCTTAGCACAGCTAATGATTAGAAGTCAAATAAAATGTATAAACAAGCATCGAATTGCACGCAACACTAACGAAACGAACTTAATACTATTTGTCAATACATACCGGATTTTAGCTATACTTCGTACAAAGTAGCATGGTGTCCTATGACAGTTCATTTTCGTGCAAAGCAAAATGTTGCTTCTGTGCATGGAATAGGGTATAATTTTCCTAGCATAAGCTGCATTGAAAAATGCTTTTTTGCTTGGCATGAATGAGCTGTCAAAGGACCCATACTACATTGTACAAAGTATAAAAAATTGCTTTGGTCTATTTTAAAGTTTGCTCTTTGGTATTTGTACTAGTTTCTTGAGCTCTCGCCTCAGAATCTTGCCCGACGGATTCTTTGGGATTTCGTCTACGAAGCGAACACCACCGCGCAGGTGCTTTGTAGACGATACCTGAAAAATTACAAGTGGTGAATGTATCGTTCAATTGCTAAAAACACATCGGGCTGACTGCACTTCCTGAATCGAGACAGTCAAAAGAACTATGCATGGAACAAATCATGAATCACCTGTGATTGATTAATCATATGATTTATGCAATCATAAGTAACACCTGCTACTTTCTTTGACATGGGCTGCTGCAAATCATAATATAATTCTCGTCATTTTAGGGTTCCGTAGCCAAACCTTTCAAATGGGACCCTTATACATACCCTTATATTCGTCATGTCTGTCCGTCCGTCCGTATTTCACAGCCACTTTGTTCCAAAACTATTAAGACTATATACACTTGCAACTGTCATACGAACATAAAGGGGGCTATATAAATATGTTTTCAACACACTTGCTCATAAAGTGAGCCTTATTACATCGATCTTAGGGCCATAAACCGAACTATAACCCACGCGTGCATAATAATATTACAGTACTAGTTGCGTAATAGAATTATCCCTACAAAGTTAAGTAAGTACCTAACTGCAAATTATATGCGAGTAAACAGAGACTTTTCAATTTAACCGGGTAATACAGTATCCCTACAAAGTTAAGTTAGTACCTAATTGCAAGTTATACTTATGCGAGTCAACATAGCATTTTCAATTTCAGCGGGTAATAGATACAGATCTTTTTTTGTAACAACAAAGAGGTTTTATACGGCTGGAAATGCATTTACGTTTTTAGAATAAATAAATGTGTCCCGAATTAAGACAAAAAACATAATTAAGTATATTATTATCAAATTATTTATAATTCACAATAATTTGTTATAAAACATTTGCATTTTATCACTATTATTATACTTAATTATTTTGAAGTAGGCTGTATGGCTGTATGTAATCAATCACCTCACATTTGGCGCGTGCAAAAAAAAGCTTGCACGCTTTTTCCCTTAGTTAATATTAGGTTAATACAATATGTATGCAATAAAATGTTTGTTTTTCCTCGCAAGTGTGTTGAAAAAGTGCGTATGAAACTCGTGAGCAACTTACTCACTAGACACTCGGCTGATTTACGCCCTCGCCTGCGGCTCGGGCTGCAACCCACAGCCTCATGTATAATGAGCAACCTAAGCTCACTTGTATCATAATATACTATTACTGTATGATCGCACATCCAGTAGGTAGTTTTCGAGATCTGGGATTCGGCAAAACGTTACTCCAGCAGCCAATCGAATATCTCCAAAACTCTGAGGTCCACGAACTTTATATTTGGCACACATCCATGCATTAATTTAAGCTACCCGCTGCTATATTTTTTTTCTCTGACCACTGGTATAGAATATTACCGCTGGAGAAGCGTTACTCCAGCAGGAACAGTTTTTGCCGTTTTATTCCAAAAGTATAAGACCAACTTATTTTATATTTGACGCACATTTACACAGCAAAATGCGCTCTAATTATGCAATCAACTGGTCTTTCTCTAGGAGCTACTTTGCTGCTGGGGTAACGGACACGTCGGAATATGAATCTACAAATCTATGGTAGGTACATTAATACCATGACGCTTTTGACTCTCCGCTAGGAGTATTAGTGTTCTGTGCTTTTGACGGGTGGTAAGTCGGTAGTGGTTCCGCGGTCCAAACGTCAGCAGAATGGCGGGCCCTTTCAAAAGTAAGCATGAGATGTAATATACAGAGGTTGTACCTATTAGCATTATAAACAAAGCTATAGGTACCAAGAAGTACGGATATAGGATTAACTAGATATACTTTTCAACATGTAAATTTTTGACATGATCTTGCGGTTTTGACACTCCCGTAGAATCACAAGCTCAGAAAATACTGAAGATGAGCTGCCTACCTTGTGAGGGCGGCGGCGGGCGCGAGCAGCTCGCCGGCCGCTCGCTCCATACCATATACACCGCCTGTGGCTCGTTACCTTGGAGGCGACGTACTCGACGAGCTCCCGCTCGGTGAGGGCGGCGGCGGGCGCGGGCAGCTCGCCGGCCGCTCGCTCCATACCATATACACCGCCCGTGGCTCGCTACCTTGGAGGCGACGTACTCGACGAGCTCCCGCTCGGTGAGGCCGGCCGCCCGCTCCATACCATATACACCGCCCGTGGCTCGCTACCTTGGAGGCGACGTACTCGACGAGCTCCCGCTCGGTGAGGGCGGCGGCGGGCGCGGGCAGCTCGCCGGCCGCCCGCTCCATACCATATACACCGCCCGTGGCTCGCTACCTTGGAGGCGACGTACTCGACGAGTTCCCGCTCGGTGAGGGCGGCGGCGGGCGCGCGCACCACGAAGGCGGCGGGCAGCTCGCCGGCCAGCTCGTCGGGCGCTCCCACCACGCCACAGTCCACGACGCCGGGATGCTTCAGTAGTAAGGCCTCTAGCTCCGCTGGCGCCACCTGTGAAACGAGTTCATTACTATTGAGTTATAGTAGTACCGTCAGCGTCATATAAGGTAAGTCCGCCTAATAAGGACCACGTTTTTGCAAATCCTTATAAATCTGATTCAATAAGTATTATAATATAAAAGACATCTAAAGTATTAAAATTTTTAATATTTTAATTATAAACATTAAACTAAATTCATGTATCAAAAGAAGATTAAGCCAAAATGTGTTTTAAAAATTGTCGTCATTGGACCTTATTAAAAACATGACTGTGATGTTAATAAGGACCACTTCTTTTGTGTCGATATTTTGAAAACTACATAATAATATTTTTTTTCGTTGTAATGCAGTTAACATATGTTTGTCCTTCCCAAAAGACTATCCCAAATTTTTTTTAAATGATATGCTGAAAATAACTCATTATGATTTAGGTTTTTTAGTAAAACGCATATAGTTTTCTATTGTTCTCTATTAGTAGAAACAATTTCAATAATAAAATATAGCATGTTTAGTAATTTTTGTCCTGGACCTTATTAAGACTAAGAAATCATAGTTATAGCACTGGACCTTATTAAGCGTATCAATTAACAACATTAAGTAATATTATAACTCTGAGACCATCCTGTACCACGCTTTTTCCCCTGTGTCGCTTCTATAATTCTCAATTTACTAAAATAAATGTGATTAGGTTAGCTATACAATAGGTACAGCGAAGTACGCTTGTGTAGTAAAATACAAGTATACCTACCTACAAAAAAAATGATAGATTCAAGATTCAAGATTCAAATTTGTTTATTCAATTTAGATTGTTATTTACAATACTTGTGAACGTCATAGAAGCTACGCCATCGGTTCGCAAACCCTACAGCGGGAGGCCTTGGAGAAGAACCGGCAAGAAACTCCAAGGGTTGTTTTTTTCTCCCTGTTTTATTTCATACAGAGTCGTCAAATTGAAAAATGACCTTAACATGGTATGACTAAGGTCAGTTTCCATCACAATTACACAATGGGTTATGATAAATACAGTTAAGTATACTAGTATAGTATTATATTATCTGTGGTATAGGCGAACTAATGATCATAGCGGTGAACAATTTTCAATTAAGTACTTAGGAACTCTACTTAAAGCTTTAATATTAGTTAAAAACAAAAGACAATTCTACTATATACTGCAAGTTGCGCCATACATGTTTCAAATGTAATTCTTAATAAAATGAATAAAAACAAAAGAAAACACATTTTAAGGCAAGCAGATAAGAGCAGACCCATTCCCACTGGCAGCACCCGTTCACGAGCATGACGCATGAACCAGCCATCGCTTCGCTCAACCATATTTTAGGGAACGTAACGACCCGCCTCACACGCCACCACCGTAGTGTAAATCGAATCCCTCTATAAAATGAATAAATAAACGACCCTTCGATATACTTATTCTTTCTCAGTTTCGCTTAACTTTGTATAGGTAGTAGGGTATAGAACCGGGAAATCCCGGTCCCGAAAATCCCGGGATTTCCCGGTACTTTTCAATTACTTAAAGAACCGGGAATCCAAAACGTGACCCGGGTATTTCGGGATTTTCGGGATTAAAAAAATCATGTTTAAATCAACGTTTAAACTTGTCTTGTAAATAATTCTTATAATAAACAAAAAAAAATATGGCCGCAAACTGTAAGAGGACGTTCGATTAGTAGTCATGTTATGAACAGTTCGCACGACTCATATCTCAAGCCTGTTTCCTACAACCAATTATTTTTTGTTGCATCTAGTCAAGTCTACGACCATCTTTTATCGATTCCGCCTACCAGTGTCGAACCAGAGGATTTTTTCCACGGCTGGATTGATGTGTAATAAAATTAGTTCAAATTTAAGTGCCATAAGTTTAGACCCACTTATTCCTGAGAACCTATTACAGAGAACAAAGAAGTCTTAAAAGTAAATAATTTGTATACTGTTTGATTTCAAGATATTAAGCTATTTACTGTTAAATTGTATTTCTTTAATTTTCATTTTATAATACATGTCATTGTGTACAGTCAGCGTCATATAGTAGGTCAGACTAGATCATCAAATATTTGGAAACATCCAAAATGGTCATTAAATACGACTCAGCTGAAGCGATCTTAAATACCTAGTTCAAGCCATACACACTAGTATTCAAAATAACTGGAGCATGCAAATCTCCTAATAACTTGGTAACATCCAAGCCGGCATTAGTACCGTAACAGCAACACTGCCACTGGTAGCGCAGCATCCAAAGTATCCTAAAGTATGGATGGGACACACTTGAAAACAGCTTTATTTTTAAAGGGTATAAGTATATGTATACTTTACATGACGTGAGAAATAAATTAACATGACTTAAGATTCAATTTGGGCTAATTTGTTTTTTTTCATTCGAGCTACTCGTCTCTTCGAATTTTGAATGTTGACAATCACCAAATAGTATTCGGCATTTTGCGTGCTCCGGTATATTTAAACACGTTGGATGGCCTGAACAATTTGATCGCTTTGCCGAGTCATTGTTAATGACCATTTTGGATGTTTCCAAGTATTTAGTGACTTGACTGCTACCCACTATATGACGCTAGCTGTGCAACAAAATTACCTATAAATAGATGAAACTTTATTTACTTAAGTTACAGTACCTACATCGGTAGCCGATTGTGATTAACTTCACAAATAATAAAACTGATCTCAAAAGATCTTGTTACCACATGACTTCTTGTATGTTTCTGAAGTGAACCGTGATTGTCTAACTCAAGTTGGTTGGTCACTTGGCACCCAAAGATTGTTAAGTTGATTGCTGAAGATTTTATTTAAGTTAAGATATTACCTTTGCATAAGTCGAAAAAACTTAATACCTAGGAATTTAAGACGAGACTTATTATCATCCATACTTCCATTCCATACTAATATTATAAATGTGAAAGTGTGTTTGTTTGTTTGTTTGTCCTTCTTTCACGTCAAAACGGAGCAACTGATCGAAGTGATATTTGGTATAGGGATAGTGTGGGAGCTGGAGAGTAACATAGGCAATTTATTATTCCGGAAAATTAAGTAAAAAGTAAAAATTAAAACGTTTAACTGTCGTACCTTCGATACAAAACTGTCATTTCTTCCATAGCCGCTTACAAAGAGTATGTATTCACTGACGTCTGCGTGCGGTCAAAATCGAATACTAATCTTTTCCATAAGCTTAGAATAAAAAAAATGTACTGTTAGTAGCGCCAAAATGCCCCAGTCGCGCATGCTCGCGGAGTTATCTGGCACGCACTCTACTTCACAGACAAATTTTTTATATGTAGGAAATAGAGACCAATCTTGGGCCCCTTTATTGGTAGTTATAACTAGCGCTATCTGTTGTCTGGTGTAGGCAACTTTTGGTGTATAAAACTATAATTTATATTGCAAAACAACGTTTGCCGGGTCAGCTAGTAACACTATAAATAAAAAAAGGACTGATTTAAAGTTATAATTATTTTGTTGTGATACTTATTAGAATAAATACTCTGCCATAAAGTTATTACTTTTTTTATTTGTATGCTACTACATAAAGTCAGCATTAAAATATATGTAAGTAATGTTAAAAAACGAACAAAAACAATATAGTACCGTAATTCCCGAAAATCCCGGTATTTCCCGTTTCCTTAGAGTACAGTCCCGAAAATCCCGGTTCCTCAAAATAGGACCGGTTCTCGATTCCCTAATAGGTAGGTAATAGGATAGAAAATCAGTTGAGGCGAGGATTCTCAAAAATAGAGTATTTTAAATTATGGATTACTCGCAAACCACAAGTACTCAAAATTTGGAAAAGATATAATAATATGTTATTTTACAGTCTTTTATCTAGTGCTTCCGATCGTTATATTTTCCATTAGTGATACTTAACTGTATCAAATAAAATTCCAAACATCCGTCTAATAATAATTCAAATATCATATTACTTGCAGTATAGGTACTTGGTTTTTGTTAATGAAAAACATATGAACATATTTGTCTTTGAAAAGCCGAGGGATTCCGGCCGTCATATTTTATTTTATTTTATTATTTATTTTTAATTGAATTTTAGCATGAGCGGCTTTTATCATGCGTATGATATAGCACGTCATGCTGTTTTGCTTACCCCACTAAGGTGACAGCATGACGTGCTATAATCATATCGCGTGATATAATGACGGTCATGCTAGGCAGGCTGCACAGTATCGACAGCTATAGGTACTGACAAAATGGCGGCGTGCGTGAATCGCAAGTCGCAACTAATGTCAATGCACTTTTTGATTGGCCAATGAGGAACGGCCACGAACGATTTGAATTTCATTTACTAACGGGAGCTGGATTTTGGAAATGGTCGTCCTTATAATTTAATCGAAATAGACTTCGACTTTTTTGTGATAAATGTTGCCATTACTCTAATGTAATCAACTCGGGATGCGTTCCGTTCCATATGTTTCATCCGATTTTAAACTGGTTGCAAATGTACACACGGCGGCACATCATACTATACAATATGTTGACGCTGAGACAGCCTTTATGCCCTACGTAATAAAAGCTGTTATCGCAGTTCAACTGTTTAACTTGATGTGCTGTCTGGGTCAGGCCGTAGATTTTGCCACAAATAGCGCAATGGTGACGCAAAATTTTCTACGAGTCGGTCGCACAAAGTGGTGCAAAATGTTAGCGCAAAATTATTAAGGAGCACGTACATTAATGTGATTTTATTTAACAAACATGTACTAACAGGAGGTATTGCATCAAACTAGAAAAAGAAACACGATGTTGGTATGTAAGTATGTTTTCACACTTATGCTATGAAATGTTAATATTATATTTGAGAAAAGAATGCAGTACGTGGTACTTTTCCGAGGTAAACATTCTAAATTTGAAAATCACTGCAGTAATGAATTTCAGTACTTACTTACTGCACTAAAATCAGTGCAGTAAGTAAGTACTGAAATTCATTACTGCAGTGATCTGCAATGGTACTACCAGCTTTTTTCTTTATTTTTTCTTTCGTTATTCCTGTGTATAAAAACAGAAAAAGCAAAGAGACATTTGCACCATACAGCCACATTATTATTATTATTATAAGTAATTATTATTTAGGTTAACTTTTTTTTAAATACGGTGCGCACAGATTATATTACTTCGTATTGTACCACAAGCGCTATGTACCCTTAGCACGAACATCAATCGAAAAAACAAAATAAGATTTATCATAGACAAAATATCCTTTACGAGTAATTTTGTATGGGAAATATGTACAGCGCCATCTACCGCTCAGAAGCGGGTATTGAAGTTGCGCATTTTCGTAGCAGGTAGTAAGTATCAATAGGCTGTATGACCGTTCCACATGGCCTCACGGCCTCACAAACCAATATTAAAAAAAACGGCGGGAATGATTTTCAGCGGTTCATTTGATAGCAATACAGCTTATATTGTGTAATAAATTATCAAAATGAGTTCTGCCAATGTAACATATATATATACCGACATTGTATGTACCTACTCCACCAAATTTGAGAGCAGAAGCAAAATTAATAACAGAAAACTTACTGCCAGCAAAATCAAAAGAAAGATAATTATATGAAAACCAACGATCTGATTTGGAAAAGTGAAAAAAAGGCGCATACCTACGTTTTCGGAATCTGTGTTGTTGGCGTACCTACCAATTTTAATGATACATCATTAAAGTAATATTATTATGGACGAT
This sequence comes from Crambus lathoniellus, assembly GCA_949710035.1. Lineage (NCBI taxonomy): Eukaryota > Metazoa > Arthropoda > Insecta > Lepidoptera > Crambidae > Crambus > Crambus lathoniellus. Next base: position 10,355,933 of record OX453315.1, read on the forward strand.
TTATACAAAGTGTGCCCGGGAAAACAATAACATTTACACTTAATAATTGCCCAAACATGTGTCATATAATTTTAATAAATTTAATTTAGTTAAACAGTTTTTTTATTTCCTAGCATTTCTTGCGAAAAGCACTATACAAGCCTTGTACGGTAAGCAAATTACCTTGCCTCGAATGATTAAAGCCCTCGCCTGCGGCTCGTGCTTCAAACCATCCTCGACAATGTAATTTCTCACTTACCTGTTCTCGGCTGTAATGTACTATTAATTAATAATTAACAATAATGTACCTATGAGTAATTCTTTTTTACATATTGCGCACAATGAAAAGTTAAGCAGGATGACAAAAACTAGTAAGTACCTATGTATGATTTGTTCAATTTACATAAAAAATACATTTAATTTGTTAGATGGAGGTATTTGGTATTATTCATTATTCATTATATAAATATAATACAACTTTAAAATTTATTTCAACTCTTTTCAATGTTTGAGAGTCCATTACTTTGACTCTAGCAACAACCTGCTTGAAGTATAACTTTTAAAAGGACCTGCCAACCATTAGGATGCCAAAATTAATAAAAAAAATAGATCTGTCAATAAAAAAAAAGTTACATGGGTTTAAAAGTTAGTATGAAAGTGACGAAATTCCAAAACTTATAAAATACAAAATAAAAAAAAAAACTTTGGATCTAGGTAAAATCTTTGAGGCTGGTTAGGTAGCAGACCACCGCACCTACCCCTATTTTCGTATGTTTAACGTTCTGCCGAACACCCTGTACTTATAGAATATTAATAAAAGCTAACAAATCAATTAATAGTAATGCTAGTCATGTTTTTTAGCGGAATTACAGCTAAAAGTAACTTCAAAATAATAAAAAACTTGAAAACCTTGTGTGCATGCACTATTATTCAATAGCGTAAAATAAGTGGCGCAATTTCTACGCAACCGGTATCGCAAAGTGACATAAAGACAGTTTTGCGGAACCGAAGCGCAAATGAAATCGATTATAACTCTTAAAATATACTATTTTACAAGGCTAGTTTAACATATACAGATCACACACATCTAATTAAACCATGCGCAACAACAATTATAAGTTTTAATCAAAAACTTACCTTGAAATCTCAAAAAATGCACTCTGCAAAGTAGGCGACACTTTTCACTTTGATCGGAGTTGACACCGAAATGTCAAAAAATATGGTCGTCAACGCTGCATTGACCATAGAATACGATACTTTGGTGATGCCAGCACTCAAACAAAATCTTAATAAATGTTTTAAAACCATAAAATGGGTGAAAATGGTTGCGCAATATAAGTAGCGCAAAGAAATGGTTTTTCAAAAAAAAAATCTTATTGCCGAAAATTTATCTTTTTTCTTAGGAAAGACGCAAAGATATTAAAGGAATGGCAACCTTATTATTATTTTATAACGTCAAATCAAACAGCTCATCAATAAGTTAAAAAATGATAATTTTATCGATGTTTAAGCTGTACACCTACCAATGCGGATTCGCGGTTTTTATAAAAAATCCGTCACTTTTGGGAGGGAAATGTCAAATAGTTTTCCAAATATATAAACTTATCCAAATATCTATATCTGCCTTGGTTTGCTATTTCTTAGGAAACACGATGATAAGAGTGAGACATTTCTAAGAGTACTATATTTAAAATTATATGAGGCGGAGACTTTTGTACCCTCGAATGTGGCAAAATCTACGGCCTGACCCGTCTGTCGAGTGTAAGTACTTACCTCAAATATTTTTATTTATTTATAGTTGCTAAACTTGGGACTGTATGTAAATGAATTGCGTATTTGACTGTTGAGGAAATGTAGATATAGTCGCGTAGCCGGAAAAAAATTACTTATGATAATTCTAAAAGTTTTCATTTTTGCTGAGCGTATAGATTATGTGGATTGTGAGCTATTTTTGTAAAGTTAGAAGTTTTATGACAATGCTTTAGGTGTGGTATAGGTATTTCGTAATATTTCGCGTAACGTATGTATATAAAATTAAAGTTTGAAATGTTTAGTGTTTAATAATAAGAACTATCTTGGCTTCATTTTGTAAAATTATTAGAAAGTTAATATATGTGTAACTGCGTAAATCAAATAATCACTAATTTGTCTTTGAATAAAACTTTAAAATTTCTGAAATCATATTTTAAGACTTTTATTCGTGTGATGTATCTGCTGAACAAAAGTTTAGAAATATGAGTAGTGTGCTTTATTAATAGTTTCATTTTTGTTTCGTAACAGACGCAATAATGAATTAAAATTGGTAAAATCGCTCTTACATGACCTTTTCATTCCGCTTATATACAACACAAAAAAATAGAAACATATATAATGTGTTGAGGTGACAGGTTGAGTTCACTATGGTTGTCTGTCGCTTAGCAACATACTGTTGATATGGCAGCTTAACTTGTCTGTTGTTTTTATAGTGTCAATATATATTATTTCGATTCTCTTACAAAACTACTGTTTTTCTTTTATCTAATATCTACTTCACGTTCACTTTAATATGGTAGCAGAGTAAAACTTAAAGTTTAAGGTAGAGAGTGCTACAAAAGTTTTTCCGAGATGGATAAGGCTATAGCGGAAGCCTCAAAGGTGCAAATAGTGCACCTAAACGGAAACAACTACAAGCACTGGAGATATAGAATTGAAACAGTGTGCAGAGCAATTCCCGGAGCTGAACAAATTTTAGAAGGTAAAATGATCAAGCCCGGAGAACTAGCAGCGACTGCTGATGCAGCTGCAAAAGTTAAGTATGAGAACGATTTACTACAATTTATAAAGATAGATTGTACAGTATTGACTCTGATGACAACGAATATGACCGATGTGTTACTGGAGCAAGTCATGCGTTACAAAAGCGCAAAAGAGGTATGGGATGAACTAGAACGCCTATACAGTGGAAGTAGCGAAGACAAAAGTTATGATCTCTGTCTAAAATTCTTTGATTATATAAAGGATCCTGAACATGACATAAGGAAGCACATATCTGCGTTGAAGAATATTTGGCACGAGCTGAATAGCCAAATCGAAGCAAATCTGCCCGAGATACTACTGATTTGCAAGATACTCGGAACCTTACCACAAGATTATTTTGCTTTCAAGTCGAGTTGGCTTTTAATAACAAAAAAGGATCGGACAGTGGAGAATCTGACATCGCAACTGAGCGCTTATGAAAAAGCTTTGACTGCTAATGTTGAAACAGATAATACCGAAAATGTATTAACCGTCAAGACACAGAGGAAGAAGAAGAATACAGTTTTGAAATGTAATTATTGCGGACAAACTGGACATGTTGTGAGAAAATGCCAAAAATGGATGAACGATGGAAGACCTCCAAAGCCGTCAAACGCTAGTAGAAATCCAAATGTAAACTTGACTGTGTTAGCTATAGAAGATGGATTGCCAATGGATAAAGTTAACTGGTACGTTGACAACGGAGCGACAAGCCATGTTACTAACAGAGGTGACTTCTTCGAGAGCTTCGAGCACTTTAAAGGAACACATACGGTATCTGCGGCGAACGGAGAAACCATTGAAGCCATTGGTATAGGCAACATTAGAGCTGAAGCCATCGTCAATGGAAAAGTTGAGAAAATACTTTTGAAAAACGTTTGGTATGTCCCAAAGATTAGAAGAAACTTATTCTCAGTGCTAGCTGTGCATGATAACTTGATCACAAGTACGTTTGAGTCTACGCCTAAGCAATGTATAGTAAAAGTAAATGGAGAAGCAAAAGTGATTGGAGCTAGAACGATTAAAGGGGGACTATTCAAGCTGGAGTTGAAATGTGTCGCGCCTAAAAATCAAGAAGTCAATCAACTACTGACAAACCCTTTACAAGTCTATCATGAAAGGCTAGTACATCAAAACAAAAGACATGTTCGTCAAGTGATCGAAAAAGAACTAGGATTGAAAATGGATAACAAACAATCCGACATTTGTGAAGGCTGTGTTTATGGAAAGGCGCACAGGCATTCATTTGGAACAAGGGTTAGAGCCACTAAACCTGGACAACTAATCCATACAGATTTATGCGGACCATTTCCATATTCGATTTCGAAGTTACGATATTACATTCTGTTCAAGGACGACTTCACACGATATCGCCACATCTATTTTCTTCGACAAAAGTCTGAAGCAGGTTCAAAGCTAAAGATCTTCTTGAATGAAACTAGAACGGCAGGACATGTCATTAAAGAAATGTTAAGTGACAACGGAGGTGAGTTTGTTAGCGCGGAATTTAAAAATATTCTAACTGAAAACGGGATTAAGCAAAGATTCACTATGCCCCACACCCCAGAGCAAGCAGGCTGCGTAGAGCGTGAAAATCGGACGGTAGTAGAAGCCGCACGCGCCATCATGCATGCGCATGATAAAATTCCTGACGGTTTATGGGCAGAGATAGTAAATGCGACAGTCTACGTGTTGAATCGCACAGGGCCAACGAGTGTACCAAGCAAGTCTCCACATGAGCTGTGGTACGCACAGAAGCCAGCGATCAAACACCTTAGAATCCTTGGTTGTACCTGCTATGCCCATGTTCCTAAAGCTAATCGCAAGAAACTGCACAAGAAAGCTCAAAAAGGGATACTTATTGGTTATGAAGGAGATGAAGGCTATAGGATCTGGGACAAAGAGGCATTCAAATTGATTAGATCCAGAGATGTGACTTTCCAAGAGATACCGCTACTGGGAAAATCAAGAGAGGATGTACCTAGACCGACAGAGCCGACGCCTGTTCTTCAAAAGAACGTCAATCATAATTTCCCAAGTTTTGAAAGTGAACATCAGATGAATGTTAATAGAGAGATTAGAGAACGACGTGCTTCAGAGGATGATATCGAAATAATTTCAAGACCTTCGTCATCAAGGGCATATATTGAAGCCAATGATGAAACGGTAGATGGTATGAATGAAGGAGATTTCGAACCCTTGCCCTTTGAAGAAGATAACGAAAATCTAGAAGAAGGAAACGAAAGCGACAATTCTGACGGAAACGTTGAAACAGAAGTAAATCGTAACGATAATTCTGATGAAAACGTCGAAAGAGAAGAAAATCGCATGGTTCTTAGAGATAGAGCAAATCTAAAGCCTCCTGTAAGGTTTAATGGTTATATTATGGCTCTGGAAGCCAACAATTTATATGAGCCTCAAACCTATAAGCAGGCAATATCATGTAACGACAAAGAGAAATGGACAAAGGCTATCGAGAGCGAAATAAACTCGTTAAGAGATAACGAAACATGGGAACTAGTCGAATTACCAAAAGGTCGAAAAGCCATCCCATGCAAGTGGATTTTCAAAATAAAGACGAATCCCGATGGCTCGATTGATAAATATAAGGCTCGACTAGTCATAAAAGGATATTCGCAGAAGAAAGATATTGATTTCCATGAAACCTTTAGTCCAGTTGCTAGGAGCAGTACGATACGAACCGTCTTAAGTGTAGCTGCAAAGGAGAAACTGAAGCTATCACAATTCGATGTATCTACAGCCTTCCTATATGGTACATTAGACGAGGAGATTTACATGAAACCGCCTGAGGGTTATGCTGATGAGAGGTATGTCTTCAAATTAAAGAAAAGCTTGTATGGATTAAAGCAAGCTCCTCTCTGTTGGAACAGATGCATCACAGACTACATCGTAAAGACAGGATTCAAGCAAAGTTATTCAGATCCCTGTTTGTTTGTAAGAAGACAAGGAAAAGAAAAACTTATTCTAGCCCTGTATGTTGACGATGGTCTATTGGCATATACCAGTGAGAAAACGGCTAATTGTTTCCTGAATGAACTGAGAGCACATTTCAAGATAACAGTAAAACCCGCAAACTATTTTCTAGGTATGGAGATAAAAAGATACTCTGATGGCTCCATTCTGCTGCATCAAAAAGCATACGTCACTCGCTTGTTGGAGAGGTTTGGTATGGACAAATGCAAGCCAGTGACAACACCAATTTTAAAGGCAAATAATGCTCAGGTTGAGGATGAAGTTACGGAAAAATTCCCTTACCGTGAAGCCGTTGGTGCCTTGTCTTATCTGATGACAAGCACAAGGCCTGATATTGCCTATGCAATAAGTGTTGCATCACGAAATTTGGAGAAACCAACAAAAGAGAACATCTTGAACGTAAAGAGAATAATGCGATACCTAAAAGGAACTATGGACGAAGGTATACGTTACAGGACAGATAATGTTCATAGTTTGGATTGTTATAGCGATGCAGATCATGGCGGTGATATGGAAACTGCGCGATCTACATCAGGCATTCTCTGTATATACGCTGGAGGTGCTATTTCCTGGTATAGCAAACGGCAGAGCACTGTTGCAATATCCTCGACAGAGGCAGAAATAGTAGCAGCTAGTGAAACTGCTAGAGAAACTATATGGCTACAAAGGATATTACAAGATCTAACTGGTGTTCACTGCCCTGCGACCTTAAGTATAGATAATGAAAGTGCAATAAAACTGGCGAAAAATCCAACAGAATTTCATCAGAAGACAAAGCACATCAGAATAAGATCTTTCTTTGTCAGGGAATGTATTCAAGATGGAAGTATGACAATTTGCCATGTGCCAGCAACCAGACAAATAGCTGACATGCTTACAAAACCGCTATATGGGCCCAGACTTGAAATGCTAAAGAAGATGGCTGGCATTATCATCATCAACAGGGGTGGATGTTGAGGTGACAGGTTGAGTTCACTATGGTTGTCTGTCGCTTAGCAACATACTGTTGATATGGCAGCTTAACTTGTCTGTTGTTTTTATAGTGTCAATATATATTATTTCGATTCTCTTACAAAACTACTGTTTTTCTTTTATCTAATATCTACTTCACGTTCACTTTAATATAATGTGCATTTTGTTTAATTTACGGATTCATTATTGCGCTAACATACGAGTAATGCGAGATGCGGGCGGGTGCAGAGAGGCCGCCGACTGCCACGCGCCGCCTATGTTGCTTGGAGAGAGTTGTTTAGTATCATTTTGGTATCCCTTTAAATTATATTAATTTCGACGATACGAAAAATTTTATTAAGATGCTTAAGGTGATTCGAACGATTATGATTGATAATCGTAATCATCAAATTTATGATTACGACTAATTAGTTTTAATCGTTAGTCATGACTAACTTCTTAACCATTAATTTAAAATGTTAATCTGATTAACGACTTTATAACATTTTGCCAACACTGATACATAGATTTAGTTGTAAACGGAAGCGTTAGTAAATTTCGGCTTCTACTTAAAGGCGTGCTTTGACTATGCGCGTAAGCGTCTCGGCTGGAATACCAAAGGTATCAGGTTCAAATCTCTGACCGCACTACTGTTTTTGAACTCGATTTCTCGATTGTACAGTGCATGTTCATCAGCTGGAAAAATATAGCCCACAAAGTAACATTTTGTTCATTTTATAATTTCCACTTTTTGTATACTGGACAACTTTTTGATATTTATTTTCCGGGATAGATAAACAGATTAAATGATAAGATTTCCACTTTTTGTATAGTACTGAAAAACTTTTGGATATTTCGGGGATAGATAAACAGAGGAAAATGATAAGATTTTCTACAATTCGTGCAGTTTATAAATTCATCACTTCCATCAGAATCTTCATTTGTGCAACAACCCCATGATAATTGCGACATTTTGGTATCTAGCTAGCTTTTATTAAGTATCTCTTATTTCTACAAAAATTAAAAAAATTAAAAGATGTCTCGTGTATTATGTGTAATAAAGTGTTGAAAAGAAAAGAATAAGTAAAGCGCAAAGAGCTCTAATAGATTTGAACTCTGGATCCCTGTCGACTTATTTTTGTAATGAATCTGTGACAGTACATGCCGAGCTGTTAACGCATTGATATAGGCACAGCCATCTCTATCGTCTTCTACAAGCCATGCGCAAAAAGTTGGCAACGTAGTTTTAAGTGAACCGATTTGACACCGTTTGCACCGTTTGACAGGTAAACAGCGAGTAAACCTCGAGTACTGAATCCTATGGAGATGGCATATCTTCTATACATCTATACAAATAAACAAAATTGGAGTGTCTGTTTGTAACATTAAATAACCGCTTTTTACTACGTGCATATGATTAAATATACGGTACACGTACATATACCAAAATGACATGTTTTACAATTTTTGTCTGTCTGTCTGTTTGTTCCGGTTAATCTCTGAAACGGCTGGACCCATTTTGATGGACCGATTAATACGACAATTAGAAGTAGTTTAAAATTGAATTCCAAGATTTTCTTACATTGTGACTTAGTTACACCTCACTTTTTCGTAGGTATGCCACCTCCATAGGATTTAGTACTCAGAGGAGGAAACCGGTTCACAGCAATGTTGCCGTTCCGTATCATAGCATGGCTTGTAGAAGACGATAGAGACGGCTGTGATATAGGTGATGAAAATAAGGATCACTTCATGGGTATAATTATTTTTGGAAACAAGAAAGATTTTATAAAATTGACACCTTTGCAACACACGCGACGCGACTAGTGATGTACCGTGCCCGGGCACGTTCCCAAGGACTGGAAATTTTGCCGGCAGCGTTGCCGGCAGTGTCCCAAAGTTCCCAGCAATATTCCCAAGTAGAGATGGGCACTGTGTTTTAACCCATTCAGCCCGCCCGGGTTTTAACTCGGTTAAAACCCAAAACGCCGGGTTAATGCCCATTACTGCCCATTTTGTGGGCGTAAACAATGTTTTAAAGTATTTTTACCTGTGTAAGTATTTTAATTATTTTGGTTATAATGCACATGAATATTACCAAAAGACAAATAATATAAGTCTGTTAAAATACCAGAAAATTGTACATTTTTGTTATTTTAACAGGGTAGTATTAAAATGTTTTAATAATAAAACGGAGTATGCACTTATAAGTATAATATTTTATTTTATTTATGATTAACATAATCTATCTATATAAAATCGAAAGGTGACACACATCACCGAATTAAAATTAATAATCTACGTAGGCGAAGTTAAAAAACTACCCCATAATGGGGTACAAAGGGAGGGTTTCAAGTTCTCATTTTTAGAATTAAAAATATAAATATTGGTATGTAGGATACTGGTCAGGATTAAAGATGATCTGCGTAGGCAAAGTTAAAATACTTCCCCCTAATGGGGTAGAAAGGGGGTTTAAATTTAACGGGTGTCCCAAAAGTATGTATAGGATGATTTGTCTCAATAAAACGCGAATGGATTGGAATTTCTTCGTAGTTTTATTTTATTTTGAAGAGACTTGTACAATTTTATATGAAAAGAATATCTGCTAAATGGCCGCCACGGGCATTTTTGCTGTGTGCAAGTTTTTCATGACACTTTCACACATTTCGCTACTTATTTCACCAATAACTCAGCGAATATTTTGTCTTTATTGTCTATGTTTTGGGGATCGTTGGTGTAGACTTTATCTTTGACGTAGGTAGCCCTAAAGTAAGAAATCCAGTGGCATCAGATGGCATGATCTCGGTGGCCATTTGACATCACCTCTTCTTGAAATTACGATATTTTTCGACCTTTCGACGAGTGTTTGTAATTGATCGTGAATTTTCGTGAAATATTTCTATAACTTCTATGCGCTGTTTTATTGTGAAACGCTTCACGATTAATTTTACATGTGTCAAGATGACGTATGTCAAATTTCAACCTGCCATCTTGAATATTTCGGAAATAACACGAAATTCAAATCCTATACGTACTTTTGAGACACCCTTTATATGGAAACTTCCTCACTTCTGGTCTAAGAAGTCCTCATGTTGAGGTAACCAGGAAAAAGATATTTGCAGCATATGGCTCACTTAACCGGCTTCGTAACTTTTTGCCGACCAGTACCAAAATCACTATGTCACAATCGCTTCTGCTGTCTATCCTTGACTACGCTGATGTCTGTTTTACTGACCTGTCGGAAGAGTTACTTGATAAGTTAGAGCGTCTGCAGAACGTTGCCATTAGATTTATATTTAACCTTCGCAAATACGACCATGTGTCTCACTTCCGTAACAAACTCCAATGGCTCCCAATTCGCCGGCGCAGGGACTTACACACACTTAAACTTCTCTATTCTATCCTTTTCATGCCTACTTCCCCTCCTTATCTTAAAGACTGCTTCTCCTTTCACTCTTCATCTACGTCCTGTACTATGCGCTCTTCCTCTTACCTCACCCTTAAAATTCCACGTCATTCTTCCGACTTTTTTTCCTACTCTTTCTCTGTCCATGCTGTGCGTTTGTGGAACGCGCTTCCAGTAGGTATCAGAAGGGCTCAGACTCTTAAATCCTTTAGAGATCAAGTTAGAAGTCATTTTCTCTCTCTTACTCCTTAACTTCTATAATATTATCTTCTTTCTCTCTTTCAATATTTGTTAGTGTATACTTATTCTATTCTTTTTATGCACCCTTTCCCCTTCTGTCCTTTTGATTTATTTTTTCTTTCACCCAAGGTTGCCTGGAAGAGATTGCTATGTAGCAATAAGGCCGCCTATTGATAAGAAGGTTAAAATTTATATGGAAACTTCCTCATTTCTGGGCTAAGAAGTATGGAAATTGATATGTAGGATACTGGTCTGCAGTACGGTTCCCGTAGGATATATTTTTTTTCAGTTTACTTTGTTCAATGTAGCATGGGTATTATTATTAAGAACTTTTTCTTTGCACGATTGAGCTGGCATAGGATCTATTCTACATTAAAACACACACACAAACGTACCTAGTGGCAAAGTATTGACTTGAGTTTTTGCATTTTGGTAGTTCAAGAGTTAGGAGAATGTGTCTTTTTGTCTAGGTATTGTTGCCTTCTCATGCGTAAACCACTGATCTGACTTTCACGAAATTTGGTAAAGCAATAGGGTAGCGTGCTTGGTGTGCGATCGCTAAGGTTATGTAACTTTCGCAATGGTCTATTCTATCACAGGATAAATATATTGTACTTTGGAAATCAAGCCGATGGTTCTGGTTACATTTGGATTGGTTAATACCGGCTTATCCTGCACCTGCTCCAGTTAATGTTGGGAACATTACACTCGAAGTTTTTGACCACTATGTTTACCTGGGACAGACGGTCCAGTAAGGTAAGTCCAACTTTGAGAAAGAGATCTCTCGTCAAATCCAGCTTGGATGGGCAGCGTTTGGGAAGCTCCGGCATATAGTTGCGTCCGAAATACCTCAATGTCTCAAGACGAAAGTCTTTGACCAGTGTGTCTTGCCAGTAATGACTGGTCTTTTACTATGGAAACTGTGCTGCGGATTTTTGCGCTACTTTTTGAGGTGTTAGAAAGGTGGAGAATGATCCAGGTTTCTTTTTACCTCGGAAAGACCCCCTTCCACTATGATACACTACTTACTTAAAATGCGGATTTGCATCAATTCATACATAATTATGTGTTGTGGCGACATCTAGACGACGCGCACATAATCAACATGGCACGGAGCTTCAAAGTGAAGAACCTACATCGCGCTTACGAAGTTCATTCACCAAGTCGCTTATATACGAACTCCGACATAAAAACCAGCGGACAGTGCTGTTGCCCCCGGGCTAACAACACCTATCCCGGAAGACAACATCAGTCTTCCTTTAACCGTTGCGCAATTCCCCACAGTGGTTTGAACATGATTTGAACTCAATAATTATTGTACTTACCTAAATATAAAATCCAAACATAATGTCAGTATACCTACGTACACTTTGTATACGGCAAGCCTTAGCGAGAGTTCCACTTGGTTTTTTATTTTTGAATTGTTACTTTTATATCCTTGCACCAGACATGTGCCATGTATTTTTTAAGGCATTGATATTATTAATTCTCTTTGACCACGCAGGTGAAGCCGCGGACAACTGCTAGTTGTTTATAATCTCTCTCTCATTTTGTGCCCCGACCGAGAGAAAATTTATTTTCTGACTTTCTTTGAGGTTTTTTTGTTTCGGGGGTTTTTATTTATTTAATTTTATTTATATATCATCCTTTTTAAATTACACATAAAATAAAAATAAAACCACATTGAAATCGCTAATTTCAGCCAAATCGAGCAACTTAATTTCTGGCGGCCATTTTTTTGGCCGCCATTTTGTTTTTTTTTATTGCACCAAAATTTGCCCAGGGTGTACATTATTTAAGTCAAAGCACCATGTCTGTATCTTTTTCCGTTTCGGCAGGCAGTTGACCATCTCCATAAATGGGCATATGGATTTTCTTCAAACGTGGCTAATAACCATCTCGATTAATATAGCTTTCAATTAAAAAAAACCGCAATAAAATCGCCTGATCCGTTTAGGCACTACGAATGTACGTACAGTACAGAGAGACAGACATAGGCCTCAAACTTATAACACCCCTCTTTGCGCTGCGTCTCGGGGGTTAAAAATTAACAAATATGTACGTACTCTAATATTACTTAGCATTATTTAAGTAATGAGTTTGTAAATCATGTAAAATTTCATAATATTGGTTAACTTTTATTACTGAATTATTATACAGTTTCCGCCCAACTTTTCGGGCAGAAATGGGCATAAATGGGTTTTAACTTGGGCATTTTCAAAATGCCGGGTTTTAACCGGGCATTTGCCCATCTCTGTTCCCAAGTAGCATTTTGTAGATGAATATTTTACCATGCAAGATAATTTAAAATAAGACTTTAAAACTGTTTGAATATATTGAATTATGTAATAAATAGCCACCAACATCACAGGTAAGCACAAATGAAATGAAAAACAGTTTGATATAAAATAGTCATACATTTTATTCAACAAACTAAGAAAACAAAACAAAATAATCTTGCCATAATTATCAACAAACTATAAAATTGTAAGACACAGAAGAAAAATACATTTTTATTTATATAATTTAACAAAATGACAAAAAGTCTACTGGGAATTTTGGGCAATATTCCCAATGTGCCCGGAAATTTCCCGGGCACATTGGGAGTGGAAAATTGCCGGCAGTGGCAATATTCCCAGGCGTACATCACTAGACGCGACCCGATCGCTCGTGGGAAGAACGGCAACGGATCGAAGTATAATGGGCGAGCTGGCAACGTAGCCGCACAAACAGAAATAAACCACTAAAATTTCAACTAAGTATGTTCGGCAGGTAAGCACAGAGGAAAAAAAATATACGTTAGAGCTAGGTAGTTTAGAGTCACACATAAGGCGCTTGTGCACTACACGGAATTTTACCGTCCGGCAGTCCGTTTTTTTACGGTCCTGCCCACAAAATTGGACGGCCGGACGGTAAAATTCCGTGTAGTGCACAAGCGCCCTATGGAATCATAAAAATACCATTTCGTTCGTAAATTAAACAAAATGCACATTATGTGTGTTTCTAATTTTTTGTGTAGTATAAAAGCGGATAGAAAAGGTCATGTAAGAGCGATTTTACCAATTTTAATTCATTATTGCGTCTGTTACGAAATAAAAATGAAACTATTAAAAAAGCACACTAGTCATATTTCTAAACTTTTGTTCAGCAGATACATCACACCACTAAAAGTCTTAAAATATGATTTCAGAAATTTTAGAATTTTATTCAAAGACAAATTAGTGATTTTGTGATTCACGCAGTTACACATATATATATTAACTTTCTAATAATTTTACAAAGTGAAGCTAAGATAGTTCTTATTATGAAACACTAAAAATTTCAAACTTTAATTTTATATACATTACGTTACACGAAATATTACGAAATGCCTATACCATACTTATAGCACTGTCAGCAAACTTCTAACTTTTCAAAAAAAGCTCACAATACACATAATCTATACGCTCAGCAAAAATGAAAAATTTTAGAATTATCAAAGCTTTTGTATGGAATTTAGTGTCCCACGACCGGACTAATATTTAATTATGATATTCAGAAATACAACATTATTGAATAACAAATGTGAAAAAAGAAATTCAATCTGTATTATAAGTATTATAACAAGCGAATTATGAGCTATTTAATTGTGACTCTGGCTATCTTTTTCTAAAACGAAATTATCTATGGCGAGAGTATGGTGCTATGGAAATGTGACGTCACATTTCTATAGCGCTCTCCTTGTCTAATAAGAAAGTTTCATGCTCTATATCGCTGAAAATATGCAAGATATTTGAAAATAAATACCTATGTTGTGTTACTAGTTACTAGTTCAATAAACATTTTAAGCCAATAAAAAAAATTCAGTCAAATACCCAATTAGCTGGATGTTTTACCTTTGTTTGGAGATCCAGTTTAATTGTAGGTATCTATATCGTTTTAGGGTTTTGTATAACCTAAAATATTTTTTTACCTCCGCGTATCGCAATTCAAATACCAACGTCTATAGAATGTCCGTCTTCCACGTGGCGAATTTTCTGCAACATTCTCAATATTTTCAATTACTTCCACGACAAAATTTTAAATTAACTCCTCCATATTTCATGTTTCGTTCGTTTCTTGTATTTTATTTTTTCCGTAAGCTATTTTATCTTCCCATAAGTTGACGGAGTCACAAAAAAAATTACTACGAAAGGATATTTTTCAGTTTTGTATGGAGCCTCGGCTAGGACTTTGTACACTATACCATAGGCAAGCAAAAGATAAATATAATAACTGAAAACTTATTATATCGCTATAAGCTAACGCGTTTGATGGTACAAAAGCATTATTTAGTCTTAATTTTATACAACCCCGATTCAATATGGCGGTAAAACGTCACACTCATATACTAATACTAGAGCGCTCGCCAGATAATCAAATCAAATCAAATCAAATCAAATCAAAATCATTTATTGCTTTTCTATGTTGTACATATAAATGGTGGTGATATTTTGATTGTTTCAAACATAGGCCCTGTTAGAGCACAGCAAAATTAAATTAATAAAATATTTTACCTATTATTACTATTACAAAACTTAAAAATTTTAAATAAAAAAATTAGTTAAAGATTAAAATCCACAAATTAAAAATAAATAATAAACATTTAAAAATTAAAATTAAACAATAAATAATAAAAATTAAAATTAAAATTTAAAAAATTACAAGAAATAATATTAAAGTTAAAAAAAATCAAAAATATAACATTTACAAACTAATCGCTGAAATACTCTTGCAAAGTATAATAACATTTTTGTATTAAAAAATCTCTTAATTTTTTCTTGAATACAATTAATTTATTTTCGTTTAAGATAAAGTCTGGTAGTTTGTTATAAATTTTAACTGCCATAGCGTATGGTCCTGAGTGTACTATCTGCAATTTTGATATGGGGGGTGCTAATTTGGTACGCTGGCGTAAATTTTGAGGTCTTTCATATAGTGGAAACAAATTTTTATTTTTCTTTATAAATATGCATATTTCTAAAATGTAAATGGATACTAGAGTAAGGATATTTTCTTTCACAAAGAACGGTCTACAGCTTGTCATTTGATCTATGTTTACTATAATTCGAAGACATCTCTTTTGTAGTTTAAATACTTCTTCTGTTTCGGTACTATTGCCCCAAAGGATGATGCCGTAATGTAGCCAAGCATGTGCATAGGCATAATAAGCATTCAAAGAAGTTTTTTTATCTGTGTTTATAACTTTGCGCGCGGTCGAATTTGGAACTAATTTCAAATTTGGCAGGTCACCATGGTATTTGTTGTGACGGGAAATGAGTGTGTCAAGTGTCATTGTGTTTTATTAGTTTATTTAGTAATCGTCATGCCAAAAGGTATCAAAAGTGCTGGAAGAGAGATTGTTTTACAGGTGAAATGTGCTTGCGAAATAAAACAGGACAATGACAGGCTACTTAAACTATTTGCTAAAGTGCAGGCGCGGACTGCTTCTTTGACAGGTCATTTTTAGGGTGACCATTATGTGATATTTTGCTTTCGCTTGGGGTATTTTAGTTACTATTATTGGTTCCAGTCAAATTCACCGAAAAAAAACTCACCGAAAAAAACTCACCGAAAAGTTTTCTCACCGAAAAAAACCCACCGAAAAAAACACACCGAAAAAATCTCACCGAAAACCTAACTCACCGAAAAAATCTCACCGAAAAAAACTCACCGAAAACCAAACTCACCGAAAACTTTTCTCACCGAAAAAAACTCACTGAAATAAAACTCACCGAAAAAAGCTCACCGAAAACCAAACTCACCGAAAACTTCTTGATTTACGACAATCTGAATCATCTAAATCGACGTATCGGGTAGATTTCTGCTCATATTGATGTACTTAAATAAATAAATAAATAATCAAAAATTAGGAATTAGGTAATATAAAAAAAGTATTGAAAATGAAAATAACGACTCCGTAGCTCAGTGGTAGGAGCATTCGCCCGAACAATAAAAGGTCGTCGGTTCGAGTCACATCGAACGACTCCGCAGCTCAGTGGTTAGAGCATTCGCCTGGACAGTGAAAGGTCGTGGGTTCGAGTCCCATCGAAGGACCCCGTAGCTCAGTGGTTAGAGCATATTTTTTATTTATTAGTTTAAGTATGTCACCGGGAAATTAATAAAAACCGTAAATTTATAAACTTCCTAAAAAAAATAACCACGAAATTTAAGGCGATCGCGAAGCGCAGCGAAGCGATTGCCTTAAATTTCGGTGTTCTACAGGACTTCCGTAAAATTTATTAACTTGCGGTTCTTATTGTTAGTTTCCGGTGACATTTACATTAATATGAGCAGAAATCTACCCGACCCGATACGTAGATGATTCAAATTGTTGTAAATCAAGAAGTTTTCGGTAAACTTTTTTCTGTGAGTTTTATTTCGGTGAGTTTTTTTCGGTGAGAAAAGTTTTCGGTGAGTTTGGTTTTCGGTGAGTTTTTTTCGGTGAGATTTTTTCGGTGAGAAAAGTTTTCGGTGAGTTTGGTTTTCGGTGAGTTTTTTTCGGTGAGTTTTTTTCGGTGAGTTTTTTTCGGTGACATTTTTTCGGTGAGAAAAGTTTTCGGTGAGTTTGGTTTTCGGTGAGATTTTTTCGGTGAGAAAACTTTTCGGTGAGTTTGGTTTTCGGTGAGTTATTTTCGGTGAGTATTTTTTCGGTGAGTTCTTTTTCGGTGAGTTCGGCCGACACCACTATTATTATCTACTCTATAGTTACTTAATAAAATATTTCGAAATATATTTATTTTGTTGTTATTTAATTCCTAAATTACTAACAATTATAATAAACAATGTAAAATCTATCTGCTTATAAAAGTGTTTTTAATGTCTTACAGTTTTATATTGCTATTATAAATGGAAGTATCTAGATAAAATTTACTGTATTCTCAATTTATAGCAACCGGACAAAAGCCAGTTAGATTTTTTCCTCATCTACATGTGATGGGAAAATTATTTACAACTACTGGCAACATTAAATACGCCACCAGTCGCGCGCAGACTTATCTGGCGCGCACTCTATATCTATGTCACACTCACATTAAAAAAAAAGGTTAACATTGACAGATTATCATCAGTCGTCAATGTCATCGTTTTTTCCGAACGTGATTTAAATATGGTTGCCAGTGTGACCATGGATGGCAAAGAATTTTTATTTTAATAGTAGATTGTACAACAAGTGCATAAAAGGTACCATTTTACCCGAGACGTATATATCCATCCGAGCCGTAGGCGAGGGTGGATAGTCAATTCGAGGGTAAAATGGGTTTTATGTACGAGTTATACACTCTGCTTTTCACTTCGAGTGTGAGGAAAATAAATAACAATATTGCAAAAAAGAATAAATAAAGACTTCGCCATATTGGCGGGAAGACTTTCTTTTTCTTTTTTTTATACGGGCATTGGCAGCACAGTGACTTTAGCATAGATCGTAGTCCATAATACTCTTGAAATACTTATTCCTTAGAAAACTCATTAATTTTGCCTAGTTTTATTAATTTAATAATTTATCATGGATTATGTACAAAATTTAAGAAACAGAATGAAATACGTTAGTTATTAATAAAGTTTATTTAACGAAGTTTAATTGCGTGTGTGACTGTTTACCTGACGACCTTTGTCTTAAAGTCTGAGACTTAGACGAAGATTTTACTTTATGCACTAGAGCATAAAAAGCGATTTTATGCCGCCTATACCCAACATAAACACGAACTTTACGAGCATGAGAAGTGAAAAGTTTATTTTTGTACCATTTATCCAGAAAGACAATAAAAATTTAAATATTTTATATGACTACTATATTTTTTACTATTAGTACTATACGAATAGTGTACAAAGTCCTAGCCGAAAATGAAAAATGTCCTTTAACCCTTAAAATATCGCAAAATTTAATTTCTATGTCATACTTCCGCTCGCTATGGCGGATTTTCAAAAATTTATATTTAATAAATTAATAAGTAATTAATATTAACTTATTTATTAATTTTTTTTATTTTTTAATTAATATTAAGTATATTTTTTTTATAAGTAATTTATTTTCAAATTGGACCAAAAAGTAAATGTGTCGGCCAACGAAAACAAATTGCACATTACTGTTGTAAACAGTGTAACGATTATTTTTTGTTACGACGTCAACAGTGTACGATTAGTGGCCAAGCAGTTATTTAAGTTTGCAAATAAATGATTTGATTGATTGATTGATTGATTGATTTATTCAAGTTTGAAAATGAAGAGAAAATTACATTTTTAAACTTGAATAACTGCTTGGCCACTAATCGTATACTGTTGACGTCATAACAAATAATGATCGTTACACTGTTTACAATAGTAATGTGTAATTTATTTTTGTTGGCCGACACTTTTACTGTTTTGGTCCAAACATGTATGAAGCGTGACTGATCTCCTTTGAAGTGGTAGTACTCGTGCGCAAATTTGCGCACGTCCCGAGTGGGTCGAAGTAGAGTTATGCGTGCCTAAATTTGGCTATGTCCCAATGTTAAGAGAGCGATCACTTCGCTGCGCTTCGCGATCGCCTTAAATTTCTAACCTATCACGTGTTCTACAGGACTTCCGAGGGGTCATGCTGCCATAACTTAACTATCCGGCGGATTCAACTATCCGCCTGCGACATACCCAAAATAAAAGAATAATCAAATTCGATATGCTTAACGTACCTGGAACCCCTTATACTTGATGAGCTCCTTCAGCCGGTCCACGATGTAGACGTACCCGTCCTGGTCGTAGTAGCCGACGTCGCCGGTGCGCACGAACCCGTCGGCGTCGACTAGTGCGTCGCCCGCGACAGCGTCCGCGCCCACGTAGCCTTTCATCCGTAGTACTGACTTGACGCACACCTCGCCCTCTCGGCCAGGGCCTAGCTTCTCGCGGGTCTCTATGTCAACGACCTGAAAAATAAAAAAACAAAAAAGTTTTTGTATGTAATGGCGCAGCCATGCTCCCCGCGTTAGGCCGCAAATATTTGCCCTCTCGCTCACTCGCGCTAACAGCGCATCGAGCGACGCCGATTTTCCTTGCGATTCTACGAGTAAGGCCGTTTGTCCACGGACGATCCGGTCCAATTTTTTCTCGGATGACGGAAGCTGGTGCTTAGACTTAGACGGATGGAAACCAGGGCTCGAGTGGACAGACGGTCAATACAAATATATGAACCGCTTCTTCGGTCCGTCTAGATAGACGGATCCGGCAAGACGGACGTCCGTCGTGGACAAACGGCCTAAGAAGCCGCGGCCGCGCGCTATAATTAAATGGTTGATCATTTTATTCGCCATCCAAACTACGTCAATCCTGAGGTACTACTCCGAAACGCAAAATTCGAAACCTCTTATACCTTCAGTCACGCTCACGCATGATGACAGAATCGAGAGAAAGGGGCGGGCGGAGCTAACGAAATTTCGTATTTTGCATTTCGGAGTACATGCAGTCCCTGGGGCCAGTCTTTTGTCTCATTATTTTCACCAAAAATAGTCTATTTCTTTTTTCATATTATATTACGTGATTATCATCACTACATAGTATAAAACAAAGTCGCTTTCTCTGTCCCTATGTCCCTTTGTATGCTTAAATCTTTGAAACTACGCAACGGATTTTGATGCGTTATTTTTTAATAGATAGAGTGATTCAAGAGGAAGGTTTATATGTACTTTTTATCCCGATATTCCCACGGGAACGGGAACCACGCGGGTGAAACCGCGGGCGGCCGCTAGTACTGGATAAAATTTTAGTGCTATGATCGGATTTTAGACCGATTAAGCTAAAGTATCTAATAATCTGACATGTGAAGTCTTTAGTTATCATTTAACTAACAATTACTTATCTATTTATGTACTTACATATCTATCACCTCCTACCTACGTTATTAAAATATGTTTATTACTCATCGAAAAGATTATAGTAACTTATTATAGCAGTAGAGATATCATCAAGAAAATAGAATTATTTAGCGTGATAAAACTACTAATTGCGATCGCTATATTGATAGTACACGGTCCTCGAAGTCCAGGCGCGGATCCAGAATTTGGTTGAGGGGGGAGGGACAAATTTTATCTGGATCAGGGGGGAGCAATCTTAGCTTATTTCACTTGCTAATATGATGAATGCAAACATTTTGTGCGGTAAAACTGTGTGTCAGGGTGGGGGTAATCGCCCCCATCGCCCCCCTCCCTGTATCCGCGCCTATCAAAGTCAATAATATTATTATGGGGATACAATACAATATAGCCAATGTCACTCAGCAGCTTTCTATTGATTAAAGAATTTTCATAGTCTGTTCAGTAGCTAGCTCCAGTGATTATCCCTTACATTCAAACTTTTCCTCTTTATAATAGTGTAGATCGGAGTAGTACTACTAGCCTACCTTCAACTGCACCCCTGGGCCGGGCTGGCCGCAGGTGCCCGGCTTGTCTTTGCCTTCCAGGTCCACACACACACCCATTGTCACCTCCGTCAAACCGTAGCCATTCTTGACGTGATGCAATCCGGTCCTGAAACAACACACAGCTCTGAGGCACATCACATTCAAATGGGGAAATAGTACCCAACAAGCAAAGTAATCCTATAAGGATTGATTATAAGTCTGCCTCTACTAATAACGTTCTTGTAAAGGATTTGTTGTAGACTCTTTTACTTATAATATCATTTGACAAGTCGTAATATACTCAAGGGCAACAGTTTTTATATATCTATCTTATAGCTTGCTACAAGACTAAAGTTTAAAGCATTTATAGGACACTTTTACTAGTAATAGCATTTCACAAGCATAGATATTCTTAAGAGCCTTTGCTTTTATATCTCAGTCTTGTAGTTAGCTGCAAGAGTATCTTATAGGAAACTTTTAAGAATAAGTCTCGTATAATTGTTTTTGGTAAGACTATATAGTCCTGAATAATATTTTGATCTAATAGTAGCATGTTGTCAGTAGAATAAGATTTATAACACACTTCTCTGAGATTACTATAAGTTTGATCTGCTATAGTTTTGATTGAGACTTTTTTAAATCTTATTATACTCAATTAGAACGTTATGAGATTAAAAAAGCTTACGAGCCACTAGATCAAGCACTTAACTAGTAAACATCTGCCATTTTGTTGGTTTCTCCATCCTCTTGAGGAAATAAGTTTAAATATAAATTTAAATTATTGGAAACGATTCAAAAGGAGCGGTGGTTACAAAAGAAAAGTGACAAAATCGTATGATGAGTTAGTGAATAGGTGGCCATTTGGAGAATAAATCCGACAAGATCAGAAAGCAAATAAACTCTTCCAGTGCGAATTGAGGTGAACTGACAGAGGGTTCTGCATATTATTCTATTAGCTATATTTTTCTTCCTCATCTCACCACTCAGAAGGTGAAGAAGTTCAACATTGGAAAGAAGAACACCATTTCAAATGAATGAATTAATTCTAATAAATGAGTCCTAAAAAAGTGAATAAAACATTAGTGTAAGTAAATTGATTTCAGGGAACCCTAGTTTGTTTCAAAATGGAGAAGAGTTATCTGGACTAAAACTACTAAAAGCACTAAAATTAGTGCATTAAGTACTTTGTAGAACCATTATAGGTAAATACCTATAATGGTTCTACAAAGTACTTAATGCAGAGCAATTTTAAAACATGGCGGATATACATAAGAATTTGATTAAATATTTTTTTTACAACATTGTACTATGTGTTTATTTTCGAGGGGCATTGGTGAAACTAACCAAATTACTGTACATATTTACAGTAAAAATGAGTTCCCCATCCTCCCATCCCATTCACATACTTAGTTACAAATACTTACTACAATGTATTCTTTTTTCTGTAATAAAAGCAAGTGTATTTACGTATACAATTTAACTTTAATCACAAAATAACTAGGAACAATATTAACTTATAAAATTTGCTTCTAAATACATTAGCCAATTACATTATAAACAATATTGCATTGGTAAGATACTTGTCTAATATTATAATTAGAGCGTTTGTGCTTGTAATTGTTTAGTCTTAGATTATTATAGAAGCAATTGCTTTTCACAAACGCTTCCTCAAGTATGTTATAGAGCTTAGTGACATTCTTTAAGCTGGTTATAAGATAATTACAGAAATAACAGCTCCTATAACTGCGCCCCAATCCAGGTTAGTAGCATACTAGAAGTTTCTTATAAGAGAGGTTAAAAGTAGTCTTGAAGATAGCTATAAGAACTGATTTTGCTAGTTGGGTAGTTACGTTCAAAAGTATGAAGGCTGCCGAAAAAAATTAAATAGTTTTAGGTTGTATTGCCTTATTTTTTTATATAGATGGCTAATTGGAGTGCCTATTATAACTACTCATGCACAAGAAATTCATTGTGCAGTGATTATGTCTGAGATAGAAGAAAACAAATATAGCACCATGAAGTATAAATTATTTTCGCAAGTAAACCAAACACCACAGTAGTTTTATTGCCTTCATGCACATGCATCATGCCACACACACGCATCAAATGTTTTAGACTTTTATTTTCCACAAATTCAACTAATTGAAGCACAAAATGAAATCTTGCATCTGGCTGTACCTTTCTGAAATGGCGTTTTGAATGTTTTTGGAAAGAGGAGCTGCCCCACACCAAACTTCATTCAAAGACGAAAGATCATATTTTAAAACAAGCGGATCTTTAGCAAGGAATACTGCTAGAGGAGGGACAATTGTGGTCATGTTAATCTGAAATAATAAGAGTTAATTAAGAAATAAAGCATGCGGGGAATAATCCTAAGTTAAATAATAATCCTAATAATAATTTATATAAAAGTTAGCCAAACCATTTAGGCTCCAATTCATGCCAAAATGGCAGCGATCGGCCGCGGCGCGGTGGGCACCTTTAGTGTGAAATAATTTTAAACTTTATCTATATTTTCAAAAAGACCAGTATTGTTTAAGAGACTGACAGAGGTGTCAGCGAGATATCGGTATGAATTGGGCCCATTAACATGCAAATTAATAGGTAGTTTCTAATACTTTACCTTGTACTTTTGAATAGTTTCTAAGTATTGTTGTGGATCAAACCGCACTAGGAATACAGTTTTACAGTGCTCTGCCATCATGGTGAATGTGGTAATGAAGCCATACGCATGGAACCAGGGAATTAAGGTCATCGCAGTCTTGATTTCATGCTTGTACAGATTTGTGGATGCAATGAAATAGTATCTGAAATACAAAAGTTATTGATTTATAAGGTTCTGCAACTGCAGAAGTAACTAAAGTTAAAAAGCAGTAATAAAATCTTGAAAATAAAAAAAAACTAATGTATGAGTTCAAGGGGTAGTAGATAATAGTCTCATGCTCTAATATTTTATGATTGTATTTAATTTTCTAATTACTTTAATAAAATTATAATCCACTTACTTCATGTGAGCTATGGAAGTAAGTATGTTGACGTGGGTGAGCATGACCCCCTTGGGCAACCCAGTGGTGCCCGAGGACAGCATTATGGCTAAGGTATCTTCTTTGCCATTAATATTTTCTATCACAAACTCATTCACATTGGCACGTTCCTTTACTAAGCTTTTGTACATTATCGATGGCACAATTTCATACTCTCCAAATGTAATTAGTTTCTCAACAAATGCCGCGTTTTGACTGGCATCATAAATATTTTGTGCAGCAAGGGGAGAAACAAATATGTATCTCGGCTTTGCCATATGTATTAAATGTGTAACTTCCTCTGTAAAAGGAAATTGTTAGAC
The DNA here is from genome assembly GCA_949710035.1 of Crambus lathoniellus. Taxonomy (NCBI): domain Eukaryota; kingdom Metazoa; phylum Arthropoda; class Insecta; order Lepidoptera; family Crambidae; genus Crambus; species Crambus lathoniellus. Next base: position 10,380,008 of record OX453315.1, read on the forward strand.
ACCTATAATCTATTTGCTTTCATAACTTCCATAGAAGCATTGGCAGTAAAGAGAGCAAAGTCCTTTACCTGGTGTGTATGTAACATTGAGTAAGCATAGTTGTCCACCACAGTAAACTACAGCAAGAGTTGTGACCATAAATTCTATCCTATTCTCAGAGCTGATTGCTACTACATCATTTTTCTTAAGACCATTATTTTTGAGGACTATAGCTAAATCAACACTCTGTTGCAGTAATTCCTTATAGGTTATAGTGTCTTCAGTTTCAGCCGACACCTGCAAAATTAATTATATATTTTACAAACTGTCAGAATTTTATTTAAACAATTATTATAATCCTTTCAAACTCAACATTTACTTACTAAAGCAATATCGTCTCCACCTTTTTTGAGCTGGTCGAACATGTATTGCCCAAAAGATAGATGGGCTGGGATGTGCTCCTCTTCAGGTCCAATTACAACATTATTAATGATAGATACTGACATTTTAGGGCAAACTCTTTAGCGGATATTCAACTATTATTTGAATCACATTCGGTAATATAATGAATAGTGTTCATGTGAAGTCAAATTATTTATTTCGTCTTTTATTGCTCGTATCAATCGCACTAAAAATAACCTCACTAACTTTAAAAAGTTATTGATTAAAATTTATCTCGAATCGTCATTTATGTTCCTAATCTTATCAAAATTAACAGAATTATAGATTAGACAAAACTTGGTTATATTGTACACGTTTTGAGATGATAAAGTTTCCAAAGCAATTCAAAAAATTAAACATTCGCGCTGTGCTGTGCTGTGATAGATATTTTGACAGTTTGATTCACTTTGATTTGACATCGGCTACGTTCCGTTTTGCGCCAACAGCGATAATATCACTGATATCGCGCTCACACATCGTTCCGATTTGTTGTGAGCGCGACAACGAAAGCAGTAATTACGTCACGGATGACGTCACTACCGCCGCCATTTTGCGATCACGGTGCAAGCGTTAGCACTGTGAGCGGGCTGTCATATTTGACGTTTTGTTGTCAAACGTCATTGTTTGTTGTGGTTTTGTTTGAGTAATCTCTGCGTTTTAGGTTTTATTTAGGTATTTTATTTGTTTATCCCGAAGCAGAAAGCCAGAAAAATGATAGTGCTGATTAAAGATGAGACGACGGGTAGAGACATTACTCTAAATTTAAGCACGGATCACTATCATCATCGCTGTCCAATAAAACGTTTACTAATTGACGAATATCCATACTAAACCGGTGATTATTTACTTACAAATTCAAATCAAAACAACGCTCGCTCGCGATGCTTGCAAATAGCCGTTCCGAATTGAAATCGCGTCAACAGTGCTGTCAGCGCGATAATCAAATCGGAACAGCTTTTAGCGCTCACAGCGCCAACAGTACTATTGACTCAAAACGGAACACGGCCATCATAATGGCTACGTTCCGTTTTGCGTCAACAGCGATAATATCACTGATATCGCGCTCACACATCGTTCCGATTTGTTGTGAGCGCGACAACGAAAGCAGTAATTACGTCACGGATGACGTCACTACCGCCGCCATTTTGCGATCACGGTGATATCGTTCTCAAGCGTTAGCACTGTGAGCGGGCTGTCATATTTGACGTTTTGTTGTCAAACGTCATTGTTTGTTGTGGTTTTGTTTGAGTAATCTCTGCGTTTTAGGTTTTATTTAGGTATTTTATTTGTTTATCCCGAAGCAGAAAGCCAGAAAAATGATAGTGCTTATTAAAGATGAGACGACGGGTAGAGACATTACTCTAAATTTAAGCACGGATCACTATCATCATCGCTGTCCAATAAAACGTTTACTAATTGACGAATATCCATACTAAACCGGTGATTATTTACTTACAAATTCAAATCAAAACAACGCTCGCTCGCGATGCTTGCAAATAGCCGTTCCGAATTGAAATCGCGTCAACAGTGCTGTCAGCGCGATAATCAAATCGGAACAGCTTTTAGCGCTCACAGCGCCAACAGTACTATTGACTCAAAACGGAACACGGCCACAGTGTAGTGTTGCAGATGGTTCTCATTCAATCGTTATTCAATAATCGGGGGGGCTACCGCGTAACTTTATGGATATGAACTTCATACGTTTTTGGGAAAGCCGCTATCAGGGGGGCTACCGGCTAAGAAATCTGGATATGGGTATGGGCTTCAACTGTCATTTGAATTCTTTATTCTGATAGATTTTTGCTGCTTTGTTCTGTTGAACGTTGCTAGCTAGTTATCGTTATACCCGACGTCACAAAACAAGAAACTTATAGTGGCTATTTTATTTATAAAATTGACTTAAAGTTCCAAAAAACGTATGAATTTCATACCCATAAAGTTACGCGGTAGCCCCCCAGCCGGCCCCTTACACCTTACACCTTAGTGGGGTAAGCAAGACAACTTGCCGTACCATATCATATCGCGCGTTATAAGCCGCTCATGCTAGGCCGGCTGAAGCTTCGTTCGATCAACAATCACCTAGGTCTAGACTAGACACATAGTTGAAGCACGTTGAAGTGAATAAACGCACACCCAGCCCACTTGACTTGAGCCACTTGCGCGTATATTTCATAGAGTACTGTAATACGTATATTTTTAAGTAGTTTTTGTCATTTATGACATAAGGTAAGATCGTAACATTCATGAAGTTTGACTTAATACTCTGAGGCAAGGAATTTATAAGTACTACGTTGTATTATAAATTCCTTGCTCTGAGGTTACCTCAGTATTAAGTCGAGCTTCATGGTAACATTAGTAACCTTTTTCCTCCGTTTAAAGGTGCCATAGAATATAAAGTTTTGATTTACATAGTTCGTGAGCCATCATCATACTATTGTTGATCGAAGATCGGAAGGAGTTAATATTGTATGAATGAAGGCATTTATTATTATTATTTATAGGGGGGACGCCAGCGAAGCCGGACGGGTGATCAGTCACCTAGGTCGGGACCATTTCACCCAGTTCCCCAAGTCCCCTAAAAGCTGAAAAATCAGGGGGGGAGGCGGGTTATCATTTACCCCACCGGCGTCGGACCCTCGAACCTACCTGTGCGCTTACAGTACCTGTTGAGTTGGCTTATCGTTAACTTCTTTAGATCCTCTTCCTTAAGCTTGTCCGTTCCAAAGAGCTCCCAGTGCAGTGATGCGTACATCGGGCACTCTGCCATGAAGTGGTACCTAGCTTGTTTCTTCTCTATCTTTGCATTGCGGACAGATAGGGTCTTCTGTCCGTTTAATCACTGATAGGTGTCTGTTTAGTGGGCAGTGCCCAGTAAGTTCACCTACAATCGTTCTTATATTTCTCCTACTCTGTTTCAGAAGTTCTCTAGTTTTCTTTTAGTCAACCGATTTGATGAAGATCTTAGACTGTCTGCAGTCCTTTCTTCTCATCCATCTTTGGTTGGTTTCATTGATTGTTCTAATCTCGATAATGTTCTTAGTAATTCTATATGCGATTGGTAGTCTCGGTTCAGGGCCAATGAAGGGTTCATCAGCTCCTCCCCTGGCTAATTCATCGGCTTCCTCATTACCTTCGTTACCCTCGTGTCCGGGCACCCAGGCAACTTCTACCTCAACCAAGTTAGCAAGTTCCTGAATGCTTTGTTTGCATTCTTTCACCAAGGCTGAGGTAGTCTACGTTTTGTCAAGGGCAGCTTGACTATCGCTATATATTATTATTTTTCCTACGTCATAATTGCCTATCTCACTTTTAATCGTGTTCGCACACTCCAGTATCGCGAATACTTCCGCCTGGAACACGCTGGCGTACTTGCCCAGATTAAAAGTAGTTCTTATAGTGTTGGGTTTAGCTATATATACCCCAGCTCCCGATAGTCCAGTTGACTCTTTTCATGACCCATCTGTGTAGCATACTACAGTGCTATCCAGATTGTCATGTTCTAGTTTCCAGTCTTCTCTGGGTCTGATGCTTATTCTGTACTTTTTGTCGAAGATCCTTTCCTTTTTTATTAGGTCATTGTTGACCAGTATCATGTAAAGGTTTTCTTCGTACTTTTTCCCTATTTCAACGTGACCTTGATCATTGTGCCTATCCTTAGGTTAGTGCTTTTCAGCTTAAACCATTGTTCTATAGCTTTCATTTCGATTTCAAGATCTATTGGACTAAGGCCTAGTATCATTTCTAAGGAGGCCGTGGGAGTTGTTCTAATGGCTCCCGATACCATGATGCTAGCTAGCCTTTGTACCTTAGTGAGTTCTTTTCTATTGTATTCTAGTTTTGCCTTATGCCACCATGCTAGTGCTCCGTGAAGGATTCTCGGTAGGATGATTGCCCTATAGATCCATTGGACCACTTCGGGTTTCATGCCCCAGTTCCTGCCAACGGCTCTTCTGCACTGCATGAGAGCTGTCATTGCCTTTTTACTGGTTTCTTTTATGTGTGTCCTATAACTTAGGGTACTGTCTAAGACTATCCCTAGGTATTTAAACTCCTTTACTGTCTCGAGTTCTACATTCTCAATGTTAATTGGGATCATGCTATCAATCTTTCTTTTGTTAGTGAACAACATCAGTTTGGTTTTGCTAGGGTTGAGGTTCAATCCCTTGTCCCTGCACCATCTCAATGTTGTCATAATTCTACTTCTCATTATATCTCTGACCACGCTTAGAACTTTGCCTCTTACAAGTAACAGGCCATCATCCGAGTATGCTTGGATGGTGTATTTTATATCTGCTAGTTCTGCTTGTATGGATCTGTGTTGTAGCATGTTAGTGATCCAACCTGATATTTGCTTTGTTACGCCTTCTCTGTTTAGTGCCTCCACGATGGATTGCGCAGACGCTTTGTCAAAGGCGCCTTCAACATCGAAGAAGCACGCTAGAGCGTATTCCTTGTTTGTGATTGATCTTTCCACTCTGACTGCCATGTTCTGGAGGGCTGTCTCAATGGATTTCCCTTCCATATAGGCATGTTGATTGTCATGTAGTGGTCTTTTACTTTTGCCTATGGTTTCTCTTATGTGTCTATCTAGTATTTTTTCTAGTGTCTTCAGTAGGAACGAGGAAAGGCTGATGCATCTGAAGGACTTCGCCTCTTGATACGTGGCCTTCCCTGGTTTCGGTATGAAGACGGCCCTAACTTTTCTCCAGCAACTAGGTATACTTATAGTTAGTTGCTGCTTTAATATAGAACTAGGAGGTCCTCCTTTATAAACCTTAAAGCAGCTTGTAGCATCTTTGGGAAGATGCCATCTGGCCCTGCTGCTTTATATGGTTGAAAGAAAGAAATGCTCCACACTAGCATGTCCTCTGTAATTACTTTTCTGACCTTTACCTCGCCGTCTGATTGACATGAATGAATGAATGAATGAATGAAAATATGAAAATATAAAATTTTACTGAAAGGAGACTTCATTTTTATTTTAAAAAGAAAACAAACTGCTTTCAAAGAATTTTAAGTAATCGCCTATATGAACTGGGAATGGAACCCGCTGAATTAAAAAAAAAATCTTTTTTATTGTTCCGATCGAAAGGCTTAATTATAAGCATTTATTTCTTCTAAGTAATATAGCACCCTAAATAAAAGGAAGACTACGAAATTTAACATTTAATGTTGAATAACAAAGGACATCGTTCTTTTTAAGATAAGATAATTATAAGATAATTATTTATTTGTAATAAATATTGGTACTAAAATATAAATAAAATGAAGCAATATAATTTATGCACCTCCTTATTCATCAGGAGACTAAATACTTCTGACCTGAATAACCTTTTCTGTGACTGTCGTGCTCAAAATTGACTTTAACATTTCAATGTATTACTAATGAGTGAAGATTGAAGCAGTTATACTTAGGTACCTAATTTCCCTATCATAAGTGTTTCATAAAGTTTTGATGTGGATATGATAAGTTACACCACCTCGATTGGTTTAATAATGTTTGAATAATTAATTGTATTGTCTGATTAATAATAAATACAGTCAACTATCGATAGGAAAACTGTCGATAGCTCTCAACAACACTAAAACTGTTTTTTAAAGGAGCAGGCTAAGTTTAGAGACCACACTGCCTAATTACTATAGATTGTCAAGTATAAGTTCGTTAAGTATATTGACTTACTTGACTTAATGTCCTATGTCCCCTGGATGGGGCAAAGGGCGTCCACAGTAGATCTCCAACGCATTCGGTCTTGAGCATCGCGTTTCAATTCGCTCCACGTCTTCCTAATGCTTTTCGCTTCTGCCAGTACGGTGCGACGCCAGGTTTGACGAGGACGGCCACGTCTTCTTTTTCCTTGGGGATTCCAATCGAGCGCCTGCTTAGGTATATGGTCGGAATCTCTCCGGAGCGTGTGGCCGATCCATCGCCACTTCCGGCGCTTGATCTGCTGGTCGATCGGAGATTCTTGGCAGAGCTCTAACAGCTGGTCGTTAGAGATGGTCTCGGGCCAGAAGATACCGAGAATACGACGAAGGCAACGGTTGACGAAGACCTGAATCTGGCGCGAGATGTCTTTTGTGACCTTCCACGTCTCGCACCCATACAGGAGTACCGATTTAACATTGGACCCGAAGATTTTGAGTTTGATCCTCCGGGTCAGCTTCCGTGACTTCCATATAGGTCCCAGGCGTGCGAAGGTGGCTCTGGCTTTGGCGATCCGCGAAGTGATGTCCTCTTCAGTTCCTCCGGATTCTGAAACGACGCTCCCGAGGTAAGTGAATTTGTGGACGCGCTCCACAACCTCTGTGCCTAACAGCAACGGTGTACTATTCTTCACTCCAGATCGCATCTCTTGAGTCTTTCTGGTGTTAATTTTTAGACCCACTCTGGCTGCCTCCCCCACAAGATCGTCTAACTTTGCTTGCATGTCGGCGTGTGTATGACTCAGCAGGCATAAGTCGTCGGCATAGTCCAAGTCCTCTAAAACATTGGACAGTCCCCACTCTATCCCGCGACGCTTGTTCTGATGTATGCTAAGCAAAATTCCGTCTAGTACAACCAGGTTAGTCTAGTCAGTAGTTAAGTATATTACCCCTAGTATAAATAAGTTTATGGTATATTCGACTGCCCTGACCTGCCTGACCATGGCCCGCACCAACACCTGCAGGGCAATGCACCCGCACGACCACCACCGCTAGAAACAAAAGAAATGGGCACTACCCCGCGACATTGTGCCTCAACCACATCTACAGCCCACCACCCCTTTCAACACCCCTACCCAAAATTATAGCCCGTACCATGTTTGCGCATCCGCTCGCAGGCGCTAGCTGGGCCTCCCCCAAAGGGGCCTCACCCGGCTGGCTGACCGCGGCGAGGGCCGCACGCAAACATCCGATGGGGGGACACACCACTCATCCGAGGACAGCCGCGCTAAGTGGCACCAAACACCGCGGGGCTGCTGTACCCTCGCGAGATGAAGCCCGGGCGGGGAAGGAGCAGAAGCTCGTACCCGAACCCACCTTCGTCGGCGGAAGAAATCCTTGAAGTCAAGTATAAGTTGGCGATCGACGAGGGTGTCGCCACCGTACTTGTATTTTACCTCTTATGTTAGTTCCAGATATTGACACGCATATGACAAGATCATCAAGATATATAGGGTAGGTACGCGCCATATAACTTGGCATTTATCAGAGGGCGCTGATCGACGTGGTCGGTCGGAAAGAAAAATAAACCTTAGTCCCATGACATAGTTTTAGTTCCAGAATCCAGATACTATTGACACGCGCCAAGTTATATGGCGCGTAGGACCTACTCTACTCTACAAAATTTTACCGCTAGACAACTTTTCTACTTGACAGACTTTATAGGCTAGGGGTAGGTACAGACTTGGGGGCAAGTCTGCTAACGTTAAGTCATAATCGTGTCTCAATGAGCGATTTTCTGATAGGCCATTTAAAAAAAAAGCTTCCAAAAGCTTCACTAGATGGCGTTGAACGAAGTATGTATACTAGTGAGGACGTGGCTGTTTCTTATGGGGTACCACAGGGAAGTGTGTTGGGCCCTACGCTCTTTCTTATTTACATCAACGAACTCTGTAACCTGAAAATTGACTATGCGCACGTCTTCTCTTATGCCGATGATACTGCTATAGTCTTTTCCGGGAAAGACTGGGCCACTGTGAAGAGAAACGCAGAATACGGCCTTCGTTTGGTTGACAATTGGTTGGAGACAGTTACTGATACTGAACACTATTAAAACCAACTACATCTGTTACGCAATCCAAAACCGCACTCAACCGAATGATGACTTCGAACTAAAAATTCACTCTTGCGAGCACAATTTAAATCCGAGTAACTGTGACTGTCCTGCTATTAATAAAATTGATAAAGCCAAATATCTGGGAGTAGTGGTTGACCAGCGGCTCTCCTGGTACCCACATGTTGAACTTGTCTCCACCAGAGTAAGAAAACTAATTTGGATATTTAAAACCTTAAGACATGTGGTGCCTGGGTGGCGCTCAAGCGATCATTGCTCCTCGAGAAATATTTTGAAGGAAATTTATACTTCACTAGCACAGTCAATCCTCACATATTGTATTCCCATCTGGGGCGGAGCAGGAAAAACTATGATGATGTCGGTGGAACGTGTGCAACGTGCTCTACTGAAGGTGATGAATTTTAAACGTAGAAGATTTCCAACGCGCTCTCTTTACAATATCAGCCAAGTTTTGTCAGTGAGAAAACTCTACATTCTTAACACTACACTAAAAAGACACAAAACACCCCTTACGACCCTAGTAAAATAAGAGCTAGAAGAAAAGATGTTCTTCCAGTTTTACATTCAAAAACTTCTTTTGCTAAAAAACAGTATTATAGTCGTTCTGTTTATTTATACAATTCAATAAATAAAGTTGTGAAAATTTATGATAAACCTCTACATGAATGTAAAAAAATTATAACCGACTTTTTAATGCCCTTAGATTATGATGAGACAGAGATGTTATTAAATAACTAGAAATAAGTTACATAAACACACGCACACACACACATACACACACACACATACACACACACACACACACATACACACACACTCGCACACTTACTCATACAAAAACATAACATAGTTTGTAATTAGTCTTATTTTATCTAGGATGTAATTTAGTGTTAATAATTATGTAGCTAAGGAAGAGCGGAGTCACCTGACACGGGCATTCTTTGCTTAAAAGGCGATTCCGGTCACTGTACGTCAATTGTAAACCATATGTTAATGGGGAACTTGCATTAAAATTATTTTGAGAAATTATATTAATAATCCAATGATGATAGCCATTAAAAGTGCATTCGTGGAAGATTTATTCCAAAATTATTATTATTTTGCAAAATATTTTAAGGTAAAGTTACGTAAATTGAAACGTGATTTGAAACACCAATCAGCGCGCAGTCAATCACACCAATCACTTAAGCTGAGTTCAAAAACATATAGGTACTATGAGGGTACTATAATCATCATACATTCAAATCATGTCATAAAACATTAAAAATATCTACAAAATGGAAAAAGGCTTGACTAAATTTGACTCGTGAGATTTGCTTAAGGTTTATATGGACATAGTGCGGTGGTTATTTATGGAAAATTCAAAGTTTTCAAGTGTAGAGATTGCTGTTTACTTTATACACTGTTGATGCAAGATCTAACGAGGTTATGATTTTTACGAATACAAGGTACTTACATCAAAATGATCTTCACAACATTGCAAGGCAGATTTTGAAGAGGGTGAATGTTGTCTTTTAAAGCTCCTTTCATCCACTTTTCTCTAAGTTTAGGCTCTTGAGGCACAGTTAAAACTGCACACTCTATTTTGTGAGATTTAGCTTTACTTGTAAAAGAATTATGCATTGTAGTAGTAATAAAGTATCGTTTACTGACTTTTTTGTATGCCAAATAAAACTGAAATAAATTAATTCTGTCTTACAAAAATAATATTTACGCGCCATGAAAAGTTATGTGCACCTGAAAGGAGTGACCACTGACCACGAAAAAAGAAACAGGTTGAGAGCCTATCAGAGAATCTTTACGCGACATGAAAAGTTATGTGCATCTGAAAGGAGTGCCCACCAAAAGAGAAACAGCTTGAGACCCTGTCAGAGAATCTAGTAAAAAAATTATTGATTCCTAAGCAAAACTCCAAATAATTCGTATTAATTCTGAGTTGGACACTCAGTTCAGCAACTGTTAAAAATTTACTTTCACCTGACAAAGTAATTAAGCATTGTGTGTTAATTACTTTTAAATTCGAATCTAGTAAAGAATATAGCTTGGTCACTGAGTTCATACAATTTGTGCATTATCGAATCTCTCAAATTTTGCAAGTAAACTAAAGAAATACATAAAATTACTTTAAATATCTAATTGTTTAGCACCTTATGAAGAAACAATGGTACAAACGTTAATAGTTTAATAATAAATGGAATTTATCTATTTTGACAACTAACGACAAACGTTTGAACTGAGTGACCAACGTTTTCGGTTTTAATGACTAGGCTTCGCCACATAGATAAATGAAAGTAAGCTTAAGTTTTTTTACTCGACTGCGGCGGGCGAAGTCAAAAATTACCTGACTGCGGCGGGCGAAGCCCAAAAAGTGTTACGTTTTTGACCTGAATGTATGTGTTTCTGTTCATATGTTTCCTCGTAACTACTAAACGGATAAACTGATTTTGTTAATTGATACGTCATCAGATTCGTCTTAATAGCCCGAGTGAAAATAGAACATCAATATTAACAAAAAACAAAATGGCGGCTTTTAGGCGGCATATTAGAATTAGAATTAGAATTAGAATCTTTATTCGCATATCACATTATTTATAGTACAGAGTACATAGATGTTTAAAATTTATGTAATTAATTTATTTAATATTATTCTGTGCATTGTAAAAGAAATATTTTTAAATCTCATCGAGTGGGGTAGGTATTAAATGAAGAGTTTTAAATAGCGATTCCATAAACATCTATAACTTGCAGTTTTGTAAATCTCTTCGAATTAATTTATCTAAAAAAGAAAAGAATTTACGAATTTTTAAATTAGTAAGTTCTTACTTAAAAAGATGATTTATTGACAATGAACTAAAAAGTCTAAAATAAAAACGTAGGTAATATTTAAAAAACTAAAAACACGACTGCAAAAATTTACCATTAAAAATGAAAAAACCAGCTCTTTACTTCTCGGGTTTTTTTTAGTTTTTTATTAATTATTACCTACGAAATCTTTACTAGAAGTTGGCATAATTATCATCCGTTTCTCTGAGGGTGCCATACTTTTAGAGATTGAATTTTTATTTTTTGTTAAAACAAAATTGACAGTTGGTTACCCTCATTTATTACTTTTTTTTAAGGATTTTAAATGCCGCTATAACGTTGTTGTCCATCCTGTCATGCGACAAATATTGGAATGTGAAGCACAGCAGTAAACGTCGCGAGTGCACAAGTGTGTGGACACTGAAAATATTTACGAGAAAGTTCAAGGCAATGCGAATGCGGTCGCAAGTATAAAGGATGGAATGCAATGCAACCGACTATCAGTTTACCTGCAGGCAATGGCCTGTCATTGGCCACATTCGCCCACACACCCACAGTTTTACATTAAGGGCCCGCTATATGCCAACAAAAATTAGATTGCTTTACATGATCGTCTGTAATATCAATATTAAAGAAAAACTGAATTTCAAATTAAGATGCAGCAAACTTCAGGACTAACACTAGTGACTATGTTACTCAAAATCACGATTACATAAAATTTTGTCAATAGAAAGAAATTGCGAAGTTGCCTCCAAATCGCTATAATTAACACGATAAACAGCTAGTATTAATAATACATTTAAATAAAGCTTGAAACTTTTTAGTATAATTACACTATATAGATAAGGCAGGGCTTATGTTATATAAGTTCCTTTTTAAATAGTGCACATAATTTTAAGGGGTCAATGTACTCATGCATACAAGCAACTTTTACTATGGTACCAACATTGAAATCGCAAAAAAATATCAGCTGTTCCATCTAACAGTGAACCCAACAAAGACAGAAATGATCATGTTCACAAACAAACGGAGTCTAGGAAATCTTAAACTCCCAAAACTTTTTAATACCAGTCTTTCCCTAAGCAAGGAAGTCAAGTATCTAGGAGTGATACTAGACAACAAACTCCTCTGGAATAGACACCTCGAAAGCAAACTAAACAAAGCCACAATCATCTTCTGCCAATGCAAAAGACTACTCGGCAAAAGTTGGGGACTATCACCGAAAATAACGATGTGGCTGTATAAAACTGTTATACGTCCCATAATCACATACGGAGCCGTTGCCTGGTGGTCCAAAACGGAGCAAAGCACCGTCATCAACAAACTGCAGAAGTTCCAAAGATTGGCATGCTCTGCGACAACCGGCTGCATGCGAACCACCCCCACAGCCGCTCTAGAAGTAGCCCTGGATTTAACACCCTTGGATCTGTTTATACAACAGGAAGCCTCCATGGCTGCTATAAGGCTAAAACACCTGGGTCTGTGGTACAACCGAGAGGGTCCTCACTCCACATTGTGGAATGATTTAGTGAAACATGAGTCACTAATCGCTGCCCCATGCGATAGGATACCCAAGCAATACATTTTCGAAAAGAAATACCAAATACAGTTATTTGAAAATGACCGAGATCACTCTGGCATACATGAAGTCCGAATCTATACGGACGGCTCCAAGATGGGGACTGGAACTGGAGCTGGAGTATTCTCACAAGATCTGAATATCAAAATATCACTAGCGCTGGGCCAACACAGTTCGATATTTCAATGCGAATGTGTTGCAATAATAAACGCCGCTACCACGGCCCTGTCTAGAGGTATGAAGGAACTAAACATCCGCATACTGACCGACAGCATGGCCGTCCTAACAGCACTGGAGGCCAACACCATCAACTCCAGTATCGTCTACGAATGCCACAAAGTTTTGGATCGTTTAGTATCCAACAACGGAGTAATCCTACAATGGATTAAAGGGCATAGTGGATCACACGGGAATGACGCCGCCGATGAGCTGGCTAGAATGGGATCCTCCACAATAGTGGCAGGACCTACACCCATTCTGCCACTCCCATTCAGCCAACTGCGCTCATGGGTAAGGCAACGAACTCGTGCTGCACATAATACTCGTTGGGTAGCTCTAACAAGCTGTAGACAGTCTAAGATGGCGATGACTGCAGTCTCGCCGCGTTTGACCTGCAGGCTGCTCAGTCTCAATCGTCCAGACCTCCGGATAGTTGTTGGTACACTTACAGGTCACCTTACCTTAAACCGACAACTATTTATTATGAATGCGACAGACAGTCCTCTATGTAGAGGTTGCCTGAACGCAGAGGAAACTGCCGCCCACGTGATCCTGGAGTGCGTAGGTTTGGCCGCACAACGAACAGAAATCCTCACAGAGGTGAGGTCGCTCCTAGAAGCCTGTGAACGCCCCAGGAGGCTTCTGCGCTTCTGGAAGGAGCTAGGATGGCTCGACTAGCCATGTTCACGCATAACGGACCAAATATGAGTCTAAATGCGGAAAACTGTAAACACCAATACCAATACCATCAGCTGTTCCATACATTTTAATCTATTCGATTTAATATTTTCTTTGAAACAGCTGATTTCTTTTTCATGTTTTCAATGTTGGTACTATAGTAAAAGTTTTTTGTATGCGTGAGTACATTGACCCATTAAAATTATGTGCACTATTTAAGAAGGACCTTATATATTTTTGTAAATAACCTTTAAATATCCTTTAAAAAAAAGAATTTCCTTTATTTCTTTATTCCGGACCGGCCGAATAGTGCCGGAGAATTATATAGAAATAAGGCAGCATTTACTTTGCAGTTGGCCGTTGCAGTTATTACTTTTGCAAGTGGCCTAGTGCGCGCACTTAAAAACCGAATATCAGGTGGCATGTTCGACTAAAGACTGCAGGCGGCCTGCCTGCTGACTGATACATATACATTATGTAGTAAATATACCTCAGTACTTATATTTTCTACCAACATTAACATCTTCATTTAAACAATATATTTATAACAATGTAACAGTATATTTACTCCAGTGTGCAGCAGAAATAAATCAAGTATCAATATAATCAATCAAGCAACAACAAGTATTTTTGCCTTTGTCAATGTTAGAGTTCACAATATTTTAGACTAATGCAAAATAGGCATATTTTCAATACTTATATGTTAGTGCGTTTTACGTAAAGCTTACTTAATTTTTAATTACCTTAAAAACAGTAAAAAATGATGGTAGCCATATTCTGTCAATTTCGTTTTCACAAAAATTAAAAATTCAACCCCTAAAAGTATGGTAAGTACTTAGAGAAACGGATGATAAACCAAGTTCTAGTAAAGATTTCGCTAAAAAACATAAGTTTTCTTTCATTTACCTATCTGGCGAAGCCTAGTCAGTAAAACTGAAATCTTTGGTCACTCACTTTTAGCGTTTGTCGTTAGTTGTCAAAATTTCTTTGTCACTCCTTTCAGATGCACATTGAAAAGTTTGACGTCCTAAGAAATGACGTCACGTCCGGCCATTGAGCGTTTACGCGCGGACTTTGAAATGTTAATTTTTGATTTGCATTAAATAAATAGTTTAAGCATATTTCAACTTTTTCGCTTGTGATATCTTCATACAATCCTTAAATCTTTCAGATAGACTACATTTATGAAATAATGCAAGTTCCCTAAAATTTTATTTATTTATTATTTTATTATTTATGTATGTACATGTCTATGGTATATTTTGTGCATATGGTTTATCTAAAAAAACACATATTAGATTTCTGCGCGAACTGTCCATATAAATAAAACACTTTCACGGATTTTTTCACGCAATTTATTCAACAACTTGGTTAAATTTTAGTTGTTTTTGAGATTTTTTTGGTTTATCCGACGTTTCGGCACCTTTCCAGGGGCCGTGGTCACGGAAAACTACCCACTATTTTTTGATTTTTATAAAAGAATATACCCACTCTAATTGTCTTTGATTTCGTTCGGAAACAGGATACGGTTAGGTATTGATTATTTTAACATTATATTTAATTATAACAAAATGATTTATTAATTTAATATTTTGATTTGTTTAAGTAATTTGGATAATAATTATTTATAGCAAAGCAAAAAGTTACTGACTCGACCACCAGTTCACAAAAGTTGGAGCCCTTCGGAGAAAGAACTGGCAAGAAAACTACACGAAGGGGGACGATCTCCGTTTATTAAAATTATTTGCAAAAAGAACTAACCGTATCTTTAGTTCTTGCAGTGTGTGGTTTAGGTTGTGACTTTACTTGATGGATTATAGGGTCCCAAGCTGGTGGTATCTTCCAACCATCTTCTCTATTGAAATTTGGGTATTTGCTAATTTCAATAGCCTCGCGCATCAATCTGGGAAAGTATCTTGGTTCTCTAGCGAGGATCTGCGGTTTGTCAAACCTTATATAATGGTTGGTTCCCTCAAATGAACAACAACAAAGAGAAGCATAGGGACGCGCGTTAAAGAACATGTAGCTGACATCAAACATAGGCGCGATAATAAGTCTGCAGTGTGTGAACATTCATTTGAGGGAACCAACCATTATATAAGGTTTGACAAACCGCAGATCCTCGCTAGAGAACCAAGATACTTTCCCAGATTGATGCGCGAGGCTATTGAAATTAGCAAATACCCAAATTTCAATAGAGAAGATGGTTGGAAGATACCACCAGCTTGGGACCCTATAATCCATCAAGTAAAGTCACAACCTAAACCACACACTGCAAGAACTAAAGATACGGTTAGTTCTTTTTGCAAATAATTTTAATAAACGGAGATCGTCCCCCTTCGTGTAGTTTTCTTGCCAGTTCTTTCTCCGAAGGGCTCCAACTTTTGTGAACTGGTGGTCGAGTCAGTAACTTTTTGCTTTGCTATAAATAATTATTATCCAAATTACTTAAACAAATCAAAATATTAAATTAATAAATCATTTTGTTATAATTAAATATAATGTTAAAATAATCAATACCTAACCGTATCCTGTTTCCGAACGAAATCAAAGACAATTAGAGTGGGTATATTCTTTTATTAAAATCAAAAAATAGTGGGTAGTTTTCCGTGACCACGGCCCCTGGAAAGGTGCCGAAACGTCGGATAAACCAAAAAATCTCAAAAAACAACTAAAATTTAACCAAGTTGTTGAATAAATTGCGTGAAAAAATCCGTGAAAGTGTTTTATTCATATGGTTTATGTTGTGAAAATACTGCAATGAAGTATTAAAAAAAACGAGCCGTCTCACAATCACAACTAGCTCCGATGGGACTCGACCCACGACCTTTTATTGTTCGGGCGAATGCTCTAACCACTGAGCTACGGGGTCATTCGATGGGACTCGAACCTACGACCTTTCTCTGTCCAGGCGAATGCTCTAACCACTGAGCTGCGGAGTCGTTCGATGGGACTCGAACCGACGACCTTTTATTGGAGTCGATAATGACCCCAAGGTATTTTACATTGTATACAATGTTAAGAGGGTGGCAGCCACATGTTGATGGAGAAGTACAGGGGGGCTACCGCGTAACTTTATGGGTATGAACTTCATACGTTTTTGGGAACTTTAAGTCAATTTTATAAAGAAAGTAGCCGCTATCAGTTCCTTGTTTTGTGACGTCGGGTATAACGATAACTAGCGAGCTACGTTCAACAGAACAAAGCAGCAAAAATATATCAAAATAAGGAATTCAAATGACAGTTGAAACCCATACCCATATCCATATTTCTTAGCCGGTAGCCCCCCGGGTATGTATGACAATATTGGAATCATCGGATGGCGGTGAGGAGGCAGGGGAAACGAAAAAGGGGAGTATTTGCGTCTTACTTAAATTCAAGGTGAGCAGGTTTTTTGAGAGCCAGTTTATCACAGTTTCAAGGGCGTTTTGAGTGTGTAGCTTAGCACTCATCCAATCATTACCATATACCAGGAGAGCGGTGTCGTCTGCGTAGGCAAATACACTACAGTCAGGTATTTTGAGTTTGCACAGATTGTTTACATACAGCTGGAACAGAGTTGGCCCGAGAATGCTGCCTTGAGGTACGCCGTAGTCGATAGACTCTATGTCACTGATGAATGACCCAATCTTAACGCACTGTTCCCTGTGCAGCAGATAGCTTCGGAAAATGTTCAGCTCCCGACCTCGAACACCATGGCACTCCAGCTTGTTGACCAAGATGGGTATCGAAACAGTATCGAAGGCCTTGGAAAGATCGAGAAAGACACCGAAACATTTCTTTTTACTGCCAAGTTTATCTACTACCTCACTTGTGATGCTAGTGACTGCCTCTTCAGTGGAGATTCCAGATCTAAAACCGAATTGATTTTACGCCATCAAGTTATATTTGTCCAAGAATTTTACAAGAGCATTGTTTAGTATCCTTTCCAAGACCTTCGAGAGAACGGGCAGGACCGATATCGGTCTAGAATTAGCCACATCTCTTTTGTCACCCCGCTTAAAAATGGGACTGACAAGTGCTCTCTTCAGCACCTTAGGGAAGACACCAGACTTGATTTTAAAGATTACACATGTGTGTAATTGGCGGTATCAGAACGTTTCGAGAAGCTTTTACCACGGCAGGTGAGATTTTATCCCATCCTGGAGAGCAATCGTCACGAAGACCACAGATAATGCGTTCTACCTCTTCAGGGTCAATCTCGGTTAGTACTAGAGAGCTCACCAATTCAACGGGTGCCGAAGAGAAAGTTGCTTGTGAGGGAGTAATTTTAGCAGCCAAATTTCTCGCAATACTGACAAAATATTTATTCATTGAGTTTAGAGCTACATGGGGATCGGTGTTCTTACCTAGGAGTTCATGTGGAGGTTCTACGTTGTGAGTGGAGTTAGACACTTTTTTTTACCATTTTCCACATAGCTTTGGGGTTATTTTTTGCCTTATCAAATTCTGCTCTTTGATATTCACGCTTAAGTTTTTGGAGGAGGTTATTCAAAAAGTTGCGGTACCTTTTATAAGTAACCTTGATTATATGATTATCCGGATTACGACGTAACTCTTCATGAATTTTATCCCGGTTCCGCATGCATCGGAGCAGCCCCGGAGTGATCCATGGTTTCATAATATTTTTTCTAGGACTTGTCACAACCGTTTTTGTATAATTGTTTATAGTGTTGGTAATGAATGATGGTTACTAGTCTTTCAGCTGCTTGTTCCGCATCGAGGGTGCCAATAACAGAAGATAAATCAGCATCGTTAAGAGCTCTTTTAATGGATGCATAGTCTGCCCTAACAGTTGTCCTGAGTGGTTTAGGATTTATTCTCGAACCATTTTCAATATAGGATATCAAGGTCGAATTCCACGGTATTAAGTAAAGCTGTGAAATGGTCAATATTTTGTTTATACTTCTGATATTCATATGAATGATTTTAAGATACTTATTTGGATTACCTAATATTTGTAGACATTGTCCAGGTTCACATTTGCAAGATTTAGCAATATTAAATGACTCTAGTTCATTTGTTACAATATCTAAATCAAACACTGTAATGACTTATACTCCTTTGTTTTTGCGACTTGGGATCGACTTGATTTTTATAGTACTAGGTCTTATGGAAAAAAAACTGCACTTTGTGATAAAGGAAAGCCGCTTTGCATAGTGATACTAGGGACCAAAATAAGCGATTTCACCTGCAGCAGCGAAAGTTTCATGCCTTAGGAACAGAGATGGCGCTAATTCTTTAAAAAAATAATTAAAAAATTCTACAAGCCAAACCACCGCACTGATTTTGATAAAGAAGGTGTCAAATGAAAGATAATTACATAGTCTATCAAAGAAAAAATATATTGTTAAATAATACATTTAAAAATGCCCAAATATTAGCTTTGCTTGGAAAAATATTGAGAAATTTGTCGGATTTTACTTAATTTAAAAAAATAATTGTTCCGTGGGGTATGTTTTTATCCACTAATATTGTTGACAATTTAATAGAGTATTTGATAAGAAAAACTGCTTGTCGATATCTTTAATAATTATAGAGATATAAGATTACTAATGAGGGCAGTAATTTCTCGGGCGCACCGATTTCAATGATCTATGTATGAAACGACTTTTTTTTGTCTTTATACATATTGCATATTTCTTATATGCATTTAAAAATATATTTTAAAAAGTATGTAAAAGTTTATGTTTGTGAGGTTTAAAAAAAAGTCAGAAGTTTTACTTTAGAAATACCTAATGCAAGTAAAATACATAACAAAATAATTTTATTTAATCATAATCTTCTTTAAAACCGACGATGGTACTGTTTAAACTGAAAAACAACAAAATCGAGAAGGTTTGACTCTGACCTGACCAAATCGGCGTAGCAGTGAACCATTTAGGAGTCCATCCCCCTTGTGAAATTTTGTGCCATCCCCAAGAAGCTGGACATGGAATTGAGGCTCTTAAATTCAAAGCGTTACCCCATATATCGCCTGCTTGGTAAGCAGGCGATAGCCGCACTCAACAAACACGCAAGGCATGTTTGTTGAGTGCGGCTAATGTCGGGGGAAGGCTTGTCACTAGCCTATTTTTGTGTCCAAAAAAAAGTGTGAGAAAATCCATCCAGGAATTTGAAACCAAGAAATTAATAGCTATGCTTTGGGTCCCAATATGTCTACTGCACTCCGAGGGTTTTATGCTTTTACAGGGTTTGACATCACGTCTTACTTTAATTCGAAAGGGAAAAAATCTTGTTTCTAGACGTGGATGTCATACTGGTCATACCCTGAAGTAAGAACAGCTTTTGCTAGCATGTCTTATCCACCAGATACCCTCTCCATAGAGGCAATGGCTCAATTGGAACGGATTTCATGCTTAAAAGAGAAAAGTGTATATGCATATAAATAATAGTTAGATTAAACACATCTTAGATTTTTATTTGTTTTTTGTTTTCCGTGACCACGGCCCCTGGAAAGGTGCCGAAACGTCGGATAAAACAAAAAATCTCAAAAAACAACTAAAATTTAACCAAGTTGTTGAATAAATTGCGTGAAAAAATCCGTGAAAGTGTTTTATTTATAATAGTTAGATTGTTTCGAAATTTACTTGCAAATTATATGATGCTCAAACAGTGTCAATGCTGTACGCAAAGACATGTTTGCCGGCAAAATAGGCTAGTGACAAGCCTACCCCCAACATTAGCCGCACTCAACAAACATGCATGCCTTGCGTGCAGCTTACCAAACCAAGCAGACCGTATATGGGGAAACTCTTTGAATTTAACTGTTTTTTCCGTTTGGACAGATTTTCGTTTCGACAGATGTTGTTTCGACAGATTGTTGTTTCGCCAGATTTTGTTTCGACA
The DNA here is from genome assembly GCA_949710035.1 of Crambus lathoniellus. Taxonomy (NCBI): domain Eukaryota; kingdom Metazoa; phylum Arthropoda; class Insecta; order Lepidoptera; family Crambidae; genus Crambus; species Crambus lathoniellus. The sequence goes on from OX453315.1 coordinate 10,400,332, forward strand.
GATTATTGTTTCAACAGCATGTCACTTTGTTAACCGACTTCTAAATCAAAAAGGAGGAGGTTCTCTATTCGTCTGTATGTATGTTTTTTTGTGTATGTCCGCTGATTACTCGAAAACGGATGGACCGATTGAAATGATTAAAACGTTATTACATCAGGTTGGTTTCCAAGTTGGTCCCATTTTTAGAAATTTTGAAATCAGTGCAGTAGTTTTCAGGAAATCTTGAAAATACTGTCGTTTTCGTTACCACTGTATGTGAGTTTAATACGTATCTTTAGGCATAACTCCTTTGTTTATGAACCGATTTAGATGATTCTTGTTTTGTTAAAAAGGGGATACCTCAAGGTATTTTAACCGACTTAAAAAAAGGAGGTTTTCCGTTTGATCACATACCTATTTACCAGAATACACGTAAATTGCCTGCACGATGCACTAAAAAGAGTGAAATAAAAATTATTTTTATAAAAGAATAAAACCGCTTTAAAAAAAATCACATCAAAAAAGTAAGAAATAATCCCTCACCAAATAAAGAACGTAAGTACTTTGAAGTTGGGCGGGTTTTAACTAAAACAACAAAAAATTTTACATGTTTCACGCCCGACTTCAAAGTACTTACGTTATTTATTTGGTGAGGGATTATTTCTTACTTTTATTTATGTGATTGTTTTATCTCAAATGTACAGTTACGTACAAACAAACACAAAGTACACACGGCGGGACATCAAAGTATACATGTTGACCTTGAGACCGCCTTTACGCCCTACGTAATAAAAGCTGTAAATCGCAGTTCAACTGTTTAACCTGATGTGCTGTCGAGTGTACTTATAAAAAAAACAATTTAACTAAATCTATCAATACTTGTGATTGTACTTATACTGTCGAAACAAAAATCCGTCGAAACAAAAATCTGGCGAAACAAAAATCCGACGAATCAAAAATCTGTCCAATCGGAAATAACCCGAATTTAAGAGCCTCAATTCCATGTCCATGTCGGAATGGCACAAAAATTCACAAAGGGGATGGACTCCTAAATGGTTTACTGCTACGCCGATTTAGTAGGGTCAAAATTAAACCTTCTCGACTACTGCGGGTGCAGAACTTCCTGCAATACTATGCGCTGGTAGCTGTCGATGCATCGGTCTACCATGTACTCTACAGTGCAAGTAATAGTGGCTGTGAAAATCCAAGGTTAATGTATAAAAGATACACAATTCAAAATGCACTTGTTGTACAATCTACTATTTCTTATTTGATAATCGAAGTTATACCTAAGATACGAGCAAAAAAAGAATGGAAAACAAAGGCAATGTAACTTAATTTCGTCACATGTTATTAAACCACAAACTGATGATAAGATAGACAAGGAAAATGAAGCGCTGCGTTGGCTTCGTCGTGCGTCTCCGACTGGTTGGACGAGATGTACGCGTTCCTCAAGCGAACAGGAAAACCCGACAGACCTTGACTTTGACTTATAAATTATTTAAAATACAAAAATAAAATGTTATTGTAATGTAAAATGTGAACTAGAATGTTGCCTGCACTTATAATTATTTAGTTTCGTGTTTCGTGAAGTTATTAATTTATAATTTGCAACTTCTCTTCATAGTGGATCTTCGTGTTCATTTAAAAGAATGATTGATTTGTTATCAATAATTTACTAACTACTTGCAATACATCTTTTACGATACCTAGTTGAAAAAACTTTGTGTTCTGAGATATAGCTTTACAAAATGCCACCTCATGGTGACAAGTAGAAAACTAAAGATTGATAGGCTTGGCCAGAACATAACTTAAACAAAAACTTTGCTCCTCATTCCGTTTTGTAGATGTGCCTACTATTGAATACCTATTAAGAAAGTATAAGTCTTAGTGTAAATGCAAATTATAGATTGAACATTGCGAGGTTCCGATTAAAGGATGAATTTTTCGTAATATAATAATATGTTGATTTCTTTTTATAGATATATCGTTTGGTTCTTCATCGATCGCTAAATCAAGATAAGTTGATAACTATTATCGGTTGGTTTTTAATTCCTGTCTTTCGACACCTTTCAAGGGTCTTGATGTCCATGATTATGTTACGGGATTACCAATGCACTGGTGCAAAATGGTAATACAGGTAAGGTCACTTCAAGAAGAATCTTTCGGTATAACATAGCCTCCTAGTTTGTGATCACCAGAGTCACCAGCTACCAAGCCTAATATAATTTATTTGCCTTTTATTATTAAATTATTACCTAGTGTGATCCAAAATATTTGAAGTGGTAAGTTCATTTTAAATAAAGTATCTAGGTATATTTATACCAAGTAAATTTTGGGATCAACTTAATGAGACGATGCGGAACCCGTTTACGTAGCCGCGAGTCGCGCATCCTTGACCAAAGATCGCGACGATGATGATGACGTAGTAGGTACTATACTATTGTACGTTGTACTATATTGTAGATTATTGTGACATACAATATTATCACTGTGCCAGCAGCGGTCGCTACTACGACCGCGAGTGTAGGCGTGCTTATTTTAATAGTGATTAAGTAGTTTTGAAAACGTTTTGGTAAGTTATCTATCATAAAATATCAGTGATGTAACTAAATTACGATTTTTTGAAATAGGTAAGTACCTACTTCATGATAAGTGTTTGTCTTCGAGCAACGCGGGCCAAAATTAGCGTAGAAGGGTCTACACTACACCTCTGCCTGCCTGTGCGTGACAAATTAGGCAAAACAAACTATCAACTAATAAAATTAAGACTTAGATATCAGTGTTTATTCAAATGTAAGTTGTTTCTAGAAAAGGTTCTAAAATGAGAAGTACCTACCTATATTAAAAACAAAAATCTTATTTTTATAAAAATCATAATCATAAGTAATATAATATTGCCCTATATATTTTGAACCGCGAGGCTTACGACATAGGTATTCAAGTTATAAATATCGCGGTTAGCTGTGCTGTGATTAGAATATGTTCTGAATAAAATAATACGGTGTGAAGAGTCTAATGCTGTTTGTGTAAACAGTGCGACAAAGATCTATTGGCACGTTGAAGTAGGTAGGTACTATTATATATTCTGTGGCGTTGATGACATTGACAAGAGCGCTAGTTGACTAATTTTATTGACTAGGTACTAGGTGGAGGGGGGTTAGTTCCCGATTTCGACCGCGGGTCAAAAGAATGAGCAATACGATATAAGTAGATAACATAATAGAGTATTAAGCGCCACATAACTTGGCCCTTGTCAGTACCTACCTGGAACTAAAATTATGACGGGGAATAAGGCTTATTTTTCCGACCAGCGCCCACGGCGGACTCTTTATGAAAATTCTTCAGTGATTTTTAATGTCACACTCTTCGATCAACAATAGTACAGTGCCACAAGCTTTTCTGTTCCGGTGACAGCCGTGACAGAGGAGCCACTTGCAATACGAAATTAGCTGACAAAATGGACTGTCGTATGAAAACTGTTTTAGTTCCAAAGATAATCACCGGAACAGAAAAGCTTGTCGCACTATACACTAGATGAAGGCTCAAGAACTAAATGAAAACTTTTTAAGGCTCAGACTGACTTTTTTTTTAAACGGAGAATAAAGGTTACGATTACGAATGTTACGATCTTACCAACAGGAAGGGTTCCAAGTTATAAATACTTTAGGGTGAAAATCATTTAAAATGACCATTGTGACAAAAATGAAACAAAAATGATATTGTAACAAAAATGAAACCCGTAACAAAAAATAACAAAGCTGAAATATTAGGGTCTTTTCACAAGTCACAAAAAACTGATTTATTGTTTCCAGGAACAATAAAAAGCATTATTTTTTATGATTCTTTTATAAAAAAAAACACTTATAATAAAAAAATATATATTTAAACTTTCATAAACGCAAAGGCTTTATTCATTGGTAGCTGGTTGGTAAAATCAATGTCAATGACACTTAAACTCTGTACAGTCACGATCAATAGTATGTAAACAAAAAACATTTATGGGCATTCTGTTCTTTCAGCCTCTGTCTACAAGGACGCTGTCGTTCGGCTGCTGACATCGGCATTCTAAAAAGAAAAATATTGAAAAATTGCATTGTGAATGCAAAAAAGTAAAAATTTATCTAGGAAAAATATTGTTAGTAAAAAAGAAAATGGACAAATAACCAAACAGCACAATAACAACATGGATACTACGTAATTAAAGTCTGGAAATACATAAAACACAGATTAAACACATAACCCTCATTACCGTGGTTGGGTAAAAAAAATCAGTCTTGTGAATGCGGCTTTTGTTCATTTTTGTTATATCATTTTTATTACGTGAGAAAAAAACGTGATGACCCATAACAAAAATGAACAAACTTACTACTTGGAATAGAATCGAAAATATTTTAAGCCAAACAAGACCGTCATGAGTAAAATCTGTTTGCATTTCAATCAAGTTCGAAAACAAATCGTCTATATGAATCGATTAAATTTAAAAGTATTTTCTTGCCTGCATAGTTTGGTAGGCAACAAAACTGATGAATCAAAATTGTAATTTTCGCTCGGAGACAGAAAACCACGCGTTCACTCACTTTTTCATGCGATGACAAAATGACCGACACATAATCGCTTCTGGCATCTGATTGGCTCCTTAGAGAGCAAGTGTTGCTCTTTGGTAAACATTAGATAATACTAAATTAGATCGTTAGAAAAATGAATAACGAAAATGAACACAATAATGGACATTTATTTGAGGACAAAAATTTATTTAAAGAAATAAGAAAATTAAATAGTTTAACCCGATATCAGTGACAAATCATGTGTTTTAAACAATAAATAATCATTTGTTTGGATACTGTTTTTTATTATATTTATTTAGATGTACTTTGTAACGCTAGTCACGAAGAGGACAAATTATTTTGTATGGAGAAAATCCGGATTCGGCGCGATTAAAGGAGTATATTTATTAAATACTGATAAGGTGCATTGAAATTTATATATATTTATTGAGATAATGTTCCATTCTACTAACGTGAGTACTCATTGCTTTATTTAAAAGAATATTTTGTGAAATATCGCGCGTGGACAAATTTTGAAGTCAAAATGGTCATTTTAAATGATTTTCACCCTTTAGTATTATTGACACTGTCAAAATAATCTAGTGCTCGTCAGATAAGTCTGCGCGCGGTAAAAATCTAATACTAATCTTTTCTATAACATTAGAACAAAAAATACACTATAACTAGCGCCAAAAACGCGCCAGTCACGCGCAAAGTTATCTGACACACACTCTACTTATAATTATACTCTCAAGTGGGCGTATAACGCTCGACCATGTCTGTCACTCCAACTATGTATCTAGAACTAGGTGTTCGATTGTTGATCGAAGGTCACACTGGCATTTTCATAAAGTAGTTAACTTAGTGGGTACATGGTGGGTACAGTTACTCTATGAACTTAGGACTTATATTTTTTCTCTGTCTACGGTATATTTCTTCTAGAAGAAAGCATTTTCCACACTGATCATAGAGGTCAGTGAATTTCCAGCTCTTTTTCATCAATCCTATCGTACCTAACTTGTTACATGCTCTTTGTTTTCCAGGTGCCCTACCACAAGCTCTGATAGCAGTTATTTTTAAGTTGAGAGAGTGAGACGCCGCTTTACACGCCGTATAGCGGCGTCTCACTCTCTCAACTTAAGGCGCTACTCGGAAAAAGTATGGACTTTTTGAAATAAAACTATAGGACGGTTAGAGTTGTTATAAATCTGGTAATAAGAATTATATTTCTTCATACCTTTATCTAGAATCGTATAGTTTTAGAAACACGATTTTATGATTTTACCTCGACACTTTTTATTTTCGAAAATACCTCAAAAAACTACGAAATATCAAGATTATTCTTAAATGGAGTAACATATACTATTGAAAATTGGTTTAATTTGTGGACACCAATAATATTTAGGATCGTATAGAAGCATTTTTTTTAAATCGCTATAGTTTTTTAATACGAAGTGATTTTGTGATTTATTTGCGTAATCTGCAAAATCGGTTTTGCTCCCGCGCGCGTCGTTTTCTCATTGCTATCTCGCTTTAGCATACTTTTTCCGAGTATCGCCTTAAAAATAACTGCTAATAGAGCTTGTGGTAGGGCACCAGTTAAAGTGTCTTATCTATGGTAGTGATTACCTACATGCTCTTTGGTTGTTAAAGAACTTGTCACGCGAAATCACCGCGAAATTCTAAAATGATTTGACGTTGGTACCAACTTTATAAATGATAAATGTTTTTATATTTAATTTATCGCAGGCTTAGATCTTAAAAACCCTCAACTACACAAAAATGGTATCAATACACAACAAAGTTGTATACGGTGGGCCGGCGCTGAGCATCCCCGGACACCTCAACTTTGGACAGTTCCTGCTGGACGAGTTCAGGAGGATATGTGAGACGGAGGCAGACCGAGTCGCACTGGTAAGTGGAATGGCTACTCCGACTATGTATGATTACTATTACTATAGTTTATTACTCGTCGCAAAATGCACGGTAGAACAGATAGTGATCCGAACCTGAGTTTCGCATGTGGCGGAGATGTAAATATGAATAACATCCGTGAAATGATTCGCGAGGAAATGCGAGGTGCGATGAAAGAAATTATGAGTGAATGCCTTTTGAAATTTAATAATAATATGAAGGAGCAGTTCACTGACATTTCTAACCAAATTAGTGAATTCAAAGATTCGCTTTCTTTTCTCAACGAGCGCTATGATACCATCGATGCAGAGTTGGCTGCCACCTCCAAAGAATTAAAGATGCTTAAAAAGGAAAATGAAGTAATGAAATCCGAAATCCAGTCATTGAAGGCGCGTTTTAACCAATTTGACCAATTATCTCGTTCAACTAATTTGGAAGTACAATGCGTGCCCGAGCGCAAAACGGAAAATATTATAAATATAGTCAAACAGCTGGGAAAAGTGATCAAATGTAATATTGAAGAGAAAGACATACTGTATTGTTCCCGTATTGCGAAACTCCAGCCCAACAACCCCCGTCCACGCTCAATTTTAGTGAAATATAGCTCGCCGCGAATCAGAGATTGTTTTTTGGCAGCTGCGATACAATTTAATAAGGACAACGCAAACAACAAACTAAATACCAGCCACATAGGTATAACATCAACCTCGGCATCAGCAAGCCCTATTTATGTCAGCGAGAACTTATCTCCAGAAAATAAATCGCTTCATGCCGCGACACGTAACCGTGCTAAGGAACTCGGTTATAGATATGTATGGGTGCGAGCTGGGCGTATTTATGTTCGTAAGACGGAAACATCCCAATCCATTTTTGTACGCAATAGGGAAATACTAGATAAGATTAATTAGCCGTTGTAATGTGTAATATAAGATAAATCGATATTTAAATTGTAAGTGTATCTTTATTTTCTTTTTCTTTTAAAATGACTCCTTGTAATAATATTAGCATTTACTACCAAAATGTCCAAGGGTTACGTACTAAGACAGGTAAGCTATTTGTTAATACCTCTCTTTGCGAATACGATATAATAATACTGAGTGAGACCTGGCTTAATAGTAGTATAATGGACTCAGAATTGTTTTCTGATAATTATAATGTTTACAGACGTGATCGGCAATCGAGCTCCTTTTATGGTACTAAAGAGGGTGGGGGGGTACTGATTGCCGTAACAAAACATATCACCTCCTTTCGGATGTCATATTATGAAAGTGACTGTGAGGACCTATGGTTAGAGTTAAGTATAAAAATAAATGGTAAGTTAGAAAAATTATTACTATGTGCTACTTACTTGCCTCCGCCCACTCCTTCACACATCTTGGAACACTTTTTTAATAATGCGAACATAGTAGCGAGTAAATATAAACATGTTCTAATTTGTGGCGATTTCAATCAAGGAAACATAACATGGAGCGGTGCGCATGGAGGGCCTTTATCTTATAATTTAAATAGTACATGTATCAACTCACAGAATTTATTTAACTTTATAGCCTATAATAACTTAAACCAGTACAATTATATAGTTAACCACAACAATCGCATCCTAGATTTAATCTTGACTAATATTCCAATTAGTCACATAGTTAGTCCCACAGTGCCTCTGAGCAATATAGATCGTCACCATCCTCCGATAGAATTTTCAACGTGTGTAATGGACTACGACAGCAAATTGCTAAATAAAAACGATTGTCCTAAAAATAATTTTTTCAGGGCTGATTATGATAAAATATGTTCTTTCTTGGAAAAAATTGACTGGAGCGAAGAATTTAAACTTTGTACTACAGTTAATGAAATGCTTAATAACTTTTACATAATTTTAAATAATGTTATAAAATCTTTTGTGCCTTTGTCACGAGTTAAATCAAAAAAAACCCCAATATGGTTTACAACCGATCTAAAGCGGTTATTAAACGAGAAAAATAAGTATCGCGTACGTTATCAAAAATACAATAACCCATTAGATAATCTGTCATTCATTTCACTTAAGAAAAGGTGTGCCATCTTAGCCGCTCAGTGCTATAATGATTATATCTCACTGATCGAAGAATCTATTAAATCAAATCCAAAACTGTTTTGGTCTTACACCAAACAGAAAAACAACAACCATAGTTCCTTTCCATCAAAAATTACATATGAAAATAACACCGCTACTACTGGGCCGGAAATATGTAACAACTTGGCTTCTTTTTTCTCATCTACTTACGACTACGTTAATTATACCACAGTGAACTCTGCCTCTACGAACGATAACGATATTAGTGGTTCTGCTGAGGATATGTTACAATCTTCCATGGATGTGAAAGAAACCACTAACTATCTTAGCAATGTTTCTTTTTCTGTCGATCAAGTATTGAAACATTTGGAATCAATCGATCGTTATAAAGGTGCCGGCACTGATGGTATACCTTATATTTTTGTTCGAAATTGTGCCAAACAATTAGCACTTCCTCTTACATTAATCTTTAACATGTCATTAGCCTCTGGAACTTTCCCTTCATATTGGAAAACATCTTTAATCATGCCTATATATAAATCTGGTGATAAATATTTAGCTAAAAGTTATAGACCAATTTCTATTTTACCAGTTTTCGCAAAAATATTAGAAGCTATGTTATATCCAATAATAATCTGGCATATGAAGGGTCTACTAGTTCAGGACCAGCATGGCTTTATTAGTTCACGTTCTACTAGTACTAACCTTGTAAATTTCATTGACAAAGTTGTTCAGTCTGTGGATGGTCGTGTGGCTGTTGACGTGATTTATACCGATTTATCAAAGGCTTTTGACAGGGTTAGTCATAAGATCTTATTAAATAAATTATCTAGATATGGTTTTGCTGGTAATGTCCTCAGGTGGTGCTCGTCTTATCTGTCTAGCCGTTCCTCAAGGGTTGCTATAAATGGTTTCACATCTGACCCATTTATTAATCCAACTGGCGTGCCACAGGGGTCACACTTAGGACCTTTATTTTTTAATATTTTCTTTAATGATGTCACAAGCTGCTTTAATCATAGTCAACCTTATTTATACGCGGATGACTTAAAAATACTCAGAACGGTAACAGGAGAACATGATGTGCTCCTACTGCAAAGAGATATAGATAGGCTAGAACAGTGGTGTCTTAGAAATGAAATGGTCTTGAACGCAGACAAATGTTTTTATATTAGTTTCACTAAAAATCGTAACTCATTCAATAGAAACTACTCAATATTCAACAAGCCATTACAAGAGGTTGATGAGATACGAGATTTAGGGGTTATACTAGATAAAAAACTTAGCTTTAAACATCACTATAATAATATAGTGAACAAAGCAATGAAATGTCTTGGATTTGTCATCAGAAATACTAAGGATTTTAAAAAATGTAACACTAAGATCAAAATATACAATAGTATTGTTAGGTCTAGCCTAGAATATTGCAGTATCGTGTGGTCACCATACTATGAAGTTCATTCCAATAATATTGAGAGAGTACAGAAGAGGTTTTTGTATCATTTGGCTTATCAATGTGGTTTGGCTAAAAAACTTAATTCTTATACTAAGAGACTAAAATTTTTTAAAATTACTTCTCTCAAAAATAGGCGTAAAAGACTCGACCAAAGTTTCCTTTATAAGTTAGTTAACGGTATATTTGATTGTCCACAGTTACTTAACAAGTTAAAATTTAATACTCCGTTTAAACTTGCACGCTTTTCCAGATATAGCTTATTTTGTCCAAAACACTCTAAAAGTAATTTAGGCTACAATTCCCCATTAAATAGGATACAAAATCAGTATAATGTTATATCAAAAAACAATAGTAATATAGACATTTTCAGATCATCTTTACCTTTATTCAAAAAAAACATAATGAATATATATAAATAATCGAACCGTTTGTTTTTTCAAAATTTTTTCAATATATAAATAAATTTCTCTCTTCTAAATTCCAAACGTACTTATTGGTTTTCTTTTTTTTTAATTATTATTATTGTAGGGTCCAGAGTACTCACTCACTCTTATTATTATTTTAGTTTTATATTAAATTTCTGTTTTTATTTTGAAGTTTTTATTTTTTTTTACCAACTAGCTTACTCGACACAACAAATGTCTAAGTTATACATGTTTAATGTAATATTAGATTAAGTATTTTTTTTTCTCTTTTACCTTTATGAAATGAAATAATTATAGCACCGTTAGTAGTTAACTAATTAATAATTAGTTGACTACCTAGTTACTGGCTTCCATTTTTTTAATGTATTTTATAAGCTTTCCGTGGCGACCTTTAAGTAAGGCAACACTTAGTTTAAGTATATTGTATTGTTTAAGTTATTCACATGTTTAGTGTATGACCTTGTTGGTTGCTCAAATAAATAAAATAAAATAAAATAAAATAACGTAAACAATAGTACCTGGGTCAATAGTCCAGGATAAACCGAGTTGCACTGATGCGGGTGAAACCGCGGGCGGCCGCTAGTTAGTTATAACGTAGCAACACAACCAAGTAACTATCTATGTACGGTAGGCTATACACAACCGAGTATGTATGTAGGTACCTACGGTACGGCTGGCGCCGCCGCCGCCCGCCACAGAGTAAAAAAAACTATGTGGCGCGCCGCCTCGCATCTTCAATGTTCCCTAATTTTTAAGTAAGTATTATCAATATATTAAAATAATAGCCAGTTTCGAAAAAAGAGTTAGTACACTCGGCAGCACATCAAGTTAAACAGTTGAACTGCGATAACAGCTTTTATTTATTACGTAGGGTTTTATAAGGGCACATGCCCACGGGACGGTTTTTCGCCGGACACAGAGCCGGTTTTATGTTTGTCTTTGTCAGTCAACACCTCGATAATAAAGACAGTTGTATGCACCGGCTCTGTGTCCGGCGAAAAACCGTCTCGTGGGCATGCGCTCTAAGGGCGGTCTCAAGGTCAAGATGACGTATAGTGTGATGTGCCGCCGTGTGTACATAATGTCGTCATATACATTTAAAAAAATAATTAAACACGAGAATGCTTCATAGTACCCATCTTTGACTGTCGTTTTGTTTGACTGCTTCTAACAGTTTTTTTTAATCTAAGTCAGTTTTTTAATGAGGGATTTTTTGACAGATGACTAAAAAAGAAAAAAGTTAGTTCCAAAAAACTCAACAGATGGCGTTCATCAGACATGGGTTTGCTTTTTTAAATTTGCTGGCAAGGGTCCTGTTTAACCATTTTTACAAGTCTACAATACGGTATTTTACAGTTTTTTTTTTATTTCTTTAAAATGTTTTTCGAAATATTAGCTACACAAAACAAGTTTTCATTTTGAATTATCTTGAATATTTTCAAAGATATAGGACTTCAAACTTTATAATTAGACAAGGACAGGACGCTATCTTAGTGACGTCAGTGGGTTAGTAGCGTCATAGTCACGCCATAGAAGATTTCGTTTTAGAAAGAGACAGCTTTAGTCAAAATCAAACAGACTATAATTCTTTTATTATAAAACAGATTCAAATTATTTTTTCACATTTGGTATTCTTAATTGCAATATTTTTTAACGTCATCATTAAATATCTACATTTCAACAACAGTAAAATACCCTATTATGTAAGAAAGCTAGTGAAGTACTTGTATTTTTACTATAGTAGAACATCAGAATCACAAGTTGGCGGCCATTTTAGAAGAAATCATTCACTATAATTACGAGTGTAATGTCAGTGACATTGACATTAAGATAATAGTAGATTGTATTACAAGGGAGCAAAATAGCATATTTACGACGAGGGTGCTATTTTTAATCCAGAGCGCAGTGAAGGATTCTAAAGTAGAATCCTGAACGCAGCGAGGGATTCAATATACGTCGCCCGAGGTGAAAATAATTTTGCGGCCGAGTAATACACTCTACTTTCATTTCGAATTTATGGAAAGTAAATACACTTTGCTTTTCATTCCCCTATATAAGAAAAGCAACAAAAACAACTAAAACTACCTAGAAAAATAAAAGAATGGTGGCGGGGGGCATCGCCTTCTCTATTTTTTCTATTATATTTAAAAAATTTGAAGTTCAATTTTAGATTTGATTTTAGCTTCGACGCACCGTTTTTGAGATATTCTCATTTTTATAAAATTCATTTTTGAAACAGTTCCGGCCCCCCCACCCCATACAACATCAGTAGAAAACTTTTTCATTGCCGATGAGATAACTCTATGGTTGACTGTACCCAATTTCAGTTCTATTTTTAAAAATACTTTTACACCCTAGTGTGCAACGCAGAGTTTTGAACCCAGGACTGTCCGCCGAGTACTTTTTTGTCCATCGATATAGATCTCTTATAAATTGTATCGAATAACGCACACAAGGTACTAAAAGTACCGCGGACAAAAAGTCCCCGAAAGTACGGCGGACACCGAGAGACTGGACTGGACAAAAGTTCGCGGTAGTCCCCGAAAAAAATAGAACAAACGTAAATAGGCGTAACACGGCCATTCTACGAACCCAAAGATTTTTTTAAATAAAAACAAAATCAATTTATCAATATATTTATTGAGGTAGCATGAAGTAAAATTAACTTATATTTAATCTAAAATTAGTTATTGAGATCTTTAATCACAAAAATTCCATTTATGGCACTTTTAAGGTTTTTGCCTGTCGACAGGTGTGACGCCACTGTCGACAGAAAACACAATATTACAAAATAACGAAAATAAAAACAATTCTAGAAAAAATCAACGATATAAACTAAAAAAATTAAGTGTCTTCTCATTTGCAAAGGCATAATTATCATGTAAATAATCAACGGTTACAAAATAAAAAATATAAAAACTATGTCTACAGATGTGACTTCACCTCTGTAGATAATAGATGTTATTGTAATAAATAATCAATTTTTTATTTCTATACTAAAAACAAAACAAATTATAAAAAATAAGTCAGTTAAGTAGTAGACAACAATTTAGAAAATATCATCATCATCGCAGTCTCCTTTTATTTCTCTCTGAAATCCGTTTTCCGATTTTAGATCTTGACGAAAGACCTGAATTTTGCGAAACCGAGCTATTAGCTACAGATATTGCAGGCGATGGCGGTGGAGTTTCATTATTTGTAATGTCTTGTTCCCTTCGTTTCAACTGTCGTATTTTGTCTTGATACTTTTGGGCACGTTCACGCCATCCCTTTCTTATCTATCGCTGTACTCTAGGAGCTTGTTCTTTAATAGTCTTGATTTCTCCTGATGCTTTTTTCTTTTGGTATTTTTCTGTCCTTTCTTCGCCTGTCTTCTAATTCAGCTTCCGACATTTTTTGTCTTCTTTTTTGTATATATCTCTTTTCTGTTCTTTACGGCGCTTCTTCTTTTCTTCTTCAGTATTTTTTTTTTGTTCTTTGCCATACTTGACATCAAATTGTTCTTCTGAAAAAAAATTAAAGCATAAAGGCCCTTACAATAGCTAAGTGGCGCCATCATCTTAATGAAATTTATTGCTATACTTTACTAAGGTTGTAGTTTCTGCTGAACTGCTGATATAATATTACTTAGCGCGCAATAAACATTAAGATAAGGGTGCCATTTGGCTGTTGTAAGAGTCTTAAATCACATCTGTAGACAAACGTCATTTCTAAAGACAGATGAAATTTGCAGATATTTTGCACCAATTAAACTTAAATATGAATATTGCTTCAGTTAAACTAAACGGAATCAGTCTAAAATATTATTTTGATCACTTTAAGAAAACATTGTTAATATCACAAAACCACATCATATCTGTAGAAATACGTCACATCTGTATACAAATTTGTATTTTGTTTTTTAAACTCAGCAAAAACCGCGTGTGTTGCGCTAAAAATCTTTATACCTACAACAAAGTTTTTCTATAACTAAAGTTTAATCTTTTCTAAAACTAAAGTTTAATCTTTATCATAGAGCAATAAGATATATTTCGCAAAAGCCTTACATCTGTAGGCATTCATCACATCTGTAGACAACCGTGTCGACAGAAGTGAGTTCGACAGGAGTGATGAAAAGATACTTTAGTCCATACCGAGGGGAATATTTGAGGTTATTAACCACGGCTTGTATCACATTTTATCATTGCAGCGCTAATTAACAAGACCAAATGAAAATCATAATATTTAATTAAGAACTTACTGTTTTTTGGCGAGTTCAGAAGTGACGCACCAACTTTTACACTTCGTAGAATCACTCAAGTCTTATTAAAAGTCGGAGATAACTTCTCATGGCCGGCAAAAACTATCAGACGATGACAACTACGTGTTTCAGTGTTGCTAGCAAAAATAAATAGTGATGGTTAAACAAAATATTTTATAAAATATAAGACTTTTTGTGTTTGTCTACAGGAGTGATTCGTTATTTGCGAACATTGTAGAATCTTTTGTAATTTGAAATATAAATATCAAATTTTTTTAAAATCCCATGGAAATGAACTTTATTATATTTGCAATACGATAGCTTTGCATAAGTAACTCCAAAATATGTGGAAGTATTTTTAAAAGACCTCTGAATCCGGCAACCTATGCCGCGAACAGTCTACAGGATGTGATTTGGTCTACAGGAAATGCGCAAAATCTTAATAAATTATAGAAATTTTGTATAAATTGAAATATGTGATGATAGAAAACATTAAATTAAGCAAAGTAAACACTATCGTTAAAATGTAGCTATATTAAAAAGGTAGATATTTAAAGCGAACAGGATTTTGGCCACTTCGTAGAATGGCCGAACAACGCACACAACGAACTTTAGTCTGCATTGAGCGCCCGATAGTGAAGTACGTCTTCGGGCAACAAATGACCGCACACTATATGCGTTGAGTCCGCGACAAGTACCCGGAGGAAATATTTTAGACGTACAGGGACTTTTTGTCCCACGGGGACAAAAGTCTTTCGTCTGATTAGGCCTTAAATATACATCACTTTTCGAATATGAGAGATGAAAAATATTTATCAGCCAATGCATTTATATGTCATTAGGTATTCCAATAACACTCTTTTTTGTTACCGTATAAAACACTTGTTATTTACTTCGTGAAACAGAATTTACAAGTCCATGTTACATTTCGAAGCTTGTGATCTTCTAAACTTGTATCTTTAGAGAAATAGGCCCATCTCTGAGTGGTAATAAACAATAGAGGTGAGGGATTCATGTCAGGTCAGCGCCATCTATCGAGCTAATAAATAAACTTTTTTTTTTGTTAATTTGCTGGTAGAAAATCTCTCATTGAGATTATAGGCAATAGTTAAGGGCCTATTGTACTTTTCTGAATTTAGGCATCTAAATGAATTAGCATCTGAATTCAGAAAAATCTAAAGCATTTAGAAAGGTAGAATTCTAAAAAGTAAGCTAATTAGAGACAACGGAGTCTTAGGCCTCATTTCCACCTGCAAGTACCTAAGTCTTCTGCGATAAATGTCCGACAGTCTGTCAGATAGCAACATGCAAGTGTAAACACACTTGGTGTGTTTGCGACGACGACGACGTGTTTTGCGAAATCTTGCAATGAGGAAGGAACGGATTAGTAGGTAGATTGTATTACAAGGGAGCAAAACAATATATTTACGGCGAGGGCGCTATTTTGAATCCATAGCGCAGTGAAGGATTCTAGAGTAGAATCTCGAGCGCAGCGAGGGATTCTAAAGTAGAATCCTGAACGCAGCGAGGGATTCAATATACGCCGCCCGAGGTGAAAATAATTTTGCGGCCGAGTAATACACTCTGCTTTTCATCCCCCTCTATAAGAAAAGCAGTAAAGACAACTCAAACTACCTACCTTTCTTTGTCGTTCGGATACATCATAGCGCTAGTCGGGCAAGAAAAAAAAATTGAGTTTTGAAATAAAAAATAATTTAAATAAAAAAAGTATATGTTCATCAGATTCCTTATAAGTATCTCCGGGGATGCCGTAGGGGGCTGAAAATTTTGTTAGATTTTAGCTACGTCTCACCGTTTACGAGATAATCTCAATTTTATAAAATTCCGTTTTTTAAAATTTCTCGGTCATACAAAATCAGTTGAACTTTTTTTTAAGTACTGCACACCCTTTTGTTACACTCCAACCAATGCTTCGATGGGATGAAAAAGAAAAGCGATGATTGTTTATCTAATAACAGGGTCCAAAACGATTCATTTTTTACCTGTTATGACAAGAGGGTATGAGATTTGAATTTTGAACAGCTTCATAACAGGGTCCAACCAAAACGATGAGATTTGAATTTAGAACATAATTAAAGAAGCATTGGTTGGAGTGTAGCAAAGGGTGTGCAGTACTTAAAAAAAAAAATCAACTGATTTTGTATGACCGAGAAATTTTCAAAAACGGAATTTTATAAAATTGAGATTATCTCGTAAACGGTGAGTCGTAGCTAAAATCTAACAAAAGGAGATTTTTCAGTTTTGTATGGAGCCTCGGCTAGGACTTTGTACACTATACCATAGGCAAGCAAAAGATAATTAACGTAAACGCTCCTATTACCGCCAGTTTAAGCTACCTTCGGATTAACTTTAAAAAAATAGATATAAGTCGTTATGCTAGAAAAGACGATATAATTTATTTATAATTATGATGAAGTATTCTATGAATTTAAGTGCTTACATTTAGTATTCAATCACACAATAATTAATAAATAAATATTTAATCTGAAAAAGCAGATGTTTCTATTACCGACCGGTAGAATGAGGTAAGTTTCTATTAACGTTTTCACTGTTTCTATTACCGACCACTAAGAATATACTCTAACTCTTCATACAAAAAAAAACTAAAGTCATAATTTTATAACAGTTATGGGATCGAAAATATTATTATAATATCCACAGTTATAATCATCACTTTAATTGTAGTCACTGTAGGCATTTAGATAACTTCGTAATACTAATTCATCATCATCATCATTAGCCATACGACGCACACTGCTGGGCATAGGGCCTCTCCCAAGGATCTCCACAACTATCGGTTCTACGCAGCCCACATCCAGCAGCTTTCCGCGACCTTGACCAGAGCGTCGGTCCACCTTCTAAGGGACCTGCCCATGGAAAATCGTCCGGTTTGCGGTCGCCAGAACTTTTCCGGCCCAACAGCCATCGGTTCTCCGCGCTCTGTGTCCCGCCTACTGCCACTTCAGCTGAGCAATCCTTCTAGCGATGTCAGTTGTTTTAGTTCCCCTGCGGATCTCATCATTTCTGAATTTAAGTATCGCGCAGGGAAATACAAACTATCGCTCTCTCCATTGCTCGCTGGGTTACCTTGAGCCTTCTTTTGGGACCCATAGTAAAAGACCACGTCTCGCTTCCATAAGTCATACATAACTGGCAACACACACTGATCAAAGACCTTAGTTTTGAGACATTGAGGAATTGTGGACGTTAATATTATGCCAGAGCTTCCCGAACGCTGCCCATGGGCTGGGTCTGTAGTTCTTCAAGAGAGTCTTCACCCTTCTTGAAGAATAGTATCTCATCGCTTCTGCCCATGCCTTTGGCGTTTTGTCCTCGAGGATGACAGAATTGATGAGCTTCAGGAGGATCTTAAGTATCGGTTTACCGCTTGGTCTCAGAAGCTCTGTTGTGATGCCGTCATCACCCGCTGCATTGTTGTATTTAAGCTGTTTGCGAGCCATTCTAATCTCGTACAGGCTGACAGGCAGGCAGTCCGGCATATCTTCGGTATAGTGTCGGGTAAGCTTAGCTTTTGTGTCTTTAGCCTTGCTTTCAACAGGTGTTTGCGTGGAGTACAACTGCCCATAGAAACTCTTGATCGCCCTCAGGATTTCAGGTGTTGATGAAATGATACTATAACCGTCCTCAGTTTGCAGCCTCATCAATTGACTTTGCCCTATAGTCAGATCTCTAGCGAACACTTTGGAGCCTTTGTTCTGCTCAATGGCCTCTTTAATACGCTCGGTATTAAGTTGGCGAAGGTCGCTTATCAAGGACTTGGAGATCTGCTTATTTAGCTATCGATAACGAAGGGCATCCGCTGAGTACTGTAGTTTCTTTTCATGTCTTTGATCCATTCCATGCGTCGGAGAGTATGGCTGGAGAGTTTCTTTAATTTGGGACGGCGGGCTTTATAGTACTTGGACCCTAACGTGCGGACAGTATCCACCACCATGTTGTATAGATCGTCTACATCGATGCTTGAGAATGTCTCTCTGTCCTGATTCCGACAATTTATTTATTAGTTACCGAAAGCCATATAAGCCTGTTACGTCACAAGCCTTATTTAAATAGATAAAAAATACGTTACATTTAAGTGGAATTGATATTTTTACGTTCACTGCGCATAATACCCGGTATGCTGCTACGTGGTTGGTTTTCAGAATCACATACGTTTGCCAAATTTTATAACAGGCCAGTAAACAGCAATAGGGTATTTTACTGTTGTTGAAATGTAGATATTTAATGATGACGTTAAAAAATATTGCAATTAAGAATACCAAATGTGAAAAAATTATTTGAATCTGTTTTATAATAAAAGAATTATAGTCTGTTTGATTTTGACTATAGCTGTCTCTTTCTAAAACGAAATCTTCTATGGCGTGACTATGACGCTACTAACCCACTGACGTCACTAAGATAGCGTCCTGTCCTTGTCTAATTATAAAGTTTGAAGTCCTATATCTTTGAAAATATTCAAGATAATTCAAAATGAAAACTTGTTTTGTGTAGCTAATATTTCGAAAAACATTTTAAAGAAATAAAAAAAAAATCAGTAAAATACCGTATTGTGATAAAAAATTTGGCACCACTGTTTTGAGTGCTTACATAAAAATATTTTTCGTTTATTTCATAAGCGATGTTGGTTTTTTATGTAACAAATAATACTTTTTTATTGCTTTTTGGCTCTATGTTGAAAAATAAAGAAGCAAGCTATGTTATAATTTCAATCTATATTATTCAGTAGCCTCTTACAAGTTTTGCATATTTTTCGAACACTAGTCTCTAAACGTCTACAAGTGTTAAATCAAGCTAATCTTGAGGACGAAGCATGAAGTATAATTAGAGATTAAACGAACTTACCTGAAGTGAAGTTCTATCTTAATTATACGAAGGCTTCGTCCGAAGAGATTAGCTTCCCTCCCTCCCAAAACTTATTACCTACTCCCCTATATTATTCGAAAAATATAATACTCCAAACTAAATGACAGCTATGATGGGCGCTTGAGCCAGGTCGCTCTATTACCCACATTTGAAATTTAAAAAATAATAATTTTCTTTTATTACTTTTTTAATTTATAAGTAGGTATATTCTCAATATAGTGTGAAATTGGCGAATACTAGGGCGTACTACAAGTGTTAAATCAAGCTACTCTGCGGACGAAGCCTTTGTATAATTAAGATAGAACTTCACTTCAGGTCATTGAGTTATATTTATCTCAATGCTTCAGGTAAGTTCGTTTAATCTCTAAATACTTACATGAAAAAGTTAACAAATAAATCAATGACTCATCATCTTAAAAACTAAAGTTGTTTACTGAACTGTAGCCCGAGAGCCAAACTAATTCGCTCTATGGAGACTCAACAATAATTCTATATCAGTAATTTCTTAACATTGAAAATTAGATCATCTAGTTTAATAAATAATTCATTAGTAATCCACCAATATTTATGACAGCGACATTAAAAAAAAACAAATACAAAGCTTTAAAAAATCTATAAAAAATAGGCAAAAATGGTATAAGTGTTATTCACTTTACATTTGAATACATTTATTATTATCTTTCGTAAAATGATATAATCCCCCTATATTTGTAAATGAAAAACAAATAAACTTTAAAAAAAACTCTACGTAAACTCAAATGGCATTACACCTATGTTAAAAATGCTACCAGAAACAACCGACTTCTTCCTAAAGTATTAGTTTCCCGTTTTATATCTTTATGGATTTCGACTTTGGTGCTTAGATATGGTGAACATAAACACATGTTAACGATAAAATTGGTGATAGCATATTTGCTGAAAGAATTGCACCATTTTCGGGATATAACTTTTTTTTTATACCTTCCAATGCGATATTATGTTGGATTCCAAAATATAGTCTCTTAAAATTATATTTAAGGGCCGTTTACAAAAATTTGGCCTGTTATTGAATTTTTTACAAAAATATCGGATAGCTCTTGGGGGAGCGATACGCTTTGCACGTTATC
Organism: Crambus lathoniellus; assembly: GCA_949710035.1. Classification (NCBI taxonomy): domain Eukaryota; kingdom Metazoa; phylum Arthropoda; class Insecta; order Lepidoptera; family Crambidae; genus Crambus; species Crambus lathoniellus. The sequence continues at coordinate 10,420,954 of OX453315.1, forward strand.
AATTCAATCTTCCCGGCACCGTATATCTATCTATATAAAAAAATCGTAGATACCTACATGCGCGTTCGCGATGTTCGATGTCGATATTGACTGGCCTACTGGCCTTAGTTTTTTTTTTAATTTTCATTGAGCCCACGGCTAGGGCTACGACGGCAAGTACATTTTTTAATAGTATATTTTATAACGAGTGACTAAACGAAGCCATTATATACCAGAGATGGTTTGGCTCCCAAGCGTGCGAGGGAGTCAATGAAACCGAGGGTATAGTAAGTTGGCGATTTTGACGCACTTTGAGTGCGAGAAAAATAGTCAATTTAGTACAAAAACATTTAACAAATTCTGAAATTTTCGCGGTCAGTAGTAGTATTAGTACTTAGTAAAAATATTCGCCCTTTTGTAGGACAGGCCAAGACATTTAGCCATACTGCCAATTCTTGAGTATTATTAAATTATTATAGTTTCTTATGTTTTCATAATAATGTAGGTGTGTTACATTCCAATGCTCCTTGGAGTATTTGGCGTCAAGTATGTCAAGCCAGCTTCTTGCTGAGGTAGTCACCACTATAATAAAATACTCGGCATCACTTTACCGACATAGCGCCTATTTTAATCATTCCACATACCGTCCAGTTGCGTAGACATGCGTAGACACTTGGGGCACAAAAACACACCTATCTTGAGTCACAATCACAAAGTCCACTATGAAACAAATTGCGATTAATTAAAATATCCACTTAACCTAACACGCCAAAATGGCGCCAAAAACTCGCGGTCAGTTTTTGTTCTAAGGCAGTCACAAATTAACAGTTTAAAACAAATGGCGCCACCTTCCAAACAAAAAACGAAGATGGTCCACACTTCACACATAATAGTATATTCACTGGCTGTTTGAGTTTGTCTAATGTCACATGAAGGAAATTAAAAAAGTAATAACTTTTTACTCCCTAGGGATTAAAGTGGTTATTTAGTCCCGCTTCGTAGGGCTATATTTATTGGCGTACTTTTAGAGATAAAAAGTGAAAAAGCTTTTTCTTACTAACTTGCCATGTTAGTTAGTTAAGTAGTTAGTGGGGGACAAATCTTGCAAGCTTAATTTGACCCACTTCTCAGTGTCCGATGGAGCTGAAATTTTGAATGCCGGTTTGGTTTAGATGACAATACAATATTTAAGTATAGTAAGCAAAAAAGCTTGTCATTGAAAAGAAATTTTTAGTAATAACTTATTTGGTTTCTGGACAGGTAGGTTACTGGAGCCATCCTTTCGCACTTGGCACGTCCGAGGCCGGCGCTTTTCGTAATGCAAACTGATTTAGATAAAGTCTAATCAGAAGCTTCTAAATTACTTTATATCCTAAATTCCTTTTCTCTGAAGTTTCATTGAATTTGGAGTTCACATGTCCAAGATATCCCCAAATATATTTGTATGATAATTCCAACTTCCTACAATTTCCCCATAGAAAACGGCAATTTCAGTAAAGAAAGATCTATTAGAATTGGACTTCGAATGCACTTTATCGTGACAATATTTACTACAAGATAATGTTCCTGCGGCAATCATCAAACTAAATCGTAAAGATATTTAGATAGGTATTGTGATTGTATCGTGGCAAATTAATATCCATAAGTACTTAGTAACAATATTAGGTACATAATCAGTAAAATTATTTAAGTCCGGGAATTTCTATCTACTTATATACTTATTACTTATACCTACTTTGGGTAAATCTCTGAATTATCGTTTTAACCCTTTATTAAACGATTGTATAAATTCACGAATTGTTATAAACATTACGCCCAAAAAATCCAAGAAAATATAAGTAAGTAGGAAGGTAGATTAATTTAATTAATGAAAATTGGGTTAGGCGAAAATAAGTAAGTACCTAAGTACTTATGTAGTATCAAAAATCAGAAAAGTATTCTAATATTTGAATTTTACAGCACAGCTTACCTACCTCTTTCTAGATCAATGGTGAAACAGGAGAAGAAACAACCTACAAAAAGTTATTCCAAGAGTTCGTGAACATAGGTTCTGGCTTGAAGAAGTTAGGCGTAAAGCGCGGCGACGTGGTCGCGCTGTGCTGCGAGAGCCGCATCGAGTACCTGGCGGCGGCGCTAGGCGCGCTCACCTGCGGCGCCTGTATCACGCCGCTCAACACACAGTATACCAAAGGTAACGTGAGTTACCAACTACATTATTATTTGACCCTAGTGTACGTACAATCTGGCTTGAAGAAGCTGGGCGTAGAGCGCGGCGACGTGGTCTGGTCGCGCTGTGCTGCGAGAATCGCATCGAGCGCCTACCTGGCGGCGGCGCCTGCATCACGCCGCTCAACCAACAGTATACAAAAGGTAACGTTAGTTACCTACTGTATTATTATTTTACCCTGGTGTACATACATTTTGGCTTGAAGAAGATGGCCTTAGAGCGAGCGGCGCGACGTGGTCACGCTACTAAGCTGCGTGCGAGAACCGCATCGAGTACCTGGCGGCGGTGCTGGGCGCGCTCACCTGCGGCGCCTGTATCACGCCTCTCATCACTCAGTATACCAAAGGTAACGTGAGCTACCAACTACATTATTATTTGACCCCAGTATACGTACAATCTGGCTTGAAGAAGCTGGGCGTAGAGCGCGGCGACGTGGTCTGGTCGCGCTGTGCTGCGAGAATCGCATCGAGTGCCTACCTGGCGGCGGCGCCTGCATCACGCCGCTCAACCAACAGTATACAAAAGGTAACGTTAGTTACCTACTGTATTATTATTTTACCCTGGTGTACATACATTCTGGCTTGAAGAAGATGGCCTTAGAGCGAGCGGCGCGACGTGGTCACGCTACTATGCTGCGTGCGAGAACCGCATCGAGTACCTGGCGGCGGCGCTGGGCGCGCTCATCTGCGCCGCCTGTATCACGCCGCTCATCACTCAGTATACCAAAGGTAACGTGAGCTACCAACTACATTATTATTTGACCCTAGTGTACGTACAATCTTGCTTGAAGAAGCTGATGGGTGTAGAGCGTGGCGACGAGGTCTGGTCGCGCTGTGCTGCGAGAATCGCATCGAGTAATGGCGGCAGGCGGCGCCTGCATCACGCCGATCAACACACAGTACCTATACAAAAGGTAACGTGACTTACAAACTGTATTATTATTTTACCCTGGTACACATACATTCTGGCTTGAAGAAGCTGGCCGTAGAGCGCCGCGACGTGGTCACGCTACTATATGCTGCGAGAGCCGCATCGAGTACCTGGCGGGCGGCGCTGAGCGCACTCACCTTCGGCGCCTGCATCACGCCCGATCAACTAACAGTTTACCAAAGGTAACGTGAGTTAACAACTGTATTATTATTTTACCCTGGTGTACATACATTCTGGAGTAAGTACCTGGCGGCGGAGCTGGGCGCGCTCAACACACAGTAAAGTTAACGTGTGTTGCCGTATACCTATATATATATATGAGCTTATGTGAGCTTATGTGATGCCACATATATGATGTTACGTCCGTCAGAAGACATCGGTTTTTATAATAAATGTCATGTCAATGTCATCACACTTATCTTTATAACGCGTCACACACAAGTGTGCATAAACTTACTATGAAAACCGATGTCTTCTGACGGACGTAACATCACATCCTACGTGGCATCACATAAGCTCAGTTTGTTTGAGCCTTAAAGCGCGTCACATACGGTGAAGATGCTATAATATTTTATCTTAAGATATCGTAAGATAAAATATTATAGCATCTTAAACTATCACACACGGTTAAGATACGATATATTTTGGAATCTTTTCACTCTCTTGATATCCGTCCTAGGTAGCGGACGAATATTCTGTAAACCACCTTATACAGGGTGATCAAAAATGAGCAATTCGGATTTGCTATTAGACTTATTGGACAGTTCATCAGAAGATGATTCTGACTGGAATTTGATATAAAATAAAAATATTGTAAATTAGAAATATGAAAGAATATGAAGAATAGGAACTGTTACTATAAATTAATTAATTGGCTATTTAATAGTTATTACATTTCACTTATAAATTTTTGGTACGCTAGCTCGCACGCGAGCTCTGTTCAGCTCGATTGTTCTGGTAGGACTGAATCAAAATGCTGAATAGGGCACGTGGAGCGAAGAATTTGAATTTGAATTACGAAAGAACAGTGGTACAGCATAAAATTGATGGCCAGTACGTAAAACTATTAAACTTTCCAGCCGTTATGGAGTTTCTAACCATCCATAATGACTGGAACGAAACAGCATCGTTACAAATGTTTTGGCTTTTTCGTATTTATCCCAAAATGTTTAAAAAATAAATGTCCACCCGAGCGAAGCCGGGGCGGGCCGCTAGTTCTCTCTATGCCCAGCACCGAAAACGGGACAACCTGTATACACATCTTTTCGTATCCAAAATATATATTTCGTATGTTAAGATAGTAATCTTAACATGCAAAATATATATTTCCGTATCTTAACATACGAAATATATATTTTGCCGTATCGCCTAGCATCTTAAGATACTTAATATGAAAATATATGTTATCTTCGGCGTGTGTGATGGTCCATTGAATTGTATGGCGAGCGATATTCTATGTTAAGATAAAATATTATAGTATCTTCACCGTCTGTGACGACCTTTACACGTATATACAGTCGAACCAATTGAATAATGAGTCATGAGTTGACCCATTTTGCTAATAATTCGTTTGAAAGCGTCAAAACTATAAAGGTCAGTGTCAATGTCAAAAAGTGGGAATTTTGACTTTATTGAACTAAATTCTATTAGAAAAAAACTTTATGGTGGATCACGATTCAATTGGTTCGACTGTACTTTGATATAGCTATACATAAGTAGCCGGTAGTTTAGGTTCTAAGCGAAAGTATTTCAGGGACTAGTCTTTTGCAATAAGTATCTTATTAAAATTCTAAGTTCTAAGCTGTTCATTGTGAAAAGAGAAATAAATGCTTTATTTTTTTAATCACGCTAGACCCCGCGCAGACACAATAAATAGGTATCTAAAGTAAGTAGGTACGCAGATTGAAAAAAGATGGTTCTTGCTCTACTAGCCAGTCTAGCATGGAAAATTCGCTAAGCCAAGCAAAAGTATGTATTATAACCACTTAGGTAGTCCATTTAAAAATAATACTTTTTTAAAATTTCCAGAGGAGATGATACACGTACTAAACATTTCCACGCCGAACATACTGATTTGCACAGAAGCAGTCGCCAAAGATAAATATGCCACATTCAAAACTCTACCATTCATCAAGACTGTAGTACAATTAGACGGAACACCGATAAATAGAGACGTGCTAATGTACAAAGACCTTATTACTCCAACTGATGTTCAAAACTATGAGGCCGGAGACGTTCAGGGCTGGACTGACTGTGCTTACATACTGTATTCCTCTGGAACAACTGGTTTGCCAAAAGGAGTTTTGCTTACGCACATCAATGTACTGTACTCCGTAGTCAATTTCAAGTAAGTAAAAAAATCTCATAGATCCTTGTTGCATAAACTGTATGACAACGGTTACACACTAATTCTGTCGTCAGTTCAGTCCATCATTCTGGTCAGAATGACGAGAGAATTATCGTGTAACCATTCAAACTGACAGACTGATGGTCTGGACTGATGAAAATTAAATATTTTATATAATATACCCACCCTATATAAAAATTAACCCCCTTTCTACCCTATTAGGGGTTTTTTATTTTGCCTGCGCAGATCATTTTTAATGATGACCAGTATCCTTCATACCAATTTCCATACTCATAAGTCCAGAAATGAGGAAGTTTTCATATAAGCCTTAATCCCCCTTTTATACCCTATTAGGGATTGTTTTATAACTTCGCATATGCAGATCATTTTCAATCGTGACCAGTATCCAACATACCAATTTTCGTACTTCTAAGTTTAGAAATGAGCAAGTTCCATATAAGCTTAATCCGCCCATTTTACCCCTTTAGGGGGGGAGTTTCCCAAAATCCGTTCTTAGCGGACGTCTCCTAGTCATAATCTACCTTCTTGGCAAATTTCATCTTCATTGGTCCAGTAGGTTTCGAGATTTCGTGATGTGTGAGTTATGTCCACTCGATTTTATATATATAGATAGATTTGTCAGCCCGTTTCGAATGATAGAAAACTGACAGAAGACTGAACTGACGCCAGAATTAGCGTTTAACCGATGTCTAATGTTAAGGTAAGATGAAGACAAAATTCAATAAAATTTACGACAGCAAAATTATTCATTCCCGTTGGTGGCCATCTTGGACGTCATACTTGATTGGTTATCCCTAGGGATAGAATTATATACCGCAAGATAGTATACGAAAGCTACAAGAGTTCTGAGGTTGAGGTGAGGTATGTTGTTTAATGTTCGCAAGTTCGGCGCTGTAAGTTGTCAAAGGTGAAAAAAAACTCGTAAGACTGTTAATGGGGTCTTGTTATGTAGGTTAATACATCAAGATTGATGAGTGCATTGCATACATCACTTTGTTCCAAATTCAGCGGATTCCCTATAAAATGGCGAAAAAATAGTTAAAATTAAAAAAATGAAAAACTTTGAAATTTGCATAGGTGTTACTCAAAAACTATAAGACCTATAAAAATAAATATTTATACCACGTGGTAGGTAATTTAATGTAAATTAATTTTGTCATTGACAGTTTTCTTCTAGATCTAACAGTTTTTGTACAAAACGGACAAAACCGCGGCAAGGGACATATTTTCAATGAAAAGGGGGGAAAGGGGGGGAAATTGGTCTGCCACCGGGCAAAATCGAGCTCAGCAGGGCCGAATTAGTCTAAAAAAATCCGGTGTCAAACTGTTACATGAAATGCCGTTCAACATCAAAAGGAGGGCTTTCAGATTATTCTTCTAGACTTGAAATGCATAAATAAGAACTAGAGCTGTACGCTGTACAACTTACATTTTGGTTTTGTTTTTTTACATAGTTATTCATTGTAGATTTAAAAATAATGGCACTAAAAACAAAAATGTTTTGTATGAATTTATATTAAATATTTCAAAATCTATGATAAATACAGGATGTTTGTTTTAAAGACGGGACATACTTCAGGGGTTGAAAATACCCATAAACAAACAACTTTGACTACAGGACCAAGTGCAATATCGGAAAAAAATAATTGGCTGTTTCATACAAAAATACAATAACGAATGGGTAAAAATGTATGGAACAGCGAACAGCTGTTTTTTTTCGCAATGTTAGTGAGATTAGTGACATTACGTAATGTCACGACATTCCATTCATAGTTCAGTTTCGAGTATAGGTGAGAGTTGTGACTAACCGGAATTTTAATATTTAACTACCTACTTACACATTTTTTCTCTATTTCTATTTGCAGTAGGGAAGATACAGCGATTGAGGACATAACGCTGTTGACCGTGGTGCCGTGGTACCACGCGTATGGCTTGATATCGACCGTCAGCTACCTATTGGTCAAGAAGAAGTTAGTTTACCTGTCAGGATTCAATCCTCATGTATACTTGAGTTCGATTGAAAAATATAAGGTAACAGTGATATTTAGTAGATATGGGTACATATAAAATGCTTTGTCCTGAATCACTGACTGAAACGCACAGTCTCTAAACCGCTTATCGTAGAGACCCTGAAACTTGGAGGGTGTGTTCTGTGTATGACGTAGGCATCCGATAAGAAAGGATTTTCCGAAATTCTACCCCTAAGGGGGTGAAAAACGGGGGCAAAGTTTGGGATAACGTGATTCTTTGGTCCAATCTACTTCAAATTTTGCATACCTAAGTAATAGATGGAAGATTTGTTTCGTATTTTATTGACACTCATACGGGGTTAAAAACGGTAGAAAGTTATTTTGGAGGTGATTTGCATCGAAGTTGATATCAATATTGATTTAAATCATTGATTTAAATTAGTGCTATTGATTTAAATCATTGATTTAAATTACATTTTATTTTGACAGTCATGTTTGAAAACTCAATCCGATTTTATTTATATAAAAAATGTTGAACTCAAGCTTGATGCAATGCAATAATCCTTAAAATTAGAAATGTGACTATTTTAAAAATGGGAGCAGAGTTGGTGGTTGCGAACCTAACTATTGTCACTATTGTACCAGCAGTGGGGGATGGCGCGTGCCTTTTCCGTACGCTTTCTTATTTAAAGATAAATGGATCAGGATGTGACACAAAGATGGATCTTAGTCTGGAGTTGCACCCAATGCTACTGATTATATCGAAAAAATGGACCCGGGTCCCGTGGGATATAGTTGCTGTTCTCTGAACGAGGGTCAACATGACTTTATTTAGGGTGATATTTTAAAGTTGGTAGTGGTGCCTGCTCTCGGGAGGAGGCTCTCTCCCTCCCCCCCTTCTGGGGAGAGGTAAGAACCCCCTGGCTCCCCCGCCGAGCCTACACTCTCGGCTCGGCGGGGGCGCTGGGGGCGGCGAGAGACAGCCTAGGAGTCCCGGTATAACCGGGACGTACGGCTTCCTGTGCGCTGACCGAGTCCAGCATGCCAGAATGTCACTGGTATACGTAAAGTATGTATTTGCCCTCACTCTAATAAAAAAAGGGTGATATTTTAAGGACTGGACAATGTCATAACTATAGACTAATATTACTGGTCATAACTTTCTGTTTGAATGATCTTCATGATTTTTTGCATTTTGGTAGTTCAAGGGTAGGAGGTTATCCTGAGAGCAGAGCGGGTAGAGTGCTCAGCCTGCGATCGCTGAGGTGCCCTTCGCAATGGTCGGTCACGGGATGACTGCATACCCAGAAATATATTATCTCGAGCCTATAATACCGACATGCTTTGGAAGACCCAATAAGCTGATGGTCCCGGCTGCATTGTCATTGGTTAATGACCCCTAACTACTATGGGTCCACGTAGTGGGTCACGTATGGCCAGTTCTTCTTATACAAGGTGGCCCAGAGAGAAATGCACTTTTGATTTCTCGCGCATTTCTAAACGACAAAATGGCGAGGCCCAGGAGCGGTAGCAGTGCGTAGGGCGGGTTTTGTAATTTTAGTCACCATAAGTCGTTACACGGGAGAGCAGCCCGCGTTTTGTGTCCGCGCATTTTATGAGAATGCTCGATCCTATGTGACTGTTCGACGACTTTACCGTGCTAAATTCGAATTGCGGCGCATAAGTGAGTGTCCAAGCACTAATTTAATTAGGCAATGGATTGAAAGAGTCGATAGGACAGGATCGACGCAAAAAATGCATCCTCGCGGTCGCCAAAGAGTATCCACGGACCAACGAAAACATTCAGCGAGTTTAAGAATCTGTACGTGCGAAACCACGAATGTCGCATTCCACGAATGTCGCATTCCACGAATTTTTGATTCCAAAGCTTCAAGAATCACGAGGCTAAACAGGTGTACTTGGTTCCAGCAAGATGAGGCTACGTGACACACTACAAATGAGAATATCCAGGTGGTAGGAGACATGTTCCCACAAAACTTATTTCATGCATGGGGTGACATCTCCTGGCCACCAAGAAGCCCTGATCTCACTCCAGCAGACTTCTTTTTGTGGGGTTACCTTAAGAGCAAAGTATACTGTAATAATCCGACAACTCTGCAGCAACTTATGCTTCTTCTTCTTCTTCAGCAGCTTCAGCTGAACATTCGGCAAGAAATGGAATCCATTTTGAGGGTAACTCTAACGAAAGTTTTCCAAAATTTTGATGCCAGAGTTGAAGAATGTTGTAACCGTCAAGGAAATCACTTGGACGAAGTTATTGTTAAAAAGTAAATTTGAAAATAAATTTTTCTAAATACTTCATTTTCCATTTTTCAACCATAAAAATTGCATTGTGAATGCAAAAAAGTAAAAATTTAAATAACTTCATTTAATTTTCTTTAAATTGTAATAAATAAGGTTCTACAAAATTATATAGATTTTTTTCTTGAATTTTCAAAAGTGCATTTCTTTCTGGGCCACCCTGTAGGTACTTAATCTATAAGGAAGCTCTGTGCCTCAGCAGTGGGGAAAATATATTGATGATGATTAAACCTTGGAGAACGCCTATCTTATCTACCTACTACGCCTAACAACCGAAGTATTCAATCCATGACAATTAGTGCAGAATTCTCGTCTGTAGGTATTTGTATGCGTTTAAACGTGTATGATGTTCAATGCATTGACTTATCGAACTTATTACTCATTATTACCTACACTATTTTAGTCATCGAGTTAAATAATGATTTTATTTATATGAATATTTCGTACGTAGCTATTAAGTAGGTATGATGATTTGATAAATCAAATTTTCGCGAAAATACTTCTTGAAGTATTTTGCCTTCGGCATAGGTGTTATTGTTGATCGAAGCTTGGCATAGAACAAAATTGTCAGTCGACTAAAAACAAATGTCTTTAATTAACGTTCACATAAATATTTATTAGGGTTCCCAGACTTGTCCATAAATAGGGGAAAAAATCCTGATTACTGTTGGGTATTGCGGGTATTATGATATATGTATACACGCTACTGTTCCATCGATGCGTTCGATAGTTCTAATAAACAGTCTTGCAACCGCCGCCGTGCTTTCATTACGTGTCCCTTACACTAGTACCTAACAGCGACGAGTTTGTTCGTTTTCACGCGTGTTTTCGACAAAAATTAAAATGACGATCGGTAAAATTGAAAGTTTCGATTTGTCATCGCGAAAGTGGACAACGTACGTGAATCGTGTTAAACAATTTATCGCGTTAAATGAAGTGAAGCAGGAGCTCCGCGTGGCCACGTTGGTCACAGTGGTCGGAGAGGCTACCTACGATTTAATGTGCGATTTATGTGCACCGGCTAGCCCGGAAACTAAAACGTTCGATGAATTGGTAACTATAGTGAAGAATCATCTGGAACCTAGGCGCTCGGAAATAGCGGAACGACATATTTTCCGTCAACGTCGTCAACGAACCGGCGAGGAGCTGAATACCTACCTACAGCACCTCAAGCATCTGGCTAGTACATGTAACTTTGCCGAGAAGCTTGAGGAGAATCTACGTGATCAGTTCGTGTCGGGGCTCGATAGTGACGAGATGCGGAGTCGTTTGTTTGCCGAAATGGACCTGGACTACAAGAAGGCGGTGGAGTTGGCCTTGGCCCTGGAGGCCGCTGAGCGGCACGCTGTGGCGAGCGCCAGCGTGGGCGGCGGGGAGCAGGCAGGCACAAGTGGAGCGGGCGCGGGCGCAGACAGCGCGGCCGACGGGGCTGTGCATCGGATCGGAGCGGCGGCGGCAGGGCGCCGGCCGCGCGACCAGCAGCCGCCGCGCCCCCGCGTTTGTTGGAGATGCGGGAAGCCGCATTCGGCCGATAGATGCCGTTATAAGCAATTTAATTGTGATACCTGTGGTATGCGTGGACATTTGAAGGTCCAATGTGAGAGTGTACGTGCATATAATAAAAGTGCGTCGAAACGTAATCAGTTCTACATTGAGATGGACTCTGAGGAGGACAGCGATTTCAACAACATTTGCGTGGATGGATGCGAAGACAAACCGTATGTAGTTTCACTTTGTGTTGATGACATTCGTATTGCGTTTGAAGTGGACACTGGTAGTAAAATATCAGCCATTAACGAACAATTATTTCGAAAGCATTTTAAGAACTATAAGTTGATGAAAAGTAACCTACGTTTGCGTACTTATAATGGAGGTAGGATCGAGCCATTGGGCGTTATCAGCGTGTGCGCCCGGTACGAAGGCTGCGCGGGCGCGGGGCGGGAGGGCCGCGCGCTACCGCTATACATTATCCCGGGTGGGGGGCCGCCGCTACTCGGCCGCGCGTGGCTTCGTGCATTGAACCTTAGTAACATATCTATAAGGTTGAATCATTTGCAACTTAACCATACCGGCACAGCTGACGACGCCCATATTACTGTTGACCGCTTATTTAAGGAATTTCCCGATGTGTTTGCAGACGGCTTAGGTACTTGCGAAATAAGGTTTTCGTTGAAATTAAAGGACAATGAACCGATATTCCACAAAGCGCGTAACTTACCTATGGCTTTGCGTGAACCGGTTGAAAAGGAGTTGGACCGTCTAGTTAAGGAGGGAACGATTGTCAAAGTCGAAAACGCCGATTATGGGACGCCTATCGTGCCTGTAATTAAGAAGTGCGGAAGTGTTCGTATCTGTGGTGACTATAAGGTCACGGTGAACCCTAAAATAAGGCGCGAACCATATCCGTTGCCTCGAATTGAGGAACTTTTTGCTACTCTTAGTGGCGGAACAATATTTTCAAAAATCGATCTCGCCCACGCTTTTGAACAAGTGATCCTAAATGAGGATTCAAGGGCGTGTACGACTATTAGCACACACGTGGGAACATTCGAATACATCCGCACTCCTTATGGTATCAATTGTATACCAGAAAAGTTTCAGAAAATGATGGATGAAATCATGAGAGGCGTTCCTAAGACGGTGGTTTTCTGTGATGATATCTGCGTGTCTGGGGTCAATCGGGAAGACCACCTGAATAATTTGCGTGAAGTGTTCCGGCGTCTACAGGCCGCGGGACTGCGAGTGAAGCTCGAAAAGTGTGATTTTTTTAAACCTACCGTATGTTATCTCGGTCACGTTATCGATAAAGACGGTCTCCATCCCGACCCGCGGAAAGTCAAGGCTATTTCTGAGGCCCCCACGCCCGCAGATATCCACCAATTAAAAGCATTCTTGGGCCTTGTTAATTATTATGGCAAGTTCATTCCACAAATGAGTAGTATTTTACACCCTATGTACGAATTATTAAAACGGGATAACGAATGGAATTGGAGCAATGAATGTGAGCAAGCTTTTAGTAATATTAAAAAGATTTTATGTAGTGACAAGTTGCTAGCGCATTATGATCCTAAATTACCACTCATACTGAATGTTGACAGCAGTGCCTATGGCTTGGGTGCGATTCTAGCGCACCGCTATCCAGACGGCTCAGAGAGGCCGATTTGTTGCGTTTCGCGCACGCTCAATAGCGCCGAGAAGTCGTACAGTCAGCTGGACAAAGAGGCTTTGGCTATATTTTTCGGGGTCACTAAAAATCATCAATATTTGTACGGGAGACGTTTTGTCCTCCGGACTGACCATAAGCCTCTGTCATACATTTTCGGTGACAAAGTGGGCATTCCGCAGACGGCTGCCAGCCGCCTGCAGCGCTACGCGGCGCGACTCGCGGCGTACGACTTCGCGGTGCAGTGGGTGAGCTCGGCTCGCAACGCAGCCGCGGACTGTTTGTCGCGCCTGCCACTCGCGCGTGACACTGACGCCGCTCTAGACCCGGGCGTATCCTACATACATTTTATTGAAAATGAATTGCCGATCAGTCGAAGGGACGTGGCAGACGCGACTAAAGTCGACCCTATTTTGAGGAAAATCTACAACCATATTGTGTGTGGTTGGCCTAACGACACGGATGTACAGCAAGAGAAGGCTTACTTTTATAGAAAAGATAATTTATTTGTTGACAGTGGCTGTATATTTTACAATTACCGCATCGTCGTGCCACCCACACACAGAGAAAAGATTCTAAAAGAATTACACGAAGGCCATTTGGGCATTGTAAAAATGAAGAGCATTGCTCGTAATTATGTGTACTGGCCAAGTATCGATACTGAAATAGAGGAGATGTGCAGGGCATGTGACGTGTGCAGGCAGCAGCGCTCGGCGCCGCCGCACGCGCCACTCACCCCGTGGCCCTTCCCGGCGGGGCCCTGGCAGCGGCTGCACGCCGATTTCGCGGAGCATGAAGGAAAGCGTTACCTGATCGTCGTAGACGCTCATAGTAAATGGATTGAGGTTTTTACGATGAATAGCACCGCTGCCAGGCCTGTCATAGCAAAATTCCGAGAAATGTTCGCGAGGTTCGGTTTGCCACAGAGAGTCGTTACAGACAACGGCCCTCCCTTCACGTCTTTAGAAGTAAAAACTTACTTTGAGAAGAATGGGATCCTGCACAGCCTTACTAGTCCATACAGAGCCCAAGGTAACGGTGCCGCTGAAATATCTGTGAAAACTGTGAAGAGTTGTATCAAAAAGGCGCGAGCGGAGGGCGTTAAGATCGAACAGGCTTTGAGTAAAATGCTATTTCAGTATCGAAACTGTGAACAAGCCACGACAGGCGTGGCGCCCGCCGTTGCGCTGCTTGGGCGCCGCCTACGCGGCCGTCTCGACTTGTTACGCGGGCCCGACGCGGCCGAGCGCGTGCGCGCCAACCAGCACGCCCAGGTAGTGCGCGCCGGTGGCACGCCTCGTCGAGTGTCAGTTGGAGACACCGTTTATGTACGTGACTATTCTAAGATTAATAAAAATAAGTGGATCGAAGGTCGTGTTATTGACAAGGTGGCTCCATCCTCTTACGCAGTAGAAATGCCGCGAGGTGTTGCTCAGAGGCACATCGATCAAATACTCGGTCCCAAAACGAAACTAAATCGATTTTCACTTTCGAGAATCTCGAGTATTGGTTCTGCAGAGGTGGAGCGACCTTCCGTGTCATTCATCGAGTCCCCAAACTCGAATAACGAGGAACCTAGCGTAGTAGAAAGCTCTAATGAGAGCCTGAATGATTGTAATTTAGAGCGGTCTGATGTGACGGAGGACGAACAAAGAGGTTGCGATAACAAGCAATCAGAAGTCGAAAATAGCTCTTCGGAGTCTGACGGAGAGACGACGGATACCGAATCCGGGACATCAAGCGGCGTAACCGCGGTGTCGGACTCGAAGCGGTCTATCGACGCCAACGCCGCGGCGGCCGCCGCTGATGATCAGGGGGACGAGGATGCGTCGCCTTTCTGTAAACGTCTTTTTGAATTTGTTAACATGCGTCCTCGTAACAACAGGCCGAAGCCTGATTTTGATTAAACATTTTTATTAGATTTATTAGTTTCATATTTAGATAAGGAGGTGTTGGGTATTGCGGGTATTATGATATATGTATACACGCTACTGTTCCATCGATGCGTTCGATAGTTCTAATAAACAGTCTTGCAACCGCCGCCGTGCTTTCATTACGTGTCCCTTACACTAGTACCTAACAATTACATTATTAGGTTATTTCCTATTTCACTGCCTAACTCAAGGTCTAACAAAATTGTATCTATTGGTTTTGATTGACTACGTTTTTTAGACAGCTGTTCTACTTAACTATATCTACGTACTGATATCGTGAAAACTTGTTGTGAAACCTGTGAGTTTCAGTTATAACGCTTTGTTTAAACAATGACGAGATTAGAGAAGAAACTTATCTATTATAAATAGACGCAACCTTAACGTTTATATTTGTATTATTGACAGGTAAATGTGCTCGTAGCAGTTCCTCCAATCGTGGTTTTCTTGGGAAAGTCACCACTTGCGTTGAAATATGATCTGTCGTCGGTGTTTGCAGTCTTGTGTGGAGCTGCTCCACTCACTTCAGAAACTATTACCGATGCCATGAAACGGTCAGTTTTCGAATATAATATTTAAACATACTTTATTAGTAACTAGGGATTTTTTTCCCCTTTTCGTAAGTGCCCAAAAAAAAAACAAATTATAAAATCTATTTTTTTGGTCTTTCAGGCTACCAGGCTGTATAGGAATATTCCAAGGATATGGTATGACTGAAACTACTTTAGCTGCCACAGTTGACTTAGATCCCGAAAAATCTAAGCCGGGAAGTGCAGGCTACCCTATCAAAGGAGTGAAAGTAAAGGTAGTTATGTGATTTGATTATAGTCTAGATTCTTGACTTACTACATTTAATATTGCACACAAAATAAACATGTAAATATGGAGGTGATAATTGTGCTACCTAATAGGTAGGTTATGTAACGCCGATACATAGTAGATATGTATCGTAAAAAAAATGTTGTTTCTTTCTTCCCTTTCCCAATAACAATTGATTTTGCTAAGATAGAGATACTTCTTCTTTTTCCTTTGTAATAATAATGTTTCGTTGAAGTAAATGTAATATTTGTAGAGCAGACAGAAAACGGTGTTCTGAATGCTGTAAGATACATTATCTTTAGTAAGTACACAAAATATTCACGTTCTTTTTACTTCAGGTAGTTGACTTAGAGACTGGCGAGAGGTTGGGCAGCAATCAGAGCGGGGAGGTATGCCTGAAGGGCCCCGTCACGATGAAGGGGTACGCGGGCAACGAGGCCGCCACGCGGGACATGCTGGACCGCGAGGGGTACCTGCGGACCGGGGACATCGGCTACTACGACAGCGACGGCTGCTTCTTCGTCATCGACAGGCTCAAGGAACTCATCAAATACAAAGGAAGCCAGGTAAAGCACGTGAAACACCACAGCGTTTATAATGTAGACAGTTTATTTTTAGCTACAGATGATATGTGTAAATATTGTTGCCGCGTAGTAAATTATTTAAAGACGTACTTAGTCTAACTAGCTCTTAGTCATATGTTTTGTATTATAATTAAAGACGTACTTAGTCTAGCTCTTTGTCATGTGTTTTGTTTTTATCAATAGGTATCTAACTAAGGTATAAAAATAAATAAACGGTAAAATGCATTGACCGTCTAACGGCCAGAATTAATAGGTGTCGGCCGAACTCACCGAAAAAAAACTCACCGAAAATAACTCACCGAAAACCAAACTCACCGACAAAATCTCACCGAAAACCAAATCACCGAAAACTTTTCTCACCGAAAAAATATATCTCACCGAGAAAAACTCACCGAAAACCAAACTCACCGAAAAAAACTCACCGAAAACTTCTTGATTTACGACAATTTGAATCATCTAAATCGACGTATCGGCACAGGTATCGGGTAGATTTCTGCTCATATTAAGGACGTATTTACAAAATTTTACAGAAATTAGTCGTATTCTGGTTCATTTTATGACGAAACCACTTTTTTTTTTTTTTTTTTTATTCCCTCTTTGGTCTCGGTTTTCGTAATCGGGGGATCGTTGTGGCATTCTCCCCTACGATCCGACGACCGTCCCGGTGTTTCGGGCTCCTGCCTGGTGATGAGGCTAACAAGGCCGTCGACCGCACCACACCACCCCGTTACGGGGAATAAGATGCGCATAGCGCCGCCTCCTCCGCCCCACCCGCCTCCGCCGAAGCCGATCTGCATGAGCTTCCTGCTCACGGATCC
This sequence comes from Crambus lathoniellus, assembly GCA_949710035.1. NCBI lineage: Eukaryota > Metazoa > Arthropoda > Insecta > Lepidoptera > Crambidae > Crambus > Crambus lathoniellus. The sequence goes on from OX453315.1 coordinate 10,438,065, forward strand.
GCTCTGATGCCTCCTTTTGCGAGACGACATCCTCGCAAAAGGAGACTACTGCCTCCCACGATCTGTCGCTGCCCAGCATGGCCCGAACCATGCTCGGCAGAGAGAGATCCCTCCCTACCACGGCGCACAGGTTACTGCGCTGCGAGGACCAGGCAGGGCACACCTGTAGAGTATGCTCCGCACTGTCCTCTCCGTCGCCGCAATCGTGACACCGTGTAGTCGCCTCACTTCCTATCCGACACAGGTACTTTCCAAAGCATCCATGCCCGGAAAGAACCTGTGTCAGCCTGAAGGTAAGCGATCCCGATCTCCGGCTGTACCACTCCCTGAGTACAGGGCGAATGGCGTTGGCCGTTCGCCTACCCGCCGGATCCGCATCGAGTAACGCCTCCCATCGAACCATCCGCTCCTCGTCTGCACGACGTCGGGCTGCCGCCATCTCTGCCGGGGCCAGGCTGTCCCCACTCGACAATGTCGCTACCCTTTGCTGGTACCCTTCCATCATCACCTGGGCGTCTAACTCCCAGGGAGGTGTGCCTGCCAGTGCACACGCTGCGTTGAAGGACATGGTCCTGTATCCCCTTGCGATTCTTATAGCGATCGCTCTCTGAGGCCGACGTAGGCATCTCCGGTTCTCAACGTTAAGCTTGTCGGCCCAGACTGGGGCCCCGTACAGGGCCATGCTCCTCAACGCTCCAGCGAAGAGCTTTCGACAAGTGTCCCCTGGGCCACTGGTGTTAGGTAGCAGCCGTCCTAGCGCCCCCGTTGCCTTCATTACCTTCGGGGCCAGCTGACGGAAGTGCTCGTCAAACTTCCATCTTCCGTCGAGTACCAAGCCCAGGTACCTTATCCACGGACGCAGTGTAATTTGCGCCCCGTCAACTCGTATGCTTGCTCCTGCCGGGGGGCCTCTCCCTGGACCATGGAAGAGCACGGCCTCAGTCTTCTCTATGGCCACGTTCAGCCCTAGCATACGGATCCTCTCCGTCACCAGGGAGGCTCCAGTCCCCGCCAGCCTCCTCACATCCTCATACGTCTTGTCCCGGGCCACAACCAATGTGTCATCGGCATAGCAGATTACTGCCATCTGGGGCAAGAGGACCCCTCTCAGCACCCAGTCGTACCCGATGTTCCACAGGAGCGGACCCAGTACCGATCCCTGTGGAACACCGCACACCATCTCCCTAGCGACCGTTTCCCCGTCTTCTGCAGGATAAAGCACCTCCCTCTCTTCCAGATAGCTCTCCACAACCTTGATCAAGTACGGAGGCAGATGACGAAACCACTGAACTCTATAACATTCTCTGGGTACTAAAAGGCACAGTAAATCTTTAGAATTGATAGAAATTATTTTTCTAAAAAAAGCCTTATTTAGTACTTGCAAATTAATTATTCTAAACCTCTTCTCGCGAAGATCATAAAAACAGGGTGAGTTCTCGGTTCAAAAAAACCTACTAAAATGGGTAATATTTGATTATTAAAAAATACAGCGATATAAAGAATTTAATAAACATTTGATCATAGAAAAAAAAAGTTAAAGTTACTACGTGTGAACTACCAGTCGGCGATCAATCGTCTTAGTGGGAGCACCTCTATGTCGCTCGGCAGCGGAAAATGTAAACAGAACATCGCTGTGCATACACGTATAAAATAATACACTCTTGAGAAAGGAAATATACTACCGTGACGGTCACGGGTCGTTGAGCTGCGGAGTCGTTCGATGGGACTCGAACCGACGACCTTTTATTGTTCGGGCGAATGCTCTAACCACTGAGCTACGGGGTCATTCGATGGGACTCGAACCCACGACCTTTCACTGTCCAGGCAAATGCTCTAACCACTGAGCTGCGGAGTCGTTCGATGGGATTCGAACCGACGACATTTTATTGTGCGGGCGAATGCTCTAACCACTGAGCTACGGGGTCATTCGATGGGACTCGAACCCACGACCTTTCACTGTCCAGGCGAATGCTCTAACCACTGAGCTGCGGAGTCGTTCGATCTGACTCGAACCGACGACCTTTTATTGTGCGGGTGAATGCTCTAACCACTGAGCTACGGGGTCATTCGATGGGACTCAAACCCACGACCTTTCACTGTCCAGGCGAATGCTCTAACCACTGAGCTGCGGAGTCGTTCGATCTGACTCGAACCGATGACCTTTCATTGTCCAGGTGAATGCTCTAACCACTGAGCTGCGGAGTCATTCGATGGGACTCAAACTGACGACCTTTTATTGTTCGGGCGAATGCTCTAACCACTGAGCTACGGGGGTCATTCGATGGGACTCGAACCCACGACCTTTCACTGTCCGGGCGAATGCTCTAACCACTGAACTGCGGAGTCGTTCGATGTGACTCGAACCGACGACCTTTATTGTTCGGGCGAATGCTCCTACCACTGAGCTACGGAGTCGTTATTTTCATTTTCAATACTTTTTTATATTAATTCCTAATTTTTGGTATTTTTTTTATTTATTTATATTAAGGCGCTACTCGGAAAAATATGGACTTTTTGATTTAAAACTATAGGACGGTTACAGTTGTTACAAATCTGGTAAAAAGATATATATTTCTTCATACCTTTATCTAGAATCGTATAGTTTCAAAAACACGATTTTATGATTTTGCCTCGACACTTTTTCTTTTCGAAACAACCCCTAAAAAATACGAAAAGTGAAGATTATTCTTAAATGGGGTTACTTACACTATTGGAAATGGGTTTAATTAGTGGACACCAATAATATTGAGGATCGTATAGAAGCGTTTTTTTAAAAATCGCTGTAGTTTTTTAATACGAAGTGATTTTGTGTTTTTTTTGCCTAATCTGCAACATCGGTCTCGCTCCCGCGCGCGTCCTTTTCTCATTGCTATCTCGCTTCAGCACATTTTTTCCGAGTATCGCCTTAATATAAGCAGAAATCTACCCGATACGTCGATTTAGATGATTCAGATTGTCGTAAATCAAGAAGTTTTCGGTGAGTTTGGTTTTCGGTGAGCTTTTTTCGGTGAGTTTTTTTCGGTGAGCTTTTTTTTGTGAGAAAAGTTTTCTGTGAGTTTGGTTTTCGGTGAGATTTTTTCGGTGAGAAAACTTGTCGGTGAGTTTGGTTTTCGGTGAGTTTTTTTGGGTGAGTTTTTTTTCGGTGAGTTTTTTTTTCGGTGAATTTGACGGAACCGAATTAATAATCTATCCACAGATAGGGATGGGCATGATCCAGATTAGTTGCTAGGCAACACCTAGCAACATCCAGGCAGGCGTCGTTATTTCTATGTTAATATCAAATGTTGCATAGCAACTTATCTAGATCATGTATATCCCTATCTGTGGATTGATTATTAATTCTGGCCGTAAGCATGTGTAGATAGTGTGGGACGAAAGTCCAAATTGAAATCATTCGATATTACCGTCCGTCGGGGACATCCGTATAGTCCTGACTTGATTAGTTATATAATTATTGCCTGTAGGTGCCACCCGCTGAGGTGGAGAGCGTCTTGTTAGAGCACCCAGGAGTGGCGGAGTGCGCGGTTGTAGGCGCGCCCGACGAAGCCGCGGGCGAGCTGCCCACCGCCTTCGTAGTGGCCAAGCAGAACGCCAACCTCACGCAGAAAGACATCATCGACTTCGCGGCGGCTCGGGTCAGTAAACTAACCTAAGATAGAGATAGAGCATACTGCTGGAGCACCCAGGCGTGGTTGTGGGTGCGCTCAACGAGGCCGCCGCTTTCGTGGTGGCCAAGCAGAACGCTAACTTCATGCAGAAAGATAACATCGACTTCGCGGCGACTCGGGTGAGGAACCTAAGATAAAGATAAAGCATTTACTGGAGCACCCAAGCGTAGTGGTGAGTGTGGTTGACGAGGCCGCGGGCGAGCTAGCCACGCCGCCTTCATGATAGCCAAGCAGAGCGCCAAGCTCACGCAGAAAGACATCATCAACTTCGCGGCGGCTCGGGTCAGTAACCTAAGATAATGATAGAGCGTACTGCTGAAGCACCCAGTCGTGGTGGTAGGCGCGCTCGACGAGGCCGCGGGCGAGCTAGCCTCCGCCTTCGTGGTGGCCAAGCAGAACGCCAACCTCACGCAAAAAGACATCATCGACTTCGCAGCGGCTCGGGTGAGTAACCTAAGACAGAGATAGAGCATACTGCTGGAGCACCCAGGCTTGGTGGTGGGTGCGCTCAACGAGACCGCCGTCTTCGTGGTGGCCAAGCAGAACGCCAACCTCTCGCAGAAAGACATCGACGACTTCGCGGCGACTCGGGTGAGGAACCTAAGATAAAGATAAAGCATTTACTGGAGCACCCAGGCGTAGTGGTGAGTGCGGTTGACCAGGCCGCGGGCGAGCTAGCCTCCGCCTTCGTGGTGGCCAAGCAGAACGCCAACTTCACGCAGAAATACATCATCGACTTCGCAGCGGCTCGGGTGAGTAACCTAAGATAGAGATAGAGCATACTGCTGGAGCACCCAGGCTAGGTGGTGGGTGCTCTCAACGAGGCCGCCGTCTTCGTGGTGGCAAAGCAGAACGCCAACCTCACGCAGAAAGACATCATCGATTTCACAGCGGCTTGGGTGAGTAACCTAAGATAGAGATAGAGCATACTGCTGGAGCACCCAGGCTTGGTGGCGGGTGCGCTCAACGAGACCGCCGTCTTCGTGGTGGCCAAGCAGAACGCCAACCTCTCGCAGAAAGACATCGACGACTTCGCGGCGACTCGGGTGAGGAACCTAAGATAAAGATAAAGCATTTACTGGAGCACCCAGGCGTAGTGGTGAGTGCGGTTGACGAGGCCGCGGGCGAGCTAGCCTCCGCCTTCGTGGTGGCCAAGCAGAACGCCAACTTCACGCAGAAATACATCATCGACTTCGCAGCGGCTCGGGTGAGTAACCTAAGATAGAGATAGAGCATACTGCTGGAGCACCCAGGCTAGGTGGTGGGTGCTCTCAACGAGGCTGCCGTCTTCGTGGTGGCCAAGCAGAACGCCAACCTCTCGCAGAAAGACATCGACGACTTCGCGGCGACTCGGGTGAGGAACCTAAGATAAAGTAAAGCATTTACTGGAGCACCCAGGCGTAGTGGTGAGTGCGGTTGACGAGGCCGCAGGCGAGCTAGCCACCGCCTTCATGATAGCCAAGCATAGCGCCAAGCTCACGCAGAAAGACATCATCAACTTCGCGGCGGCTCGGGTCAGTAACCTAAGATAGTGATAGAGCGTACTGCTGAAGCACCCAGTCGTGGTGGTGGGCGCGCTCGACGAGGCCGCGGGCGAGCTAGCCTCCGCCTTCGTAGTGGCCAAGCAGAACGCCAACCTCACGCAGCAAGACATCTTCGACATCGCAGCGGCTTGGGTGAGTAACCTAAGATAGAGATAGAGCATACTGCTGGAGCACCCAGGCTTGGTGATGGGTGCGTTCAACGAGACCGCCGTCTTCGTGGTGGCCAAGCAGAACGCCAACCTCTCGCAGAAAGACATCGACGACTTCGCGGCGACTCGGGTGAGGAACCTAAGATAAAGATAGAGCATACTACTGCAGCACCCATGCGTAGTGGTGGGTGCGCCCGACGAGACCGCGGGTGAGCTACCCACCGCCTTCGTGGTGGCCAAGCAGAACACCAACCTCTCGCAGAAAGACATCATCGACTTCGCGGCGACTCGGGTGAGGAACTTAATATAAAGATAGAGCATACTACTGCAGCACCCAGACGTGGTGGTGGGTGCGCTCGACGAGGCCGCGAGCGAGCTAGCCGCCGCCTTTGTGGTGGCCAAGCAGAACGCCAACCTCACGCAGAAAGACATCATCGACTTCGCGGCGGCTCGGGTCAGTAGCCTAAGATAGAGATAGAGCATACTGCTGGAGCACCCAGCTGTGACCCAGGCGTGGTGGTAGTCGCGCTCGACGAGGCCGCGGGCGAGTAAGCCACCGCCTTCATGGTAGCCAAGCAGAACGCCAACCTCACGCAGAAAGACATCATCGACTTCGCGGCGGCTCGGGTCAGTAAAGTAACCTAAGATAGAGATAGAGCATACTGCTGGAGCACCCAGGCGTGGTGGTGGGTGCGCTCGACGATAGATGAATGAAAGATCAGAACTTAAGATAGATCATGTTAAAGATCTAGAATCCAATTTTAATTTATAAGTCGTGACTGGGGCAATACAAAACAGTCTATAAAAAAATTATCGATCCTATTATCAACTACCTATATCTACGGATATTTTTTAAGTAATGGTCTTTGTCTTTGGCCGCTAAGGCGATATTTTTTATCTGCTTGTAAATTGGATTAATCTCTATCTAATGGCTATCTGACAACGGTATTACGATAAGTATCAAAATGGTAATATGTGTGGTGTGGAGTTTGATCTTCGAACTTGAATGGTTGTAGAGTACGTATTTGCTTTATCTTTTGGCGCGAGTTGAATATTTTCACCGATATCTTAAAAGATTAAAAGTTGTTACCAATGTGATTATTGGTCTTATCGGCTGGTTATTTACTTTTCGCTTTAAGAGGTTCATAGGTACTTATTTACATACTGTTATGTGGTTTGCGTTTCCATGGGAACACCGGCATGAAAAGTAGCCTATGTGCTTCTTTCCCAGACTATACTATCTCAGTGCCAATTGCCAGTGCCAGTTTCATTGATCCATTCAGCGATTACCTAGCAAAGTTATACACATTTATAATTTTAGAAGGATGTTATTATGTAGCTATCACATTATTTATATTTCTGTTTAATTGCACTTTTAAGATGTCATATCTTAAGATTTTATCATCTAGGTATTTATTATTATTTATAGTATTATAAAGATGTTTATTATTATTTTCAGTTATCAGCAGCAAAACGTCTCCACGGAGGTGTTATATTCATAAACACAATTCCTAAGAATCCGTCCGGAAAGATTTTACGTCGTATTCTTCGACAACAATTGAAACAAAATAAAAAAAGTAAATTATAGGTAGTCCAATTGGTTACCTTTTATTATAGGTACTTAAACATTCTCGTCAATTTTATTTATGTAAGACTTAGTGCTATCCATCTTTTCCGATCGGACTGTTCTCCAACTGAGTTAACTGTGATTTTAAAATAGTAACAACTAGCGGCCGCCCGCGGTTTCACCCGCGTGGTTCCCGTTCCCGTGGGAATATCGGGATAAAAAGTACATATAAACCTTCCTCTTGAATCACTCTATCTATTAAAAAAAAAACGCATCAAAATCCGTTGCGTAGTTTCAAAGATTTAAGCATACAAAGGGACATAGGGACAGAGAAAGCGACTTTGTTTTATACTATGTAGTGATAATGTGCCTCTATTATAATTTTTTTACAACTTGCTTTAATTGCATTCGTGTATTATTTAAATGAAATAGTTTACAACTATGCCTACATATGTAATGTGTAAGTACATACCTACCTATTTCTTATCTATGTATGTAGGTACTTATATAAGAGCTCGTGATAATTCAGTGCTGATTAAAACTACTTAAGTGTAAATATAAGTTTGTTACTTTATTAAATAAATTGTTCTACAATAAAATCTGTTTTAACATTTATTTATATCCACCACTCCATGCTCCACAAATATCCCAGATCCCTATAAATAGCTAAGACTTTAAACTGTAACGAACAAGTATCTTAATAATATTCTTACGAAACCAGTGTTTACCCGTGGTCCCGGTGGGTCGACCCCTTACCGGGTCCACGGGTAATTGCAATTACCCATGGTCCCATGGCATTAGGGATTGATCCCTGGACTTATGACTATATCGATAGAAAATGAAAACCATCAGTTACATACAATAAAGTTTACTTAATCATAAGCAAATAATATAATTCCATCCTTGGGAACAAAAACATACTGATACGAAAACCAATACTGAAAATAAAAAGAATAATCCAGTTAGCGCCAGAACAAAACTAGCAATTGAAAATGATGGATTCCCATTCATTTAATTCATAACACTAATGGAATTAATACTGGCAAAATTTCAGTTGGATACGCATTAGAAATGTTATGATAGTTTATCCATACCTACTAATATTATAAATGTGAAAGTGTGTTTGTTTATTTGTCCATCTTTCACGTCAAAAAGGAGCAACTGATCGACGTGATTTTTTGTATTGGGATAGTTTGGAAGCTGGGGAGTAACATAGGCTACTTTTTAGTCTGGAAAATTATAAAATAAAAATGGTTATTTTGTATGGAAAATAGTTTTGACTGCCGTATGTACGATACAAAACTGTCATTTCTTCCATGGCCGCTTCCGCGTCTGCGTTCGGTCAAAAACGAATACTAATATTTTCCATAAGATAAGAACAAAAAAATGTACTGTAACTAGCGCCAAAAATGCCCCAATCGCGCATGCGCTCAGACTTATCTGTCACGTACTTATAAAACTTCTTCGTGGTTATTTATTTTCATCTGTCTAATATTGGTGATACGAAGTAGGTACCTACTATATTAAAGTATAATAAAATTTATATGACAAAACAACGTTTGCCGGATCAGCTAGTGAGTTCTAAGTCATTAGTGTATGTATCATCATCATCATCATCATGTCAGCCGAACGACGCCCACTGCTGTATTGGTATTTTCAGTATTGGTTTTCATATGAGTATGTTTTTGTTCCCAAGGATAGAATTATTTTATTTGCTTATTGATTTAGTAAACTTTATTGTATGTAACTGATAGTTTTCATTTTCTATCGACATAGTCAGAAGTTCAGGGATCAATCCCTAATGCCATGGGACCATGGGTACCTAATTAAAATTGCCCGTGAACCCAGTAATGGGTCGACCCACCGGGGCCACGGGTAAACACTGTACGAACAACGAGCACGTGTAGGTAATACAATATGTTAAGTAATAATATCGTCGGATACATGCATTTAACACCATGATTAGGTACGAGGTACCTACTGACGTGACAAAGATTGTCTTTACAATACTCAATACTTAGGAAAACATTGAAGGAAGATTTCATCTAGCTGAAGTGATTTTTTTTAGGGTTCCGTCCGTACCCAAAGGGTAAAAACGGGACCCTATTACTAAGACTCCGCAGTCCGTCTGTCTGTCTGTCTGTCACCAGGCTATATTTCATGAACCGTGTTAGCTAGAGAGTTGAAACTTTTACAGATAACTAATATAATATTTTGTTCTATATTCGCTTTGGTACGGAATCCTTCGTGCGCGAGTCCAACTCGCACTTGGCCACTCTTGTATTAGGTATCTTGTATTATTAGGTTTTTCAACTTTTGACTTTAAACTATATAACATATATATATATATATATATATATATATATACAGGGCGTCCCAAAATTAACTCACATGGAGGGAAAGTACCTTAAATACTGAAGATATAAAATTTTACTGAAAGGAGACTTCATTTTTATTTTAAAAAGAAAACGAACTGCATTCACCGAATTTTGAATAATCACTTGTCTGAACTGGGAATCGAACCCGCTGAATGTAAAAAAAATATTTCTCTAATTTAATTGTACCGATCAAAGGCTCGATTATACCTAAGCATTTCTTCTAAATAACATAGCATCTTAAATAAAAGGAAGACTACGAAATTTAACATTTAATGTTGAATAACAAGTTTGTGCAGCGTTATGAATAGCCTTTTCTGTGACTGTCGTGCTCAATACAGACTTTAACATTTCAATGTAGGTATTAGGTACTAATGAGTGAAGATTGGAGCAATTATACCTAATTCCCTATCATAAAGTGTTTGATAATGTGATAAGTAACACCACCTCAGTATAATTTAAATAACTTCAGTATAATTTTATATCTTCAGTATTTAAGGTACTTTCCCTCCATGTGAGTTAATTTTGGGACGTCCTGTATATATATATATATAACATCAAAATGTCAAAATAAACTTACGAGATTGCGTCTTCGATCAAAATAGTGTTATTGTTGATCGAAGGATTAGGTACGTGTTTAAAATTGTTATGCCACCGAAATGAAACAATAGCGCACCGAAATGAAATATCTACCCACCAAAATGAAATTTTCTAACATCGAAATGAAATGACCTTGTTTACAATAAAACGGCGTTTGGCGCGCCCTCACGCGGCGGGGCGCGGCTGGCGGTGGTGCGGAAAGCGGCAGAGTGTGATAGAGGCCTTTTTTTTAGGCCATCGAGGTACTGTGCCCGTACTCTGAAACGCAATTCCGAAACATCGGTTAGCCCCGCTCCTTTCACTCGTTGCTTGTCATGTGTGAAGAGGGACGGGTATAACGAAGTTTCGGGTTGTGCGTTTCAGAGTAGGCCCTCTGTTTCGTAGGCTACGAGCGTATATACGGGAGCTAGTGTCATTCTATGCGGAAATATTCTAGTTCAAAGTTGCGACACCGAATCGAGCAAAATTTTTCGAACGCATATAATTTTACTATTATGTTATGACTTTAAACTTGGCACCCATTTAGATCTCACATCTTTTGTCGTTGAAGTCAACAACCAAGGCATATTTCCTAATATTGAAGTTGGCTCTCACTTCACATATTTTATGTTTTTGATGAGATCTCCATTTTACGTGGTTGTTTGTGGGTAGTAGTGATGGGCGAGTTGTCTTTTGCTCATTTGCTCAATCTTTAAAACCATGCCAACATTTATAACAGGAACAAAATATTTTTAGGGGTACCTATGTATCAAAATAACTACGGTCGTTTCGACTATGGTCGAAATAACTACGGTCAAAAGTCCTACTGTTCAAAATAACTATTGGTCGTTACACCTATTTTTAAAATAACTAATGTACGAAATCACTACTGGTCATCTCACCTACGAACAACTCACCTACGGTTATTTCACCTACGGTTGATTGAACTACTAGTCATTTTACCTACGGTCAACTCACCTACACGGTTTATTAAGTTTAAAAATAGTGACTCATTACATTATACAGACACGAGCAATAATATTATGTATACAATACAACATAGAACTTTGTCACACTGTAGCGTTCCAAAAGAAAACGATCAGTGTCACAGAAGTCATTCAATATTGTAACATGACATAGTCCTATGTTGTATACATATTATTGCTCGTGACTGTACTGCTGATAGGTGCGAGGAGCGAAGCGACGAGCATGTTAGGTCTATATAAACATACCGCGCGAGCCGAGCGAGCGAAGCGAGCGTGCCGCGGCAGCGGCCGGCGAAGCGCTAGAAGCGACTGTAGACATATTCCCATTTCCTATTAAACTGAAGTAAACACCCCCCCCTACCCCTGTAGGGGGGGTGTATGAAATCAGTTCTGGCGCTTCGCCGGCCGCTGCCGCGGCACACTCGCTTCGCTCGCTCGGCTCGCGCGGCGTTTTGGTCACTGTTCTAACCTAACCTAACCTGAAACGTCTGTTACATTTTGTTGGTTGGCGGGGGCTTTGCCCCCCGAGCCTCCTTGGCGGTGGGCTTTGCCCCCCGTCCCCCCTTCTGTTTTTCCCAAAATATATAAAAATTTTGAAATAAGTAACAAAATTTTTTGAGCAAAAAAAAAAAATGTTTTTTATATATCCATCGGATGCCTCCTAGGTATCTCCGGTGAACCATAGGGGATCGAAAATTTTGTTAGATTTCAGCTATGACGCACCGTTTTCGAAATATTTTCATTTTTATAAAATTCATTCTTGAAAATTTTACAAGTCCCCGCTCCATACTAAAACAGTCCAAAATTTTATGTTTGCGACAGCCTAACCAAAAAAAAAATCCAACGCGCCCAAATCCATTTAATAAACTTTCCAATTAATAAGCTTGTTGTAGGCGAGTCGTTCATAGTCGAAACAACCAGTAGATGAAATGAACATTAGGCCAATCGTCCGTTAGTTGAATCAACCGTAGTTCAATCAACCGTAGGTGAAATGAACAGTAGTTGAGTCGTTCAATAGTCATTATGAAAATATGTGAATCGATCGTAGTTATTTCGACCATAGTCGTAATGACCGTAGTTATAGACATTTTTAGAGACTAGATAAAAAAATATAAATTATTTCTTTCTTCATACCATGTTTATATCCTAGCCTGCTTTAGACCCTTTTAGTAGAGAATATGACTTCAAGAAGAGCGTTATGAAATCTAGGCAACAAACACACATAAACTAAACGAACACAAAAGTCACTACACCGCGCGTACGAAGTCGCGGGCAACAGCTAGTAACATAATAAAGAGCATGGTCTCTATTTATAACACGGTCGGTATAGGTACTTTGGTGAACACATGCCTTTCGAATTTTTCAATGTTTTGATTTTTTCCCTGTAGTAGGACTGTTAAAATTATTTTTATTCTTGCGAAGGCTCGAACACGATGGTGTTTCTAACTTTTCATTTAAGGTGCATGTAGTCGTGAAACTATCATTTTTGAGGCCCTAAAACTCATAAATTAGCCTACTGATGAATCCAGAATTAATATATATCAAATATTGATATATAAACTTCAATCTGAGCATTTAAAAAAAACATAGTCTTTAAGATACTATTAAAAAAAACATTGAAATGAAGCTGTTTTCAACTTAAAATAACAAATAACACCTTTACAAGCCATTCTAGGTATTTTCAGGATTTGGGCGGCGTGTTCTGTTATAAGTGAGGTTTGTGAACCCTGATCTAATAGGGCGCGCATGACGTAATAAGTACCGTCAGCGGCTTGGATATTCACGAGGGCGGTTGGTAACAAAACTTCGAACTGATCGCCCTGCAACGAAACGTGTGCGCTACTACTGACTTGCTTTCCTGTGTCAGCAACTGTTGCTTCGGTAGCGGCGCCGGCGGCGCTGCCATGCGCTGTGTTTCCCTCCCGGGCGTTCGAATTTTGACTGCGAGTGTACTGCGCAGTTGGGCGGGCGGGGTGCACGAATGCCTCATGCAATAAGCGGTTAAGGGCCTTGTTGCAGACACGACAAAATTTATCTGATAAACATGGTTGTCCCCGATGGTCATAGAGACAATTTTGACAAAGATTTAATCTCGTAACTGTTTTTAATTTGTTGTGAGCTGGCATTTCTAAAATTGAGGGCAAAAATAAATTCCGTGCTCGGTACTATTGCACAACGCACAGTAATAACATTTTGCTGATACGCCCTTTTTGTTAATAGGTGTTTGTGAAACGGCTTTACTGCTTGCAAATGAATTTTTATAGTAAGTCGGTCTCTGCTTACTGCTATTATTAAAATCATTTTTATTTGTGCTATGATTGTGAAATTTTTGTGCTGGAATATCTTGTTTTCTCCGTGACGCTTCCAATGACGTAAACTTGGATTCCAAAAACTGAAAAAATTCTTTTAAATTTGGTATTTCTCTAGGATCAAGATTCAAGATTCAAATTTGTTTATTCAATTTAGATTGTTATTTACAATACTTGTGAACGTCATAGAAGCTACGCCATCGGTTCGCAAACCCTACAGCGGGAGGCCTTGGAGAAGAACCGGCAAGAAACTCCAAGGGTTGTTTTTTTCTCCCTGTTTTATTTCATACAGAGTCGTCAAATTGAAAAATGACCTTAACATGGTATGACTAAGGTCAGTTTCCATCACAATTACACAATGGGTTATGATAAATACAGTTAAGTATTGGCGAACTAATGATCATAGCGGTGAACAATTTTCAATTAAGTACTTAGGAACTCTACTTAAAGCTTTAATATTAGTTAAAAACAAAAGACAATTCTACTATATACTGCAAGTTGCGCCATACATGTTTCAAATGTAATTCTTAATAAAATGAATAAAAACAAAAGAAAACACATTTTAAGGCAAGCAGATAAGAGCAGACCCATTCCCACTGGCAGCACCCGTTCACGAGCATGACGCATGAACCAGCCATCGCTTCGCTCAACCATATTTTAGGGAACGTAACGACCCGCCTTGTCCCCGATCTTGTACCGATTCCATGTAGTCGGTATAGGAAACTGTATCTTATTTCTGTGTTAACAAATGAATTATAATGGGGTCCCATGATGTAATGTCGACTCCCAGGTTTTTTATCGCATTAAGACACTCTTGTATAGTATCATGAATACGTTTTAAATGACCAGCTGATTGATGTTGCATCGTAGGGAGACTCATTAAAACGTTCATATGGGAACTGAATATAAGTTTCTTGTTATTATATCTCTGATTTAATATATCCCAGCAAATTATGTAGTTATCAGAACTTATATTTAAATGTTGGATTAATCTTTCTGCTTCGCCTTTCACTTTCGATTTTAAATACTGCATTTTTTGTGCGTTAGATAAAGAGCTGTTACTGTGAACTGTTTCATTAAATAAGTCTTTGAAGGACACCCAGGTATTATAATTGTCATTAAATGTGGGAATTTCCATCTGAGGCGTGGATTTTTCCCTATGGACCATAGACCACATTTTTTTGTTAACAGTTTTCTTGATAGACTGATACTTACTCTCGTAAGATGAAAATTTTTTCTCATTCTCCTCGTTGGGCTCGTTGAACTGGCTGTCTAATTCCCAATGCAGAGAGTCGATTGCGGCCCAGCGGGATTGGACGGTGTGGAGAAGATCTTCAAACTCCCATTTCTCGTTCACGGAGTCCAGATCGATCTCCGTGACAGTTCGATGAAATGCCTTAAAGTTACTTTGCTGTTTCTTTAGCATACCGTCTAATGCGCCTACCGTTGCATTATGAGAGCTGGTCCTGGTGCTGCTTGGTTGCAAGGTGCTCTGAATAGATTCATTCGGTTTTAGCACGAATGAAGGAGGTTTGATGAGAGGTGACTTGGCTCTCTCCTCCGTCATCTCCTGATAACTTTGAATATGAGCTCTAATGTTGCCGTACCTTTCCTGCACTTTCTCTAATTCACTGTTTAAATAGTCTCTCCTTGCAGGATCCAAGTCGACCGCAGACAGTTTAGAATAATTAGACTCGTACTCAACCCAATAGCTATCGAGTATATCTAACCTTTTTTTAACGTAGTCAGCGGTCTTCCTGCTAGCCCCATCTTTTTTTAAATTGGTGTACACATTTTCGATGGCCGAAGCTAGCTGCTGAAGGTTTGCTAAGATATCGTTGACTGAAGACATTGCTGTTAATGTAAAAATGGACTGATCTTACTTGAGATACTGCTTACTGATGCTGCGTGATGACGACTACGTATAGCTGAGTCGCCTCCTTATTTAATTGATATTGAACGTCCGTAATCTTGATATTTGAACGTCACTTTATTGTTCTGATTCACTGTCTGCTTAAAATCCTATATATAAATCACTGAACAATGTTCTGTATTACTGCACTGTTTCAATAGTTCGGTAGCGGAAGCAAAGACACGTATGCGGTTAAAGTTCACTGACACTCGCGACACGTGTGATTCCCGAAATCCCGCTTTCCCGAAAGCTCGAAGGACCATGTACGGCGATACCGTAACAAAGACGCTGATAATCTATATATATAAAAGAAAGTAGTGTTTGTTACAACACTTATAACTCGAGAACGGCTGGACCGATTGCCATGGTTTTTGATTTCTTGGATTTGTTTCCGTCCCGAATAGCAGAATAACTAATAAAAACATTGTTAAATTGACGAAAAAATTAAATAAAAGAGAAAACATTTTCCCATACAAATTGTTCCTGAGTTTCGTACCTGTCAAACATTTGATGTTCATCCCGTCGATACGGTCAACTCTCCCCTCAAATTAAAGAATGTAATTAAATAAAGGTTTCGAATCGACAACATATATTCACAATAATCGGATTATCGCGTATTTTAGATTTTAAAATTATAGAATCAATGACGTTCTAATTATCATTGTATAGAATAGTGTCAGAAATGAAAAAGGATTGACATAGGTATTTATTTGTTGTCAAATTCATATTCATGCGTGCGTTCAGAAATTGATTTTGTGTAAACTAAAGAAAAGATATCAAGCTACTTATCAGAATCTATATATATAATAATGAATCCCTATTTCCCTTGGTCACGACATCACGCGTGAACGGCTGGACCGATTTGGCTAATTTTGGTCTTGAAATGTTCGTGGAAGTCCAAGGAAGGTTCTAACGGTGAGAAAATAGGGGAAGGAGGGGTAAGTAGGGGTAGAGTAGAAGTAGGGTAGGGTAAAGGTAGGGTAGGGTAGGGGTAGGGGTAGGGTAGTGGTAGGAGTAGGGGTAGGGGTAGGGGTAGGGGTAGGACGCCAAGCAGAACGCCAACCTCACGCAGAAAGACATCATCGACTTCGCGGCGGCTCGGGTCAGTAGCCTAAGATAGAGATAGAGCATACTGCTGGAGCACCCAGCTGTGACCCAGGCGTGGTGGTAGTCGCGCTCGACGAGGCCGCGGGCGAGTAAGCCACCGCCTTCATGGTAGCCAAGCAGAACGCCAACCTCACGCAGAAAGACATCATCGACTTCGCGGCGGCTCGGGTCAGTAAAGTAACCTAAGATAGAGATAGAGCATACTGCTGGAGCACCCAGGCGTGGTGGTGGGTGCGCTCGACGATAGATGAATGAAAGATCAGAACTTAAGATAGATCATGTTAAAGATCTAGAATCCAATTTTAATTTATAAGTCGTGACTGGGGCAATACAAAACAGTCTATAAAAAAATTATCGATCCTATTATCAACTACCTATATCTACGGATATTTTTTAAGTAATGGTCTTTGTCTTTGGCCGCTAAGGCGATATTTTTTATCTGCTTGTAAATTGGATTAATCTCTATCTAATGGCTATCTGACAACGGTATTACGATAAGTATCAAAATGGTAATATGTGTGGTGTGGAGTTTGATCTTCGAACTTGAATGGTTGTAGAGTACGTATTTGCTTTATCTTTTGGCGCGAGTTGAATATTTTCACCGATATCTTAAAAGATTAAAAGTTGTTACCAATGTGATTATTGGTCTTATCGGCTGGTTATTTACTTTTCGCTTTAAGAGGTTCATAGGTACTTATTTACATACTGTTATGTGGTTTGCGTTTCCATGGGAACACCGGCATGAAAAGTAGCCTATGTGCTTCTTTCCCAGACTATACTATCTCAGTGCCAATTGCCAGTGCCAGTTTCATTGATCCATTCAGCGATTACCTAGCAAAGTTATACACATTTATAATTTTAGAAGGATGTTATTATGTAGCTATCACATTATTTATATTTCTGTTTAATTGCACTTTTAAGATGTCATATCTTAAGATTTTATCATCTAGGTATTTATTATTATTTATAGTATTATAAAGATGTTTATTATTATTTTCAGTTATCAGCAGCAAAACGTCTCCACGGAGGTGTTATATTCATAAACACAATTCCTAAGAATCCGTCCGGAAAGATTTTACGTCGTATTCTTCGACAACAATTGAAACAAAATAAAAAAAGTAAATTATAGGTAGTCCAATTGGTTACCTTTTATTATAGGTACTTAAACATTCTCGTCAATTTTATTTATGTAAGACTTAGTGCTATCCATCTTTTCCGATCGGACTGTTCTCCAACTGAGTTAACTGTGATTTTAAAATAGTAACAACTAGCGGCCGCCCGCGGTTTCACCCGCGTGGTTCCCGTTCCCGTGGGAATATCGGGATAAAAAGTACATATAAACCTTCCTCTTGAATCACTCTATCTATTAAAAAAAAAACGCATCAAAATCCGTTGCGTAGTTTCAAAGATTTAAGCATACAAAGGGACATAGGGACAGAGAAAGCGACTTTGTTTTATACTATGTAGTGATAATGTGCCTCTATTATAATTTTTTTACAACTTGCTTTAATTGCATTCGTGTATTATTTAAATGAAATAGTTTACAACTATGCCTACATATGTAATGTGTAAGTACATACCTACCTATTTCTTATCTATGTATGTAGGTACTTATATAAGAGCTCGTGATAATTCAGTGCTGATTAAAACTACTTAAGTGTAAATATAAGTTTGTTACTTTATTAAATAAATTGTTCTACAATAAAATCTGTTTTAACATTTATTTATATCCACCACTCCATGCTCCACAAATATCCCAGATCCCTATAAATAGCTAAGACTTTAAACTGTAACGAACAAGTATCTTAATAATATTCTTACGAAACCAGTGTTTACCCGTGGTCCCGGTGGGTCGACCCCTTACCGGGTCCACGGGTAATTGCAATTACCCATGGTCCCATGGCATTAGGGATTGATCCCTGGACTTATGACTATATCGATAGAAAATGAAAACCATCAGTTACATACAATAAAGTTTACTTAATCATAAGCAAATAATATAATTCCATCCTTGGGAACAAAAACATACTGATACGAAAACCAATACTGAAAATAAAAAGAATAATCCAGTTAGCGCCAGAACAAAACTAGCAATTGAAAATGATGGATTCCCATTCATTTAATTCATAACACTAATGGAATTAATACTGGCAAAATTTCAGTTGGATACGCATTAGAAATGTTATGATAGTTTATCCATACCTACTAATATTATAAATGTGAAAGTGTGTTTGTTTATTTGTCCATCTTTCACGTCAAAAAGGAGCAACTGATCGACGTGATTTTTTGTATTGGGATAGTTTGGAAGCTGGGGAGTAACATAGGCTACTTTTTAGTCTGGAAAATTATAAAATAAAAATGGTTATTTTGTATGGAAAATAGTTTTGACTGCCGTATGTACGATACAAAACTGTCATTTCTTCCATGGCCGCTTCCGCGTCTGCGTTCGGTCAAAAACGAATACTAATATTTTCCATAAGATAAGAACAAAAAAATGTACTGTAACTAGCGCCAAAAATGCCCCAATCGCGCATGCGCTCAGACTTATCTGTCACGTACTTATAAAACTTCTTCGTGGTTATTTATTTTCATCTGTCTAATATTGGTGATACGAAGTAGGTACCTACTATATTAAAGTATAATAAAATTTATATGACAAAACAACGTTTGCCGGATCAGCTAGTGAGTTCTAAGTCATTAGTGTATGTATCATCATCATCATCATCATGTCAGCCGAACGACGCCCACTGCTGTATTGGTATTTTCAGTATTGGTTTTCATATGAGTATGTTTTTGTTCCCAAGGATAGAATTATTTTATTTGCTTATTGATTTAGTAAACTTTATTGTATGTAACTGATAGTTTTCATTTTCTATCGACATAGTCAGAAGTTCAGGGATCAATCCCTAATGCCATGGGACCATGGGTACCTAATTAAAATTGCCCGTGAACCCAGTAATGGGTCGACCCACCGGGGCCACGGGTAAACACTGTACGAACAACGAGCACGTGTAGGTAATACAATATGTTAAGTAATAATATCGTCGGATACATGCATTTAACACCATGATTAGGTACGAGGTACCTACTGACGTGACAAAGATTGTCTTTACAATACTCAATACTTAGGAAAACATTGAAGGAAGATTTCATCTAGCTGAAGTGATTTTTTTTAGGGTTCCGTCCGTACCCAAAGGGTAAAAACGGGACCCTATTACTAAGACTCCGCAGTCCGTCTGTCTGTCTGTCTGTCACCAGGCTATATTTCATGAACCGTGTTAGCTAGAGAGTTGAAACTTTTACAGATAACTAATATAATATTTTGTTCTATATTCGCTTTGGTACGGAATCCTTCGTGCGCGAGTCCAACTCGCACTTGGCCACTCTTGTATTAGGTATCTTGTATTATTAGGTTTTTCAACTTTTGACTTTAAACTATATAACATATATATATATATATATATATATATATATACAGGGCGTCCCAAAATTAACTCACATGGAGGGAAAGTACCTTAAATACTGAAGATATAAAATTTTACTGAAAGGAGACTTCATTTTTATTTTAAAAAGAAAACGAACTGCATTCACCGAATTTTGAATAATCACTTGTCTGAACTGGGAATCGAACCCGCTGAATGTAAAAAAAATATTTCTCTAATTTAATTGTACCGATCAAAGGCTCGATTATACCTAAGCATTTCTTCTAAATAACATAGCATCTTAAATAAAAGGAAGACTACGAAATTTAACATTTAATGTTGAATAACAAGTTTGTGCAGCGTTATGAATAGCCTTTTCTGTGACTGTCGTGCTCAATACAGACTTTAACATTTCAATGTAGGTATTAGGTACTAATGAGTGAAGATTGGAGCAATTATACCTAATTCCCTATCATAAAGTGTTTGATAATGTGATAAGTAACACCACCTCAGTATAATTTAAATAACTTCAGTATAATTTTATATCTTCAGTATTTAAGGTACTTTCCCTCCATGTGAGTTAATTTTGGGACGTCCTGTATATATATATATATAACATCAAAATGTCAAAATAAACTTACGAGATTGCGTCTTCGATCAAAATAGTGTTATTGTTGATCGAAGGATTAGGTACGTGTTTAAAATTGTTATGCCACCGAAATGAAACAATAGCGCACCGAAATGAAATATCTACCCACCAAAATGAAATTTTCTAACATCGAAATGAAATGACCTTGTTTACAATAAAACGGCGTTTGGCGCGCCCTCACGCGGCGGGGCGCGGCTGGCGGTGGTGCGGAAAGCGGCAGAGTGTGATAGAGGCCTTTTTTTTAGGCCATCGAGGTACTGTGCCCGTACTCTGAAACGCAATTCCGAAACATCGGTTAGCCCCGCTCCTTTCACTCGTTGCTTGTCATGTGTGAAGAGGGACGGGTATAACGAAGTTTCGGGTTGTGCGTTTCAGAGTAGGCCCTCTGTTTCGTAGGCTACGAGCGTATATACGGGAGCTAGTGTCATTCTATGCGGAAATATTCTAGTTCAAAGTTGCGACACCGAATCGAGCAAAATTTTTCGAACGCATATAATTTTACTATTATGTTATGACTTTAAACTTGGCACCCATTTAGATCTCACATCTTTTGTCGTTGAAGTCAACAACCAAGGCATATTTCCTAATATTGAAGTTGGCTCTCACTTCACATATTTTATGTTTTTGATGAGATCTCCATTTTACGTGGTTGTTTGTGGGTAGTAGTGATGGGCGAGTTGTCTTTTGCTCATTTGCTCAATCTTTAAAACCATGCCAACATTTATAACAGGAACAAAATATTTTTAGGGGTACCTATGTATCAAAATAACTACGGTCGTTTCGACTATGGTCGAAATAACTACGGTCAAAAGTCCTACTGTTCAAAATAACTATTGGTCGTTACACCTATTTTTAAAATAACTAATGTACGAAATCACTACTGGTCATCTCACCTACGAACAACTCACCTACGGTTATTTCACCTACGGTTGATTGAACTACTAGTCATTTTACCTACGGTCAACTCACCTACACGGTTTATTAAGTTTAAAAATAGTGACTCATTACATTATACAGACACGAGCAATAATATTATGTATACAATACAACATAGAACTTTGTCACACTGTAGCGTTCCAAAAGAAAACGATCAGTGTCACAGAAGTCATTCAATATTGTAACATGACATAGTCCTATGTTGTATACATATTATTGCTCGTGACTGTACTGCTGATAGGTGCGAGGAGCGAAGCGACGAGCATGTTAGGTCTATATAAACATACCGCGCGAGCCGAGCGAGCGAAGCGAGCGTGCCGCGGCAGCGGCCGGCGAAGCGCTAGAAGCGACTGTAGACATATTCCCATTTCCTATTAAACTGAAGTAAACACCCCCCCCTACCCCTGTAGGGGGGGTGTATGAAATCAGTTCTGGCGCTTCGCCGGCCGCTGCCGCGGCACACTCGCTTCGCTCGCTCGGCTCGCGCGGCGTTTTGGTCACTGTTCTAACCTAACCTAACCTGAAACGTCTGTTACATTTTGTTGGTTGGCGGGGGCTTTGCCCCCCGAGCCTCCTTGGCGGTGGGCTTTGCCCCCCGTCCCCCCTTCTGTTTTTCCCAAAATATATAAAAATTTTGAAATAAGTAACAAAATTTTTTGAGCAAAAAAAAAAAATGTTTTTTATATATCCATCGGATGCCTCCTAGGTATCTCCGGTGAACCATAGGGGATCGAAAATTTTGTTAGATTTCAGCTATGACGCACCGTTTTCGAAATATTTTCATTTTTATAAAATTCATTCTTGAAAATTTTACAAGTCCCCGCTCCATACTAAAACAGTCCAAAATTTTATGTTTGCGACAGCCTAACCAAAAAAAAAATCCAACGCGCCCAAATCCATTTAATAAACTTTCCAATTAATAAGCTTGTTGTAGGCGAGTCGTTCATAGTCGAAACAACCAGTAGATGAAATGAACATTAGGCCAATCGTCCGTTAGTTGAATCAACCGTAGTTCAATCAACCGTAGGTGAAATGAACAGTAGTTGAGTCGTTCAATAGTCATTATGAAAATATGTGAATCGATCGTAGTTATTTCGACCATAGTCGTAATGACCGTAGTTATAGACATTTTTAGAGACTAGATAAAAAAATATAAATTATTTCTTTCTTCATACCATGTTTATATCCTAGCCTGCTTTAGACCCTTTTAGTAGAGAATATGACTTCAAGAAGAGCGTTATGAAATCTAGGCAACAAACACACATAAACTAAACGAACACAAAAGTCACTACACCGCGCGTACGAAGTCGCGGGCAACAGCTAGTAACATAATAAAGAGCATGGTCTCTATTTATAACACGGTCGGTATAGGTACTTTGGTGAACACATGCCTTTCGAATTTTTCAATGTTTTGATTTTTTCCCTGTAGTAGGACTGTTAAAATTATTTTTATTCTTGCGAAGGCTCGAACACGATGGTGTTTCTAACTTTTCATTTAAGGTGCATGTAGTCGTGAAACTATCATTTTTGAGGCCCTAAAACTCATAAATTAGCCTACTGATGAATCCAGAATTAATATATATCAAATATTGATATATAAACTTCAATCTGAGCATTTAAAAAAAACATAGTCTTTAAGATACTATTAAAAAAAACATTGAAATGAAGCTGTTTTCAACTTAAAATAACAAATAACACCTTTACAAGCCATTCTAGGTATTTTCAGGATTTGGGCGGCGTGTTCTGTTATAAGTGAGGTTTGTGAACCCTGATCTAATAGGGCGCGCATGACGTAATAAGTACCGTCAGCGGCTTGGATATTCACGAGGGCGGTTGGTAACAAAACTTCGAACTGATCGCCCTGCAACGAAACGTGTGCGCTACTACTGACTTGCTTTCCTGTGTCAGCAACTGTTGCTTCGGTAGCGGCGCCGGCGGCGCTGCCATGCGCTGTGTTTCCCTCCCGGGCGTTCGAATTTTGACTGCGAGTGTACTGCGCAGTTGGGCGGGCGGGGTGCACGAATGCCTCATGCAATAAGCGGTTAAGGGCCTTGTTGCAGACACGACAAAATTTATCTGATAAACATGGTTGTCCCCGATGGTCATAGAGACAATTTTGACAAAGATTTAATCTCGTAACTGTTTTTAATTTGTTGTGAGCTGGCATTTCTAAAATTGAGGGCAAAAATAAATTCCGTGCTCGGTACTATTGCACAACGCACAGTAATAACATTTTGCTGATACGCCCTTTTTGTTAATAGGTGTTTGTGAAACGGCTTTACTGCTTGCAAATGAATTTTTATAGTAAGTCGGTCTCTGCTTACTGCTATTATTAAAATCATTTTTATTTGTGCTATGATTGTGAAATTTTTGTGCTGGAATATCTTGTTTTCTCCGTGACGCTTCCAATGACGTAAACTTGGATTCCAAAAACTGAAAAAATTCTTTTAAATTTGGTATTTCTCTAGGATCAAGATTCAAGATTCAAATTTGTTTATTCAATTTAGATTGTTATTTACAATACTTGTGAACGTCATAGAAGCTACGCCATCGGTTCGCAAACCCTACAGCGGGAGGCCTTGGAGAAGAACCGGCAAGAAACTCCAAGGGTTGTTTTTTTCTCCCTGTTTTATTTCATACAGAGTCGTCAAATTGAAAAATGACCTTAACATGGTATGACTAAGGTCAGTTTCCATCACAATTACACAATGGGTTATGATAAATACAGTTAAGTATTGGCGAACTAATGATCATAGCGGTGAACAATTTTCAATTAAGTACTTAGGAACTCTACTTAAAGCTTTAATATTAGTTAAAAACAAAAGACAATTCTACTATATACTGCAAGTTGCGCCATACATGTTTCAAATGTAATTCTTAATAAAATGAATAAAAACAAAAGAAAACACATTTTAAGGCAAGCAGATAAGAGCAGACCCATTCCCACTGGCAGCACCCGTTCACGAGCATGACGCATGAACCAGCCATCGCTTCGCTCAACCATATTTTAGGGAACGTAACGACCCGCCTTGTCCCCGATCTTGTACCGATTCCATGTAGTCGGTATAGGAAACTGTATCTTATTTCTGTGTTAACAAATGAATTATAATGGGGTCCCATGATGTAATGTCGACTCCCAGGTTTTTTATCGCATTAAGACACTCTTGTATAGTATCATGAATACGTTTTAAATGACCAGCTGATTGATGTTGCATCGTAGGGAGACTCATTAAAACGTTCATATGGGAACTGAATATAAGTTTCTTGTTATTATATCTCTGATTTAATATATCCCAGCAAATTATGTAGTTATCAGAACTTATATTTAAATGTTGGATTAATCTTTCTGCTTCGCCTTTCACTTTCGATTTTAAATACTGCATTTTTTGTGCGTTAGATAAAGAGCTGTTACTGTGAACTGTTTCATTAAATAAGTCTTTGAAGGACACCCAGGTATTATAATTGTCATTAAATGTGGGAATTTCCATCTGAGGCGTGGATTTTTCCCTATGGACCATAGACCACATTTTTTTGTTAACAGTTTTCTTGATAGACTGATACTTACTCTCGTAAGATGAAAATTTTTTCTCATTCTCCTCGTTGGGCTCGTTGAACTGGCTGTCTAATTCCCAATGCAGAGAGTCGATTGCGGCCCAGCGGGATTGGACGGTGTGGAGAAGATCTTCAAACTCCCATTTCTCGTTCACGGAGTCCAGATCGATCTCCGTGACAGTTCGATGAAATGCCTTAAAGTTACTTTGCTGTTTCTTTAGCATACCGTCTAATGCGCCTACCGTTGCATTATGAGAGCTGGTCCTGGTGCTGCTTGGTTGCAAGGTGCTCTGAATAGATTCATTCGGTTTTAGCACGAATGAAGGAGGTTTGATGAGAGGTGACTTGGCTCTCTCCTCCGTCATCTCCTGATAACTTTGAATATGAGCTCTAATGTTGCCGTACCTTTCCTGCACTTTCTCTAATTCACTGTTTAAATAGTCTCTCCTTGCAGGATCCAAGTCGACCGCAGACAGTTTAGAATAATTAGACTCGTACTCAACCCAATAGCTATCGAGTATATCTAACCTTTTTTTAACGTAGTCAGCGGTCTTCCTGCTAGCCCCATCTTTTTTTAAATTGGTGTACACATTTTCGATGGCCGAAGCTAGCTGCTGAAGGTTTGCTAAGATATCGTTGACTGAAGACATTGCTGTTAATGTAAAAATGGACTGATCTTACTTGAGATACTGCTTACTGATGCTGCGTGATGACGACTACGTATAGCTGAGTCGCCTCCTTATTTAATTGATATTGAACGTCCGTAATCTTGATATTTGAACGTCACTTTATTGTTCTGATTCACTGTCTGCTTAAAATCCTATATATAAATCACTGAACAATGTTCTGTATTACTGCACTGTTTCAATAGTTCGGTAGCGGAAGCAAAGACACGTATGCGGTTAAAGTTCACTGACACTCGCGACACGTGTGATTCCCGAAATCCCGCTTTCCCGAAAGCTCGAAGGACCATGTACGGCGATACCGTAACAAAGACGCTGATAATCTATATATATAAAAGAAAGTAGTGTTTGTTACAACACTTATAACTCGAGAACGGCTGGACCGATTGCCATGGTTTTTGATTTCTTGGATTTGTTTCCGTCCCGAATAGCAGAATAACTAATAAAAACATTGTTAAATTGACGAAAAAATTAAATAAAAGAGAAAACATTTTCCCATACAAATTGTTCCTGAGTTTCGTACCTGTCAAACATTTGATGTTCATCCCGTCGATACGGTCAACTCTCCCCTCAAATTAAAGAATGTAATTAAATAAAGGTTTCGAATCGACAACATATATTCACAATAATCGGATTATCGCGTATTTTAGATTTTAAAATTATAGAATCAATGACGTTCTAATTATCATTGTATAGAATAGTGTCAGAAATGAAAAAGGATTGACATAGGTATTTATTTGTTGTCAAATTCATATTCATGCGTGCGTTCAGAAATTGATTTTGTGTAAACTAAAGAAAAGATATCAAGCTACTTATCAGAATCTATATATATAA
The DNA here is from genome assembly GCA_949710035.1 of Crambus lathoniellus. Lineage (NCBI taxonomy): Eukaryota > Metazoa > Arthropoda > Insecta > Lepidoptera > Crambidae > Crambus > Crambus lathoniellus. The sequence goes on from OX453315.1 coordinate 10,464,337, forward strand.
TAATGAATCCCTATTTCCCTTGGTCACGACATCACGCGTGAACGGCTGGACCGATTTGGCTAATTTTGGTCTTGAAATGTTCGTGGAAGTCCAAGGAAGGTTCTAACGGTGAGAAAATAGGGGAAGGAGGGGTAAGTAGGGGTAGAGTAGAAGTAGGGTAGGGTAAAGGTAGGGTAGGGTAGGGGTAGGGGTAGGGTAGTGGTAGGAGTAGGGGTAGGGGTAGGGGTAGGGGTAGGGGTAGGGGTAGGGGTAGGGGTAGGGGTAGGGGTAGGGGTAGGGGTAGGGGTAGGGGTAGGGGTAGGGGTAGGGGTAGGGGTAGGGGTAGGGGTAGGGTAGGGGTAGGGTAAGGGTAGGGGTAGGGTAGGGTAGGGGTAGGGTAGGAGTAGAGTACGGGTAGGGTAGGATGGAGTAGGGGGTACGAAGAACCACGGGAACGAAGTCGCGCTGGGTCAGCTAGTCTATCTATATATATAAAAATGAATCCCTATTTCCCTTGGTCACGCCATCACGCGTGAATAGAGCATGCAAAACCGGTTCTGGTTCCTTATTTTTAAAACCCGGGTTTTAGCCGAGTCGGAACCGGGTACCCGGGTATTACCCGGGTTTTTTCAGTTGTAAGAAGTCTTTTTACCACACTTTTATAAGCTTCACTTGTAACTAAGTCACAATGTAAGAAAATCTTGGAATTCAATTTTAACCTACTTCTGATTGTCGTATTGATTTGAAACTTTGCAAGTCTATATGAATCTGATTGGGTTGTTGAGGTTGGCAATAGAACACTTCAATGGCTGCTAGGAAACCCCTCGAGTTTAGGCTCATTTGTTTTGTTCTGATGAGACCTATTCGCTACACTTGATGGTGAGGGTCTGATGATGGAGCAGGGAGAAAGCCAGTGGCACTTCTTAATGACCACTAGGAAACCCCTCGAGTTTGGGCTCCGTTGTTTCGTTCTGATGAGACTTATTCGCTTCACTTCGTGGTGAGGGTCTGATGATGGAGTAGGGAGAAAGCCAGTGGCACTCCTTAATGGCCAATAGGAAAACCTTCGAGTTCTGGCTCATATGTTTCGTTATAATGAGACCTATTCGTTACACTTAGTGGTGAGGGTCTGATGATGGAGCAGGGAGAAAGCCAGTGGCACTTCTTAATGACCACTAGGAAACCCCTCGAGTTTGGGCTCATTCGTTTCGTTCTGATGAGACCTATTCGCTACACTTGATGGTGAGGATCTGATGACGGAGTAGGGAGGAAGCCAGTGGCACTCCTTAATGGCCAATAGGAAAATCTTCGAGTTCTGGCTCATATGTTTCGTTATAATGAGACCTATTCGTTACACTTAGTGGTGAGGGTCTGATGATGGAGCAGGGAGAAAGCCAGTGGCACTTCTTAATTACCACTAGGAAACCCCTCGAGTTTGGGCTCATTCGTTCCGTATGATGAGACCCATTCACTACACTTGGTAATAAGTGTCTGATGATGGAGCAGGAAGGAAGCCAGAGACACTCCTTAATGACCACTAGGAAACCCCTCGAGTTTGGGCTCATTTGTTTTGTTCTGATGAGACCTATTCGCTACACTTGATGTTAAGGGTCTGATGATGGAGCAGGGAGGAAGCTAGTGGCACTTCTTAATGACCACTAGGAAACCTTTGGGCTCCGTTGTTTCGTTCTGATGAGACTTATTCGCCAGTGGCACTAATTAATGTTAATTTGGTTTGCCATTTATTAAACTAAAAAGAAAAAATAAATAAATAGTTTAAAAAACTAAACAAACACGCTTTTAATAGTAACAGACTAAAAAGTACAAAATAACCGTCTATTCAGTATCTGAAATTAAAAAGCGTGGTGCGCGTTGTCAATAAGTACTTGAAATTCATGCTTTGCAATGGGCGCACCACGCTTTTTAATTTCAGTTCCTGAATAGACGGTTATTTTGTACTTTTTAGTCTGTGACTATTAAAAGTGTGTTTTTTTAGTTTTTTAAACTATTTATTTATTTTTTATTATGTAAATTTATTTACTTCTCAAATTAAAATACATTAGAGGGAATTCGGCAGATTGGAATGACGTGAATACGTGATGATGCGTCAGTTCTTTGCATCTTTCCATTGGTGGCAATGCTGCTTTTCTTCAGAGGAACCGTCGAAATGCGCTGACGCTGTCACCGAGATCATACTGTGGGGTATGAAATATTAAATCCCATACTCCGATGTTCCCTCGAGCGGTAACGCTAGCCCCTGGTTCAATGCTGACTCTCGAAGCGCCGAAGTGCAGAAGGATTTAGACTCACATGCTGAAGAAAGCTTATATTATAACCAAGTCGCCAAGTCTAGTAAACGAATGTTGCGCAGGGCACGTTTTGACCACATCGGCAGCATTGAAGCTAATAAACTTACTTCCCACCCATCTGGAAGTAGAGAGATTTGGTTTCTAGCCAAAGCTGCCGAATTAGATTCTGTCGCCCTTCTTTTCCACCTCTGCTGAAACCTGATAGATCGCTTGCTCATACTGCGACTGTGAAAACAAACTTGTGTGTCTCTCTCTTTGTAAAATATTGGCACCTTGATGTCGGTAACAAAGTTTCACCTATGAGCCCTCGTCCATAGAGAAGATATACAGATACGCAACAAAGAGTACCTCTTTGTTGCGTATCTGTATTTCTCCTCTATATATCTCCTATATATCTGTATATCTCCTTAACGCTCTCCGTACTCTAGATGCGAACAAAGCTATAGTGGTCCCGATCGTATCCCAGCAATTGTTCTGCGCAATTGTGCACCTGAACTGGCTCCTGTGTTATCTCGCCTGTACCGCCTCCAACTTGAGATTGGACTAGTACCCCAGTCGTGGAAACTAGCAAAACGTGGAAGCTTGCATGTGCCCAAAAAGGGCAGCTGTGCCGACCCTTTCAAAGTTTCAAATACAGGCCAATTTCAGTCACAACCGTACTCTGTGGGCCGTGTCTCTTAGGCCGTCTCCTCGAAGAAAACGACCTCCTCAAAGACCGCAATAATGGTTTTCGCCGTGGTCGGTCGACTGGAGATCTTCTTGTGTATGCCACCCATCTTTGGAGTGAAGCGATGGAGAAACATGGCGTATCCCTTGCCGTATCGCTCGACATATCTAAAGCCTTTGGTAAAGTCTGGCAGCCTTATAAGTAAGCTTCCCTCATACGGTATCGCTGATAGCCTTTGCACTTAGATTGCTGACTCCCTCCATAATCGCCTAATCCGAGTTGTGGTGGACGGTCAATCATCCGACCCAAAAGCCATTGATGAAGGAGTTCCGCAAGGATCTGTCTTGTCTGCGACACTGTTCCTTCTGCATATTAATGACCTGCTGGTGAACAATACTTTCGGGTATGCAAATGACACCACCATACATAACTAGAAGATATATCTCAACTGCAAAGGCTACCAATGTTTTTATCGATAGTCATTTTATTATCAAATATGTAGTTTGGTTGGAGTGAGTATCGCTCTGTAACTGTAACATTAACTGGTTTTATTATTAGTGAAAGTTAATATAGTGCTAGCTATTATGCTACGCTTCCTCTAAAATATGTATTAAGGTTTTTAAATTACTAAATATTATGCTTAATTAGTCATGTTTTATCTGGAACTGCATATTATCACGTCCCATTTCTTATCACATAAAACCCGGTTAAACCCGGTTCCCATTCCTTAGAACCGGTTCTAGCCGAACTTCCAAATACCCGGGTTTTCCCGGGTTTCGAGAACCGGGAAAACCCGGTTGCATGCCCTACGCGTGAACGGCTGGCCCGATTTGGCAAATTTTGGTCTTGAAATGTTCGTGGAAGTCCAAGGAAGGTTTTAACTGTGAGAAAATAGGGGAAGGAGGGGTAAGTAGGGGTAGAGTAGAAGTAGGGTAGGGGTAGGGTAGGGGTAGAGTACGGGTAGGATAGGGTGGAGTAGGGCCACGGGAACGAAGTCACACTGGGTCAGCTAGTATATATATAAAATCAATGCCACTTTTCGTTGTAATTTTATAACTCGAGAACGGGCTCACCTATTCAATCCAAACCAAATGTTTAGGCTTTGGTCGGACTATTTAGTAGATGGTTTATGTGAAATTTGGGGTAGGGGTAGGGTAGGGGTAGGGTAGGGGTAGGGTAGGGGTAGGGTAGGGGTAGGGTAGGGGTAGGGTAGGGGTAGGGTAGGGGTAGGGTAGGGGTAGGGTAGGGGTAGGGTAGGGGTAGGGTAGGGGTAGGGTAGGGGTAGGGTAGGGGTAGGGTAGGGGTAGGGTAGGGGTAGGGTAGGGGTAGGGTAGGGGTAGGGTAGGGGTAGGGTAGGGGTAGGGTAGGGGTAGGGTAGGGGTAGGGTAGGGGTAGGGTAGGGGTAGGGTAGGGGTAGGGTAGGGGTAGGGTAGGGGTAGGGTAGGGGTAGGGTAGGGGTAGGGTAGGGGTAGGGTAGGGGTAGGGTAGGGGTAGGGTAGGGGTAGGGTAGGGGTAGGGTAGGGGTAGGGTAGGGGTAGGGTAGGGGTAGGGTAGGGGTAGGGTAGGGGTAGGGTAGGGGTAGGGTAGGGGTAGGGTAGGGGTAGGGTAGGGGTAGGGTAGGGGTAGGGTAGGGGTAGGGTAGGGGTAGGGTAGGGGTAGGGTAGGGGTAGGGTAGGGGTAGGGTAGGGGTAGGGTAGGGGTAGGGTAGGGGTAGGGTAGGGGTAGGGTAGGGGTAGGGTAGGGGTAGGGTAGGGGTAGGGTAGGGGTAGGGTAGGGGTAGGGTAGGGGTAGGGTAGGGGTAGGGTAGGGGTAGGGTAGGGGTAGGGTAGGGGTAGGGTAGGGGTAGGGTAGGGGTAGGGTAGGGGTAGGGTAGGGGTAGGGTAGGGGTAGGGTAGGGGTAGGGTAGGGGTAGGGTAGGGGTAGGGTAGGGGTAGGGTAGGGGTAGGGTAGGGGTAGGGTAGGGGTAGGGTAGGGGTAGGGTAGGGGTAGGGTAGGGGTAGGGTAGGGGTAGGGTAGGGGTAGGGTAGGGGTAGGGTAGGGGTAGGGTAGGGGTAGGGTAGGGCTAGGGTAGGGGTAGGGTAGGGGTAGGGGTAGGGTAGGGGTAGGGTAGGGGTAGGGTAGGGGTAGGGTAGGGGTAGGGTAGGGGTAGGGTAGGGGTAGGGTAGGGGTAGGGTAGGGGTAGGGTAGGGGTAGGGTAGGGGTAGGGTACTGCTCAAAGTCTCAATACCATTCGAGGAGACGGCACTTCAAATTATACAAATATGGGTAGGTCTGTACAACTATTGTCTGTCTTATTCGATACACGTCAGTAGTGGCTCGGTTGCCAAGGAGAAAGCAGCGTCAAAGAGCGATAATGAGTCCGTGGTTGCGATATCTTCGGTCGTCGTGTCCCAACCTTTGGTTTTTAATCTCTTTGCCGTTCGAGTCTGCAAAGCTAAGATGATGATATTTTTTAATTAATAAAAGGCTTATATTGAAGGCGACAGGGCTAATATTAGAACCACATTAAAAGTTATTTAATTTGTGTGCTAAAGAACTGGTGGTGACTGAAAATATCTCAATATCTGCTTACCATTATTCTAATTACCTTTTTTTACCGTTCGAAAACTAATGAACGGTAATGAGATAAATAAAAATGGTAATGATTTATTTTTTATCGTAGAATTACTTTATTTAATTATAGTTTAAAACTATTTTTTAATGTGGATAATGTATCATGTATGATAATGTATCTAAATAATGAATGATTCAATAATTTAATGTTCTGTCCATGGTTACAAACGAAATCAATGAATTAATTTCGCCGTAATGATTTAATTATTATGGTGAATTATTTAAGATTCCTAGATCTAAATTCATTAAAATGTATAATGAAGAAAATCGGATCAGTCGTTTTCACAGATGATTCTAGTTCGATCGAAGTTGATCTAATTCCTTCATCAAGTAAAACAAGAATGAATTAGATCAACTTCGATGGGACAAAACAAGGTTTGATAGATTTAATTAATAGTTCAGCCCCTGTAGACAAGTGGCTTTCTATAAGCGAATTCGCCAATCGAATAGAAAGAAAATGTATGGGATTGACATTAGCGGTCACGTGACATTTCGATTGCTAATGTCAATCCCATACATTTTCTTTCTATTCGACTGGCGAATTTGCTAATAGAAAGCCACTTGTCTAGGGGGGCTGATTATTTTACTTCAGTGGTATCGCAACCTGCAAATTTTGATCCGGTGTTTCATTATTCATCTCATCATCATCATTATTTCAGCCGTACGACGCCCACTGCTGGGCATAGGCCTCTACAACGATCGGCCCTGCGCTGACTGCATCCAGCGGCTTTCCGCGATCTTGACCAGATCGACGGTCCACCTTGTAGGGGGCCTGCCCACGGAACGTCATCTGGTATGCGGTTGACATTCGAAAACCTTTCCGCCCCAACGGCCATCGGTTCTCCGCGCTATGTGTCCTGCCCACTGCCACTTGAACGATGCAATACTTCGAGCGATTTTGGATCTCATCATTTCTGATTTAATCGAGCAGGAAAATACCAAGCATCGCTCTCTCCATTACTCACTGGATGACCTTGAGCCTTCTTATGAGACCCATTAGTAAAAGATCACGATCCGCTTCCATAACTCATAACTATCGCAACACACACTGGTCAAAGACCTTAGTCTTGAGACATTGAGGTATTTTGGACGCGAATATACGCCAGAGCTTCCCGAACGCTGCCCATACGAGCTGGATTAATCGAGAGATCTCTTTCTCGTAGTTGGACTTAGGTTAGGTAGGACTGGACTGACTATTCCAGGTAGAAAAAGCGGTCAACAACTTTGAGTGTAATGTTCCCAACATTAACTGGAGCGGGTGCAACATGGGCATTGGACATGATTTTCGTCTTATCCATTTTCATCTTCAGACTCACTTTTTGAGAAGCTTTACTGAGATCTTCGAGCTTTGTGTTCAGGTCTTCCAAGGTCTCAGCCATAAGAATACATCATCGGCAAACCGCAGGTGTGTTAGGTACTCGCCATGATGTTGATGCCGCATCCTTTCCAGTCCAGGAGCTTAAAAATATCCTCCAACGCAGTCGCACACCTTGCTGTAGTTGGCTAGAATTAGCGCTCTGGTTCTGTAATCAGACCGACATGGTGGGGTTTTGGTATAAGTACCTAAGCACCTCGATATACCTGTAGTCTATTTGGCACACCTGGAGAGACTGCAGCACCGCCCATGACTCTATAGAATCAATGACTTCTCATAGTCCACGAGCGCCAAGCAAAGTGCCAAGTTGTACTCTACGGTCTTCTGTGTAACATTCTGCAGCGTATGAATGTGGTATATGGTACTATAGCCTTTCCGGAACCCGGCTTGTTCGGGAGGTTGGGAGTCGTCGAACCTGCGAGCGAGATGATTCGTAATGAATCTTGAAAACCGCTTATAGATATGGCTGAAAAGCGAGATGGGCCTGTAGTTCATCGAGATAGTCTTATCACCCTTCTTGAAAAACAGCATCACATCGCTTCTGCCCCATGCCTTTGGCGTTTTGCCCTCGAGGATGACTGAATTGAAAAGCTTCTGGAGGACCTTAACTATCGGCTTACCGCCCGCTCTCAGGAGCTCTGTTGTGATTCCATCATCGCCCGCCGCCTTGTTGTTTTTAAGCTGCTTGAGAGCCATTCTAATCTCTTACAGACTAATGTCCAGGATATCTTCTGTATAGTGTCGGGTAAGCGTGGCTCTAGGGTATTTCTTTAGCCTTGCTTTCAACAAGTGTTTGCGTGGGATATAGCTGTCCATAGAAACTCTCAATCGCCCTCAGCATTTCAGGTGTTGACGAAATCATGCTACCTTCCTCAGTTTTCAGGCTCGTCAATTGACTTTGCTCGGAAGACATATCTCTCGCGAACACTTTGAAGCCTTTGTTCCGCTCAATGGCTTCTTTAATACGCTCGGTATTAAATTGGCGAATATGGTCTCGCTCGTCGAAGACTTCGATATCTTGCTATTGAGCTGCTGATAACGACGGGCATCTGCTGAGTTCTGTTGCTTCGTTTCGTGTCTCTGATCCATGAGTAGGAGAGTCTGACTGGAGAGTTTCTTCAATTTGGGACGGCGGGTTTTATAGTACTTAGACACTACCAGATTGTATAGATCGTCCACATATATGCTGTTCTCAAGAGCTTCGAAGCGGTTTTGGAGCTTGTGGTCAGGGACTTATATCGATATTTGAAAAATATCGATATAAGCATAAAATTTCGATAGTTGGATATCGATACGAAATAGCGATTAAAATATCGATAATTTTATCGATATTTTAATATCGATTGTTCACGCCGCGCGTGATTCATTCATTCACGTTCATTCGTGGGTGCGCCGCCAACCACCGTCCGCGCAACTCGCGCTCAGTACGCCGTATGCAGCCGTGAGGCGAGTTTGTGTGTTTCGGTAGCGACGTGCCGCGCCAGTTACCTACCCGTATTGTGACCGAGATCCCGAGCGTTTGCACCTAGGAGCGCCCGGTCCGGGTACGGACTTGTGACCCGTGTGTGTTCGCTTTGAAAAGCGCCGGGAAAGTTTTAGCTGCCTATTAGGGCATTGTGTAGTTATAAGGTGTTAGCTATAAGAGTTTCCCATCGGGGGTTGCGTGAAGATCGTTTTGCCAGGCGCGCGCCGGCGAGACAGACATCAGCCCCCTGGATTACGGACACTATCTGCTAGTAAGGTAGGACTAGCTTAATTTACTTAATTTTGCATGAGAAACCTTCGTTTCAATAAACTGTGGAACACAGTCGATGGTCACCACAATTGTGCGGGATCATATTTTTGGTAGCAGAGCGTACCTAGTTGATATAATTAGTTAATTTTCATATTAAAATTAACTAGGTACATAAAATTTCATAGTAAAAATAAAAAGCGTACCTAAAAAGCGTACCTAAAAATTATTTTTTTTTTGTTGAAATCTCGAGGGTATTTGAAGATCCCGAGACGATTGAAGTACTAAGAAATTGTTCTAGTAAATTCTCGAAGCGAATGTTTCTCACTTGGTGGATCCGATAATAGATAGACACTTATATAATTGTTGTCACATACTAGTGTTTTGATACGAGTTTACTCGCCTAGATGTGTATATTTTTTTTTGTGTGTCCGGATTTATTTGACGAATAGTTCGTTCGAAAGTGTGTTTATTAGTACCACATACTAGTGATTTGATACGAGTTTACTCGCCTAGATGTGTATATTTTTTTTGTGTGTCCGGATTTATTTTACGAATAGTTTCGTTCGAAAGTGTTGTTTATTAGTACCACATACTAGTGTTTGTTCCGAGTCCGCTTGCCTAGTTAAAAAAGTGGAACTAGTTTTAATTATTAGTAGTATTAAATTACGAGTATTATTATTAAAAATTGTTTTGTTTTTGTTTGTTGATAACGGTTTAGTAGTTGATTTGCGAGGTTGACCTGGCCGTGCCGTGTATGCCATACCGTTAATCCTATACCGTGTTGTTTATACCGTTATATTGTTAGCCCTTGAAATTGGTAAGTTGTTAATAATTTATGAAAATAGTAGGGTCCGTGTATGTCGTCCGAATTTTAATAGTGTTTTATATTATCGTGACGCGACCTATTTCTATTGTTTTTTTTGTTGATGTTTACCACTTTTATATTTCTTTGTTTGCTTTGTTTATTAAACGGATTATAAATGGCTCCTACGAATCCGACCGCCGTATCCAGGGCTGGCATCCAAGGAGTTTTGCGTTGGCTTGCTTGTGCGGTCACATTAATAGACCGAGCCGACCGGGTAGGCGCGTTGCTAGCTCGGTATGGCGGGCTGGCAGCTCGGCTGCAGGACCTGGAGCGCCACGCCATGGAGTGTCGCGCGTATTATTTGCAGAACCCCCCAGCTGATGATGCCGTGTCGGAACAGCTGGAGCAGGATGTAGCCCAGGCCTATGAGCTGGCTGACCAGTTCACGGAGGCGGCTGAGAGGGCCCTGGCTGTTCGGAAGGGGGAGCCGGTTTTGAGCGGGGAGGTCAAACCTACCCCGACGGCGTTGCTAGGCCGATTGCCTACTTTGGAGATTCCCACTTTTAATGGGGATCTGTCAGCCTGGATGGGCTTCATTAATTTGTTTGACAGTTTGGTGGATTCACGACGGGACTTATCCCCTAGTGAGAAGTTGGCCTATTTGCGCTCCTCCCTGCGAGGAGAGGCCAGCTCGGTAATCCAGCACCTGCTCATCAGTGACGACAACTACCAGGTGGCTCGCCAGCTTCTGGTTAGCAGGTACCAGAATGTCCGGTTACTGGCGGACACCCACGTGGCCACGATTTTGGCCCTCCCGCGAATCACGCGGGTACACCTGTTACGGAGGGAGTTGCTGAACCCGCTACTGTCAGCGGTCAACTCCCTAAGGCGATTGGACCTGCCGGTGGATCAGTGGTCCTTTATACTGCTGCACATAGTCCTCGCCAAATTGCCCGCTGAAATGAAGGGGCGTTTCGAGCAGAGGTACGGAGGCGACAGCGCCTCGTATCTCCCGCCCTTCGCGGACCTCCTTCGTTTTTTGGAGGACGAATGTAGGGTGACGGACCACCTGGAGCCCGCCCCGGTTCCAGGTGTTGGTCGTATGGTGGCGGCGAGGGAACAGCCCCGTCGCCCGACCAATCGATATGCTGCCTTCCAGCAGTCCCCTCCCCCCGCACCGAGTGAGCGGTGCAGGTATTGCAGGGGAGATAGGCATGTGGTGCACGAATGTGCCAAATTTAGAGGCCTCCGCCCAGAGGGACGGAGGGCCGTTGCGAAACAGCGCCAATGGTGCTATAGGTGTTTGGGGGTACACATGCAGTCGGCGTGTCCCCAGACCGAGGATTGTCGTCTTTGCGGAGGGAGGCATCACCCCCTCCTTTGTTTGGACCGCAAGGACGCCGGGAGCGACCGGGGTTCGAATTTCTCGCGCACGGGCGGGGGCCCGGCAGCCCGGAACCGGTCCCCTAGAGATTCGGCGGGGCTTAGCCCCCCCGTTCAGTCCCCCCCGGAGAGGGGGAACTATAGGAGAGACGCCCCCGCCACGGGCGGGGGTAGGGGGGTACCACAAGAGTACGCCACGGTGGCGATGGGCACGGGCCCGATTTGCTACTCCCCCCCCCTAATGGAGAGGCCTCGATTGGGGTACTATGCACCGAGGCACGCCCCACACGGGTATTACCCTGCACCTAGGAGTGCTGTTGGTCGGGGCCAGTATGTACCCGATTGGGACCCGCTCGCCCGGTACGAGCGTCCCACATTTGGCGCGCCGACTCAGGCGCGAGGGGGACAAGTACCCCCCCAAAATTTTTAATGGCGCCCCTGTCGGACCCAACCACCCCTCCGGAGCTTGTGCTGTTGCCAACAGCCTCCGTGAATGTTTGGGGACCTAAGGGCAATGTTGTCACGGTGCGTGCCCTTTTGGACTCAGGTGCCCAGGGGTGCATAATGTCCAGGTGGCTTGTCCTACAGCTGGGTCTTTTGCTTGTGCCGCATCACGAAGCGGTACGGGGGGTGGGAGACTCGCGGATCCCTGATCCGATTGGTCGAGTTGAGTTCTCCTTCTCCCCCCACTTCACGCCAAGGCCGAAGATCGGTGCTTCGGCGATAGTATTTGATAAGGTGGTTGGACCACTCCCGCAAGTGCGAGTGCCGCCATCCACGATTGAGCTGACGTCTGGACTGGCTTTGGCTGATCCTTCCTTCCACCGACCGGGCCCAATACACTTGTTGATTGGTGCGGATGTCCTCGGTCGTGTACTGTGTGGAAGCAAGCGAGTTTTGCAGACAGCCGATCTTGTCGCCTTGTCCTCGTCGCTGGGTCATGTGGTGATGGGAAAGGTACCACAGACACCAGAGACCCCGTCGGTAGACCGCCAGACCATTGTCGGTTCTACTTTGTCCGACGTTCTCCAAAAGTTTTGGGAGGTGGAGGAACCCCCCACTGCCAAGCGGTTGGATCCGTTAGCCGAGGAGTGCGAATTGTTCTACCAGAACAACACTGGGCGCCTCCTCTCGGGTCGCTTGATTACCCGCTTGCCCTTCTTGGCGGCTCGCCCTCCTTTAGGGAGCTCCCGACCGATGGCCGAGAAGAGATTGTTGTCCATGGAGCGTAGGATGGCCAGGGATCCCGCATTCAAGGAGAAGTATATAGACTTCATGCGGGAGTATTTGGACCTTGGGCACATGTCCATCTCGCAGTTGGACTGGCGTAATGTGGAACATTACTTCCTGCCACACCACGCTGTTTTGAAGACTTCCAATGGGAAGATCCGCGTGGTCTTTGATGGTTCAGCGCCCACGTCAACCGGAGTGTCGTTGAATCAGTGTCTGCATGCGGGGCCGAAGTTGCATCACGATGTCTGTGATGTTTTGACCAACTTCCGCCGGCACGCTGTCGTCTTTGTGGCCGATATCCGCATGATGTTCAGACAGACCGTGATTCACCCGGAGGATAGACGATACCAGCTCATCCTTTGGCGTGAGGATCCCCAGGATCCGATGTTGGCTTACGAGCTGAACACCAACACTTATGGTTTGCGGTCGAGCCCCTTTGTGGCGATCCGTTCGCTTTTGGAGCTCGCAGAGCGCGAACGGCTACGCTATCCCCGGGCATCTGCTCTTATTGAGGGGGGGGCCTTATTTGTCGACGATATCTGCACGGGGGCCTCGAGCTTAGATGAGGCTCTCGTCTTACGTGATGAGCTGATTGCGCTCTTGAGGGCTGGTGGCTATGAGTTGCGGAAGTGGCTGTCTAACTCACCGGACCTATTGGCAGATTTGCCTAAGGACCACCAGCAAGAGCCGCTCCTCTTTGAAAATCCGGAGACTCCAGACATGCTGTCTGTTTTGGGAGTCCAGTATCGACCAGTCCCGGATTCGTTCACATATAGATTGGAACTGCCAGACCCAAAGGTCTGGACTAAACGCACGGTGCTGTCTACTGTAGCCCGTACCTTTGATCCGAACGGTTGGCTCAGCCCTGTAGTGTTTTCGATGAAGTGCTTCCTACAGGAGCTCTGGGCTGCGGAATTGTCATGGGATGAGCCCCTCTCTGGTAGCCTCCTACGAGAGTGGGTGAGGTTCGTGTCATCCCTACCCGACGTCAATCGGGTTTGTATACCGAGGCAAATGCTGCCTTCGGGAAAGTTTAAAGCCTCCCTGCACGGCTTTTGTGACGCGTCCGAAAGCGGATACGCGGCAGCCGTTTACATCCGAACGGTGGATGCAGCAGGCGTTGTCGCCGTACACTTAGTTACGGCCAAGAGTAAGGTCGCCCCCCTTCGGACTAGGCTAACCATTCCGAAGTTGGAGTTGTCCGGCGCCACTCTCTTAGTACGGCTACTCAATCATGTTGCCGACACCTTGGGAAACGGTGTCGACTTGGAGTCGATATTTGCGTGGTCTGACAGCCAGGTCGTCCTTTGTTGGCTGAAGAGTTCAGTCCACACCCTTGAGGTTTTTGTGGCCAACCGGGTCTCACAAATTCAGACTTCAAAGGCCCCGTTGATTTGGCGCCACGTACCGGGCGAATTGAACCCCGCAGATTGTGCCTCCCGCGGCTGCGAGGCGCCTGAGTTAGTGGACCACCACCTATGGTGGAGTCCATCATGGTTGTTACGGCCTGAGCGCTCATGGCCTGCCACCCCGGCTGTGGCCAGAGTCCCAGACCTAGGCATGCGTGTTCACGCCGTGGAGACGGTGGCGGCTCCGCAGATGGAGTTTTTGTTAGACCGCTACAGTTCTCTTGATAAGTTGCTCGGCGTGACTGCTTGGATGAGGCGCTTTGTGCGAAATTGTCGCCAGCCTCAGGAGAAATTGTTGTCTCCGGTCCTCGCCCCACAAGAGCGGCAAGACGCTCTTTTGCATTGGTTGCGAGTGACGCAACAGCGAGAGTTTGAACCGGAGCTGAAAGCCCTGCGCTCAAGTAAGCCCAAGTTGAAGGGACCCTTGGTGCGGTTGAATCCTTTCTTGGACAGTACCGGATTGCTGCGTGTCGGAGGTAGGCTCAGACATGCCAACCTGCCGTACGGATCACGCCACCCTTTGTTGCTCCCCAAGGATGGACCGTTAGTTAGACTGTTGATTACAGACCGACATGTAAAGAATGCTCATGCCGGTTGTAATGCTTTGACCGCGCTCCTCCAACGAGAGTTCTGGATTTTGTCAGCGCGGAGAATAATCCGATCCGTTATTTTTCGTTGTCTCCCGTGTTATCGTTTGCGCGCCGATACGATGCAGCCCCAGATGGGTGATTTGCCTGCCGATCGAGTGAACGAATCGATGCCCTTCTCAGGAGTTGGAACGGATTTTGCGGGGCCATTTACCGTTAAGACATCGCGGCTTCGTAATGCTAGAACGGAAAAGGCTTACTTGTGTGTATTTGTTTGTTTGGCCACTAAAGCGGTCCACCTGGAGGTGGTTAGTGCCCTCACCACAGAAGCCTTTGTAGCCACGTTGAATCGTTTTGTGTCTCGCCGCGGAATGCCGTCGTTAATCAGGTCCGATTGTGGAACCAATTTCAAGGGCACCGATAGGTATTTAAAGGAAGTTTGTGAATTTTTGGATAGGAATAATTTTGAGATCGGATCCACACTCTCTCGCAGAGGGGTACGATGGCAGTACTCCCCGCCATCCTGCCCCCACTGGGGAGGGATTTTTGAAGCAACTGTAAAGGCCGCTAAAACTCACCTTCGTCGCGTTATTGGGGAGACGGTCCTCACGTTTGAGGAACTCGCGACCGTATTTTGTAAGGTTGAGGCGGTCCTCAACTCGCGTCCGTTGTGTCCGTTGTCTTCGGACGCGAATGATTTAGAGGCCCTTACGCCGGGCCATTTTTTGATTGGCAGACCGCTTAACGCCTTGCCGGAATATCCTTATTCCGAAGTGCCCTCCGGACGGCTCTCGCGATTTGAATTGCTCCAGCAGCTTACGCAGAGTTTTTGGCGCCGTTGGCATCTGGAGTATTTGCACATTTTGCAGCAACGCGTTAAGTGGTCGGATAGGACGACCCCACCCAAGACTGGAGACCTCGTGTTGGTAAAGGATCCAAACCTGCCGCCCCTCCGCTGGCGTTTAGGACGCATTGTTCAGCTTCATCCGGGGTCGGATGGTGTGCCCAGGTTCGCCGAGGTCCTGGTGGGGGACTCTGTTTTGAAGCGAGCGATCGCTACCCTCTCTCGCCTGCCCTTAGATTGAGTTGGCGGACAGTTTGCTACTGTCCGGGACGGGGGGATGTTCACGCCGCGCGTGATTCATTCATTCACGTTCATTCGTGGGTGCGCCGCCAACCACCGTCCGCGCAACTCGCGACCAGTACGCCGTATGCAGCCGTGAGGCGAGTTTGTGTGTTTCGGTAGCGACGTGCCGCGCCAGTTACCTACCCGTATTGTGACCGAGATCCCGAGCGTTTGCACCTAGGAGCGCCCGGTCCGGGTACGGACTTGTGACCCGTGTGTGTTCGCTTTGAAAAGCGCCGGGAAAGTTTTAGCTGCCTATTAGGGCATTGTGTAGTTATAAGGTGTTAGCTGTAAGAGTTTCCCATCGGGGGTTGCGTGAAGATCGTTTTGCCAGGCGCGCGCCGGCGAGACAGACATCAGCCCCCTGGATTACGGACACTATCTGCTAGTAAGGTAGGACTAGCTTAATTTACTTAATTTTGCATGAGAAACCTTCGTTTCAATAAACTGTGGAACACAGTCGATGGTCACCACAATTGTGCGGGATCATCGATAATGTACGAAACGTGCGAGTGCGACGTTGCCAAACTTAGCAGGGCGAGAGGATCGGATCAGGGGATTACCGTCGGAGCGACAACGTCGCCGTCGCGACGGCACGACGACAAGCGTTTGATTTTGTTTTGAGTTTTGGCAAGTGGCAGATAGCTGCCAAGTAAAATGCGTTCTTTGCGTATTTTAGTAAAGTCCATTCGCTTAGATAGTGTCGCCCTTTGATCGCGCCGCCTTGGCACGTGCCGCTGCTTATCAAAGGATGCCGCCGCATAAACAAAAGAAGCCGCGTGCGGCGTACACCCGAAAATGGAATTGGATTTTGGGACTCGGCATTAATTTAATTATATTTTCTTAAATAATCTATGTTTATTATAAATACAGGTGGTAACGACGGTTATGACTTGTGACAATTCGAGCGATGATAAGTAATCATAATTATCATATAAAAAATTTATAATAATTATTATTATTTGTAAATCACTTATTTAACTTCCTTTTATATAAAAATATCCAAATTTTCATTAAAATTGATTTTGGTACCCAACTTGAGTGTATTATTTTATATCTGCATTTTATAGCAAGAGCCACAATGCCGTGCGGGTGTACCGACACTATCTAACCGAACGGACTATAATTTACCCTATTTGTGGCTATTACGATACCAATACGAATGACGAATACATCGTAATGACCCAATACGATAACAAATTACGATACGAATGCATTACGACTTCTTTTTGATAGCATTTTGTTGAATTTATTTGAAGCTTTGTTTGAATAAGTACCTATATGTTTTTATATCAATATTAAGTCTAAGTAAAACAAAAACTAAATTGATTAATTTATTTATTTAAATGTATAATAACGTAAATTTTTTTCAAAGGTCTATTTAGCATGTGAAAGTAAAACTAATTTGTTTCATTTACTTTAGCAATTTTGTGATCAAAAATTCTTATTGAGAAAACAAATAGGTACCACGTTGTTTCACTCGAAACTGAAAAAATATGTAAAAAGAATGAATCGTACACATATCGTATCGTAATGTTGACGATAGCTAATGATCGTAAAAATTTACTATACGGTAGGTACGGTAGGTAGGGTAGGTAACCCTTTTAAAGCCTTGCTCAAATATTAGCGATATCGCTCTCGCGCTCGGTAGCGATACCGAGTCGGTACGCGATATCGCTGTCATCCTCGGTAGGACATATCGCCGCTATACCTACTGCAAAAACGTACTAAATGACAATTTACCGAAAAATTTGTTAAATACATGCCTGAATGAAGTGGTGCTGTAGGGCCACAGTACGGACGCGGCGGTGCTACTCACCATGCAAAAGAAATTGATTCGCATTATAGCCAACATCGAAGAAACTGAACGCTGCAAAAAGTATTTTAAAATATATTTACCTGACGATACCTGACGACCGATTTGGCGCAGGAGTAAACTACCTGCCTTCCGCGCCAGAGGTCTCGGGTTCGATTTCCGAACAAGACAAATATTTGTGTGCATGAACATGTCTATTTGTCTTGGTCTGGGTGTTTTCTATGTATAATAAGTACCTATGTATTTACAAACAAAAAATATTTAAGTATATATTTATCCGTCATCAAGTTCACATAGACAAAGTTTCTCAAGAAATTTACTATGGGCTTAGATAATTGGTGTGATTGTAAGAAAATATTTATTTAATACTGGCCCTGCCGTGTTTGTATTAGGGCATGGATCTCGGAATCTCGTGATATCGTAATATCGGAATCTCGGAACGTGAGATCCGATATTTCAATTCCGATATTGAGTCGTCCAATATCGTAATATCGGAATCGGATAAATATTTTTATTTGACTTTTATATAAACCAGTTCGGCGTTAAACAACACACGGAGCTATAATATAGATTTTAAACCTTGGTTATGTTGAGTAGCGCCGAGCGAGATGGCTGAATTGACCATGTTTCTCTTACCAGCCTGCTTTGTATCGCTAAGAATGTATCACAAGAACTATGATAGCGTGGTCTGCCTCACTTACTGTTTACCTGTGTGTACATCGCAACCAAATGGTTCTATTAGCCGTTCAATAAAGTGCCTAACTGCTTAATTATAGGGCACCGTTCAAGTAGGTAATGACATTGATGGCTATTCAGCTTCAGTAGCTACGTCTAAAACAACATTAATTAACTGGCTGTCTCATAGGTATTTAGGCCTCTTTATCTTTATCATAATTGGTGACAATAATATGAAAAAAATATTAAATACAGTGTAACGGTTGGGGTGCAGTTAGCAGGACTTAAATATATTATATACTAGCGGCCGCCCGCGGTTTCACCCGCGTGGTTCCCGTTCCCGTGGGAATATCGGGATAAAAAGTACATATAAACCTTCCTCTTGAATCACTCTATCTATTAAAAAAAACGCATCAAAATCCGTTGCGTAGTTTCAAAGATTTAAGCATACAAAGGGACATAGGGACAGAGAAAGCGACTTTGTTTTATACTATGTAGTGATTATATTATATAATTAAAATTTAAAAAGCGAAGAATTCATACATAACAAAGAAAGAAAGCGCGAGCCGAGTGAGTACCGCGGCAGCGGCCGGCGAAGCGCCAGACCAGAATACCATTTTTCAAAAGAAAATGTAAGCTTGGCAACCAACAGTAAATAAACTGACAAGTAATCAAAAGTCATTGCTCCAAGCCGTGCCTACAATCCATGCCTACTGTTTGATTGAATGGCTGAATATCATTCAGGCTGTTAGTTGGACAGCGTTGTTTAGTTCAATTGCCAGGTGGTTATGACATGTACTCCATGTAGTGTGTGTACATTATTGGACTATGCAAATTCCTTCACGATGTTGGATTGTGCTGATTTCAGTAATAAAGTAATATACAACGTGTTAATGAATAAGAGCAAAACCTCTTAGGTGGTAATTGTGCTCATAAATATGAACTTTTACTATGGGGCCAACTCTGCAACTCTACAAAAAAAATCAGCCGTTCCATACATTCTGGCCGAGTAGGTAGGTATAGACAATTTGTATGAAACAGCAAATTTTTTGTTAAGTTACAGAGTTGACCCCATAGCACAGAATATATAATAGTACTAAGGTACAGAAGGCGCACTCTGCAAACTCATTCAAATAAAAATAAATCTTTCTGCATCAAAATAAAGTCCAATTCCGGGCGCTTTGTCATCGCTTGCCTGCTGTTATATTATAATAATCTAAAGTTCGCGCATGCAAGCAAAACTGTATCCAACAGCTACGCGCGAGAGTTTCTATTTCTATGAAAGTCTTAAACAGCTCGCTCGAAGGTTAGGGTTGCGAGCGACTTTCGAGTTCGGTTTTGTTGTTTCTTTTGTTCTTTCTTTTATTTAGACACCCGTAAACACAACAATATCTTTTATACGGATTATAAGAACGTTTAGTAGTCATTGTTCGGTGCACAAATATCACAGATATGATCGATCGTTTTACTCGCAACGTGGAGCGTACGAGCCGAGCGGCATCCTTCTGCCATACGCCTGCCCGGCAGGCGCGCCGGCCGAACGTACCTAAACTGCGGAGTGACACCCCCCTGCCCATAGTAAAAGTTGTTCATATTCATGAGCCCACTCACCACCGAAGACATTTTCGCTTATTAATTTACACGTTGTATATATGTTACCGGTCAAACCCAATTTTTAGACATACTAGTGTTTACCAGGCCAAATCAGTTCATCTTTAGGCGATAGGATAAACCGGGATGGTTTCACAAAAAAAAAATCACGAAATTAAAGGCGATCGCGTTAAATTTCTAACCTATCACGTGTTCTACAGGACTTCCGAGGCAAACTCGTTTCTGAAATATCAACGCTATGAACTGTTTTGGCCTAGGAAAAACTAGTTTGTCCTAAAATCGGGTTTGGCCGGTAACAATTATATATATAGGAAAATTCTTGATAGAAAAAAACCACCAGCCCTTCAAGTAGCTTTTAGGCGGGTGACTTGCAGGGCTGGTGGTTTCTTTCTACATTTTCCTATACTTATAGAATTGCATTCTGAACGCATAAAAATAATTTAAAATCTTAATACCTATGTAATGTATATTTCAAAACTTAATATTTCAAACTACTACTAGCCGCCGAGCGCGATCGTTATCCGCTGATAAATAAAATAGTAAAAAAAGTACCTCGTCTGAAATTCTAGCGTCATTCATACTACGCCACAGTACCTACGTCTTGCTTATTCGCACAAAAGATTGATTTTATTGTACACAATCCATCTTTATTTCGAGCAATTTATAAAGAAAAGTTAGGAAAATGTGGAATTTATAAAGAAAATGTGCAATTCATAAAGAAAATTTGGAATTTATAAAAAAATGCTTATTTTTTTAAGAATTTGTGTGATTCCGATATTAATATCGGAATTCCGATATTGAGATCTAATATCGAAAATCAATATCGGAATTGAAAACCTTCCGATATTACATGCCCTAGTTTGTATATTTACGAAGTTTGCAAATTTGTACGCAAACATAGCGAATTTTACACAAAACGACAAGATATTCCATTGAAATATCCATCACGATACAAAAATAAATTAATGTTGCTAAGTTGCAGATTTAAACTTACATCTAATAGTACATAACATTCATCTATTAGAATATATAATAAATTACCTCCTTCAATAATTAATGAAAATAAGTAGGTATTCTTTGTTTACTAACCAATCAAAAAAATTCTAATAAATAAATGCTATTACAATTTAAATTAATACTTCAATGTCATCATTAATACTTAAAACAAAAAATAATTTATTAATAGGCTACTTGACTCATACTTAATTTGATACATCGAATGAATATTTCCTTTAGTATTTGGCTTAGGAAAACGTAATATAGCGATATCATGAAATAAATTTATTTATTTACTAAAACGGTTACATACATCAATAATATTAATTAAAGACATCATTCAATTCAATTAGGCGTTACTACTATAATAATAATTAAAAAAAAACACAAAATTAATATATTAATCTACATTCCCTTGCATTCAACATATCCTCTCACAAAAACGCAGACACTCGGACAATATCTTCGACCATGAATCCGCTTGTATCTAAAAGTACAATATCTATTGATAAGTAAAAATAATTTTAAAAATATATTTTTTAATTTTTTATTTGAACTGATGAAAACACTATCGTCCATGTTGTGACGTCATTGGATTTCTAAATTTGCAAACAAATAAACGTACTTTCACTTTTTCTACATATAAGTAAGGGTGTATTCCACTTATCAAAGATGGATGTTGAATGTATAAAGAATGTCAAAGTCGTCCAATTTCTCTAATCAAATGCATATTGGAGAAAGATCTTTGTTAAGTGGAACTACCCTAAGGTAAGTAAACAACCACTTGACACTGTCAACACTGTCAAGTGGTTGGTTACAAATTTTATGACGTCAGAACATGGCGAAGAGTGTTTTTACCGGTTAATAAAAAGCGAAATTTTAAAATAAAGTTTTGTAGGTTTTTATGTTTTAAAATATTAATTTAATACATTTTTTGGTGTAATAGGACAATTATTAATTGTTTAGGACACGAAGTTTAAATGAATACTTCCGTGACATTATTAATTAAAATAAAACATATTTTAATTTTAATCTCCCAACCAAAGAATGATTGGCACTTTTGTATAGACCCTGGCCGGCATGCATAGCCAATAAAGTTCTAATGTCTGTTAACTCAACTCAACTCAACGACTGGTTGGGATTGTTTTTCTTTCAAACTTGTCCCAACGAGTCACTGTGTGACTGGTAGGGATTGCTTTTCTTTCAAACTTGTCCCAACGAGTAACAGAGTTACTGGATGGGAATTTTCCAGAATGAAAATCCTTCCAGTTTTTGAGTAAAACTTAATTTAAAGCCAAGCGAGCAAAGCGGAGCGGAGCGGAGCTGTGCTGAGCAACCATTGTCCCGTAAGCATATTTCAGCGTGCGTAGCCATTGAGTAGATAATACAAAAAATAAATACTCAACCCTTGCAAAAAAATCGTAATAAAACAGCAAAAAGCCTTTATTTTTCTTTTCATTGACAACAAATTACCGCAACTATTGTTTTGGTTGTCATGGCGCTTTAGAATGACTGTTTTACCGACCCGAGCTCGTCCAATAGTGCCATCTATTGTAGGTTTTTAATAAAATTGAGTATTCGTCTTACCCACACTAGGCTTCCCCTACTCATTGTTAGGAATAAGGCAATCATGCAATTAATTCTGTTTTGTACGTTTTTGCTGAACTGAACGTACGTATTTCCTCTACATAACTTCTAAACTATCGTTTTGATCATATAAATTACAATCCATTTTACCAGACCATTATTAATTTTAAATTCAGACATGTATTTAATTCATTTTTCGGTAAAATGTCATTTAGTACGTTTTTACAGAATAGCGGTGAGGCTACCGAGGATGACAGCGATATCGCGTACCGATAACGCGGTATCGCATAAGTTCGCGATATGTACTTGTATACGTACCTGATTTATGTAAGTATAGAGTAAAACATTGTAATCGGTTTCGTTTATGACTATAGATACAGTTTGCACCACACAGGAGTGAAGGGGACACCGTTTTCATAAACATCACTTTCGCAATCCGCTTCACTCCCAATATATGGTCATCTTCAATCATGCTGGGGCATGCGCGTCTAGCAGAATGCAGAATCTAGCGCGCTAATTGTTTCAAATTAGTGCGCTAAGACCCGGCTGCAACTGCGTATTATATCAAATAGCGAGCTAATTAATGGAATTAGACGCAGGTGAAGCTCGGGCATAACTGATGCGCCGCCAAAAGTACCACTAATAAAATAAAAAAAACGACAACAAAAAAGTAAAAAAAATGATTGACTATTCGGTAATTTTTTTATTCAGTTTTCGCAATCAGCTTCACCCCCAAGCAGATTCATACGTTCTAAGGATGATTGGATGGAATATGGTGGATATCATCAATAAAAATCTACCATCAAAGAATCTGGCACGTCATAATATAATTATGGTCATGTTCAATATCTGATGCGCCGCCAAAAGTAGCACTAAGTAAAATAAAAAAACGACATCAAAAAATTAAAAAAATGGTTGACTATCCGGTAATTTTTTTATTCAGTTATAAGGATTAATTTTCTAACGCATGTCAATCACTTATTATCACTTATTTGTTATTACACAAAATAACAATCCGATCTCGATACTCGAAAAGAAAAATTATCATAGCCGGTGATTTTAATGTTAACATATTGGAAAACAGCAAACAATGTACAATATTTAAAAATACTTTGCTGAAATATAATTTAAAATATACTATTAATGAACCGACTAGATTAAAAGCATGCTTAGGCAACATCATAACTAATTTGAAAATTTATAATTCAAAAGTTCTTCACTTGGGCATATCTGGGGTGCGATTCTCTAACGAAGTTTTACCGTCACTTCGTCGTTCAGCTTCGATTCTTTATGTCAAATTCATAACAAACAAGTGAAGGTCAGGCGAAAAAGAACGTCGAGTTTGTTGATTGAGTTTTAGAGAATCGCACAACTGATCACTCAGGTCAAATGATTAGCCTGCCATGTCAACAAGGCTTTGTTGAAAAATATTGGTATGTATATAAAAGAAATGTAAATAAATATATGGAAATATTTTTGAAATATATATCTCAAATAAGTTTTTCAGAAGTGTACAAATGCGATGATGTAAATGTAGCTTATGAAACATTTGTAAATATTTTTAAATTGATATATTACCAAGGATGATTTAATTTGCCGTAAATAAATAAAATGATTTGATTAATGATTGACATATATGCTGAAGATCTGAAGATGTTGATTATAAATAAATAAATAAATAAAATTTTTATTTCAGTTTCATGCTAGATAATTACAAAGTTTCTAATTCTATACAGATCTTAAAAGTAGTAGGTCTTATTTAGGTTAAGGAGTAGGTATGACTAACAGTTTTTGTGGACAAAGATAACTATATTGTTCGAAGCTGACCCTAATAGGTTATTTGAAATAACCTGCGATTAGGGATTCGGCCCCAAGCCCCAAGGTATACCGGTGCACTTGAATCACGTTACAACGGGCAGTCTACATGGGTTATTGTTTGATGGCTACTACAAAGGTAAGTCATTAGGTATCATGATACATTATTCTAAGGATAATGAGGGTGAATTGCACTATTCAACTTCGACCTTAACGATGGCTTTAAAAATTATATGAAAGATTTGAAAAATTTTACAGTTTTTTGTTTGCCATAATTCCGATAAAGTTGACCAGTGCAACTCAGTCTAAGACAATAAACTATAACTAAGGCGTGCAAGATAATGAATATGCGTGTGTGTATGCGTGCGTGCGTGTGTGTGTGTGTGTGTGTGTGTGTGAGTGAGTGTGTGTGAGGGGATGAGATTGTTGATTTATGTTTTTTTTTTATAGTTGTTAAGAAATTATGGTATTACTTCTAAAAGACATTCGGTTTCGTCGTATGTCTTATAAATGAGCCATTCGACTATAATTTTTTTACATAATTGATATGGATATTGGTAATGGTTGATAATTTTATTGATTTTATTATATAGATATGGACCCAGGAAAATTATAAATCTTTTTGTAAAAGTGAAATTAGGTTTCGGAACGGAACAAACGCGATGTCTCCTTCTCATATTGGTGACGATGTAAGGTGTGCGAGCATGTATATAAAGAAGAGTATACATTATATAAATTATGTATACCCTTGCAAAGAATTAGAGTCCCTTATAAAAAGAAAACGACTTGGCAAACCAAGGGCATACATCGCGCATGCAAAGAAAAAAGGGCATTGCATAATAAAATATATCAAAAGCGTAACATTTCTCTGTTACCTCACTATAAAAAATACTGTAAAACTTTAAAATCTGTAATACGTTTAGCGAAACAAAAATCTAACATTTCATTTATGAAGCATAGTACAAACAAAAATAAAGCAACATGGGATCTTATAAAAAATCAAACTACAACGCAAAATAGATTTAAAAGTACGATCAATAATGTCACTGTAAATAATAATGTAGTTACTGATGTAAATAATATTGCTAATCTGTTCAATGATCATTTTGTCGCATCAAATAGCTGTAACAAGGTAAACAAAATATATTCCCTTCCATCTCCAAATTTACATAGCATATACTTGAAGCCAGTAGATAAAAAGGAGCTTAAAAACATCGTTGCCGGCTTAAAAAACAAAAAAAGCTGTGGCTTAGACGAAGTTCCTATGCAAGTCATTAAAACATCTCTCGAATACATAAGCGATCCCCTTCTTCATATTTTGAATTTAATGATACAAAGTGGTGTATTTCCCGATGACTTGAAAAAATCTAAAATAAAACCTCTTTTTAAAAAAGGAAGCAAAAGCAATATTAGTGATTATAGACCCATAGCATTGTTATCAAATTTCTCAAAAATATTTGAAAAAGTTTTATATAAAAGATTGTTAGATTTTCTAAATAAATTCAATTTGCTTCACAAAAATCAGTTCGGCTTCCAAAAAAAGAAAAATACCACACTCGCTATCTATAAGATCCTTACGGCTATATGGGGTTCCTTAAATAGTAAAACTCCTTGCGCTGGACTCTTCCTTGATATGTCCAAGGCGTTTGACTGCGTTATGTATGATTCTCTATTACGTATGTTGGACAACTTAGGAGTTCGTGGATTAGCCTTAAATCTTTTTAAAAGCTACTTACAAAATAGAGAACAAGTTACGGTAATTGATCATTTTGACAAAAACTTAAAAAGTTTTGAAGAAATCCAGTCTCAGTCAAAACAAGTTGTATTAGGTCTGCCTCAGGGAAGCATACTTGGCCCCCTTCTTTTTTTAGTATACGTAAATCAGTTACCAAATGTCACAGAAAACTTGTGTGTTATGTTTGCTGATGACGCAACCATTTTCATCCCAAATTCATCCAATAGTATAAATGATTTTGAAAATAGTATTAATGAGACATTAAAAAAGACTATACAGTGGCTAAATTCAATTAACCTTAATGTAAATTTATCCAAAACAAAAATTATTAAATTTAGGAACTATAAATCAAATCCATACAAATTAGACATTGAAGAAGATAGCATAAAAATTGATGAAGTTGACGAAATAAACTTTCTTGGGGTAAATATTGACGCCCACTTAAATTGGAAGTCTCAAATATCTAAAGTTAATAAAAAGATATCTAGTTGCTGCTATGCCCTTTCAATACTTTCCGAAACAACTTCCATAGATGTGGCTAGGGCTGCATATTTTGGCCAAGTTTATCCGCTCCTAACGTATGGTATCATATTCTGGGGAAACTCTGTAGATGTACAGTCAACTTTTATTTTACAAAAGAAATGTTTACGTATTATTTATAATTTATATTCCATAGAAACAGTAAGAAATATTTTTAAGGAAAAGGGTTATCTAACTTTATGTTGTATATATATATTAGAAATTTCAATATTTATCAAACAAAATACAAATGAATACTTCAAAACTAAAGTGTCTTGTCGTCCAAATCTCCGAGATAAATATAAATATGATATATGTGTGCCCAGGACACTAGTATAGTATTATATTATCTGTGCCAGGACTAACAACCAAATGTGCTACAAAAGTGCTTTTAACTCCGGCATCAAAATATTTAATCATCTGCCTACAGACATTAAATCCTTAAACTTACCTATGTTTAAATTTAAATTAAAGGCTTGGTTACTACAAAACCCCTTTTATAATCTGGCTGAATATTATGATAAAAATAATACTGTACCTAGATAGTTATATTAATTAATGTTTTGTATTCTTTAAATTTTAATTAGTATATCCATAGGTCGCTGGTTCATATCCGGCTCGAAGGACCAAAATGGCGAAGCGGCGGCGAGTGTCGTGGTCCGGTCGTGCTGGGATGGTTTGTGATGGATGATTGTGAATAACTAATGAACACTGGATTTTCTTGAATAGGTACTTTACTGAGCTGTATAAGTAGGTACACCTACTAACTACAAATAAAATAAACAACAAGGAATTTTTACCCAACCGTAGCGTAGCACAGTTTTATACTGTTACGAAGAGTAAGTGAAATAACTTGGTTCTTACAAATTTATACTTAAGTATCTGACTTCGAGAATAATTTGTATCATCTTTGATAAGAACCAATGTAATGCACTTTATGTAAATAAAGATTTATTATTGTTGACAATGACAATAATGAATTAATTTGATAAAGGCCACAAAGGCTGGATTTCAAGTACCTAAATTAGAATACTTATAATCTAATGGAAATGCTTGCTTTGTATGTGTTAATGTGTATAACTCAGTATGTGTTGTTGAATAGTTGCAATGGACTGTATTTGAATTGTTTTGGTTTGGTATCTGGCCAGATATTAGCCAGCCAAATTTAGTTTTACTTAAAGTTGGCATGTGTTTGCCCAATGAAATGTTATGTGAACAAAGTACTGACCAAAAAATGTCTGCTCCGAGCAGCATGTCAACCTTTGAAGGTATGTTAAATGTCGGATCTGCTAGTGTAATGTGTTGTGGTATATCCAATAATGTAAAATCAATTTGTGTAGTAGGTAACTGTTGTGTAATGACAGGAACCACATAACAATTTATGTTTTCTGTATATGAATTAATGAGAGAGGATATTGTAACGTCACAACGTTTGTTTAGGTGAGAAACTTGTGAATTTAATCCTTCGACTAATGACGGGGTCGAAGTTGTAACTAGATTAAGCTTGGCGCATAAATTTTCTGTAATAAAGCTAGAAGTACTTCCGTTATCTAACAAAGCACGAATGGTGTGCGTTTGACCATTGGTATCCTGCACTTGGATTAAAGCCGTGGACAAAAGCACACAATTTTTATTAATGGCTGACAGCGTGAATTCATTATTATTATTACTAATACATTTTTTAGTTTCAGGTAGCGGCATAGACGACGACGACGACGACGACACGTCGACGACGGGCGCAACGCAAAGGACAACGTTAGTGTCTGCAGCAAGAGGGGTGCTTGAAGCTGTATTGTGCATGTGTAATAAGCTATTATGCGACTTGTTGCATATGCGACATGGCCCCAGCCTACATGCATCCACATGGTGCCCTTGGCGCAAACAATTAGTGCACAACTTTAGATCTTTTACCTTTTTTATACGAAATTCAATCGATAAAGCTTTAAATTTTGGACAGCGATAAATTGCATGGTTGTCTTTGCATAATGGACAAATAAATGATGCTTTTGTTGACAGCGAAGGACGTTGAAACGATTTGACCAACATAGATTTATGACGATTAACTGTGACGTCACTGTTCCTCCTTTTAGAATAGGATTCTTCCATGGTTTCTAAAAGATCAGAACGATTCTTTAAAAAGTAATTAAAATCTTTAAGTGTAGGCAAATCTTTCAAAGTGCTTCGATGTGTTTCCCATTCACGATTGGAAACTACGTCTAATTTGTTTGAAACAATGTGAATAATAATGATATCCCAATATTCTGTGGGTAAATTAAGGTTTTTTAATGCTCTCAAGTTTTTGTTTACAGTATCGATTATTGTACGCAAAGCTTTAGAAGACTCTCTGGTAATGATTTCGATATTAAATATTGCTTGCAAGTGATTATTTACTAATAGCCGTTTATTATTAAAGCGATCGCATAAGAGTTCCCAAGCAACATCATAGTTTTCCGCTGAAAAGTCCAGCGATCGTATTATTTGAGCAGCAGTATCTTTTAACGCAGCGCGAAGGTAATGAAATTTACTTATTTTAGGAATAGTATTATCAGCGTGAATAAGGGAGTTAAATGTGTCATGAAACTCCAGCCAGTCATGATAGTCCCCAGAAAAGGAAGGTAAATGTATAGTAGGAAGCTTAATTTTGGGCCCACCTCGATTAGCAGATATAGAACCTGTCACCGATGCGAAGTCAGCGGTGTCACCCTCCGTTGCCGGAGGCTCGTGCCGCGCCAATACTTCTCGAGCAGCTGCGATGGTGCCGAAGTACTCAGATTCGAAAGCTTCCCGATTCTGGTACTGTTCATCTGGAATTTCAGTTAAATTTTCAATTTCTAATTGTATACTATCGAAATCTGAATAAAGATCTTCGATTTTCGCTAAGCGAACATTCAGTTCACTTAGTTGCAATCGGCTGAGTTTACTGACACTACTCTGTATTATATCCAAATAATTTTTAAATTGAGTAAGCTTTGCTTTAGATGAGGCTCTTTTTTTAATTAATTGTTTTAAATCCATCTATATATATAAAAATGAATCCCTATTTCCCTTGGTCACGACATCACGCGTGAACGGCTGGACCGATTTGGCTAATTTTGGTCTTGAAATGTTCGTGGAAGTCCAAGGAAGGTTCTTACGGTAAGAAAATAGGGGAGGAGGGGGTAAGTAGGGGTAGAGTAGAAGTAGGGTAGGGTAAAGGTAGGGTAGAGTATAGGTAGGGTAGGGTAGGGGTAGGGTAGGGGTAGGGGTAGGGGTAGGGGTAGGGGTAGGGGTAGGGGTAGGGGTAGGGGTAGGGTAGGGTAGGGTAGGGTAGGGGTAGGGTAGGGGTAGGGTAGGGGTAGAGTAGGATAGGGGTAGAGTACGGGTAGGGTAGGGTGGAGTAGGGGGTAGGGCCACGGGAACGAAGTCGCGCTGGGTCAGCTAGTGCTGAATAATTAATGCTAAGAATAAAGTTTAAGTTTATGTTTATAAATGAAGTTTAATGTTTATGTTTAATGTTTATAATAGGTAAATGACTTTAATGTTTATAAATGAAGGGATTTATGTTTACAATGAATTACTTAGTGCGTTAATTAATGAAACGTACCTTTAAATATTGGTTATACTTATGCAAAGTCGTGACTGAATTTCGGTAAAGTGCATAGAAAGCAACAATTTTGTATGCAAGCGCGTGAACGAACACCGCACTCAACCACCAGACAAAATGGCGGGAACGGGCCGGGCGCCGCCGGCCGCCTGTTGTTGCTATGCGGGCGCGGGCGACCCGAACGAAGCGAGCGAGCGATCACGCACTGGCCGCGTGGCACGATGTGATGATTTTTCGAATCCCGATATACAGCATAGCCGACTTTCACAAAACACAATCTGCAGCACGTAATGTCCCGGCTACGACGCGTCGCAATTCCTTCTTCTATAATGCAGCAGGTATAATGGTCACGGTCAGGCGTCCCGCCCAAACGTCGGCGATGGCGATTGTTCTCAGGAAGAAACGGTTCCGTTGCCTTTTATCCTGTCCTGTCCGTGATATCCGGCTCGAAGGACCAAAATGGCGAAGCGGCGGCGAGTGTCGTGGTCCGGTCGTGCTGGGATGGTTTGTGATGGATGATTGTGAATAACTAATGAACACTGGATTTTCTTGAATAGGTACTTTACTGAGCTGTATAAGTAGGTACATTTAAACTGTTTACAAAACTTCAATTATATATAACAATACAATGAAATAATTTGGTTAGCCGCGACTCGACTATGTATGCCGCGCGGCGCCGATCCAGAGCAAGTGTGTGGGCAGTCGCTCGCACGAGGGGGGCGCGGTGAGGGGCGGGGGGTGCAGGCGCGGGCGACGGACCGTTCTGGCCGTATGCGTGTGTGTGCGTGTGATGAACACATATGCAAGGCGTCAACAATTAGGTATAAGTCTCTTTGTTTTAATCTTGCATGTCCGTTATGGATATACTGTTGTGACTTTGTTTTATGCAATATCATCAGCAATATCTATGTACACAGTATTGGCAATAAACGATATTCTATTCTATTCTATTCTATAAAACAATACTAACATAATTATTAATCATAACGATAGTACGCTAAAAGAATATTAGTAAAAGATAAATAACAGCAACGGCGCGCCCCATGTGTGTGGCGTGTGAGTGTGTGAGCCACACACACCACACCACACCAGACAATCAATATCCAGACGGACGTAAAATTGGCAACATGCATACATGATATGACGCAGCAAGGCCTTATCGATTATTAATTATCGATATTTTTTTCGATATAATTATCGATAATAGAAATATCGATAAATTTTATCGATATTTTTTTATATCGATATATTTTTTTATCGATATTTTAGTCCCTGCTTGTGGTAAAAGCACTCGGGGTTTTTAATTTGAGCCGGTATTGGTCGGAGCCTGGATTTTATCAGTCGCGATCTTTCAAGCTTGACGTTAACGTCGTTTATTATTATAATTTGTATATATAACCCCAAATGCCGAATATGGTAGATAAGGACCATCAAACGGATCAAATTTTGACAACCGAACCAACTCTGAAATCGTGAAAAAAATTATCTGTTTCATACTTTTGATATTTTCGATATTAATTTTTGTATGAAACAGCTGTTTTTTAGCGATTTCAGAGTTGGTCTCAGTAAAAGTTGTTCAGTTTGATGGTCCCTATCTTTCATAGTTATTCGGGATATTTATTTTTATATATTTAATATTATTTATTTATAATTATTTATAAGTTATTAGTTTGTAAAAATGTTTCTTTCGGATGCGAGGGTTACCACAGATTAATAAAGCAACGGCCAGCGTAAAGCGTAACAAGTGATAGCAAAGTTCGACGAGTCGTGTAAGCCTTTCGGTAGCCTTTCGGTCAGAGCATCGGGCCGGATTCCCGGAGGCGCGGGTTCGAATCCCGCCTGAAAGCTACTTGTAGGGCTCGTGGTTTTTTACTATCACATTTTTCCTATACTTACAAAATTGCATTGTGAATGCATAAAAATAATATAAAATCTACAATACAGGTTTTAAATTTTCTTCAATTTTTATAAGCTTCATTATAATGAGATATTCTTATCTTTATTTATTTATTCATCCATAAGGAAGGCCAGTGCCCCAGCAGTGGGGACATTAAATGGCTGATGATGATGATGATGATGATGATTCTTATCTTTTATATTTTAAAACTTTTACTTGAATTTGAAGGTTTCTAACTATCTGTACGGATGATTCAAACTGATTCGATTTAACGATTTGTTTCTTGAGTAAAAAGTTGTTAATTACATAGAGACTTTACAAGACTTTAAAAGATATATAAAGCTTTATACAGAGCGTGTTACTTGAGTATTTTTATAATAAGTAATACTTACTTTTTTAAATTGATTTACAGTTATAATTACCATTTCCAAATATATCTCACTACCGTAAAAAAATATCATTACCATTCCTTTACTTCTCATTACCATTCCTTTAAATTCCCATTCCTACACATTGCTCCCAAACCTCTTTTTAAAATCATATAGCCATTTCATCAATTAACTAATTAGGATGTCTCTATTGCGACAGGTATATAAAGAACGTTTTTTTCAGTATTTTTTTCTGCTTACCGTTTTATAGCTCGATTTGCACATCTTCAAAGAACTACCCAAATGATGCGTGTGGATCTACCCGATTTGCCAAATAATAATAATAATAATAATAGTTTGGGGCTTCTGGGGCAAACGGCTCCGGTCAGGGCCCCCGCTCCCGGTGGAGTGCAGCGCATGCGATGGACAATTTCCATCAATGAAAATGTCATGCGCGCATATTTTGAGGCAACAGAGGCAGGAACTAATCTTACTGCGTATCGTGTTCGGATGCTTTCTCTGTTTCAGGCTCTTGAACCATCTATCAACGTTTCGGCTCAACGACTGTCGGATCAGGTGCGAGCCATTCAACGGGGTCACTTGTTGGATGACTCTGTACTTGATCGGCTCCGAACGGAGGTGCAACGTAACCGTATCATTACTACTGCATCACAGGCGGCAACTCAAGCTTCTGCCGCGGCCACATTGCAAGCTGGCGTTGCTGATAGTGATGGTGGAGATGATATGTTACTACTGTAAGTCCCCAATACAATGATATATTGAGGAGTACTCTTGAAGATGTAGTTCGGGAATTTCGATCGACTTCTGTTCACCTTAGACCTCGGCTTCCGCGTTTTCCCATGCACAAAAAAAATAGGGCGCTGATGTGTGCTTTAGATTCACTACTATCAAATTACTTTGATAGTAGTGAAGACCTGACTGATACTCATTCGATCTTGTATTGTGCGGCTATTACGGCTTGTCGTGTTGCTCATGTCAAATTTCCAAATACTGACACAGCAACACGCCCTCGTCTGGCTGTACCAGCCTGGCAGTGTAGGATTGAACGTCGTATCAGTGAGGCTAGGGTACTCATCGGTAAGCTCAGCTGCTTTAGGGAGGGCAACATGCGCCCTAGGGTCATGCGCTTTGTGAAACGTGCATTCTTGGGGACTGGTATTAGTCCTCAAAATTATATTTCATGTGTCACAGAGCGCATCGACTTCCTGAAGCAGAAAATTTGTGCATGGGCTAATCGTATTCGGAGGTATAGGGTGCGAGTCGATCGCTTTACTCAGAACCGCATGTTCGAGAGAGATCAACGACGTGTTTATGCATCCTGGGAGCGATCGAATCAGAGTGATACTGATATGCATCGGCCGGATGATGATGCCATGATTTCTTTCTGGCACAACATCTGGTCCGTGCCTGTCACTCACTCTGAAGGCGCGTGGATGGAGGATGTTGAGCGTTCGTGTGAGCTTATACCTGATATGAATGAAGTAGCCATTGACTACCAAGACGTAGTTTGTGCAGTTCGTTCCTTACCCAACTGGAAATCTCCAGGCCCGGACGGACTGCACAATTTCTGGTATAAATGGTTACCTAGCTCGCACGTTTGCTTAGCATCTCAATTTCAAAGTGCTTTATTATCTCAATCGCTTCCAGAATTTATGACAACAGGCATAACCCATCTGCTCCATAAATCTGGTAGTACTGCGGACCCCAAAAACTATAGACCTATCACCTGTCTACCAACAATTTATAAAATTCTTACGTCCATTTTGAGGTCGAAGATTAATAAACACATTGATCAAAATTCTATTATGTTCGCCTCTCAAAATGGATGTAGGAATGGGGCCCGTGGTACTAAGGAGCTACTCTTCACTGACATGGCTATTAACCAACAGGTTCGTCGAAACCGAAAGAACCTTTCGACTTCCTGGATAGATTATAAGAAGGCCTATGATTCCGTGCCGCATTCGTGGCTCATGAGGGTGCTGGAGTTGTATAAAATAAATACAACTCTACGCACTTTCTTGATATCGTGCATGCGAAAATGGAGAACGGTCCTTTTCTATCCAGGATCTCGACGGGTTCTAGGTCAGGGCGACCCTATAAAAATAGAGCGAGGTATCTTCCAGGGTGACGGTCTGAGTCCATTGTGGTTCTGTCTGGCCTTGAACCCTCTGAGTACACTTCTCGAGAGTTCAGGATTAGGCTACCGTTTACGGAGAAATGGTCAAGTAATATCACACCTGCTATACATGGATGATCTGAAACTATTTGCCCATAGCAGTTCTCATTTGACAGCGCTACTGAAGGTTACTGAAGCTTTCAGTAATGCCATTAAAATGGAATTTGGTGTGGACAAATGTGCAGTCATGCATGTAAAGCGTGGTCAGATAATGGAATCCACGGGTATACAACTCTCGGATTCTATTAATGTTAGATCTCTCTCCGTTAACGAAACCTATAAATATTTAGGTATGTCACAGGCATTAGGCATCAACGATGCTGACATGAAACAGTCGTTGCGTGAGCGTTTCTTGGGGCGCCTCTCAAAAGTCCTTAAAAGTCTTTTGTCTGGCGGAAACAAGGTTCGCGCATACAATGGATGGGTCATGCCGGTACTGATGTATTCCTTTGGCATACTTAAATGGACTCAAACTGAACTGGATGCCCTGGATAGAAAAGTTCGTACATTGCTAACAGCACATCGCATGCATCACCCACGTTCATCGACCATGAGATTGTATATCCCGCGGAAGTGCGGTGGTCGTGGCTTCTTAAATGCTAAGACATTGCATAACCGCGAGATATGCAATCTTAGGGAGTATTTTCTCCAAGTCGATATGGGGTCTCATAGAGATGTAGTTGCTGTTGACAATGGACTGACTCCTCTATTTTTAGCAAAAGAAAACTGGCGCAAACCTGTAGTACTTAGTACGTCCGACCGCAGCGCTGTGTGGCAAAGCAAGGAGTTACATGGCAGATTCTACCGGGCTCTCCATGGGCCCGACGTAGATTTATTAGCCTCAGTATCCTGGCTCCGTCTCGGTGATCTTTTTGGTGAAACCGAAGGTTTTGTCTGTGCAATTATGGATGAGGTTGTGATGACGAATAACTACCGAAAGTATATCCTAAGGGATGGCACAGTGGATATTTGCCGAGCGTGCCATCGTCCTGGTGAATCCCTTAGGCATATAATTTCCGGTTGTTCTCGTCTCGCAAACGGCGAGTATTTGCATAGACATAACCAAGTGGCCAGGATAATACACCAACAACTTGCTCTGAAACATAGTCTTGTGGCATCCGAGGTGCCGTACTACAGGTATGCACCAGAACAGGTCCTTGAAAATAGCCATGCCACATTGTATTGGGATCGATCTATCATTACAGACAGGACTATTGTAGCTAATAAGCCTGATATTGTATTGATAGATCGACACGAACGCCGCGCAATAATTGTTGATGTCACTGTTCCCCATGACGACAACCTTGTGAAAGCTGAAAAAGATAAAGAAAACAAATATCTTGATTTAGCTCACGAGATTGTTGACATGTGGGATATTGATTCAGCAATTGTTGTTCCGATAGTCATATCTGCCCATGGTCTGATAGCCAAGAGCCTCGATAAACACCTTAAGAGGCTTGCGTTAGGTGGATGGATCGGGAGTCAGATGCAGAAGGCAGTACTTCTGGACACGGCCCGTATAGTGAGAAGGTTCCTGTCTCTGGATCCTTAACCATCGGTAGCCGGGACCTTGATCTTGCTGCCGTTGGGGAACTGCATTTTTGTATTTTTAAATGTTATATTTTTTAGTGTTATACATTGTAAAAATTTAATGTTTAGAAATATAATTTTGTAAGTATTTAAAATGTAATAAAGGGAATAATAATAATAATAATTACCAAGTACCAAAGTGCCAAAGTACCAAGGCAACATAACTTACGAGGAGTTATTTTGATATCGTAAAGCGAAGATATATCTTTAATTCACTGACCTCTATTAAAGAGGTCCATGGTCTTAATTCCTTTTAGCTCTTTAATTTTTCAAAAATATAAATCGAAATAACTCCTTGTAAGTTATGTTGCCCTGGTACTTTTGACTGAAATAACAGTATTTCGTTATTGAATATGAAATATTTTTTTATTTGAAATAATTAAATAACGTAAACGCTCCTATTACCGCCAGTATATAAGTCGTTATGCTAGAAAAGACGGTATAATTTATTTATAATTATGATGAAGTATTCTATGAATTTAAGTGCTTACATTTAGTATTCAATCACACAATAATTAATAAATAATAATTTGATCCGAAAACGCAGATGCTTCTATTACCGACCGGTAGAATGAGGTTTGTTTCTATTAACGTTTTCACTGTTTCTATTACCGACCGCTAAGAATATACTCTTACTCTTCATACAAAAAAAACTAAAATCATAATTTTAAGACGAATAAAATATTTAAAACAGTTATGGGATCAAAAATATTATTATAACAACCACAGTTATAATCATCACTTTACTTGTAGTCACTGTAAGTAGGCATGTAAGTAACTTCGTAATACTAAATTCATCATCATCATCGTTAGCCATACGACGCCCACTGCTGGGCAGAAGCCTCCCCCAAAGATCTCCACAACGTTCGGTTCTACGCAGCCCGCATCCAGCAGCTTCCCGCGACCTTGACCAGATCGTCGGTTCACCTTGTAGGGCACCTGCCCATGGAAAGTCGTCCGGTTCACGGTCGCCATTCGAGAACCTTTCCACCCCAACAGCCATCGGTTCTCATAACTGGCAACACACACTGGTCAAAGGCTTTAGTCTTGAGACATTGAGGAATTTTGGACGCGAATATATGCCAGAGCTTCCCGATTCCCGAACGCTGCCCATCTGAGCTGGATTCGACGAGAGATCTCTTTCTCGAAGTTGGACTAACCTGCCCATGCCTTTGGCGTTTTGCCCTCGAGGATGACTGAATTGATGAGCTTCGGGAGGATCTTAAGTATCGGTTTACCGCCTGCTCTCAGAAACTCTGTTGTTATGACGTCATCACCCGCCGCCTTGTTGTATTTAAGCTGTTTGCGAGCCATTCTAATCTCGTACAGGCTGGTATCTGCTGCTTCTGATATCTTCTGGATAGTGTCGGGTAAGCTTGTCTCTTGTGCCTTGCTTTCAACAGGTGTTTGCGTGGAGAACAACTGCCTATAGAAACTCTCGACCGCTCAGGATTTCAGGTGTTAATGAAATGATACTACCGTCCTCAGTTTGCAGCCTCATCAATTGACTTTGCCCTATATTCAGATCTCTAGCGAACACTTTGGAGCCTTTGTTCCGCTCAATGGCCTCTTTAATACGCTCGATATTAAATTGGCGAAGGTTGCTTGTCAAGGACTTGGAGATCTGCCTATTTAGCTGTTGATAACGAATGGCATCCGCTGAGTTCTGTAGTTTCATTTGGCTGGAGAGTTTCTTTAATATGGGACGGCGGGTTTTATAGTACTTGGACCCTAACGTGTGGACAGTATCCACCAGCATGTTGTATAGATCGTCCACATCGATGCTGTTCTCAAGGGCTTCGAAGCTGTTTTAAAGCTCGAGCTGAAAGCACTCGGGGTTTTGAATTTGAGCCGCTATTGTTCGGAGCGTAGATTTTATTAGTCGAGATCATTGTGAGATCACAATGAAGCTTGCGCTTATGCTGCTTCATATTTCTAGAAAGAAACACGAAATTGATTAGTATAAGAATTAAATAATGTTGTTTTATTTTTATTGTATTTTGTGTGCTACACTAAATTCCAAAGTAATTTTAATCAAATGCCCGATTGCTCTACAACCGGGTGTATTCCAAGAGAAGCGGTTTTGATTCTCGCTCAGAGGCTCGGGAACCGGTTGTTTTTTTTTCAAGTTAAATACGTTACTATTAGATTTCCACTATCATCAAAAGAGCAAAGGCATGCTTCTTGAAATCCGACAATAAATAAATAATCAAGCAGGAATAGTGGAATAATAATTCCACTATTTCTGATATTACTTATAAACTATTTCTACTTGATTATCCGGTATCCGGTGTCCTAGTGGGGATCATTATTTAAACTATATTTTCATAATATATTATTTTCATTTAATATTTCATGTGAATTCCGATTTTAATTTTGATTTCATGTTTTTGGTCTCATTTTTTATTCTAACTTAGGTTTTTTTTTATTTTAAATGTGTGTATTTTAATTTTAATTATGGACAATTGGTCACTGTCTGTATAATTATTATTATATTTTATTTATTTATTATTTAAAGGATCTTAAAAAGTTACATAATAATTATGGTAACGCATGATTGGTTTGGTATCATTCCATAAATGGACCGCATACAAAATTTTGTTGTTTACCATGTCACAAAATTAAGACTTATAACTCTTCGCAGGTGGCGTAATAGCTATGAGGCGGTAATAGAATTAAGTATGAAGATTACTTTGTTCTATTAGCGACCAAAATAAGAAACAGTAACCAGCTAAAATATCGACTTTAATGGAAACGTGATCCGTAAAATGTCATTGCTATTAGGTTTTATTTTATATCAAATAGGTACTAATTCGTAAGGGCGAAAACACATGTCAGCGGTGCGGCGCCGCAACGCTGAAATCAGCGTCGCGCGGCGCACCGCGGGAATCGGCGGTGCGGCGCCGCACCGCAAATTTTACAACGCTGGTTTCAGCGTTGCACAACGCTGAATTTGGCGGCGCGGCGCGCGACGCCAAATTCAGCGTTGCGCGGCGCACCGCCGATTTCCGCGGCACACTGTCAAAATCAGCTCAAATGTTGACCACACGTTCCAATATTTTAAATTCTCACAACAATATTTGACACGATGGTTGAGGCGCCACTAGCAATAAAAAATATCGTAATGTCTGGGAGCTATTATTGAAAGCTTTAACTTTCAAATTTGACCACCGCGCCAGATAAGTTTGCGTCGGTCTGTGTGGAGACTAGCCGGAGTAAAATTATTAATACTTTGATTAAATATTTATATAAGTATGTACTAGAGTACCCGTAGAACTTTTCAATGATCCAAAGACAAAATATAACGTAAATAGGTAAATAGGAGGTTACTTTTAGCAGGTAAAATAAAAGAAATAAAAAAACTTTGTATTTTATTATTGTATCATGTTCCTTTCAAAGAAAGGTCTTGTTGTACGGATTTCAAAGATATTATTTTTATAGTTCTTAGATCGTTTTCATTAGGGTTCCGTAGTCAACAAGGCTCAAACCCTTATAGTTTCGCCATGCCCGTCTGTCCGTCTGTCCGTCTGTCCCCAGCCTAGCTCATACCCTCTTAGGACTAGAAAGCTATAATTTGGTATGAATATACATATAAATCACGCCGACAAAGTGGTAAAGTAAAATTTTGAAATTATTTTTTTTTCCGGTACCTCCCCTACATGTGTGTGGGGAGGATCTACAGTGAAGTGGGGATGTATTTTTTTTCTTGTTGGGGTAAACAAGAAAAAAAATAAATAGTGTTGGGTGTCGTTGGATAGCAATTTTAAAAATATTGCGGGTTTGTGAAAACGGTTTTTTGATTGAGGCCTCCGTTTGTGAATTATTATGCTTTAAAGTGCAAAATTTTGTTAGAGTCAAGTGTCCCCAACTCCCCACCCCCTTCCAGCCAAATGGTTGTTTTTGGATACGTGATAAAATTCACGGTCATTTTAAATATGATGAAATTAAAAGGAAAACTATCACAGCTAAGAAGGCTATACAAGTTTTTGAGATATAACACATTTTCGAAAACCGCAAATATAACTTTGTCATTGATACGAACACTATGAAAAACAAAGGTATTTTTTTCTGACAAAAAATGATAGTGGTATTTTTGCTAGGTGTATGTAATCGATACGTTAAGTGGGAACCCTTCATGGGTGAGTCCGACTCGCACTTGGCCGATTTTTTAATTTATTCAAGTAAAGAAGCGTCCTCACTGAGAGCATTCACGTGTAATGAGCATTCGACGTCGAATATTCGAGTGGTGTGGACGTTGAGCCGAGTGTTACAAAGCTTACACGCAAGCGCGAACTTCGGCTCGTATGGACGTCGCAACGATTTTCGCGGAAACGGCTCGCATTCAAATGTTCACACAAATAAAACGCTCGAAAGCGAGTGCTCAGATAATGAAATGAATAAGTATGTATGAGTGGAATATTACTGGCCACTTGTAAACCAAAGAACAGCCACAACCGCTCTATCCGACATTTAGAAATAAATGGCATTATCGAGATCGTATATTTTGAATGCTCCAAGCTCGCATGAGAATGTTCGACTCGAACGTTCATAGTTTTTGTTGGAACAGCACTGTCCCTGCCCCCATCACTAGTGAGACTACGTCTCTATGCCCCTCTCTCTCATCTATTTTAACTTAATTATTAAAGTGTTTTCCTATCATTGTAATGTATTTGTATCTAAATAAAACTCGGTTGTGCAAATTGAACAGATTCATTATTTCATCAACAGTTTTGCTCAAAAGTGAATGCTGGGCTCGCTAGGAAGCATTTGTTGCTCGCCTACGATTGTTTTGTAACGATGCCGTTTCGTTCCAGTCATTATGGATGGTTAGAAACTCAATAATGGCTGGAAAGTCCATAATTTTACCTACTGGCCATCAATTTTATGCTTTACCACTGTTCTTTCGTAATTCAAATTCAAATTCTTCGCTCCTCGTGCCCTATTCAGCATTTTGATTCAGTCCTACCGAAACAATCAAGCTGAACAGAGCTCACGTGTGAGCTAGCGTAACAAAATGTATAAATGAAATGTGATAACTAATTAATTAATTATAGTGACAGTTCCTATTTGTCATATTCTTTCATATTTCTAATTTACCATTATTTAATAACACAACACCAAGTGATGAAATAATCTTTTATTACTACAACATCTACTATGTGAATACTGGGCGGTGACTTCCGACGTTCCGGCTAATGTACCGCTGGCCGACGAGGAGGTCCTGTTACAGTTTGTTTACAAATAATCACAATGATGAGAATGCTCCTAGTGAGGACGCTCCTCTTAAGAAGACGAAAATTTACCACTTCCCTCCCTTCAACTTGCTTCGAAACTATAGACCCAATGAGTTGAAACAAAGTATGTTAATGCTTTTCCGTGACTTAAAGACGGAGGAACAACGTAAACAACTGAATTTTGAACTACGGGCTGACTTTTGCGAGGCTAAATAAAATAAATAAAAAGTTTTTTAAACTGTTTCGTGTGGCATAACAAACGACTTTTGACAGTCGGTAATTTTAAGTAATTTAAGAATAAACCACGAAAATTTACCTTTCCACCCTTATCTTCGAAACTACTGAGCCAAAAATTTTGAGATAAGTAGTAAATAGTTTATCAGCATCAGCCATTATAAGTCCCCACTGCTGGGCTGGGGCACAGGCACAGGCCTACCTTATGAATTGGTAAGGAGAATGCACTACCCATCACGTGGGCCCAATGCGGATTGGTGAGTATTATTAACTACTGCAAACGCAGCCGGAACCAACGGCTTAACGTGCCTTCCGAAGCACGGAAAAGCTCATGATAATAAACTTTTGGTCACCCATCCTGTGACCAACCATCGCAAAAGTTGCTTAACTTCAACGATTGCAGGCCCAGCGCGTTTACCACTACGTCACGGGCTCTTCAAAAAGTTCATTACTTAAATAATATAGGAACACATATAAAAGTCTAAAGTGTAATGTTACATACACTAAAAATAAAAATTAAAAAAAAGAGACTGTAAAGAAACTTTTAATTAATTAAAAGAAAGCTGATTTAAAACAACTGGTATGTATTAAAAAAATATCAATTTCAATCAATCAAAAATAGTATCAATTTTTTCGGTTGCGCTACAATTTGTGTAAACAAATTTCGATTAGTCCGGGAGCGGACCGTGTCGGTAACCCTACCTGTACCCCTAGTGTAAGTTTATGTCAAGCAAACGCAAACTATTTCGATTCCGTATTTATGTCAATTTGTATGAAAACTAGCAGCGAGTAGCGGGCTTATACAGTTTTCATACAAATGTATATAAATACGGAATCGAAATAGTCCGCGTTTGCTTGACATAAAAACTTACACTAGTGGTACCGATACTTATAGTTAGGAGTAAGGTAAAAAGTTACGTTAAAAAAAGTTGGGTTGCCTAGCCGCAACTAAGCCCTCCTAGTACAGTCATGTCAAAAAGTGCGGCTAAAATGATGAGAAAATATGTCATCGGGTACCAGCATGAAACATGGAGGCGTCACAGTGAGGGATATTAGATGGATTTTTAGAGCCAACATAAAGACTTGCGTTGTTCGCGAAATGAGAGACAAATAAATTTGATTTCTCTGCCGCGTTATGGACCAGCGTGTCGTCAGGTCGTAACATAAGACGCGAAGAGAAGTGGCCAACATTTTATTCGACCGACTTAGACAGGGACCAGAACTGCTTACTACCAGCTGGATACGATACTAGTTTAGTTTCTATGTGGCGGAAATTGAATCGTGTCTTACGGATCACTCATTTGCATAACTTGGCTGCGGAATTGAAAGCTCTCTACTTCGAAGATAGCATAGTAGCTGAGCTTAAAAATCAAAAAACAACTATGATATCGAATCAAAACAAGTGAATAATGACTGAGTGCATTCTAGCACCTTAGCGGAGAGGGATTTTGGCAAAATAATGATAAAATAACTCGAAAAAATAATACTATTCTTTTTCAGATCAAGACGAATAAATAGTTTCGAATTCTATAACAGGTGTTTACGAAAGTCATACCGTGTACATATAAAATATGACATCTTCGATCAACAATAACACCTAGTTCTAGATACAAAATATGTAGTTTAAAAAACTAAAAAAACACACTTTTATAGGAACAGACTAAAAAGTACAAAATAACCGTCTATTCAGTAACTGAAATTAAAAAGCGTGGTGCGCGTTGTCAATATTAAGTACTTGAATGCATGCTTTGCAAAGGGCGCACCACGCTTTTTAATTTCAATTACTGAATAGACGGTTATTTTGTACTTTTTAGTCTGTTCCTATAAAAGTGTGTTTTTTTAGTTTTTTAAACTACATATTTATTTTTAACTTTTTAGTTTAATAAATGGCAAGCTATGGGTGGTTGATAATCGATTTCACAGTCCATTCATGTGTCTGCTCACCCCGTAAACATTATAACTCAAAGGCGTGATTGTATGTATTTAGTTTTACAAATTCAAGTGGAGTCTATTAGTTACCAAATGCGCGAGCCGAACCCTTACTTTCTCCTTACTCCATCATCAGACCCTCACCACCAAGTGTAGCGAATAGGTCTCATCAGAACGAAACAAATGAGCCCAAACTCGAGGGGTTTCGTAGTGGTCATTAAGGAGTGCCACTGACTTCCTCCCTGCTCCATCATCAGGCCCTTACCACCAAGTGTAGCAAATAGGTCTCATCAGAACGAAACAAATGAGCCCAAACTCAAAAGGTTTCGTAGTGGTCATTAAGGGTGCCACTGGCTTCCTCCCAGCTCTATCTTCACATCATCAGACCCTCGCCACCAAGTGTAGCGAATAGGTCTCGTCTGAACGAAACAAATGAGCCCAAACTCGAGAGGTTTCCTAGTGGTCATTAAGAAGTGCCACTGGCTTCCTCCCTGCTCTATCATCAGACTCTCACCACCAAGTGAAGCGAATAGGTCTCATCAGAACGAAACAAATGAGCCCAAACTCGAGGGGTTTTCTTGAGGCCATTAAGGAGTTTCACTGGCTTTCTCCCAGCTCCATCATCAGACCCTCACCACCAAGTGTAACGAATAGGTCTTATCAACACGAAACAAATGAGCCCAAACTCGAGTGGTTTCCTATTGGTCATTAAGGATTGTCACTGGCTTCCTTCCTGCTCCATCATCAGACCCTTACCATCAAGTGTAGCAAATAGGTCTCATCAGAACGAAACAAATGAGCCAGAACTCGAGATGTTTCCTATTGGTAATTAAGAAGTGCCACTGACTTCCTCCCTGCTCCATCATCAGACCCTAACCACCAAGTGCGACTAAAAAGTCTCATCAGAACGAAACAACGGAGGCCAAACTCGAGGGGTTTCCTAGTGGTTATTAAGAAGTGTCACTGGCTTCCTCCCTGCTCCATCATCAGACCCTCACCATCAAGTGTAACGAACAGGTCTTATCAGAACAAAAGGAATGAGCCTAAACTCGAGGGGTTTCCTAGCAGCCATTGAAAAGTTTTATTGCCCACCTCTTGACTCCATCATCAGATCAGCTCGATGGTAGCAAATTATTGTATTGTCATCGGATTCATATAGACTTGCAAAGTTTCAAACCAATACGACAATTAGAAGTAGGTTAAAATTGATTTCCAAAATTTTCTTACATTGTGACTTAGTTACAAGTGAAGCTAATAAAAGTGTGGTAATAGTTGGAGTGACAGATA
Organism: Crambus lathoniellus; assembly: GCA_949710035.1. Taxonomy (NCBI): domain Eukaryota; kingdom Metazoa; phylum Arthropoda; class Insecta; order Lepidoptera; family Crambidae; genus Crambus; species Crambus lathoniellus. Next base: position 10,508,631 of record OX453315.1, read on the forward strand.
TGGCCGAGCGTTATACGCCCACTTGAGAGTATAATTATAAGTAGATTATTTTGACAGTGTCAATAATACTAAGGTATTTCAAACTTGGAACGCTTCCTGTCATTGATAATGTAAGATCGCAACATTCGTAACCTTTTTTCTCCGTTTAAAAAAGACAGTCTGTGCCATATAAAGTTTTCATTTAGTTCGTGAACCTTCATCAAGTACTATTGTTGATCGCAGTATGACATAGAGTATTATTGCGGCGGCAATGTTACAAGCTCGAGATTCAAAACCGCTTCGAAGCCCTTGAGAACAGCATGGATGTGGACGATCTATACAACATGGTGGTGGATATTCTGTCCGCACCGTAGGGTCCAATTATTATAAAACCCGCAGCAGTAACAAATTAAAGAAACTCACTCATGGATCAGAGACATGCAATTAAACTACAGAACTCAACGAATGCCCTTTATATTGGCAGCAACTCCAAACTGTTTGCAAGAGATCTGTCTATCGGGCAAAGTCAAGTCGGGCAAGTCTGACGAGCCTGAAAACTGAAGAACGTAGTGTCATTTAATCGACTTTGTGGTGCCGACAAAGAAGCATATATTGATGTCGTTTTGATCAACGCTGTTACTACAGGAAGAAACTTAACGCTGTTAAGGAAGGAAGGAAGGAAGATCAGAGGCACATTGAGTATCAACATCAAGATTGAAAGATCGCAATTGATAACGCTTCGACCAATACCGGCTCAGATTTAAAACCCCGAGAGCTTTCAGCTCGAGCTTCAAAACCGCTTCGAAGCCCTTAAGAACAGCATGTTGACTATCTATACCACAGATTACTAAATAGTTACTACGTAACAGATACTGCACTCCGCTAAGCCATTTAAATAAATAGAAACCCAAACTATAATGCAATAAAGTGGAATTCAGCTTGTACGGAGCAAATTACGAACGGCCACTCGTTGCATCTCTTTCTATCGCATATATTCTATCGCGCTCGAGCGGGCGGTCCGCTGTAAATTGTATTGAATTGGTATCCCGAGATATACCCGAAGCGGTAGGCACTTATCTCGGGTTCTTGAGCGAGTGGCGGATGCCTGTCCTCATGGTGGTGAACTGGTGGATATTGTCTGCACGGTAGTAGGGTCTATGAAAGTATTATGAAGTCGGTAGTCGGTATTATGAAACCCGCCGTCCCAAATTGAAGAAACTTTCCAGCCAAACTCTCCTACTCATAGATCAGGTATCCCGAATTGGTATCCCGAGATATACCCGAAGCGGTAGGCACTTATCTCGGGTTCTTGAGCGAGTGGCGGATGCCTGTCCACATGGTGGTGAACTGGTGGATATTGTCTGCACGGTAGTAGGGTCTATGAAAGTATTATGAAGTCGGTAGTCGGTATTATGAAACCCGCCGTCCCAAATTGAAGAAACTTTCCAGCCAAACTCTCCTACTCATAGATCAGAGACACGAAATGAAGCCACAGAACTCAGCGAATGCACATCGTCATCGGCAGCTAAGTAGACAGATATCTAATAATTATTTAATAATCTTTTATAGTTATATTATAACACTATCCACAGTTTGTGCTTAACATTCATGGTCGGAAATGCCTAGGAATATTCTTAGACCTTTCCAAAGCATTTGACACTGTCTCTGTCTCTATACTCTTAAATAAGTTGGAGGCACTGGGTGTCAGGGGACTTGCCCTGGAGATATTTGCCGATTATTTGTCTGAAAGGACGCAATGTGTCAAGATAGGAAATTTTGTCAGTCACCAAGAAACTCTTGAGTTTGGGGTTCCACAGGGCAGCATTTTGGGGCCCACGTTATTTTTGGCTTATATTGACCAGCTCAGTAGTTTGCATCTACCTAATTCGCGTATCATAGGCTATGCTGATGACACGGTTCTCATAGTCTCAGGGAATGACTGGAAAGAAGCTGTCACAATGGCGGAACAAAACTTTAGAAATGTAATGACATGGCTAAATCGTAATCTACTGACTTTGAATGTAGATAAAACTAGAGTAGTTACATTTTCTATTAGACCTTTTTCACAACCACCAAGCGAATGCTCTCAAATACGTGCCCACATATGCTCCATCGAGTCTCCCTGTTGTGACTGCCCCAAACTACAAAATACCGATAAAATTAAGTATCTTGGTGTCCAAATTGATAACTGCTTTAACTGGCACAGCCAGGTAGAAGCTGTAGCGGGCCGCATACGTAAGATGATGTTCTATTTTAAAGCGCTCCGTAACTCTGCGGATGTGAAGATTTTATCTACTGTGTATTCTGCACTCTGTGAATCAATCATCTCCTATTGCATACCGGTGTGGGGGGGTGCCTCCAAGACTACCTTCATTAAAATTGAGCGCGCACAGAGGGCAGTGTTAAAAGTCATGCTTAGGAAACCTTGGAGGTACCCTACCTCACAGCTATATAAGGATTCAAATGTACTTACGGTTAGGCAACTTCACATCCTTCGCTCTATGCTACGTTTGCATCCAAGTGTGCCGCTAAACCCGTTCTTAGACTCAAGACGACGTCAAAAACCGCCTTGCTGTGTTATAATAAATAAGACCTCTTTTGCAAAAAGACAGATGACATCTGTGGGCCCTCGGATATACAATAAGATTGACAAAACTTTATGCATAAATAAATTGACCATATATGAAATAAAGAAAAAACTAAAACTATACTTGCAGGAACTGAATTATGATGATACTGAAGCTTTATTGACCTAAACTATTATAAACCAATTAATCTAAACAAATGAAAAAAAGAACAAACAACAAAAAAAATCAATTACGATATCTATTTACGTTGTACTCTAACACTTCGCTAAACAACACACACACACACACACACACACACCACATAACACACAAACCACGCGCACATGTACCTACCCAAAAGTGACTCTTTCTTTCACCACATATTTTTGTTTCTATTTTGTTTTTATTTCCCTATTATTGTCTATGTTTACTGGTTTATCAGCCCATGATAATATCTAATGTTTTGCTGCTATGTATGTGAGATTTTAGAAATGTTGTAAGAGCCGAACTACTGCCCTTCATAGTACAGGTTATTCCTATTATGAAGGTCAGGGGAACCACTATTTTAATGATCCTTACTCTAGCCATATAGCTGCTATATTAGTATAAATAATTGATGTAACTATAGTTTTAGGCTTTTTGGAAAAAAAAAAAAAATGATTATTATTATTATGGTCACCCTCGCCTCTCGGGACACCGCCCGCCGCCGATTTTGGCGGCGCGTTGACGCAACGCAGAAATCAGCGTTGTAATTTTCGCGGTGCGGCGCCGCGACGCGGATATCAGCGTTGTAATTTTTGCGGTGCGTCGCCGCACCGCCGATTTCTGCGGCGCGCCGCGCGACGCTGATTTCAGCGTTGCGGCGCCGCACCGCTGACATGTGTTTTCGCCCTAATTACAAGGTTTTTACAAAATCTATCGCCATACATTATCACAGATATTCGTTAACAGTCTTTACAGTTTTATGCAAAACCTATAAGAATAAACGTATGGCGTTAATTGATCTAATTATGTGAAATATTCTTATGAAACAATCAAGAAAACAAAATCGAGGTTAAATGCGTAAGTAAAGAAATAAATATTAAAACACAAAACGTTATCAAGCATTTAACTACGGCATGGATCGATAGAAGCGACATAAGGAAAATTGTTTCTAATACCGCCCTAATTTAAAATTGTATTTAAACCACAATAAAACAGCGAAAAGGCAATATTAAGGGTTAATTATGCAAACTAATGTATAAATTATTATTGTCATGCAAAAACATGTTGGTATACCCATTTTAAGTGTGTTAAAATCGCTAAGTAAAAACAAGGTGTGCTTACGTAGCCGGGAGCGCGACACTATGAAAAGTGCGTTCGTTGCGGGCTCGTCCCACTTATTGTCAAATAACTCCGTTCACTAGTTATTTACGAACACAAACTTTACTATTTTTGATGATCAATAAACATACCTAGATAATTTTTAGGTAACGCTTTTTCTGGAACCTATATTTTGTCTCATATGAGAGAATGAAAAAACGGGCGGTATTAGAATACAAATTTTAGGGGGTCGTTAATGGGAGCACTTACGTTAGCGATACTTACCGATACTTATAACTAGCCCTAGTCCAGTAGGACCCCGCGCACATAGTGGTATATCATGGTTCTACCAGTAGGGCAAATCGTTGTTAAATAAAAATAACAGTTCGATTATGTCCGCCGATCTAATTGTTAGGAAAAAAAATCCTAACAGTTCGACCATTCGGCCAGTTTATTTGGAAAAAAATGTCCAAACAGTTCGATGATCGAACTACTAGTCGAACTGTTTGGAATAAAGGCTTTTTCCTCTGATCCCAGTAGTTCCATTGAGTAGTTCCATTAAGGAACTTGAATCGTAATTTTTTCCTTTAAGGCGATACTCGGAAAAATTATGCTAAAGCGAGATAGCAATGAGAAAACGACGCGCGCGGGAGCGAGACCAATTTTGCCGATTACGCCAAAAAAACACAAAATCACATCGTATTCAAAAACTATAGCGATTTTTAAAAAATGCTTCTGTAAGATCCTTAATATTATTGGTGTCCACTAATTAAACTTATTTTCAATAGTATATGTATCCCCATTTAAGAATAATCTTGATATTTCTTATTTTTTAGAGGTATTTTCGAAAATTAAAGTGTCGAGCCAAAATCATAAAATCGTGTTTCTGAAACTATACGATTCTAGATCAAGGTATGAAGAAATATATATCTTATTACCAGATTTATAACAACTCTAACCGTTCTATAGTTTTATATCAAAAAGTCTAACTTTTTCCGAGTAGCGCCTTAATAAATTATCTATAGAATTTGGATGTTGTTTGGGACTGTACTTCTGCCATTTACAGAATCTGACATTTTCAGAATCTGTCATTTCCAGAATCTGCCGTTTACAGAATCTGCATGCCATTTAACGAAAAAAGTCACGCACCCTGCAGTGGCGACCGACCGACGACGGACGGACCGACGGCAACCATGATAATCTATATATATAAAAATGAATCCCTATTTCCCTTGGTCACGACATGACGCGTGAACGGCTGGACCGATTTGGCTAATTTTGGTCTTGAAATGTTCGTGGAAGTCCAAGGAAGGTTCTTAAGCTGCGTCCAGACTTGTGTCATCACATCGGACCGGACTCCGTGTCATCTTACAAGACTTGTTACGCTCAATGTGGACGGTCTAGGTTGTGCTGCCGTAACATTTTGGCGTGTCAGAACCAGAACACCGTGTCTTTATCATGCATCGCTAGTTTTGTTGGGCATGCGCTGTGGTAATACTGTATCAAAGAGACAATGTATTATAAAGACACGGTGTTCAGACACGCCAAAATGTTACAAGTGTAGACGCATGTTGTCAATCGAACAAGACTGCGTGGCAAGGCACCAGAACTGCTGAGTTCAAAGATGGAATAAAAAATAAAGATTATAAGTATTTAATACCTACTAGCTGTGCCCCCGACTTCGTCCGCGTGGAATTTTAAATTTTTAAGGCTAATTCTTTTGCATATACTTTTGACGACCGATTTGTCGCAGGGGTAGGCTACCCACCTTCTGCGCCAGTGGTCTCGGGTTCGATTCCCGAACAAGACAAATATTTGTGTGCATGAACATGTCTATTTGTCTTGGTCTGGGTGTTTTCTATGTATATTAAGTATGTATTTACAAACAAAAAGTATTTAAGTATATATTTATCGGTTATCAAGTTTTCCATGATACAGTTTCGTAATGAAATTAAAATGGGCTTAGATATTATAATTGGTGTGAATGTAAGAAGTTATTTATTTATTTATTAGTTATTTATATACACTTTAGGCCGTCCGGGTGTCGCAAAGGGGGTGCATAAAAATAGCACTAACTTTTTTTTTCAAAAAGTGAAAAAAATCATAGCTTTCGAAAAAAGATCTAAGACGAAAAAACAAAAAGTTATGTTTTTTTTTTTTAAAAAGTAAAGTTTTTTCTGCCGCTTCGCCGGCCGCTGCCTTCGCTCGCTCGGCTCGCGCTGCGTTTTGGTCACAGTTCTAACTTAACCTAACCTAAAACGACTGTTAGGATCTCTTGGGCTCGGGGGGCGGCGGCGGGGGGCTTAGCCCCCCGAGCCCTCTTGGTGGGGGGGCTGCGGCCCTGTCCCCCTGCTCCTCTGTTTTCATCCATTTGAACTGAATTCAGAACTTATAAAGTAAAAAAATTTTTTTTTGAGTCAACAGATCCTAAAAAATTTTTTTTTGAGTCAACAGATCCTAAAAAAAATTTTTTGTTTACCATTGGATGTCTCTCAAATACCTTCGGGGACTGAATTCAGAACTTATAAAGTAAAAAAAAAATTGAGTTAACAGATCTCAAAAAAATTTTTTTTTTTTTACCATTCGATGTCTCTCAAATACCTCCGGGGTTATTAAAAGGGTATTAAAAATTTCGATAGATTTTGGCTACGACGCACCGTTTTCGAGATATTGACATTTTTATAAAATAATCATCTTCTGTACTTGTATTTATTCTGTGATGCCGGCACATGTCACGACCTGAGGGCCTAGACAAGTGGCTTTCTGTATCGTTAACGCCAGTAGAATAGAAAGACAAATGTATGGGATTGACATTAGCGATTGAAATGTCACGTGACCTAGCGTAGCGAAATTAAAGTTCGTAGACAAGTGTACTTTGTGCTTCTATTAGTTTAAAAAAAAAAGGGACGTTATCGACTATCTGAGCCAAGTGGCGCTTTTGACAGGAGATAACGTTTCGTAAGCGTTTCGATTGAACGATAACTAGGCGAACGCCAGCACCTTGTAGAAAACGAAACAAAATGGCGATTGTTTCATCAGCTGTTGAATATTACTGTGTGTTGTGTGAACCTGTGACGAAATTAAATAGTTATTAATAAAAATGCACACTTTACGATTGTTGTGGGCTGCACACAATGAAGAAGTGTGGCTGAGGCGACAAAGAAGAAATGTTTCCCGGCGGTGCTTAGAGCAAATAACCGAAATGCCGGAATTGTTATTTAAGGAGAGATTTAGGCTAAATAAAACCACATTTCAGCAGCTCTGCCATGACCTACGCGCTAACACTTCTTTGAGAGGAACTAGAGAAATTCCTTTGGAAGTAAAGGTAAAAAGATACTATGCATAATAATAATAGTTTACATGTACATACATGTAGACTGTAGAGGTTATATTTACCTATGTTAATTCTCTTTATTATCGTAGGTTCTGTGCACCCTTAGTTTCTTGGCCACAGGGTCGTACCAAAGGATTGTGGGCGTAACCCAACATTTGCCACAAAGAACAACAAGTCGATGTATAAGGCAAGTTGTGAACGCACTCAACAGCGACTATATTTTAAATAAATGGATAGTGTTTCCACAAACCCAGCAAGCAAGATCTAGAATAAGACAAGAGTAAGTAAATATTCTTACTTATTTTGTGAAGTTTTTTATTTTTATAGTACTTACCCAATTTATCATAAAAACATGCTAGTAATTTATCTAGGGATTTAAGATTTACTTAACATTGATAATAAATTACAGATTTCAAAGGATATATCGCATGCATGGTACCGTAGGCTGTATTGATTGCAGTCATATAGCGATTGTCAAGCCAGATGATGATGAGCATCTTTTTTTTAATAGAAAAGGATACCACTCATTAAACGTGCAAATGGTGAGTTTAAGTTAATTTAATTATTAGGTATCAAACTTCTTTGTCATGAACTATTAAACTTACTTAAACTAAATATGTAAGTATGTATGCAGACAGTTGTAAAGACAGTGCCTATTTTAATATTATAAGTCTTAATATTTTTCACATCAGTCCCGGAAAAAAATACTGTTCTATAATATTAAATATGTAGGTAGGTATTTGAATTTTTGCTGTTCTAATATTCTACAAATCTTTTTCAGATTTGTGATCACAACTTAAGAATTATGAATGTCAATGCAAAATTTGGTGGAGCCACACATGACTCTTTTATATGGGCAAGCAGCCAAGTAGAAGATTATATGCGTAGACTTCATCAAAATGGTGAACAAACCTGGCTATTAGGTAAGAATAAAAGTAAAATAAGTAGGTCAACAAATATTATTGGGTCCTTCATTAAGTACTTACATATGAAATTGTTGATTTTTTTTAACACAGCAGTTACCTATGAATTTTATCTAGTATTGTTGAAATTTTTTAGTTCTATTAGAATGTAGCCTATAATTACTAGTATAGTATTATATTATCTGTGCTATAATATTTATTTTCCTTTATTGATTAGATATCCTTTTACATAATTTATGTTAAAGACTGTAAGTAGTTTACTAAAAGAATCTTGAAAGTAGCTCTTTTTTTTCAGTCGAACTCTGTGGTTTGTTTAGTTGTATCTAAGAATCAATAATAATGGGCGATAGCCCATTCATTTTAGACATACATACTTCAATGTATGTAGTATGTACAGACAAAAGTTTTTTACTTGATTGTTAAATGTAAGTATAGATTCACACATTTTTTTTTTGTTTTAGGTGATTCTGGATATCCTCAGAGAGCCTGGCTAATGACACCTGTATTAAATGCGGTGCCAGGTTCTCGCGAAGAAACTTACACGACACGCCACATACAAGCAAGGAACTGCATTGAGCGTTGTTTTGGCTTGCTGAAGGCTCGTTGGAGGTGTTTGCTTAAACACCGAACTCTTCACTATCACCCTCATGTTGCCAGCAAAATTGTGCATGCGTGTTGTGTACTTCACAACATAGCACTGCACGCTAGAATCCCGCCACCAACTGATATGGCAGAACAACATGGTGATGATGATGAAAATTTCGGTGTACAAGCAGGCCCCTCTGTTCCTAGCAGCCAAGACGACTTGGTGCGTGGCAGGGCAATGCTTGCGGGCCTAATAAATAGGATGTAATGTTACTTTTTTATGGAGAAAATAATAAGCTGTAAATTGTAGATAGGACATAATTTTTATTTAACATTTTAAATTCTTTTTCATATATAAGTAAGTAATTAAAATTACACATACAACAACATACTTACTATATGTAATGTAAATATTAACATAATTTATCTAATATTTTTTTCAACACAGGTACAGTACAGTCATAATATTAACTTCCTCGCATTATATGATTCTTATTAATTGTAGGTACATAACTCATAATATTAATTATATATTTTGTCAAATTAAGATAATAACAACAACCTAGTAATGTGATATTAACATTATTTAATTAACCTTTTACACAAACAAAGCTGTCAGTGCACATTAACTTATAAAATGATGTAAATGTAACATGGTTATGGTTGTGGACGTAGTAATAGTATTATTTGGTTCTGTGGTGAATATAGTTAGGCACAAAATTATAATTTATACTCTTGACTGTACATAGTCCGGTCAAATTAGACCAAAAAATAAGAGTGAAGGTACATTACTTCGCAAGAAGCTGAAATTTGGTGAAATTGTTCAAAACATGATTATAAATGAAATTTAAAAAGTCCTCATCCATCCGGTACATGGAAAAAAATACTCGAAGTCAAAGGTAAAAAAATGGGTATTTCGCGATTTCAGCAAAACAATAAGTGATCACGCACAATTGTGATGACCACATCTACTGTGTTCCACAGTTTATTGAATCGAAGGTTTCTCATGCAAAATTAAGTAAATTAAAACTAGTCCTACCTTATGGTAAGGGATACTGTCCGTAATCCAGGGGGGCTGAACGTTGTCTCGCCGGCGCGCGCGCGGGCAAAACGATCTCCACACAACCCCCGATGGGATACTCTTACAGCTAACACTCTTATACTACACAATGCCCTAATAGGCTGCTAAAACTTCCCGGCGCTTTTCAAAGCGAACACACACGGGTTACAAGTCCGTACCCCGACCGGAGCCCTAGTAGGTGCAAAACGAAATCTCGGTCCCAATATGGGTAGGTAACTTGCGCGGCACGTCGCTACAGAAACACACGAACTTGTCTCACGGCTGCTTACGGCCAACTGATCTGCACGCGGCCCGAGCGCATTGCGTGTCGCCCGTGACCTTGACAATGACAACGCACCGCTCGCAGCGCGGCGCGAACATCCCCCCGTCCCGGACAGTAGCAAACTGTCCGCCAACTCAATCTAAGGGCAGGCGAGAGAGGGTAGCGATCGCTCGCTTCAAAACAGAGTCCCCCACCAGGACCTCGGCAAACCTGGGCACACCATCCGACCCCGGATGAAGCTGAACAATGCGTCCTAAACGCCAGCGGAGGGGCGGCAGGTTTGGATCCTTTACCAACACGAGGTCTCCAGTCTTGGGTGGGGTCGTCCTATCCGACCACTTAACGCGTTGCTGCAAAATGTGCAAATACTCCAGATGCCAACGGCGCCAAAAACTCTGCGTAAGCTGCTGGAGCAATTCAAATCGCGAGAGCCGTCCGGAGGGCACTTCGGAATAAGGATATTCCGGCAAGGCGTTAAGCGGTCTGCCAATCAAAAAATGGCCCGGCGTAAGGGCCTCTAAATCATTCGCGTCCGAAGACAACGGACACAACGGACGCGAGTTGAGGACCGCCTCAACCTTACAAAATACGGTCGCGAGTTCCTCAAACGTGAGGACCGTCTCCCCAATAACGCGACGAAGGTGAGTTTTAGCGGCCTTTACAGTTGCTTCAAAAATCCCTCCCCAGTGGGGGCAGGATGGCGGGGAGTACTGCCATCGTACCCCTCTGCGAGAGAGTGTGGATCCGATCTCAAAATTATTCCTATCCAAAAATTCACAAACTTCCTTTAAATACCTATCGGTGCCCTTGAAATTGGTTCCACAATCGGACCTGATTAACGACGGCATTCCGCGGCGAGACACAAAACGATTCAACGTGGCTACAAAGGCTTCTGTGGTGAGGGCACTAACCACCTCCAGGTGGACCGCTTTAGTGGCCAAACAAACAAATACACACAAGTAAGCCTTTTCCGTTCTAGCATTACGAAGCCGCGATGTCTTAACGGTAAATGGCCCCGCAAAATCCGTTCCAACTCCTGAGAAGGGCATCGATTCGTTCACTCGATCGGCAGGCAAATCACCCATCTGGGGCTGCATCGTATCGGCGCGCAAACGATAACACGGGAGACAACGAAAAATAACGGATCGGATTATTCTCCGCGCTGACAAAATCCAGAACTCTCGTTGGAGGAGCGCGGTCAAAGCATTACAACCGGCATGAGCATTCTTAACATGTCGGTCTGTAATCAACAGTCTAACTAACGGTCCATCCTTGGGGAGCAACAAAGGGTGGCGTGATCCGTACGGCAGGTTGGCATGTCTGAGCCTACCTCCGACACGCAGCAATCCGGTACTGTCCAAGAAGGGATTCAACCGCACCAAGGGTCCCTTCAACTTGGGCTTACTTGAGCGCAGGGCTTTCAGCTCCGGTTCAAACTCTCGCTGTTGCGTCACTCGCAACCAATGCAAAAGAGCGTCTTGCCGCTCTTGTGGGGCGAGGACCGGAGACAACAATTTCTCCTGAGGCTGGCGACAATTTCGCACAAAGCGCCTCATCCAAGCAGTCACGCCGAGCAACTTATCAAGAGAACTGTAGCGGTCTAACAAAAACTCCATCTGCGGAGCCGCCACCGTCTCCACGGCGTGAACACGCATGCCTAGGTCTGGGACTCTGGCCACAGCCGGGGTGGCAGGCCATGAGCGCTCAGGCCGTAACAACCATGATGGACTCCACCATAGGTGGTGGTCCACTAACTCAGGCGCCTCGCAGCCGCGGGAGGCACAATCTGCGGGGTTCAATTCGCCCGGTACGTGGCGCCAAATCAACGGGGCCTTTGAAGTCTGAATTTGTGAGACCCGGTTGGCCACAAAAACCTCAAGGGTGTGGACTGAACTCTTCAGCCAACAAAGGACGACCTGGCTGTCAGACCACGCAAATATCGACTCCAAGTCGACACCGTTTCCCAAGGTGTCGGCAACATGATTGAGTAGCCGTACTAAGAGAGTGGCGCCGGACAACTCCAACTTCGGAATGGTTAGCCTAGTCCGAAGGGGGGCGACCTTACTCTTGGCCGTAACTAAGTGTACGGCGACAACGCCTGCTGCATCCACCGTTCGGATGTAAACGGCTGCCGCGTATCCGCTTTCGGACGCGTCACAAAAGCCGTGCAGGGAGGCTCTAAACTTTCCCGAAGGCAGCATTTGCCTCGGTATACAAACCCGATTGACGTCGGGTAGGGATGACACGAACCTCACCCACTCTCGTAGGAGGCTACCAGAGAGGGGCTCATCCCATGACAATTCCGCAGCCCAGAGCTCCTGTAGGAAGCACTTCATCGAAAACACTACAGGGCTGAGCCAACCGTTCGGATCAAAGGTACGGGCTACAGTAGACAGCACCGTGCGTTTAGTCCAGACCTTTGGGTCTGGCAGTTCCAATCTATATGTGAACAAATCCGGGACTGGTCGATACTGGACTCCCAAAACAGACAGCATGTCTGGAGTCTCCGGATTTTCAAAGAGGAGCGGCTCTTGCTGGTGGTCCTTAGGCAAATCTGCCAAGAGGTCCGGTGAGTTAGACAGCCACTTCCGCAACTCATAGCCACCAGCCCTCAAGAGCGCAATCAGCTCATCACGTAAGACGAGAGCCTCATCTAAGCTCGAGGCCCCCGTGCAGATATCGTCGACAAATAAGGCCCCCCCCTCAATAAGAGCAGATGCCCGGGGATAGCGTAGCCGTTCGCGCTCTGCGAGCTCCAAAAGCGAACGGATCGCCACAAAGGGGCTCGACCGCAAACCATAAGTGTTGGTGTTCAGCTCGTAAGCCAACATCGGATCCTGGGGATCCTCACGCCAAAGGATGAGCTGGTATCGTCTATCCTCCGGGTGAATCACGGTCTGTCTGAACATCATGCGGATATCGGCCACAAAGACGACAGCGTGCCGGCGGAAGTTGGTCAAAACATCACAGACATCGTGATGCAACTTCGGCCCCGCATGCAGACACTGATTCAACGACACTCCGGTTGACGTGGGCGCTGAACCATCAAAGACCACGCGGATCTTCCCATTGGAAGTCTTCAAAACAGCGTGGTGTGGCAGGAAGTAATGTTCCACATTACGCCAGTCCAACTGCGAGATGGACATGTGCCCAAGGTCCAAATACTCCCGCATGAAGTCTATATACTTCTCCTTGAATGCGGGATCCCTGGCCATCCTACGCTCCATGGACAACAATCTCTTCTCGGCCATCGGTCGGGAGCTCCCTAAAGGAGGGCGAACCGCCAAGAAGGGCAAGCGGGTAATCAAGCGACCCGAGAGGAGGCGCCCAGTGTTGTTCTGGTAGAACAATTCGCACTCCTCCGCTAACGGATCCAACCGCTTGGCAGTGGGAGGTTCCTCCACCTCCCAAAACTTTTGGAGAACGTCGGACAAAGTAGAACCGACAATGGTCTGGCGGTCTACCGACGGGGTCTCTGGTGTCTGTGGTACCTTTCCCATCACCACATGACCCAGCGACGAGGACAAGGCGACAAGATCGGCTGTCTGCAAAACTCGCTTGCTTCCATACAATACACGACCGAGGACATCCGCACCAATCAACAAGTGTATTGGGCCCGGTCGGTGGAAGGAAGGATCAGCCAAAGCCAGTCCAGACGTCAGCTCAATCGTGGATGGCGGCACTCGCACTTGCGGGAGTGGTCCAACCACCTTATCAAAAACTATCGCCGAAGCACCGATCTTCGGCCTTGGCGTGAAGTGGGGGGAGAAGGAGAACTCAACTCGACCAATCGGATCAGGGATCCGCGAGTCTCCCACCCCCCGTACCGCTTCGTGATGCGGCACAAGCAAAAGACCCAGCTGTCGGACAAGCCACCTGGACATTATGCACCCCTGGGCACCTGAGTCCAAAAGGGCACGCACCGTGACAACATTGCCCTTAGGTCCCCAAACATTCACGGAGGCTGTTGGCAACAGCACAAGCTCCGGAGGGGTGGTTGGGTCCGACAGGGGCGCCATTAAAAATTTTGGGGGGGTACTTGTCCCCCTCGCGCCTGAGTCGGCGCGCCAAATGTGGGACGCTCGTACCGGGCGAGCGGGTCCCAATCGGGTACATACTGGCCCCGACCAACAGCACTCCTAGGTGCAGGGTAATACCCGTGTGGGGCGTGCCTCGGTACATAGTACCCCAATCGAGGCCTCTCCATTAGGGGGGGGGAGTAGCAAATAGGGCCCGTGCCCATCGCCACCGTGGCGTACTCTTGTGGTACCCCCCTACCCCCGCCCGTGGGGGGGGCGTCTCTCCTATAGTTCCCCCTCTCCGGGGGGGACTGAACGGGGGGGCTAAGCCCCGCCGAATCTCTAGGGGACCGGTTCCGGGCTGCCGGGCCCCCGCCCGTGCGCGAGGAATTCGAACCCCGGTCGCTCCCGGCGTCCTTGCGGTCCAAACAAAGGAGGGGGTGATGCCTCCCTCCGCAAAGACGACAATCCTCGGTCTGGGGACACGCCGACTGCATGTGTCCCCCCAAACACCTATAGCACCATTGGCGCTGTCTTGCAACGGCCCTCCGTCCCTCTGGGCGGAGGCCTCTAAATTTGGCACATTCGTGCACCATGTGCCTATCTCCCCTGCAATACCTGCACCGCTCACTCGGTGCGGGGGGAGGGGACTGCTGGAAGGCAGCATAGCGATTGGTCGGGCGACGGGGCTGTTCCCTCGCCGCCACCATACGACCAACACCTGGAACCGGGGCAGGCTCCAGGTGGTCCGTCACCCTACATTCGTCCTCCAAAAAACGAAGGAGGTCCGCGAAGGGCGGGAGATACGAGGCGCTGTCGCCTCCGTACCTCTGCTCGAAACGCCCCTTCATTTCAGCGGGCAATTTGGCGAGGACTATGTGCAGCAGTACAAAGGACCACTGATCCACCGGCAGGTCCAATCGCCTTAGGGAGTTGACCGCTGACAGTAGCGGGTTCAGCAACTCCCTCCGTAACAGGTGTACCCGCGTGATTCGCGGGAGGGCCAAAATCGTGGCCACGTGGGTGTCCGCCAGTAACCGGACATTCTGGTACCTGCTAACCAGAAGCTGGCGAGCCACCTGGTAGTTGTCGTCACTGATGAGCAGGTGCTGGATTACCGCGCTGGCCTCTCCTCGCAGGGAGGAGCGCAAATAGGCCAACTTCTCGCTAGGGGATAAGTCCCGTCGTGAATCCACCAAACTGTCAAACAAATTAATGTAGCCCATCCAGGCTGACAGATCCCCATTAAAAGTGGGAATCTCCAGCGTAGGTAATCGGCCTAGCAACGCCGTCGGGGTAGGTTTGACCTCCCCGCTCAAAACCGGCTCCCCCTTCCGAACAGCCAGGGCCCTCTCAGCCGCCTCCGTGAACTGGTCAGCCAGCTCATAGGCCTGGGCTACATCCTGCTCCAGCTGTTCCGACACGGCATCATCAGCTGGGGGGTTCTCTAAATAATACGCGCGACACTCCATGGCGTGGCGCTCCAGGTCTTGCAGCCGAGCTGCCAGCCCGCCATACCGAGCTAGCAACGCACCTACCCGGTCGGCTCGGTCTATTAATGTGACCGCACAAGCAAGCCAACGCAAAACTCCTTGGATGCCGGCCCTGGATACGGCGAGCGGATTCGTAGGAGCCATTTATAATCCGTTTTATAAACAAAGCAAACAAAGAAATATAAAAGTGGTAAACATCAACAAAAAAAACAATAGAAATAGGTCGCGTCACGATAATATAAAACACAATTAAAATTCGGACGACATACACGGACCCTACTATTTTCATAAATTATTAACAACTTACCAATTTCAAGGGCTAACAATATAACGGTATAAACAAAACGTATAGGATTAACGGTATGGCATACCTCGCAAATCAACTACTAAACCGTTATCAACAAACGAAAACAAAACTATTTTTAATAATAATACTCGTAATTTAATACTATTAATAATTAAAACTAGTTCCACTTTTTTAACTAGGCAAGCGGACTCGGAACAAACACTAGTATGTGGTACTAATAAACAACACTTTCGAACGAAACTATTCGTCAAATAAATCCGGACACACAAAAAAAAATATACACATCTAGGCGAGTAAACTCGTATCAAATCACTAGTATGTGACAACAATTATATAAGTGTCTATCTATTATCGGATCCACCAAGTGAGAAACATTCGCTTCGAGAATTTACTAGAACAATTTCTTAGTACTTCTCGTCTCGGATCGGATCGGATCGGGAATCGGATCGGATCGGGAATCGGATCGGAAATACCCTTTTTAACAAAAAAAAAATAATTTTATTTTTACTATGAAATTTTATGTAGTTAATTTTAATATTAAAATTAATTATATCAACTAAGCTCTGCTACCAAAAATATGATCACGCACAATTGTGATGACCACATCTACTGTGTTCCACAGTTTATTGAATCGAAGGTTTCTCATGCAAAATTAAGTAAATTAAAACTAGTCCTACCTTATGGTAAGGGATACTGTCCGTAATCCAGGGGGGCTGAACGTTGTCTCGCCGGCGCGCGCCTGGCCAAGTAGGTGCAAAACGAAATCTCGGTCCCAATATGGGTAGGTAACTTGCGCGGCACGTCGCTACAGAAACACACGAACTTGTCTCACGGCTGCTTACGGCCAACTGATCTGCACGCGGCCCGAGCGCATTGCGTGTCGCCCGTGACCTTGACAATGACAACGCACCGCTCGCAGCGCGGCGCGAACAATAAGTTTTATTATAAAAGTAGCTCAGACAAAAATTGTAGACCGTGTAATTATCTACAAAAATGCACCAATACTTTTTCCCTAAGAGCCACCGTTTTTCAAATATAACGATTCAAAAAGTTGGAATAGTTGTAATCAATCATGTGCATCATATGCACGTTTCCACGTCACCTATGAGGTAGCGCGTTTTTTTAACGTCGTTTCCCCGGTGGGCCTACTTCACGGGTATGTTGTGATTCTAAACGATTACATTATAGCAGACTAGCTGTCTGCCCGCGGCTTCGCCCGCTTGGACTACACAGTTATCCCGCGGGAATGTGATATTTTTCCGGGATGAAAAGTAGCCGATGTTCCTCTCCAGACTACACAGTATCTGTGTCCCAAATTTCAGCCAAATCCGTTCAGCCGTTTTGGCGTGATTGAGTAACACACATCCAAACATCTAAAGTTTGCATATGATGACGATTACACACTAACCAAATCCTCCAAATACTCCAAATTTTTGAATCGGTATATCTCCGAAACGGTGGCTCTTAGGAAAAAGGATTGAGCCATTTTTTATAGATAATTACATGATTTACAATTTCGTCTTTGATAATTTTACGATAAAACTTACCGTTTTGCTGAAAAGACGCGAATTTGACATTAAAATTTGACCTCGAATATTTTTTTTCCACGCTGTCTGAGGACTTGGAAAAAAAATATTCGATGAGGACTTTTTAAATTTTATTTATAATTATGTTTTGAACAATTTCACCAACTTTCAGCTTCTTGCGAATTAATGTATCCTCGGATGTCTAAATTAACCGGACTAACATACAAATTGAAGTATTATTAGTAATAATTTTAAACGGCATGTAGCATGAATTGTGTTTTCTCTAATTTTTATATTGTTTGTTAGTTATTTCGACTGTTTATCTTAAAATATATTTAGATATCCAAGAACAATCCGTTTCACTTAATCATGCCACTATAAAAAGACAGATTTTAAACAAATTTTTTTTTTTATTATATTGATTTTATCATTCGCAATGCTTTTATTAAGTACCTATATAAAAAAATAACATTTTATTTTAGAAAAAATTCAACGTGTCCGATGTTCAGCCAGGAAACCCGCGACCCTTGGAAAACTGGTTCAGTGCTCTAACCACTGAGCTACCGAGCCACCTAGTGGAACGCCGAATTTACTTTTCGCTGTGACTTGGCTCGACATGTTGATTTTTTTCTAGTACTTATAAAATGTTATATTTATCATTCTAAATTATTAATAGTTGGCTTACTACCTAACATGTACCCAGCCCAACCACATGACCAAGTGGCTTGCACATTGGTTTTCATAGAAAATTTGAGGTACCTACTCACTGGTTTTGGAATTTGATTTTAATTTGATGTCGCAAACAAACTTTCTACTACTACTTCCTATCCCGTGTCTGTATCTGTGTCATCTGGCGTACTTCGACGCGTGTCATAAACACAAGTGTGGACGTCTCCTTGACACGCGGACAATTGCGAAATCCTTTGATAAAAACCGACTCTCGATGGATCGGCTCGTAACACGTAACATCGATGCGTAACAGCACACAGACCAGCGTCCACACTGCACCTTCGTAACTCCGTACATTGTCCGTACATTTATCTGTGTCAAGCAGTTTCTTCGAGTGTTCGGAATGGATTTGAAGCTTGTAACATGTACGCGAACTTGTTCGCGTGTCAAAAGACGTCCACATTATCCGTTCTGACACGCGTGTCTGACACGGTACGGGGTAATGTTCGGCGAAATGTTACAAGTCTGGACGCAGCTTTACGGTGAGAAAATAGGGGAAGAGGGGGTAAGTGGGGGTAGGGTAGGGTAAAGGTAGGGTAGGGTATAGGTAGGGTATAGGTAGGGTAAGGTAGGGGTAGGGGTAGGGTAGGGGTAGGGTTAGGGTAGGGTAGGGGTAGGGGTAGGGTAGAGGTAGGGGTAGGGGTAGGGTAGGGTAGGGGTAGGGGTAGGGTAGGGTAGGGGTAGGGTAGGGTAGGGTTAGGGGTAGGGGTAGGGTAGGGTAGAGGTAGGGGTAGGGGAAGTGGTAGGGGTAGGGGTAGGGGTAGGGGTAGGGGTAGGGGTAGGGGTAGGGTAGGGTAGGGGTAGGGTAGGGTAGGGTAGGGGTAGGGGTAGGGTAGGGGTAGTGTTCACGCCGCGCGTGATTCATTCATTCACGTTCATTCGTGGGTTCGGCGCTAACCGCCGTCCGCGCGACATCGCGACCAGTACGCCGTATGCCGCCGTGAGGCGAGTTTGTGTGTTTCGGTAGCGACGTGCCGCGCCAGTTACCTACCCGTATTGTGACCGTGATTTCGTTTTGCACCTACTAGGGCTCCGGTCGGGGTACG
The DNA here is from genome assembly GCA_949710035.1 of Crambus lathoniellus. Classification (NCBI taxonomy): domain Eukaryota; kingdom Metazoa; phylum Arthropoda; class Insecta; order Lepidoptera; family Crambidae; genus Crambus; species Crambus lathoniellus. Next base: position 10,527,784 of record OX453315.1, read on the forward strand.
GACTTGTGACACGTGTGTGTTCGCTTTGAAAAGCGCCGGGAAGTTTTAGCTGTCTATTAGGGCATTGTGTAGTTATAAGAGTGTTAGCTGTAAGAGTTTCCCATCGGGGGTCAGGTTAGGAAGACCTACTTGTCAGGCGCGCGCGCCGGCGAGACAGCGACCCGCCCCCCTGGATTACGGACAGTATCTCCTACCATAAGGTAGGACTAGTTTTAATTTACTTAATTTTGCATGAGAAACCTCCGTTTCAATAAACTGTGGAACACAGTCGATGGTCACCACAATCGTGCGTGATCATATTTTTGGTAGCAGAGCTTAGTTGATATAATTAATTTTCATATTAAAATTAACTACATAAAATTTCATAGTAAAAATAAAAAGCGTACCTAAAAAGCGTACCTAAAAATTATTTTTTTTTGTTGAAATCTCGAGGGTATTCCGAGACGATTGAAGTACTAAGAAATTGTTCTAGTAAATTCTCGAAGCGAATGTTTCTCACTTGGTGGATCCGATAATAGATAGACACTTATATAATTGTTGTCACATACTAGTGATTTGATACGAGTTTACTCGCCTAGATGTGTATATTTTTTTTTGTGTGTCCGGATTTATTTGACGAATAGTTTCGTTCGAAAGTGTTGTTTATTAGTACCACATACTAGTGTTTGTTCCGAGTCCGCTTGCCTAGTTAAAAAAAGTGGAACTAGTTTTAATTATTAGTAGTATTAAATTACGAGTATTATTATTAAAAATAGTTTTGTTTTTGTTTGTTGATAACGGTTTAGTAGTTGATTTGCGAGGTATGCCATACCGTTAATCCTATACGTTTTGTTTATACCGTTATATTGTTAGCCCATGAAATTGGTAAGTTGCTAATAATTTATGAAAATAGTAGGGTCCGTGTATGTCGTCCGAATTTTAATTGTGTTTTATATTATCGTGACGCGACCTATTTCTATTGCTTTTTTTGTTGATGTTTACCACCTTTATATTTCTTTGTTTGCTTTGTTTATTAAACGGATTATAAATGGCTCCTACGAATCCGACCGCCGTATCCAGGGCTGGCATCCAAGGAGTTTTGCGTTGGCTTGCTTGTGCGGTCACATTAATAGACCGAGCCGACCGGGTAGGCGCGTTGCTAGCTCGGTATGGCGGGCTGGCAGCTCGGCTGCAAGACCTGGAGCGCCACGCCATGGAGTGTCGCGCGTATTATTTAGAGAACCCCCCAGCTGATGATGCCGTGTCGGAACAGCTGGAGCAGGATGTAGCCCAGGCCTATGAGCTGGCTGACCAGTTCACGGAGGCGGCTGAGAGGGCCCTGGCTGTTCGGAAGGGGGAGCCGGTTTTGAGCGGGGAGGTCAAACCTACCCCGACGGCGTTGCTAGGCCGATTGCCTACCTTGGAGATTCCCACCTTTAATGGGGATCTGTCAGCCTGGATGGGCTTCATTAATTTGTTTGACAGTTTGGTGGATTCACGACGGGACTTATCCCCTAGCGAGAAGTTGGCCTATTTGCGCTCCTCCCTGCGAGGAGAGGCCAGCGCGGTAATCCAGCACCTGCTCATCAGCGACGACAACTACCAGGTGGCTCGCCAGCTTCTGGTTAGCAGGTACCAGAATGTCCGGTTACTGGCGGACACCCACGTGGCCACGATTTTGGCCCTCCCGCGAATCACGCGGGTACACCTGTTACGGAGGGAGTTGCTGAACCCGCTACTGTCAGCGGTCAACTCCCTAAGGCGATTGGACCTGCCGGTGGATCAGTGGTCCTTTGTACTGCTGCACATAGTCCTCGCCAAATTGCCCGCTGAAATGAAGGGGCGTTTCGAGCAGAGGTACGGAGGCGACAGCGCCTCGTATCTCCCGCCCTTCGCGGACCTCCTTCGTTTTTTGGAGGACGAATGTAGGGTGACGGACCGGTTCCAGGTGTTGGTCGTATGGTGGCGGCGAGGGAACAGCCCCGTCGCCCGACCAATCGCTATGCTGCCTTCCAGCAGTCCCCTCCCCCCGCACCGAGTGAGCGGTGCAGGTATTGCAGGGGAGATAGGCATGTGGTGCACGAATGTGCCAAATTTAGAGGCCTCCGCCCAGAGGGACGGAGGGCCGTTGCGAAACAGCGCCAATGGTGCTATAGGTGTTTGGGGGGACACATGCAGTCGGCGTGTCCCCAGACCGAGGATTGTCGTCTTTGCGGAGGGAGGCATCACCCCCTCCTTTGTTTGGACCGCAAGGACGCCGGGAGCGACCGGGGTTCGAATTTCTCGCGCACGGGCGGGGGCCCGGCAGCCCGGAACCGGTCCCCTAGAGATTCGGCGGGGCTTAGCCCCCCCGTTCAGTCCCCTCCGGAGAGGGGGAACTATAGGAGAGACGCCCCCGCCACGGGCGGGGGTAGGGGGGTACCACAAGAGTACGCCACGGTGGCGATGGGCACGGGCCCCATTTGCTACTCCCCCCCCCCTAATGGAGAGGCCTCGATTGGGGTACTATGTACCGAGGCACGCCCCACACGGGTATTACCCTGCACCTAGGAGTGCTGTTGGTCGGGGCCAGTATGTACCCGATTGGGACCCGCTCGCCCGGTACGAGCGTCCCACATTTGGCGCGCCGACTCAGGCGCGAGGGGGACAAGTACCCCCCCAAAATTTTTAATGGCGCCCCTGTCGGACCCAACCACCCCTCCGGAGCTTGTGCTGTTGCCAACAGCCTCCGTGAATGTTTGGGGACCTAAGGGCAATGTTGTCACGGTGCGTGCCCTTTTGGACTAAGGTGCCCAGGGGTGCATAATGTCCAGGTGGCTTGTCCGACAGCTGGGTCTTTTGCTTGTGCCGCATCACGAAGCGGTACGGGGGGTGGGAGACTCGCGGATCCCTGATCCGATTGGTCGAGTTGAGTTCTCCTTCTCCCCCCACTTCACGCCAAGGCCGAAGATCGGTGCTTCGGCGATAGTTTTTGATAAGGTGGTTGGACCACTCCCGCAAGTGCGAGTGCCGCCATCCACGATTGAGCTGACGTCTGGACTGGCTTTGGCTGATCCTTCCTTCCACCGACCGGGCCCAATACACTTGTTGATTGGTGCGGATGTCCTCGGTCGTGTACTGTGTGGAAGCAAGCGAGTTTTGCAGACAGCCGATCTTGTCGCCTTGTCCTCGTCGCTGGGTCATGTGGTGATGGGAAAGGTACCACAGACACCAGAGACCCCGTCGGTAGACCGCCAGACCATTGTCGGTTCTACTTTGTCCGACGTTCTCCAAAAGTTTTGGGAGGTGGAGGAACCTCCCACTGCCAAGCGGTTGGATCCGTTAGCGGAGGAGTGCGAATTGTTCTACCAGAACAACACTGGGCGCCTCCTCTTGGGTCGCTTGATTACCCGCTTGCCCTTCTTGGCGGTTCGCCCTCCTTTAGGGAGCTCCCGACCGATGGCCGAGAAGAGATTGTTGTCCATGGAGCGTAGGATGGCCAGGGATCCCGCATTCAAGGAGAAGTATATAGACTTCATGCGGGAGTATTTGGACCTTGGGCACATGTCCATCTCGCAGTTGGACTGGCGTAATGTGGAACATTACTTCCTGCCACACCACGCTGTTTTGAAGACTTCCAATGGGAAGATCCGCGTGGTCTTTGATGGTTCAGCGCCCACGTCAACCGGAGTGTCGTTGAATCAGTGTCTGCATGCGGGGCCGAAGTTGCATCACGATGTCTGTGATGTTTTGACCAACTTCCGCCGGCACGCTGTCGTCTTTGTGGCCGATATCCGCATGATGTTCAGACAGACCGTGATTCACCCGGAGGATAGACGATACCAGCTCATCCTTTGGCGTGAGGATCCCCAGGATCCGATGTTGGCTTACGAGCTGAACACCAACACTTATGGTTTGCGGTCGAGCCCCTTTGTGGCGATCCGTTCGCTTTTGGAGCTCGCAGAGCGCGAACGGCTACGCTATCCCCGGGCATCTGCTCTTATTGAGGGGGGGGCCTTATTTGTCGACGATATCTGCACGGGGGCCTCGAGCTTAGATGAGGCTCTCGTCTTACGTGATGAGCTGATTGCGCTCTTGAGGGCTGGTGGCTATGAGTTGCGGAAGTGGCTGTCTAACTCACCGGACCTATTGGCAGATTTGCCTAAGGACCACCAGCAAGAGCCGCTCCTCTTTGAAAATCCGGAGACTCCAGACATGCTGTCTGTTTTGGGAGTCCAGTATCGACCAGTCCCGGATTTGTTCACATATAGATTGGAACTGCCAGACCCAAAGGTCTGGACTAAACGCACGGTGCTGTCCACTGTAGCCCGTACCTTTGATCCGAACGGTTGGCTCAGCCCTGTAGTGTTTTCGATGAAGTGCTTCCTACAGGAGCTCTGGGCTGCGGAATTGTCATGGGATGAGCCCCTCTCTGGTAGCCTCCTACGAGAGTGGGTGAGGTTCGTGTCATCCCTACCCGACGTCAATCGGGTTTGTATACCGAGGCAAATGCTGCCTTCGGGAAAGTTTAAAGCCTCCCTGCACGGCTTTTGTGACGCGTCCGAAAGCGGATACGCGGCAGCCGTTTACATCCGAACGGTGGATGCAGCAGGCGTTGTCGCCGTACACTTAGTTACGGCCAAGAGTAAGGTCGCCCCCCTTCGGACTAGGCTAACCATTCCGAAGTTGGAGTTGTCCGGCGCCACTCTCTTAGTACGGCTACTCAATCATGTTGCCGACACCTTGGGAAACGGTGTCGACTTGGAGTCGATATTTGCGTGGTCTGACAGCCAGGTCGTCCTTTGTTGGCTGAAGAGTTCCGTCCACACCCTTGAGGTTTTTGTGGCCAACCGGGTCTCACAAATTCAGACTTCAAAGGCCCCGTTGATTTGGCGCCACGTACCGGGCGAATTGAACCCCGCAGATTGTGCCTCCCGCGGCTGCGAGGCGCCTGAGTTAGTGGACCACCACCTATGGTGGAGTCCATCATGGTTGTTACGGCCTGAGCGCTCATGGCCTGCCACCCCGGCTGTGGCCAGAGTCCCAGACCTAGGCATGCGTGTTCACGCCGTGGAGACGGTGGCGGCTCCGCAGATGGAGTTTTTGCTAGACCGCTACAGTTCTCTTGATAAGTTGCTCGGCGTGACTGCTTGGATGAGGCGCTTTGTGCGAAATTGTCGCCAGCCTCAGGAGAAATCGTTGTCTCCGGTCCTCGCCCCACAAGAGCGGCAAGACGCCCTGTTGCATTGGTTGCGAGTGACGCAACAGCGAGAGTTTGAACCGGAGCTGAAAGCCCTGCGCTCAAGTAAGTCCAAGTTGAAGGGACCCTTGGTGCGGTTGAATCCCTTCTTGGACAGTACCGGATTGCTGCGTGTCGGAGGTAGGCTCAGACATGCCAACCTGCCGTACGGATCACGCCACCCTTTGTTGCTCCCCAAGGATGGACCGTTAGTTAGACTGTTGATTACAGACCGACATGTAAAGAATGCGCATGCCGGTTGTAATGCTTTGACCGCGCTCCTCCAACGAGAGTTCTGGATTTTGTCAGCGCGGAGAATAATCCGATCCGTTATTTTTCGTTGTCTCCCGTGTTATCGTTTGCGCGCCGATACGATGCAGCCCCAGATGGGTGATTTGCCTGCCGATCGAGTGAACGAATCGATGCCCTTCTCAGGAGTTGGAACGGATTTTGCGGGGCCATTTACCGTTAAGACATCGCGGCTTCGTAATGCTAGAACGGAAAAGGCTTACTTGTGTGTATTTGTTTGTTTGGCCACTAAAGCGGTCCACCTGGAGGTGGTTAGTGCCCTTACCACAGAAGCCTTTGTAGCCACGTTGAATCGTTTTGTGTCTCGCCGCGGAATGCCGTCGTTAATCAGGTCCGATTGTGGAACCAATTTCAAGGGCACCGATAGGTATTTAAAGGAAGTTTGTGAATTTTTGGATAGGAATAATTTTGAGATCGGATCCACACTCTCTCGCAGAGGGGTACGATGGCAGTACTCCCCGCCATCCTGCCCCCACTGGGGAGGGATTTTTGAAGCAACTGTAAAGGCCGCTAAAACTCACCTTCGTCGCGTTATTGGGGAGACGGTCCTCACGTTTGAGGAACTCGCGACCGTATTTTGTAAGGTTGAGGCGGTCCTCAACTCGCGTCCGTTGTGTCCGTTGTCTTCGGACGCGAATGATTTAGAGGCCCTTACGCCGGGCCATTTTTTGATTGGCAGACCGCTTAACGCCTTGCCGGAATATCCTTATTCCGAAGTGCCCTCCGGACGGCTCTCGCGATTTGAATTGCTCCAGCAGCTTACGCAGAGTTTTTGGCGCCGTTGGCATCTGGAGTATTTGCACATTTTGCAGCAACGCGTTAAGTGGTCGGATAGGACGACCCCACCCAAGACTGGAGACCTCGTGTTGGTAAAGGATCCAAACCTGCCGCCCCTCCGCTGGCGTTTAGGACGCATTGTTCAGCTTCATCCGGGGTCGGATGGTGTGCCCAGGTTTGCCGAGGTCCTGGTGGGGGACTCTGTTTTGAAGCGAGCGATCGCTACCCTCTCTCGCCTGCCCTTAGATTGAGTTGGCGGACAGTTTGCTACTGTCCGGGACGGGGGGATGTTCACGCCGCGCGTGATTCATTCATTCACGTTCATTCGTGGGTTCGGCGCCAACCGCCGTCCGCGCGACATCGCGACCAGTACGCCGTATGCCGCCGTGAGGCGAGTTTGTGTGTTTCGGTAGCGACGTGCCGCGCCAGTTACCTACCCGTATTGTGACCGTGATTTCGTTTTGCACCTACTAGGGCTCCGGTCGGGGTACGGACTTGTGACCCGTGTGTGTTCGCTTTGAAAAGCGCCGGGAAGTTTTAGCTGTCTATTAGGGCATTGTGTAGTTATAAGAGTGTTAGCTGTAAGAGTTTCCCATCGTGGGTCAGGTTAGGGAGACCTACTTGTCAGGCGCGCGCGCCGGCGAGACAGCGACCCGCCCCCCTGGATTACGGACAGTATCTCCTACCATAAGGTAGGACTAGTTTTAATTTACTTAATTTTGCATGAGAAACCTCCGTTTCAATAAACTGTGGAACACAGTCGATGGTCACCACAATCGTGCGTGATCAGGTAGAGTAGGGTAGGGTGGAGTAGGGGGTAGTGCCACGGGTAACGAAGTCGCGCTGGGTCAGCTAGTAGTTTAATAGTTAATAGTATAAGATATATAGACTGTGGTATAAGGTAGTTTGAGGCTGTATAGGTACGTACCTAACATCATGCTAAACTCCGTGGCTGGGGACATTGTGTAGGTACTACCGCGACCACTGTATTACAACTATGATCAATTCTTAAGGAAGGTTAATGGGCTATAACATCATGCACCGATTCCTAACCTAAAGGCAGAAGTCACGGTCGGCAGCCAGTATGGGATAAAGTCAAATCGTTCCCCATTATAGAATAAAAAGGGAATAATGACAAGACACGCATCCCTCAGCGGCGGCGGCGACAAGGGCGCCGGGCAGCATGATTGATCGTGGCTGGGGACAAGTGCGCTACTTGTCCACCGCGCGACCACTGTATTACGACAATCCAATTATCCCTAATGGACGAACTCCCAGCGCACCCAGAGCGGAGCGCCGGCAAATTCGGAAAATTGTTAAACAATTTGTCGTACCCTCTTTATTAAAAGCGACCGACGTTATGAAAAGGTATTGGCAATCAAGCGGGAGTATACTAATACTAACTACACCAGATACATACTACTAATCCAGGGTCGTATCGGAACTCTGTGAAGTCAATGAGACTTACTGATTCAAACAATAATTAACACGGTCTTAAATTAACTTGGCCTAAAACAGAGCAGTGGCTGGGCAATAGCCAAAGGTTGCTGAAATAAAATTGTGATGCAAAACTTTAAATTCTATACTTACTTAAGATAAGAAGTAACTCCTATGAGCCTGCATTATTATAATGACTTATTTGTTTATTCATTTCCTGAAAACAAGCTACCACCATAGATGCTTAACTGAAGACCTACCAATTCGGTGTCACCAATTTACGTGGGTTGCCCGGCCGGGCGAACGGGGCAGATTAAATCTACATGTCACTCACGAAAACTTACGAGTACAGTACGTGTTTAAAGCCTCGTTCGGACCACGCTAGTATTTCAGTCGAGTAGTAAAGTACACTGCTTGCTGCACTTTTTTTTTATTATTATTATCTATAATTCAGGCAGTTGTTTGGTTTTTTTTGTTTTTATTTTTTCAATAACTTGTTTGGTTATTTATGCTTTATTGGTTATTCGGCTGAAATGATGAAAAGTCTAAAGTCCATTCGCTTATATAGTGTCGCCCTTTTATCGCGCCGCCTTGGCACGTGCCGCTTCTTGTCAAAGGATGCCGCCGCATAAACAAAAGAAGCCGCGTGCGGCGTACACCCGCAAATGGAATTGGATTTTGCGATTCTTAATTATAATATATTATAATTTCTTAAATAATCTATGTTTATTATAAATACAGGTGGTAACGACGGTTGTGACTTGTGACAATTCGAGCGATGATGAGTAATCATAATAAACATATAAAATTTTTATAATTTTTGGTATTATTTGTACTTAAATCTTTTATTTAACTTCCTTTTAAATATATAAAAATATCCAAATTTTCATTAAAATTGACTTTGGTACCCAACTTGAGTGTATTATTTTATATCTGCATTTTATAGCAAGAGCCGCAATGCCGTGCGGGTGTACTGACACTATTTAACCGAACGGACTTTATACTTAATCATATTTTAGATTTCTGCGTGAATTGTTCATGGAAATAAAATGGTCTTATCTGGGAATCGAACCTGGGACCTCTGGCGCAGCGAAATCGGTCGTTGATAAAAGTTGGTTTTCTACGTTTACCCGACCGGGAATCGAAAGGATAGCGATAAAGCGCGTCACATACGGTGAAGATGCTATAATATTTTATCTTAAGATATCGTAATATAAAATATTATAGCATCTTAAACTATCACACACGGTTAAGATACGATATATTTTGGAATCTTTTCACTCTCTTGATATCCGTCCTAGGTAGCGGACGAATATTATGTAAACCATCTTATACAGGGTGATCAAAAATGAGCAATTCGGATTTGCTATTAGACTTATTGGACAGTTCATCAGAAGAGGATTCTGACCTGGAATTTGATATAAAAATTGCTATAGCTAATTCGAACTCTAGATCAGTTTGGATAGAAAATCTTACTATCATCATTAGGTAGGTACCTACTCCTTACGTTTGATGTTTCAAAGCGTCATTATTTCTAAACAAACTTTTTGGTTAAACTAGGTGTAAACTTACTCTTCGTTTATTATGAATGTGTTACGGGACCCCCTCGTCGGCCAGCGGTACACTAGCCGGAACGTCGGAAGTCACCGCATAGTATTCAATTAGAAGATGTTGTAGAGAATAAAAGATTGTTTCAGCACTTGGAGAGTTGTTTTATCAAATATTGTAAATTAGAAATATGAAAGAATATGAAAAATAGGAACTGTTACTATTATTAATTAATTGGCTATTTAATAGTTATTATATTTCACTTATAAATTTTTTGTACGCTAGCTCGCACGCGAGCTCTGTTCAGCTTGATTGTTCTGGTAGGACTGAATCAAAATGTTGAATAGGGCACGTGGAGCGAAGAATTTGAATTTGAATTACGAAAGAATAGTGGTACAGCATAAAATTGATGGCCAGTACGTAAATCTATAAAACTTTCCAGCCATTATGGAGTTTCTAACCATCCATAATAAGAAGAATAAGAATAAGAATAAGAATAAGAATAACAATAAATTTATTTCTGTATAAAACTTAGTCTAAAATATACATAAATTTTAAAAAGTAACATCTATTTTCTTTATAATACATAAATCAGATATAATTACACAAAATTGCTGTTGATATCCATACTAATATTATAAATGTGAAAGTGTGTTTGTTTGTTTGTTTATTTGTTTGTTTGTTTGTTTGTTTGTCCGTCTTTCACGTCAAAACGGAGCCACGGATCGACTCGATTTTTGGTATGGGGATAGTTTGGGAGCTGGAGATTAACATAGGCTACTTTTTATTCCGGAAAATTATAAAATAAAAATGATTATTTTGTATAGAAAATCGAAAAACTGTCGTACTATACAAAACTGTCATTTCTACCATAGCCGCTTCCAAAGAGGTATGTCAAAGAGTATTGTAGTCACTGACGTTTTAGCCGCTTTGGATTACCTACTTTTTAATAAGTTAATATGGCAAAACAACGTTTGCCGGGTCAGCTAGTTGTTTAATAAATGTTAGTAGTGCAATATAATCTAAGCGATACCTAAACTAAGTAATACTTGTAACTTAGGCATCTGTTTAGTGAAAGTAGGTTAGGGCTTACATAACGATTTTTTAAAATAAAAATGAATTTATATCTATATATTTTACTATCAGTTTTGTTATATAAAATTAATTAGGTCTATTTATTATATATTTGATGGCTATGCTGCGCACTCGACACTCTCATAGTCAATTAAACTATGGAACCTGATCTCAGCACTTTTTCTGGCAGGACAGTGCTCATCTCCTGTTTTGTGTTGGCTGGGCTTATTGAAGCGCTTACACGAAGCACATGAGGCAGGTTCTTGTCGTTTACTACATTCTTTAATGGTGTGCCCAACACATCCACAATGTCCACATGTAGGGTCTGACTCTCGACAATATTTTGCGGAATGACCATAAAGCTGACACTTGTAACATCTAGTTACAAGTGTGAAGTCTCGCACTGGGCATGAGGTCCAGTTTATAAATAATCGCTCCTGTGCTATGAGAATTTTCCTTAGTCCAGGAGTTAATTCTAGTATAAAATTACAATATTGAGCGTCTTTTTTTCCTGATTTGTGACTTAATTTTACAGAACTAAGGAATTGGTCCCGACTTATTTGTGGATGTTTGTCAGATATGTTCTGTTCGAACAAACATTCAAAAACTTCCTTATCAGTGCTATTGGCAGGTACCCCTAATAATATTATTTTCGGCTTCCTTTTTCTGGTGTCTTCAACCTTCAGTCCAGAAGTTTTTAGCTGCTCTGACTGCTTCAATTTTTCAAGGTCTTCTTTGCCTTGAGCACTAATTATGATTCCTCCATCTTTGGTTTTCCGCATGCCCCGGATACGTAATTTGAGCTCATCAGGCTTGATGACTGTTTGTATGAGCTTCTTAGTCTCCTCGCTAGTTTTTTCTTTGTCCTGGGGGTAAACGACGACACTGCTGGTGTTGAGAGGGCGGGCAAGTGAGTTATTTCCTATTCTGACGATGTCAGCAAAGGAAGTACTCTGGCTCGTTTCTTTTTGCGAAGAGCGTAAACACTGCTTTAAATCCTCGAACTGATCCTCTAAATGGACAGCAATACCCTTTTTTTCGTGCATATTTTTAATTTGAATTTGTGCCGAGATATATTTTTGCTTCAATGACTGATATTCCACAGCCATTTGAGACATACCTCCCATAACGTTCCTGCTGATGGCGCCGATTTTTAACTTTTGTTCGGAGTTTAATTTTCCCTCGTTGGAGATTGAACAAATGATATTCAGTAGGAGTTCCATTTGCGACAACCAACCTTTAATCTCCACAGTTGACATTGCTTCAATAGGGGCTCCTGTGGGGCTCGCTGCCCCTTCCTCTTGAGGTCTAGGAGCTTGGGTTCTCTCTCTGTCTCTCGGGCTCTCAAAAGTCATGGTTTCTGGGTTAAATCTTAAATAATTCATAATAACTTATTAACTACTTTGTTTTGCTAACACACACTAAATACATCGGCAAATGCATGACCGAGATACACTGACCCCGATTTACGCGGAAGCAATATTAATACAATAAGGCGCGAATATTGTTATTTTAATTATCTAATAAATTTTGCAGAAGGCACGCACGGCACGTCCATCTGCTAGCTTGGCTGAATTTCCAATCCTGGAATAATGACTGGAACGAAACGGCATCGTTACAAATGTTTTGGCTTTTTCGTATTTATCCCAAAATGTTTAAAAAATTAATGTCCACCCGTCCGAAGCCGGGGCGGGCCGCTAGTTCTCTCTATGCCCAGCACCGAAAACGGGACAACCTGTATACACATCTTTTTGTATCCAAAATATATATTTCGTATGTTAAGATAATATCTTAACATGCAAAATATATATTTCCGTATCTTAACATACGAAATATATATTTTGCCGTATCGCCTAGCATCTTAAGATACTTAATATGAAAATATATGTTATCTTCGGCGTGTGTGATGGCCCATTGAATTGTATGGCGAGCGATATTCTATGTTAAGATAAAATATTATAGTATCTTCACCGTCTGTGACGACCTTAATGCCTCTAAAACCGTTGCGTCACCACTCGACCACGGAGGTCGCCAATATTATGGCTTTTCGGAAATCTAATGTTGGGTTATTGTGTCATTGAAAGAAGCTATGATCCGATGGGTAAGCACAATTTACTTTAATCTTGTAATAGGATTAGCTAGCTAGCCTAGCTATGCGGTAATGGAGGGAAACTTCGATTTGCTTGCAAAGTTGGATTAGGGTTCCACCTCCTAAAGTGTTTGGTTTAGATATACAGTGTATAACATAAATAAATGGCTTACCCAGAATATGGTAGATTGGGGCCATCAAACTGAACAACTTTTACTATGGGACCATCAGTCTCTAAAATTGCGAAAAATGAAACAGCTGAATTTTTTTTCGCGATTTCAGAGTTGGTCCCATACTAAAAGTAGTTCAGTTTGAAGGTCCCTATCTACCATATTCTGGTTTAGCTATTAATTCTGCTACATGTTGTCTCAACAATCAAAATGTGTTATTATTTCAACATTATTTCAAACCGCAACTCTAATTCAAATCTAATTCTAGCTATTTTAACCGACTTCTAAATCAAAAAAGGAGGAGGTTCTCTATTCGTCTGTATGTATGTTTTTTTTTGTTTGTATGTTCACCGATTACTCTAAAACGGATGGACCGATTGAAATGATTGAAACGTTATTACATCAGGTTAGTTTCCAAGTTGGTCCCAATTTTTAAAAATTTTGAAATCGGTTCAGTAGTTTTCAGGAAATCTTGAAAATACTGTCGTTTTCGTTACCACTTTATGTGAATTTAATACGTATCTTTAGGCATAACTCCTTTGTTTATAAACCGATTTAGATGATTCTTGTTTTGTTAACACCTTAACTGCCGCGTAGGTCACCGGTGACCGGAGTTTAAAAATTAGTTTGTAACTATTATTTTTTCCAGAAGGAAGCTGAATGTGGCTGAATGGAAGAAGTGATATTGTAGGGCAGGCGTACCGGTTTTGGCCACTGTACCGGTTTTGGTCACTTTTCACTTTAAAGTTATATTAATAGGAATTAAAAAACTATTGTTTATATTTATTAATGGCGAATAAAAGATTGGACTTTTAGTTAATAATTACATCACTTAGCTTTTTTTATGTAGTACGATATTTTAGAAATAAACACCATGTTATGTTTCAAAGTTAACATTTTGTAGAATTCTTAAGCAAAATGTTAAGGGTAAAGGTTTTGAAAATTCATTTTTTTTTCTACAATAAAATTATTTTATGGTTATTTAATATTTTATATCACATTAGAATATGTTTCTTCTAGGTGGATAAAGTGTTGTTTTCTCACTGTTGTCATAAAAAGTTGGAAAACAATAAGTGGCCAAAAGTGGGGCTGGAAATTTTAGCATTGTGTCACCTTTGGCCACTTTGCCATTAGTATGAAGTTCCCAACTTTTCATAAAGTTATTTTTTTTAATAGACTCGCAACTCACTTTAAAACAACTTATGTTTGGGTTGTCCGCTGTCGCGGTAGCGGAGCGGAGCGAGTCAGCAATGCAGAGCGGGCTGTTTCTCCGGATCAATAGTATTGGTTAGGGTCACTTTTTAACCGACTTCTAAATCAAAAAGGAGGAGGTTCTCTATTCGTCTGAATGTATGTTTTTTTTTTTTTTTTTTTACTTTTTTTTTGTGTATGTCCACCGATTACTCAAAGACGGCTAAACCGATTGAAATGGTTCAAACGTTATTACATCAGGTTGGTTTCCAAGTTGGTCCCATTTCTTGAAATTTTGAAATCGGTTCAGTAGTTTTCAGGAAATCTTGAAAATACTGTCGTTTTCGTTACCACTTTATGTGAATTTAATACGTATCTTTAGGCATAACTCCTTTGTTTATAAACCGATTTAGATGATTCTTGTGTTGTTAAAAAGGGGATACCTCAAGGTATTTTAACCGACTTTGAAAAAGGAGGTTTTCAGTTTGATCACATACCTATTTACCAGAAAACACGTAAATTGCCTGCACGATGCACTAAAAAGAGTGAAATAAAAATTATTTTTATAAAAAAATAAAACCGCCTTCAAAAAAACCACATCAAAAAAGTAAGAAATAATTCCTCACCAAATAAATAACATAAGTACTTTGAAGTCGGGCGGGTTTTAACAAAAACAACAAAAAATTGTACATGTTTCACGCCCGACTTCAAAGTACTTACGTTATTTATTTGGTGAGGAATTATTTCTTACATTTTCACTTAAAAAGTTATAAGTATAAATCTCCGTGCTTTATAGTAAAACGGTAGAGGAAGTGAAGCGAGCAACTTGAGTGGAGAAGCGGAGTTAGGAAGCCGTGCTTGCTTGCCCCGCTTGGCTCTCTCTCTCCGCTTCTCTGCTCGGTTTCCTCACTCCGCTCCTTTTTCATTCATCTGTTTCTAGTGTTTCATAAAACCCTTGTTTTGCAACCTCGATCCGCTCCGCTTTATTATATGAAAAGTTACAAAATTTTGTATGTATGTGTACCTACTAGGTACACACGGCGGCATATCAGATTATACATGTTAACCTTGAGAACGCCTTTACGCCCTACGTAATAAAACCTGTTATAGCATTTCAACTTGATGTGCTGTCGAGTGTACTTCGGAATGAGTGTAAAAGAATAAGGTTTAAGTTCTTAGCGGACTCCTTGGAACTTCAAGTGTCTCTTAAAGTTAAGCAACACTCACTTGAACTTGACGTCGATCGAATCGACGTGTTTCTGATATCAAAAATAGAAAAAACCTCGTGGTTGAGTGCCCCTTAAAGCTGAGTATCCCTTGAAATTAAGTAACACTCAACTGAACGTGACATCGACGTGTTTCTGATATCAAAGATAGAAGACCCTATCATGTTTAAGTGTCACTTAAATTTAAGTGCCCTATAGATAGAAACCACCATAGTAGTTAAGTGACCCTTAAAGTTAAGTGACCCTTAAAGTTAAGTGACACTCATATTAACGTGTAATCAGCGTGTTTTGATGCCAAAGATAGAAACCACCAAAGTAGTTAGGTGTCCCTTAAAGTTAAGTGCCCCTTAAAGTTAAGTGACACTCATATTAACGTAATATCAGGATCCCTCATTGACTGATAAATAAATAAATAAATATTTTTCTAACAATCGCACTAATATCGCACATAGTAAATTTCTTAAGAAACTGTGTCTACGTGAGCTTGATAACGGATAAATATATATTTATTTACTTTTTGTTTGTAAATATATACTTAATATACATAGAAAACACCCAGACCAAGACAAATATACATGTTCATGCACACAAATATTTGTCTTGTTCGGGAATCGAACGCGAGACCTCTGGCGCAGAAGGCAGGTAGTTTACCCCTGCGCCAAATCGGTCGTCGTAGATTGATTTGATAGGTTGATTTTAGAGGTGAAGACTACAGTCATAATGTTTAAATGTCCCTTAAAGTTATGTGTCCCTTAAAGTTAAGTGACACTTATCTTATCCAAACATGACATCGACGTGTTTCTGATGTCAAAGGTGGAGGCACTATTGTTTTATTGCCCCATCTACCTAAATTAGCGGATTGAGGCTAGTGCCTACAATAGCCTCAATCTGCTAATTTTCTTCTAATCAAGTGATAAAGGTATACTTATAAAGTTGTGGTAAGAAGCTAGCTGGGATTGAAATACTATTTCATGTAGTGTTTTAGTCCAGAACTCGGATAAGATAGCAATTAGGCTTAAACTCAAGTCATAAATATGGTAATTTTATCAAAGTGGCCAAAACCAATGCAAACTGGGTGACCAAAACCAATGCAAAATGGCCAAAACCGGTGTATTTGGCCCCCTCCGAACATTATGTTTTATGGAAAAAAAACTATAAACTTTTTTATACTTTGAAAGTTGTAACCTTAAAGTTCGATAAATTCTCTATAATTTTAGATATAAATATTCTCTTAAATACTTAAGATCATTAAGCACTAAGCGTTTAAAAGTGAAAAAATCCTTAAAGTGGCCAAAACCGGTACGCCTGCCCTATATTGTATCTGAAATTTTCTACAAACGTTTTTCTAATTGTTCATTTATTTTTAGTATTTCATTCATAAATTATAAAAAATATATTTGTATGTGGCAGTTAAGGTGTTAAAAAGGGGATACCTCAAGGTATTTTAACCGACTTCAAAAAAGGAGGTTTTCAATTTAATCACATACCTATTTACCAGAATACAAGTAAATTGCCTGCACGATGCACTAAAAAGAGTACAATAAAAATTATTTAAAAAAAACCGCCTTCAAAAAAATCACATCAAAAAAGTAAGAAATAATTCCTCACCAAATAAATAACGTAAGTACTTTGAAGTCGGGCTGGTTTTAACAAAAACGACAAAAAAATCGTACATGTTTACGCCCGACTTCAAAGTACTTACGTTATTTATTTGGTGAGGAATTATTTCTTACTTTTTTGATGTGATTTTTTTGAAGGCGGTTTTTTTTTATAGGTAGGTACATTTAAAAAGCTACATTTTATAGGTACCTATCCTTTCGGGAACAAAGTTTAAATGGCAAAAAGGAATTAAAAATTAAAGTAGGTAGTTTTTAGAAGTTCGCCGGCAGCAGAATTGCTTTTTTGTACTGTGACAAGTTAGTCTCTGATCTGCCACACTCGGTCCTGAAATCAGGCTTATCACGTTACTGAGGTAACGGACAAGTTAAAGTTAGGATAAAGAAGAGAGTTAGTAAAGGAAAAGAATTGAGTAGAAGTTAACAGCCAAATTTATTGAGCTAATTATAAAAATGACACGTGAAGGTACTTAGACTAACTTAATGTTAAACGTAAAACCGAGGATAGAGTTAGTGGTACCGTGGTTAACGTAGAGTATCGCGGGTAACGGAGGGACTCGCGGAGGGGAATAATACGATGCGTTTAGAGAAAGGTCCAGGCTCGTGGAGGCGGCATAGTAGGGAACCGCCCCGCAGGTCACAGCGCTCTTCAGTGGAGGTGACGCGTGGCAGGAGACACATCAGTAGCGGGCGATTCCGGAGGCGCGTGGTAAGAGAAACGTCCCATCTCAGTGGATATGACGTCGATAACTTCCTCGAGAATGGTAGACTTGAGTGGAGATCACTTGTACGCAGTTCACTTGTAGTATGTCATTTGTAGACCATTTGTAGATTTAGTAGTAGTTGTAGATTGTATGAAGACTAAGTATGGAATGATCAGCCATCTAGACTGTGACCGTATTTATATCCGAGCACGATTTGTTTCAGAGCAATTTAAAATTTGTATTAGAATTTGAATATAGAAGTTAGTTTACAGAGTTTTTATTAGAAAAACTAAATATCCGAAGAGTATGTTTGACAGAAATATCAAAAGAAAATAACAAAGTGACAGCTATAGTGTTTTGACAGTGTCAATTGAATAATAAATAAAATAGTAAATTAAAATGTATTATAAGTGAAATAAAGAAAGTTTCGCAGCAATATCTAGGATCGCTGGAAAAATACTAAGTTTCCATAATAGGAAAGTAAGAAAACGTAAAGATTTACGTTACAGGTTCGTGCTGCCACGTAGGTATCTGCTTTAAGCTCAGAGCTTGCTACTACCAGGTGATCTGTGGACAAATATTATTCTGTGTCTGTGGCCCAGAGGCTACTAATATTATTCTGTGCCAGAGGGGCTTAATATACCTACCGTTACGCTCTCGTTTCGTATTGCTTAGTCGGGTTAGTATGATTCACTAACAATTTTAACTTTTCAACAGAAAAGTTTTACATATATTATGAGATGCGCTAAAATTCTTTTAAAATATACATTGTTGCGTACACATATTAACAAGTTTACATTAAAAAAATTATTACTTTCCAAACATCTTAGAAGTCCGGTCAAAATAAGGTTAAAGTGTTTTTTCAGTGGCACTCGATATTATCATAAAAACAAAGTTTTGTTATTATAAACAGTGTTTTAGAGACTTCCTTTCGACTGTCGATTTAAAATAAATAAATCGGCATGAAAGCATAGATTTACAAGCTCGTTAACAGATTTATTTCAGTGCCATCGTCATAGAATAACAACATATTTCATAGGAGGAGCGGGCATCTTCGGTAGGGCATAAAATTGAACATTCGTAAATCCATGACGTGTGCGGTTGATCGGCTTAGCGCGGGCTTCGCGGCGCGGCGGGCGCCCGCGGCCGCGCGTCCCGCACTCGGTCCCGGCCGCGAATACCGCGCGCCTCTCTCGTGCCCACTCCGACAAGCAACCAGACGTTTATTTAACTTTTTGAGAATAAGTGATCTATTCGCGCGGTAAATATAAACATGTAGGTGCACGGAAGCAGCACGATGTCGGTGAGCGGTCAGACGGAGGAGGAGTGCGCGCCAGAGGAGATGGGCGCGCCGGAGCGGGACCTGTACGACCAGAAGGCGGTGAGCACGGTGGTGCGCGTGCTGACGGTGCTAGCGTACCTGCTGTCGGTGTCGCTGGCCGCCATCCTGCTGTCCGTGTACTACGTGTGCGTCTGGCGGTCGCCGGAGCTCCCGCTGCTCAACGACACGCTCGAGGTGAGCGCGCGCCGCGCCGCGCCGCCCCACCAACACCACCCGGACTATTACCCTGGCACTGGCACCTTCAGTGAGTACCCCCGCACGATCTATTCTTTTCTTTTATTTATGACCCAATTCAGCCAATTCTTATGACCTGATGATAAATGGTAGTCAGTCGAACCTACATGAACAGTCTTATACTTTTCTTTCTTCTCTCCGAGTCCTTACCCTATGCTAGCCCATCATAAGCACAGAAACAATGAAATAGCATCGCATCCAGAAAGTTTTAATCCCTAATTAGAGAGTTTAGAGAAGTACCTAATCATAAACTTTGGTACCAACAAAGACAAGAAAAAAACAGCAAGAATATAGGAAGTTAAATATGTTGTTGACACTGGTTTAAATTCTTTTCAAATTATTCTTCAAAGGTTTGAGCATTGAGTACCTATTCGTCGCGTAATCTATCGCGAATGCCATCGATAGATACAATTAACTTTGAAGTGCACCGCGCTGTTTATTCCGACAATATTTAGTTCACTAAGAAATGAGGAAGTTTATGTAAGTATGTGTGATTTTAAAATATGCATATTAGTGACATAAAAAATATCGAAGATAACGAATAGAAGTCCATTAGGTATTAACATTTGACTTGCCTGCACTGAATTTTAACGGAATATGTTATTAATTATGACACACACAGATTACTAAATAGTTACTGATATTCATTAACCTACAACTACCAGAGTACAATTTAATTCAAACCTTTCATTCATTCATCCATTTTGAAATGCCTCTTAAAAAATAAAATTTAATAATACCTTAGCTAAATCTTTTTTTTATATTTATAAATAGTTTTAATATTACAAAGTGTGAAAGCAATATGATTCCTATATGCCAGCTAGCAAAGAAGCTTAAAAGAAATCCAATTACCTAGTCTCTCTTGTAAGTATTCGATTTAACTTGTTTGAGTAACGCTTCCTAGTCACACCTAGTCCTATAAGTAGTTGTAAATTAAATAAAAAATATTAAATTAAGTTTTGGACAGTAACGTCAGTAACTATACCTACCTCTATATTCTTAAGACCATTTTACATTTTAATTGATAGAAAACATACTTATAACTTATAAAAAGTCATTTACCTTTTAATAGGGGACAGGCGGAATGCACTATTAATCAAAACAACGTTAATGTAGGTAGGTACTAAGTATTGTAGAATATAATTATATACGCACGCACTTGTTATTCATTTTGTAATTGCTTGTATTTTTTGTTGTTTTCTTCTTAACTCCTTCCTCTAACTAACTAACTTAAACTAACTTCTCCCACAACAACTGATATTGGTCGAAACGACGGAGAGTTAAAAACAGATAATCTTATAGGTAGGTACCTATTTTTAGCAAAAAGTTCGTTTAGTGGATTTCAGAGAAATATTAAAAATGTAGGTACAGACGTTTAAGTAGGGTTTAAAATTTTAATTTAATTAAATCTTCCAATGCCAGACTGATTGAGAGACTTAAAAACTCTATCACTCACATGAAGGGTCGCTTATGGAAACATAAAGCTACATTCATTGCATATAGCCATAATATAACAACAGTTATGTATAGATAGTACCTACATACTAATCTAAACGAATTTTTTACTTTAGAAAAATAAAAGTTCATCTTACATTAATTTACACAATCAGCTAGGTATAATAAAGGACTTACGTTTCATTCTCAAAGTTTGGATTTTTCATACAAAACTTTCCGGTCTGTAAACCCTCATGAATAAAATAAAATTTTCAAAAATCGTTTGTTAGCGGCGGATGGTTAACTGTGCAGTGCAATTACTATAAGTTATGTATCATTCATCAGCATAATTTTATAAGTTATACTAGTGCTCCGCTCGCGACTTCGTTCGCGAGGGCCCATTTTACCGCC
This sequence comes from Crambus lathoniellus, assembly GCA_949710035.1. Lineage (NCBI taxonomy): Eukaryota > Metazoa > Arthropoda > Insecta > Lepidoptera > Crambidae > Crambus > Crambus lathoniellus. The sequence continues at coordinate 10,548,543 of OX453315.1, forward strand.
TTAGAGGGGGAATTTGCAAAAATCCTCTCTTAGTGCTCCCCTACACTCCCCAAGGAACATACATGCTTCTTGTGCTTCTTGTGTCCAGTAGTTTCGGCTGTGCGTTGTCTGTCAGTCTGTCAGTAACGCAAGAGTTTTATATATATATAGATTTGAATGAATTAAACCTAACGTTCTTCATTATTTATATTAACTCGATTACAACACTATTTTATCTCATTTTATCGCCAAGTCGAGCGCGAAGCAAACACTGCGGTACATCCTTTTCTGGAACATGGAACCTGAAATACAGGTTTCCATTGGGAAACCTATTTCAGGCTCCAGTTCCTCACAATTTTGGGCATTGTAATGTTTTTTTTTAATTATTATTATTGTAGCTTGAGCCTGTACAAAATTGTGATGGGAAAAATAAACGATTTATTTATTTTATTTTCTGGAACCATTTCGGCGTATTTTCAAGCATCTATTTAAGGTCCTATGAATAGGTTTAGGACATTTCTACGGAGACGACCGATTGACCTACTGGAGCAAAAAAAGTACCTTTAAAATTTAATTAGGTAGAGCAGGCGTACCGGTTTTGGCCACTGTACCGGTTTTGGCCACTGTACCGGTTTTGGCCACTTTTTGCTCTAAAAGTTTTCTAAACAACTTTTAGCCATTTTTGATAAAAGCAACTAAAAATAGGTATTTTAAGGTAATAATAACAACCGTTAGAATTCCTTATGTGATAAGATTTTTTTTCAATAAATTCCATTTTCTGTTTGAAAAAATGTTTTGTATGAAAATTTTAAGAAATTTGTTATGGATGAAATACTTTATAATCCTTTGTTTTATAGAATTAAATTGTTGTTTTGCAATTGACTGGTTTCTATCGCATCAGAATATATTGATTTAACCTGGGTTTGGTTTTAATTTTTCGCAATACTTACAAAAGTTTAACTATCAGTAAATGGCCAAAACCGGTACATTTGGCACCTCTCACACTTTGTGTGTAATATAAAAAAAACTATTTTACTTTTATAAATTTTGAAAATGTACCTTTAAAGGTTGATAAATTATGTATAATTTTAGATATAATTTGTGTCTTAAATGCCTAAGACCATTTAGTACTTAGTGCTTAAAAGTCAAAAAATCCTTAAAGTGGCCACAAACGGTACCTCTGCCCTACTTGAAAAAAATCACACATATTTATAGAACAAGGGATACACAATAAAGCCATATACGTTATTATATTTATTGTACTTACATCCTTGGGTTTTCATAAAGTAAAAAGAAAAGTAAAAAAGGGTTTATTAAACAAACAAGTTTTAACAACAACAGAGGTTGATTCCTCCTGTCCGGTTGCTCGTACATTTAACTGATGTCAATTTTGACATAAAAATACGTTGGTTATCTTAGGATTAAAGGTGTTGTCTGTACTATTTTATTAACCTTCCCTTAATTACTAATGTCAAAATTTAAACCACCCCCACCCTGTCGGTTATTTTGACCACCGTTAAATCTGTAATTTGACTGCTCGTTAAAGTAACCGCTGCTTCAACAACGCTTTTTAAATTTGACCGCCGGTTAATTTTACTTTAACCATAATTTAACCCTATAGTTAACGTAACCAAGCTTCGAGCAACCGGACCTTAGTGTGAAAACACTAGTGCCAGGAGATAATCGCTCTCGCTTAACAATAACAGTATTTGAGTATTTTTTTCTATAAAGGAAATATAAAAAACAAAATAATAAAATAATAAACTTAACTATTTAGTAAGCAGTGGTGTAACTAAGTGTGATTATTTGTGTGTGTAAATCAAATGTGGTGTGTGTGTGTGTGTGTGTGTGTGTGTGTGTGTGTGTGTGGGTGTGTGTGTGTGTGTGTGTGTGTATTTGTTATATATTTTGTTTTATTATAGGTATATTTTATTTTATTTGTCAATATGATAAATTACTCTTTCTGCTTGTTCATAGTCTAATTTTTTTACCCATTCTATCACTAGTCGCTTACATGTAAAGGTTGTTTTAGTGTAAATGTTTAGAACTTTATTGGCAAGGTTATACAAATGAGATGATTGGTATGCATATTGATGTTGGGCATAGTAAGTTTTACATTGTTTTAGTTTAACTGCAATATCTTTGCGCCTTTTTTTTTTTTTTGCTAGAACTGTGGGATCAACCGCCACTGATTTATGTTTATTTAAAATTGTGTATAAGATATACAACTGTCGGACAGTCAGTAAGTCAGTTTCCGAGTAAAGCGTCTGAGTAGGAAATCTACGTTTTTTAAAGAACATGACCTTTAGTAGAATTCTTTGGGCGCGTTCAACTTCTAAAAATTTTACTTTTGATGTACCTCCCCACACTGGGATGCAGTACATTATAATTGATTGTGCCAAAGCAATATATATGTTTTTTAAGAGCTCTCGATTTGCAGCATACCTGAGCGTTTTAAAGATCCAAATCAGCTTCCTTATTCTGCAACTGATTAAATCAATTTGGGAATGCCAAGAGAGCCTATCGTCAATCATAATTCCTAAATATTTTGAAGTAGCTACTTTATTAATTTCTGGGCAATCACAGCTGATGTTATTTGGATTATCGCAGTTGTGTATTTTGAGTTTGTAACCAGCCAAAGGTTGAGTTCTACTATTAATTGCAAAGCACATAAAATTTGTTTTTGCAGTATTCAATGTTAGCATATTGTGCCTTAACCATAGAGCAATAACAGAAAGTGCTGATTCTGCGTACTTTCATACAGTAACGCATTTAAATTTTGTCCGAGGGGTGTGCCTCAATTCGGTGAAATTTACTTTTGCTTATCTATATCACTAACTAAGCGCAGTACGAATGCACACTACTGATGGATTTTTGGATGGACAATTAAAGATAGAAACATTAAAGATAGGCGCACTTTATCCTAAAATTAACCATCTAATAAACTAATATACCAGCAGTCAGTTAACAAAACGTTTATGGTATTTATTATTTTGATCATTGAAATCCATTGTTTCTATATTAGATACATCAATTCTAAATTCGATGAACGATTTTGAAATTCGGTGGTTTATTTTCTCAATTCGGTGCATTCTCAATTAGGTGCTTAACTTTTCTCATAAACCACTTCTCAATATTTAGTCCCATTGTTATTTTAAGATTCAGGATGGAATAAACTTATTTTTTTATTATTTAAACTACTTAAAAAACCAAATATTAAATCTAGCACCGAATTGAGAAAAAGAACCCTTTTGTAGAAATGCTCTTTAGAACACTGAAATTATCGTATTTTAGTTAAACTACAGGCAGGACCCCAAAATTTCAAGTTTGTAGCTCATTTATTTCCGAAGTTATGCGAAAGCAAAGTTGTGCTAATTCGACACTGCCTCACTGATCATCAAAATAGAACTAGTAGATTGGGCAGGCGTACCGGTTTTGGCCACTGTACCGGTTTTGGTCACTTTTCACTTTAAAGCCCAAACTATGGGAAATTTGAAAATGTCGCCTTAACAGAAGTTATTTAGAGTGATGAGCCACTTTTATTGATGTTTATGAAACTGAAGATTCCATACTAAAACAGTTAAAAATTTTATAAATCCTATCTCCATACAAAATCAGTTGAAATTTTTATAAGTCCTCTTGCAACACCCTAACCAAAAAAACAATCCAACGCGCCCAAATCCATTTAATAAACTTTCCAATTAATAAGCTTGTTGTAGGCGAGTCGTTCATAGTCGAAACAACCAGTAGGGGAAATGAACGTTAGGCCAATCGTCCGTTAGTTGAATCAACCGTAATTCAATCAACCGTAGGTGAAATGAACAGTAGTTGAGTCGTTCAATAGTCATTATGAAGATATGTGAATCGATCGTAGTTATTTCGACCATAGTCGTAATAACCGTAGTTATTATGAAACATACCCGCAGTAAGGCACATTAGAGTTGGCTTGGCTTTACTGAGAGATTCCATCACTTTTTATAAAGAAATAAGCAGCTCCAGCGAGATTTGGCCAGTTTATTAACAGGATGTTTTTGGTGGGATATTCATATCCGTTTGTAACTCAATTATATTGAGGCCGATAGAAAACAGTGCCATTAAATATACAACCGCAGATATATTTATATTATGCGATACAACATAAATACAGTTATGTCAGAGTGATATAAAGCACGCAAGCAAGACTCTTCGAAAACTCAATGACCTCCAAAATACCCAGCTGTTATTGAATACCTACATAATATTGTTCAGCACAGCTTTTTATTATATTGTATTCTACGAAAAGCATGAAAGCAGTTCCATCAATCGGTCGGCGCCAAGAAACGATAAACCGATGGGAGAAGTCTATAAGTAACTACCTATATCATTTTTCATAGTAGGTATTTGCTTGTTTAGTGTTTTGAATAGGTATGTTGTGGTGTAGTCAGTGTGAAAAGTATTAGAATGAAGCACCTAAGTTGAACTTGTTTTTAAACAAACGGAGAAGCAGAAGCTTCCCTTTGGTTGTACTTATTGTCTCTAACTTCCGATGGTCACGGTATTGCGGAAACCACAAAAAAACTATAACATAAAAACTTACTACTGAAGTTCAATAATAAAAACAGTGTTAGTCCGCAAATGTGTATACTTCTACTTCAATATCTATTGTATTGTATTCATATTAAAAGTTTTAATGTGAGCATAAAAGGGGAGAAAATTGTTATTTGTGCAGCACCAAAAAGGGGAAGGATTGTAACGAAGTGAGTCGCAAATGTGTGTACTTCCTACCTACTTCAATATCTATTGTATTGTATTCATATTAAAAGTTTTAATGTGAGCATAAAAGGGGAGAAAATTGTTATTTGTGCAGCACTAAAAAGGGGAAGGATTGTAACGAAGTGAGTGAAGTGGTAGCGCCTCGGGGGACATGTCAAAGACGTCTACGACTTGTTAGCGGGCCCTCCGACACGACGACGGGTGCTGAAAGGCAATAAACTCGTTACTTCTCTCATTGTAATTGGGGAAGCTTTTTTTCCGCTAGCTAAAGATAAGAAAATAGAATGAGGGCATTCATTATTAGTGCATTACATTTTTTATAAACCCGATTAGAGAGTGCTTCTGATTAAACTAGTTTATGACCTTAGCTTTGGTGATGATTAATTTCATTTGAAAAAGAACAAATAGGTAGAACAAATAAGCTGTATTTTCTAATCTGGTTACATTAAAAAAAACTCCTATGATCATCTAACCAATAACTTCTTATAGCTGCACATGCACATCTTACGATTAGATTACGATAACGAAATCATAAGATCATGCCAAGCCTGACAACTACATCACGTATAGGTAGGTATGAAAAGATCACTGTTCATAGAAATAAAAAAAAAACAACGGATTGCACTCCGGGAGTGCCGGCAGAAGTGAAATAAGCGCCCTAGACTTTTTCACAAAAAAAAAAATGAATTTGACAAAAAAAAAAGGAAAAATACGGACTGGATTTGAACTGAGGTTTTCTGGCTTCAATGCCGCCCGTCTACTATTACAATTTTGGAAACGGTTGGCGAAATTTGACTTGAGCTTTTTTGCTGACTGTACTTTAATATTAATATTGTATTGTCACCTGAACCAAACCTGCCCCCTGATTCACGAACCGTCGGATACGCTCCCGACAGCGGAAAATATGCCCCGTCTCTGTCACTCACTATAGAATAGACAAAGACAAAGCACAGAATTCAAATCCAATTCCGTTTCCGAAGGTTCGTGAATCAAGGCATGTATACAAAATTTCAGCTCCATCGGATATTGGGAAGTGGGTCAAAGGACATCACCCATTCTGGGCTATTTCTTAAAGTGCCGGCCAACAAAAATAAACTTAATATAAGAACAGAAGACACTATTCTAAACATTTTTTATTACTACAGCTAAGTGCACAGTCCCATTCAGATGATATTTAAGATCAAAGATCACTCATTCTCCATACATTTTGACTAATTTTGAAAGTACCGGCGCACAATATAAAACCTTATATAATAACAGAAGACATTATTCTCAACACTTTTTATTACTACAGCTAAGCTCTATACCATAGATTAAATTATATTAAAAAAATTAAAGTGGTTATAACCATTTATAACTAATAATGTGTTTATGTCTGTGTTTATACCACTGACCTCTATTATACCTACCACTGGACTGGTTGACGTAAAATATTTTTGTGATCATTTGAGTATCGCCATTTTGGCGCTGTAGGCAGATACGATGGTACATGGAACTAACATTAGTGATGTTCTTAGGTCGACTGTGGTAATGATAATATATCGATGATAATAAACAATAAATATTTTTTTTTACAATCTAAGCCCATAGTAAATTTCTTAAGAAACTGTCTACCTACATGAACTTGATAACAGATAATATAAACTTAATTACTTTTTTGTTTGTAAATACGTGTGTTACGTTCTGGCCTGGCTACGGCGCCGGCGGCGGCGTCAATTAAGGCTGTAAACGGTACGGATACGTACCTCGTAGTACCTCGATGGAAAAAAAGAGTACCACAGTATTTCATCAGTGAAACATATTTTTGGTGGCCGGGCTGCAACGCATAGGACCCAACCCGGCCACGCTTCTATCGAAATAAATACTAAGTTTATGATGCAAGTTTGGTACGGGGTGATGGTACCTATTCTGTACCAACGAAAATGTGTCTGTTTTTCCTTTAAAATCGTAATTAAATTAATGTTTTGGGCATCGAAATTTCTGACAAAAAACGCCTGACATTCATGATTGAGCAATATACGTAACTCGACGTCTTGTGTCGATCAATCATAATGTCAGGCGTATTTTGTCAGAAATTTCGATGCCCAAAAAATTTATTTAATTGCAATTTTAACGGAAAAACGGCCGGTTTTTCGTAGGTACAGGATAGGTACCATCAGCCCGTACCAAAATTGCATCATAAACATAGTATTTATTTCGATAAAAGCGTGGCCGGGTTGGGTCCTATGCGTTGCAGCCCGGCCACCAAAAATGTGTTATAACTGTTGAAATACTGTGGTACTCTTTTTTTCCATCGAGGTACTACAAGGTACGTATCCGTACCGTTTACTGACACACACAAATACAGCCTTAATTGACGTTATATTACTTAACTCATGTTATAAAGGGGTAGCTTATACAAAATAAAAAACAGAAATAAGTACTGCTCAAGTAACAAGTTTATTTATAAAAAAAAAGGTGTTATGTGTGAAGAAACACTAGGTGTCAAAATGTTTTGAAGAAAGTGAATCTGTTTCCTTCGGGGTCCAGTTTAGGGCTTTCATATTTTGTAACCACCTGTTTCTTAGACTCAATTCGGAAGGAAATCTGCAAAAATAATTGATCAAATTTTAATTAAGATCTACAAGTGTAATTTAAAACAAAAAAAGATTTATTACTAAAACCACGACTATTTTCTGCATACGTATTATAAGACTCGAATTTCAATTGTCGAATAAATCGACCTCGCATAGCATGTGGGGTCGACGCAGGTTTTTTTTTATGCTACCCATATTTTTTAAAAGAAGTAGTTTAGTTTTAGGATTAATAATTAATTAGTTTAGTTTTAGGATTAATTATTAATCCTAAAACTAAACTACTTCTTTTAAAAAAATATGGGTAGCAGACAAAAAAATAAAACCTGGGTCGACCCCACATGCTATGCGAGGTCGATTTATTATAAAAGTAGGAAGTATGTATTAGTATTACGCCATAACGGCTGAACAGATTTGACTGAAATTTGAGACACAGATATTTTGTTGCCTGGAGAGGAACATAGGCTACTTATTACTTTTATTCCGCTATTACATTCCCACGGGATAACGTCGTGTAGTTCACACGGGCGAATCCGCGGGCGGAGAGCTAGGTACTACCATAATGCCGAAAGACGGGTGTACAACAGCTACTGAATCAGCCTGAGCTCTATCAACTTTTGGTATTGAATATCGACATTTTATCGATAAGAATTTGTCAATCACTAGTGAATTGTAAACAAAACATTTTTTACATAATTCTCTCAAAATTCATCATTATGATGCCTAGATATTGATAAGATATCATTGCAAACAATTTTCAGATAGTAATCAAATGCTTTACACACAATTTTAGGTCAATTTTGACTAAAAACAACAATTTAATACACACCTGTGAAATGACGTTTTACTCCCTTTTTCGTACCGAGTTTTACAAACCACACATTTCTTCACGTTTATGAGCTTAACTTTCTCAATAACTTTTATAATTAAATACGAAATCACACCGAAATAACACAAAATAAAATAAAGACTTTTAAAAATCTCGCGACTGTCACAATCTCACGTCAAAATTAGTTCTCAGTACCTTCGTAGTGACACTAGTAGCGCTTCAAATTGCTACACAAAATTAGCTGTCATTTGTATAGAGACAGCCATGAAGTTCGACTTAATACTGAGGTAACTGGAGCGTGCAGTACGAACAATTTTTTGAATACCACAAATAACACAGTAGCTGTCTTCTGTCTCACCTACACTTTAAAAAAATACGTATGGTCATATGAGATAGCTGACAGCCACTACATACATAAATGTCAAATTTGGTGGCGACACTTTTTTATTCAGGGTGAGAGCTCCAGTTACCTCAGAGTATTAAGTCAAACTTCATGGAGACAGCCTATCCAGTGGTATAATAGAGATCAGTGGTTTATACACCAAAAGCTGCTTGCACCCGACAACAGATAGTGTTAGTTATGCTCTTCCAATAAAGGGGCCCAAGATTGGTCTCTATTTCCTATATACAAAAAGTTACTTTATGGTGTGCATGTACATTTACACACACAAGCGTGACGCGCTCTGGAGACAAAACATCTGTAAAACTTTCACCTTACATTATTTTAGCTATCTTATAAAATGGGTTTGGGTAAATATAATCATGGACAGAAACGACTTGGATTGTTAGTTCGATAATAAAAATGTTAACCTGAACACAATGCTCAAAGATCTAAGTAATGCTTCTCAAAGAGTGGGTCTTAAGATGAACATGGATAAAAGAAAATCATGTCCAATGCCCATGTTGCACACGCTCCAGTTAATGTTGGGAACATTACACTCGAAGTTGTTGACCACTTTGTTTAGGTACCTGGGACAGACGGTCCAGTTAGGTAAGTCCAACTTTGAGAAAGAGATCTTTCGTCGAATCCAGCTTGGATGGGCAGCGTTCGGGAAGCTCTGGAATATATTCACGTCCAAAATACCTCAATGGCTCAAGACGAAAGTCTTTGACCAGTGTGTGTTGCCAGTAATGACCTATGGAAGTGAGACGTGGTCTTTTACTGTGGGTCTCATAAGAAGGCTCAAAGTCACCCAGCGAGCAATGGAGAGAGCGATTCTTGGTATTTCCCTGCTCGATCGAATCAGAAATGATGAGATCCGCAGGAGAACTAAAACAACCGACATCGCTCGAAGGATTGCATCGTTGAAGTGGCAGTGTGCGGGACATATAGCGCGGAGAACCGATAGCCGTTGGGGCGGAAAGGTTCTCGAATGGCGACCGCGTACCGGACAACGTTCTGTGGGCAGGCTCCCTACAAGGTGGACCGACGATCAAATCAAATCAAATCAAATATTTATTTGTTCACTTGTACTTATGAATCGTCAATATTTTCCTACCATATTCAAGACTTTTTTAACTGACAAGAAGAACGTGCGCAATAAGCTTGCCAGCGATTCTCAAGTAACGATATTTACAAAAAAAAACATATCGTTACTTATTACAATAATTGCTTGATCTGGTCAAGGTCGCGAGAAGCCGCTGGATGCGGGCAGCGCAGGACCGATCGTTGTGAAGATCCTTGGAGGAGGCCTATGCCCAGCAGTGGGCGTCGTTCGGCTGACATGATGATGATGACACATCACATGTGATTCTTTTGCCAATAGGGATTTGTAAATACAAAAATAATTCGGGTGAGATAATAATTATGATGGCTATTTTAGTCTCATGTGTAGATTTGTCCCCCACTAACTAACATACATGGCAAGCAAAAGCTTTGTAAAATCACGGTTAGTAGGTAGTGGTAATCAAGGAACATTTATTAATACTACTTGAACTGAAAAGTAAAACAATATTGCGAACAATAATTCTTTTTAAATCTATAGCTTCTACCTCTTTGAAAATATAAATTAATCTATGCCTTCGATCAACAATACTAGTATCTATGCAGTCGAGGGAACATACCCACCTAGTAAACAGTAAAAGGAACCATTCCGTTTTTTACCACACTTTTATTAGATTCACTTGTAACTAAGTCACAATGTAAGAAAATCTTGGAATTGAATTATAACCTACTTCTAATCGTCGCATTGATTTGAAACTTTGCAAGTCGATATGAATCCGATAACAATACAATAATTTGCCACCATCGCGCTGATCTGATGATGGGGTCAAGAGGTGGGCAATAGAACTCATCAATGGCTGCTAGGAAACCCTTCGACTTTAGGCTCATTTGTTTTGTTTTGATGAAACCCCTCGAGTTTAAGCTCCGTTGCTTCGTTCTGATGAGACTTATTCGCTACCCTTGGTGGTGAGGGTCTGATGATGGAGCTGGGAGGAAGCCAGTGAAACTCCTTAATGACCACAAGAAAACCCCTCAAGTTTGGAGACATTGGTTTCGTTCTTATGAGACCTATTCGCTACACTTGATGGTGAGAGTCTGATGATGGAGCAGGGAGGAAGTCAGTGGCACTAGTCCGTAATGACCACTAGGAAACCCCTTGAGTTTGGGCTTATTTGTTTCGTTCTGATAAGACATATTCGCTACACTTGGTGGTGAGGGTCTGATGATGGAGCAGGGAGGAAGTAAGGGTTCGGCTCGCGCATCCGGTAACAAATAGATTCCACTTGAATTTGTAAAACTAAATACATACAATCTCGCCTTTGAGTTATTATGTTTACGGGGTGGGCAAGACACATTAATGGACTGTGAAATCCATTACCATCCATCCATGACTTGCCATTTATTAACTAAAAAGTAAAAAATAAATATGTAGTTTAAAAAACTAAAAAAACACACTTTTATAGAAACAGACTAAAAAGTACAAAATAACCGTCTATTCAGTAACTGAAATTAAAAAGCGTGGTGCGCCCTTTGCAAAGCATGCATTTCAAATATTATACTTACTTAATATTGACAACGCGCACTACGCTTTTTAATTTCTGTTACTGAGTAGACGGTTATTTTATACTTTTTAGTCTGTTTCTATAAAAGTGTGTTTTTTTAGTTTTTTAAACTACATATTTTTAAAAAGAAACTACTTAAACTGAAAATCTGCTTAGATACAACCATTTCAGTATTTTCTTGACAAAACTCTGTAAAATTTCTTACGTTAGGAATGTGCGCTTAAATCCGTAATAGTTGTTTTACCTACCTATCTCAATTAACACACGCGCACGAACACTTATGTTATTTATATACAGGGCGTCCCAAAACTATGCCACATGGAGGGAAAGTACCTTAAATAGTGAAGATATAAAATTTTACTGAAAGAAGACTTCATTTTTATTTTAAAAAGAAAACGAACTGCATTCAAAGAATCTATTATCTATATCTATATCTATACTACTTATAATAAAACTGTAAACGATCCAATTCTGTACATTGAAAAGAAATAGAAAAAAATACCACCAGGGGTCTTCTTAAACGAAACAGATACCAAAAATATAGTTTTTGAATTTTTTGTCTGTCTGTCTGTCTGTCTGTCTGTTGTCCGCGTTTCATACAAAAAGTACTGAACGGATTTTGATGAAACTTTTTTTGTTATATAGCTATTGGTCCTCGCCAACATATAGGCTATAATTTATTTTGAAGATCGTTATATCTGATGTGGAACCATAGCAGTCCAGCCAAACTATGAGAGATATAAAAATACCGTCTTAAGGAAAATTGTTAAACGTGATGAGCACTTTCTATTGACGTACAAAGTTTGTATGAGATACAAACATAGCGTCTTAAGGCGCTACTCGGAAAAAGTATGGACTCTTTGATATAATACTATAGGACGGTTAGAGTTGTTATAAATCTGGTAATAAGATATATATTCCTTCATACCTTTATCTAGAATCGTATAGTTTCAGAAACACAATTTTATGATTTTGGCTCGACAGTTTTTATTTTCGAAAATACCTCTAATAAATAAGAAATATCAAGATTATTCTTAAATGGGGATACATATACTATTGAAAATTGGTTTAATTAGTGGACACCAATAATATTCAGGAGCGTATAGAAGCATTTTTAAAAAAACGCTATAGTTTTTGAATACGAAGTGATTTTGTGTTTTTTTTGCGTAATTGGCAAAATGGGTCTCGCTCCCGCGCGCGTCGTTTTCTCATTGCTATCTCGCTTTAGCATAATTTTTCCGAGTATCGCCTTAAAGGAAAAAATTACGATTCAAGTTCCTTAATGGAACTACTCAATGGAACTACTGGGATCAGAGGAAAAAGCCTTTATTCCAACCAGTTCGACTAGTAGTTCGATCATCGAACTGTTTGGACATTTTTTTCCAAATAAACTGGCCGAATGGTCGAACTGTTAGGATTTTTTAAACATTTTCTATTGACGGAAAAATATCGAAGGCCTGGTACACCTGATGAGGAACCCTAGCAGCCCAGCTAAACTATAAGAGATACAAATATAGCATCATAAGAGAAGTTGTTCAGCGTGATAAGTGATATTTTCTTTTGACTTACTATCTCGAATATTATTAATATGAAAGTGTGTTTTTTTGTATGTCCGTCTTTCACGTCAAAACGGAGCAACAGATCGACGTGATTTTTAGTATGTGGGTAGATTAGGAGCTAGAAAGTGACATAGGCTAATTTTTATCCCGGAAAAATATCACTTTACCTCGGGATAGGCGAAACCGCGGGCGGAAGGCTATGTAATGTAAATTTTTAATGAGTTAATATGTATGTATCATAGCATTCATAGCGCTTTACTTCTATATATTCAATAAATAAATAAAAAAAAACAAAAAAGCTTATGAGCCTAAAAAATTAAAAATGCTGCCGAAAGTCGCTATTCCACGCGGACGAAGTCGCGGGCACAGCTAGTTTTAAATAATCGCCTGTCTGAACTGGGAATCGAGTTCAGACAGGCGATTATTTAAAATTCTTTGAATTCAGTTCGTTTTCTTTTTAAAATAAAAATGAAGTCTCCTTTTAGTAAAATTTTATATCTTCCGTATTTAAGGTACTTTCCCTCCATGTGGCATAGTTTTGGGACGTCCTGTATAATGTGTAATGCACACATGCATAAGATATGCATATGAAATAATAAAAAAACTTTTGAAATTATTTTATTTATCGATGGAGGGTGCGTGTTTGCTTGCGTACAGGGACGTTTTCATCATGAAAATGTCATGCTCCATGACATTTATAGGACCCTCGACGCTACCATTCGTTGGCTAATTTCAATTAAAGATGTTTCTACTAGAGATGGGCCGAACTTCGTTTTACATTCGGTTTAACCGAACTTCGGCGACTTAAACTGAACTTCGTTCGGCTTAAATGCCGAATATTCGGTACAAGAAAAAAGCAAATAAAACACCTGCTCTATTTTGATTTAAATTAACAGAACATGAAATCTTTCATACGTGTTAAATAAAATAAGTCCATTACATTCTTTATTATCATGGTCATTTATTTGTTAATTACAGGTAACAAACTATCATAATCATTTTGCTACTTTGCTATTTAAATCTTAATTTGTAAGTAAAAATCAAATTAAATAAGTAAGTTCTTCTTAAATAATGAGTCTTATGTATCAAGTTTCGAGAGATACCTTTAATAGGCTTTGAATTTACTTAAAACAAAAAATACCACCAATCCGCATTGCGCCCGCTTGATGTGGGTTATATATATATATATATATATGATGGCCCATGATCGTTATCCATCCATAAGGAATGACTGATGCTAAAGTTTCGTAGTTGCAAAGACCCATGTACGATTCCAATCAGAAACATAATTTAATAATAATCAACCAAACCAATTTTATTTTATTTGCTTTAAAACATTTGTTTGAAGCATTATTGTTACTTAAAAATGGTTGATCAAACGAACTACTGTGAAGTTCGATCGCTATTATAAGAGTCGTTTCATTCGAAGATATAATATTTACAGAGTAGTCCCTTTAATCTACAGGCAACTTCGCACGTCTCTAAAGATTGAAAAAAAAAAGTTCACTGATCTGTCATTTACTGTTCTGTGGTCAGTTTGACGCCATTTTTCTCATTTCGTTTAGAGCACGTTCAGAGTAATAGCGGTGTTCTAGAACAAAGCTTAACTAGTGGCTTTGTAAACCTCCGCCTGCGGCCGAGGTTTACTGGGCTGGGCGGGTTGCTATATCTTCGAATGAAACGACTCATATAATAGCGATCGAACTTCACAGTAGTTCGTTTGATCATCTATATATATAAAATTCAAAGTCCTGACTGACTGACTGACTGACTGACTGACTGACTGAGATATCAACGCACAGCCCAAACCGCTGAACCTAGAGACTTCAAATTTTGCACATAGATACGTTATACAGTGTAGGCATCCACTAAGAAAGGATTTTTGGAAATTCCACCCCTAAGGGGGTGAAATAGAGGATGAAAGTTTGTATGAAAGTCCGTCAGTTTTGAAGTTAGGATCTTTAAACAATGTATTTAGGCTGGCAATTGAAAATTAAGAATTACCTGTGTCAGCGTTTTTGACAATTCCACCCCAGAAGGGGTGAAAAGGGGGATGAAATGTTGTATCTGGAAAGTCCTTCATTAAATTTATTATTTAGCCTTATGGTCGGAAAGTAAAATAAATAAGCAAAAACATGTTTCGTATTTTTTCGAAATCAACCCCTTAGAGGTTAAATGGGATAAATAAACCTAAAAATCGATATGGATGTCGTTATTGAGGTTTTATGAGATGACGATTGCAAAAATGGCATTTATTTTGATGTTTAACACGCTGAACATAATTCAACCCCTAAAAGGTTGCAATAGGGGTGAAATTTTGAATGAAAAATCAATGGTAAAATAGACATTTCAACTTGAAACTTTGTAGGCTTACTTCTTAAAACAAATAGGCAACACATTTCGTAATTTTCCCAAAATCAAACCCAGGGGGTAAAATAGGGGATGAATATGTGTATAAAAGTCAGTCACTTTTGAAGTAAGGATCTTCAAATTTTGTATTTAGACTGGCAATTGAAAATTAATATTTTCCTGTGTCAGCGTTTTTGACAATTCCACCCCGAAGGGGTGAAGAGGGGGATGAAATGTTGTATCTGGAAAGTCCTTCATTAAATTTATTATTTAGGCTTATGGTCGGAAAGTAAAACAAATAAGCAAACAAATATTTCGTATATTTTCGAAAATCAACCCCTTAGAGGTTAAATGGGATAAATATACCTAAAAATCGATATGGATGTCGTTATCGGGGTTTTATGTGATGACGATTGCAAAAATGGCATTTATTTTGATGTTTAACACGCTGAACATGATTCAACCCCTAAAAGGTTGAAACAGGGGTGAAGTTTTGAATGAAAAATCAGGGGGTAAAATAGACATTCCAACTTGAAACTTTGTAGGTTTACTTCTTAAAACAAATAGGCAACCCAAAAAGTATTATATGTTTTAATTTCATAAAAATCCGATTAGCCGTTTTTAAGTTATTAGGCGGGTCCTCCCTTACCAAGTGAGCAGCCTCGTGCGAGGCCCGCCGCACGTGGCAAACGTTCTGCCTCGCGCGAGGCTGCTCGCTTGGTGAGGGAGGACCCGCCTAATAACTTAAAAACGGCTAATCGGATTTTTATGAAATTAAAACATATAATACTTTTTATCCTGGTTATTTGTCCCCTAAGTATTGTCTCGAATATCCACGCGGACGAAGTCGCGGGCGGAAGCTAGTCTATTATATTTCGTCGTTTCATTCTTTGATATAATATTTACAGAGTAGATGTTTAGAGATTTAAGTTTTGTTCTAGAAGAACACTTCTTCTTATGGGTTGTTTTTATAAGAATAAATAACCATCTCAATTAAACATATTATGTATTTGTTCATAAGCAAAATGTAAACAATCAAACCTTAAATAATATTAAGTTTTCTCCGTACACATTAAATACCTAATCATAAATCAGCAACAAAAAAAAACTAATCATTAGTAGGGAACGTTACGGTTCTCGCGAAGACATCTTCGCTTTCAATAGGCCGGTTATAGAACCGAGCAAAGGCTGTGTAGATGTAGGTACTTGTCCAACCAGCTGTTTTTCTTATCTCGTCTACAAACACTGAGTCGTGAGCAAGCACGGTCGAGATGGAGGCGTATCGTGTGCTATCGCCACTCTCTCCCAAGCTCCCAACAGCTTATTTAACCCAGCGGCTTATAGACTGCGAGCTGGTGGGCTTGTGGAGTTTTTTGTATTTTAACAACAGTTTGTCTGCGGTCGAAGTCCTCATATTTTTTGAAAAATATATATGATCGACGAGGACTGAAGCAGGGCATATATTTATTTTCTCGTGAAAGAATGGCAAGTACAGCATGGGCTGTTTGCGACCCGGGACCGAAGTTTTAATAATGTCGGTTATGGCTATCTTAACACCGTCTTGAGAAATTAATACATTTTCTAGTTTTATAAGCGTGAAAGTTTGTACCCTGTGCATTGTACAATGTGTTCTTGTCTAGGCTCAGTACTAAGTTTGGGTATCAATTAGGTATGTGTTTGAGAACAAGTTGTGGGTCCCAAGTAGAGGTATATTTAGGGCGACTTGGTTTAAGTTTGAAAGCGCCTTTTAGAACTCGTTAAATACACTCATGTGAGCCGATGTTACTGTTTAATGGTTTAAGAACAGTGAAACGGTACGGCGCGGGACGGTGATTTAATATCAACGTAAGCTTCGTCAGATAGCTCCCATTCAGTTTGGGGTTGCTTTTACTTGACTCGATATCTGAGCCGTTATTTTTTGTGTTTACTTATGACGCGTGTAGCCAAATGGCGATGAGTCTACCTACATCGTGTCAACTTCTTTAAGCGTGGTAATTTTATTCCATCTACCTTGACGGTTAATGTAGCATACTACTGTAGTATTATCTATGCGCAGTAATATCGCACAATTATCGTCTTCCTTTGTACAAACTTTCATAGGACAGAATGTTGTAAAAAAGTTATTGGGCCACCAGTTTTGGTCTTCTTAAAATTAAATTTTTGCTTTGCATTTACCGTTATGGCGCTGCAATGCTAAAAACTTGTGGCGTTCTTAAAGTTAAATCCGTATTTAGCTGCTAGACAGACCGAAATTAGAACACCAATAAAATTAGCAAAGATTCTTATTGTACGTTTCGGTAATTTTAAATAATTTCTTATCATTTGTACAATGTTTCTGCGTTTTACAGCGAGAAATGTTGCGTATCATAATTATAAAAAGCCTTGGAAAGTACAGACTTGAGAAGGCGTTAACACACTTTTTTCGCGGTTTACAACAAAACCTAAACATTGTAACAATTTAAGAGTCGTACCGTACGTAGTCGTACGGAAGTGTCCCCTATGCCTTATGTTAAGATTCTTTTTACTAACCTTCTATGGGCCACAGTGTTGTCTGATAAATAAAGAATTTATTTATTAAGCATCGTCGAAATAAATTTACTGATTTATGACATTGGATTCTAAGATAGGACATATAACCTCTCTCGTAATTTTGGTAAAAACCCTGGATGCTGATGCTACGGATAGGCCGTAAGGCATGTCAGTAAATTCGTCGATAGCTAAGTTTGAACTTGGAGCTTGAAAATGAAATCTTAAATATTATTCGGTCTTCCTTACATATTGGAAGTCATAAATACGCCTCTTTGAGGTCACTCGGTGCTACAAAACTACCTTGTGGTATAAGTTAAGGAGAGGTTCTATATAGTTTTCCATTCTAAAATAGTTTTTCTTCTCAATAAATTTATTTAATGATTTAAGATTTAAGACAAAGCGTTTATCACCATTAGACTTGGGTGCAAGGAAAGTTCTTGATATGAACTGGTCAATTACCGGGGAACATTGTGAAATTGCTCCAATTCATTTAATTTATTTATAGCTTGGACCATCTCGTGACTTTCTTCGGGGGTAAATTTAGATTAAAGCACGACAGACTGTCACTTCCGTACAAAAGGGTATATAATATCCGTTTTGGATCCATGATAGTACGGTTTTGTTGTATGTTATATGAAACCAACAATCATAAAAGTATTGAATTCTGCCAGCGTGTAAGTACCTTTGTTATTGTGGCCGTGCACGGGGCCTGGGTTGATTGTAGTTCTTCGCATGAGACGAAGCAGGCTGAGGGTAGGTTCGTCGCGGTGACGGCGCTAGCCTCTGTCCTGTCCTGTGGTTTGACCTCCCCGCCGCCCCCCTGTTTCACGGGTACTGATGAGGTCCTCACCGGTTTCCCTGATGGGCAGGACTAATGACTGTGGACTGGACTGCAGAAGGTTTCTGAATTGTGAATGTTTTCCAAATCTGTGAACCTTGTCGTTCGATTGCCTTACTGGCTTTTATATTTTCGGATGATGTATTACCCAATAAAGAGTCATATCTATCGGAGTTTTGTAGGACGTGCAGGAAATTATTTTCTAAACTAGATTTTAATCCTATCTTTCGTTAGGAAATGGTGTAAATCAATACCAAAATGCGACATTCGTCGCTTAGATACTAAAGAGATTGTATCTTATCGTCTGAGGAGAGCAGTGTGTCCATTGCTCTATTTACCTATTGCCGAGGTACCCATATCAAGTTGTTGTTGAAAACCAAGAAACATTTTGTAGCGTCCCCTCACGACGACGACGCCAGAAACTGCGGCAGCAATCGCTGCGTTTAATTTAGGTGCGTGCAAAATTCAACAATTATTTGGTATCAAGTACCCTCGTCAAGTTCTCTTTCTGATCTTTTGGTAGACCTATTTTTCATAAAGGTGTCCATAAATTAGCTAAGCTGAATGGCATCTCCAAAATCAGGCGTATCGGACGTAGACGCCCTCAACGCTGACAATATTATTGTGGATCGAAAGTTATCGATGTAATTTCTTGAGTGAGCCGTTTGCGATACTGCGGCATCCAAGGTTTGTTGGATGGATATTTCCAAAGATTGTTCGATAATGTCCCGCATCGTTTTGTATGATATTTATTGTATCCAAAACAAACATACTCTTTTTTGCCAAAAAAAAAACAACATGAGGGTAGAATGTAAAAAATAAAATTCAAATAATAATTTAATAAGTTATTATGGCTTAATAATTTATATTGGCCCGCAGACATTAAACTATAGATTACGTGCATCTATCCTAGAATGCAGGTAGATTCTACTTTATGTCATAATATGTGACCCATAATTAGCCCGCAGCTAATTACGATATCGCGGTTGACCCCCAGTCAATATCGATTTAGGTCGTTTGATTTTGACTAACTACCTAAATAAACTGAAGATAACGTGCGTCTATCCTAGGACGCAGGTAGATTCTACTTCATGTCATAATATATGACCTATAATTAGCTCGCAGCTAATTACGATATATCGCGATTGACTCGCAGTCAATCTCGATAGTTTGATTTTATGTAACTAAGGTCCGGTTGCTCGAATTATGGTTAAAGTAAAATTAACCGGCGGTCAAATTTAAAAAAGCGTTGTTGAAGAAGCGGTTACTTTAACGAGCAGTCAAATTACACAAATGTTAACCGCCGACCGCCGTTAAATAACGGCGGTCAAAATAACCGACAGGGTGCGGGTGGTTTAAATTTTGACATTAGTAATTAAGGAAAGGTTAATGAAATAGTATAGACAACACTTTTAACCCAACGTATTTTTCTTTGACCGAGGTCAAAATTGACAACAGTTAAATTTTAACTTTAACTTTACGTAATGTACGAGCAACCGGACCTAAATAAACTGTAGATAACATGCGTCTATCCTAGAACGCGGGTAGATTATACTTCATGTCATGATATATGACCCATAATTAGCTCGCAGCTAATTACGATATCGCAATTGACTCGCAGTCAATCTCGATTAAGTTTGATTTTATGTAACTAAATAAAGTGTAGATAACATGCGTCTATCCTAGAACGCGGGTAGATTCTACTTCATGTCATAAATATGACCCATAATTAGCTCGCAGCTATTTACGATATCGCGATTGACTCGCAGTCAATCTCGATTTAGTTTGATTTTATGTAACTAAATAAACTGTAGGTAACATGCGTCTATCCTAGAACGCGGGTAGATTCTACTTCATGTCATAAATATGACCCACAATTAGCTCGCAGCTAATTACGTACGACATCGCGATTGACTCGCAGTCAATCTCGATTTAGTTTGATTTTATGTAACTAAACTCATCTAGTGAAATCACTTGTTCACCAGTGAACAACAAGAAACAGAAAAGTATTAATTGTATCTTAATATCTGATAAATTTAGTTAACTATTGTGTAGCTTGTTAATAACTTGTATGCACAAATATTCGAATAGGAATTGATAATGCACTATAAACGTACCTGTGGCATTATCTTCATTCTCTGAAGAATGTAAACGTTGGACTCGTTCAACATTTTCCTGTGCGCTGCGTTTCGGCATTTAAATAGACGCGTGCGCTCGTTGCCTCGCACGAAAAAGGAATGAGAAAAATGGCGTCAAACTGACCACAGAACAGTAAATGACAGATCAGTGAACTTTTTTTTTAATCTTTAAAGACGTGCGAAGTTGCCTGTAGGTTAAAGGGACTACTCTGTAAATATTATATCAAAGAATGAAACGACGAAATATAATAAGTGTTATTGAAATATAAACATTTTTAAGACTTTTTCAAGCACTTTCCAGTGAAAATGAATGCTAAACGCATTCCGTTTCAACTAGTTTCTACAAGTGGTTGAGGCTGCCTATATTGTGAGATTCCTTTGGGATGTGATGATTTGTGATCGAGTGTTGTTTGATAGAAAAACGGACTTTTCATAGTAATGCCACAGAATAAGCAACTTTTCATACAGTAGGCCGACGGAGACGTCTAGACACAAAAAGCTTAGACTAAATACTGAGGTAACTGGAGAGTGCAGTACTAACAATTTTTTGAATACCAGTGGCTGTCTTCCGTCTCACCTACACTTTAAAAAAATACGTATGGTCATATGAGACAGCTGACAGCCACTACATACATAAATGTCAAATTTGCTGGCGACACTTTTTTATTCAGGGTGAGAGCTCCAGTTACCTCAGAGTATTAAGTCAAACTTCATGTCTAGACAGGTCAATCGTGCGGGGCTTGCGGGGTGAGACAGGGGAGTGGTTGTCCCGAGGTACATACAACGCCGTTCATAGTAACTCGGGACAAGTCTTCCAGGGCTATCACGTCTTTATCGTTATAATTTATTTTTAAATTAATATTATGATGCATACGACATGTAGTGTGAGTGCGTGCAAATCTTCATCTCGCTTATTAAAAAAAAGGCAATTTCCAAAATCCAAGATGGCGGACAACTTTTTTGTTTGCGGGCCGACTTTGATGAAACTTGGTTTTTGGTACAATTATGACAAGAAAACAACAACGCAATGTCAAAAATAAAAATAAACCAAGATGGCGGCCAACTTTTTTTTTGTAAGCAAATTTTGATGAAACTTAGTTTCTGGTACTACTTATTTTGACAAGAAAACAACAACACAATGTTAAAAGTATAAAAAATCCAAGATGGCGGCCAACTTTTTTGTTTGCTGGCTGATTTCGATGAAACTCAGTTTCTGGTACTATTTTGACAAGAAAACAGCAACGCAATGTTAAAAATATTAAAAATCCAAGATGGCGGCCAACTTTTTTAATTGTGAGCCGATTTTGATGAAACTTGGTTTTTTGTACAATTTTGACAAGAAAACAACAACACAATGTTAAAAGTATAAAAAAATCCAAGATGGCGGCCAACTTTTTTGTTTGCGGGCTGATTTCGATGAAACTCAGTTTCTAGTACTATTTTGACAAGAAAACAGCAACGCAATGTTAAAAATATTAAAAATCCAAGATGGCGGCCAACTTTTTTGTTTGTGAGACGATTTTGATGAAACTTGGTTTTTAGTACAATTTTGACAAGAAAACAACAACGAAATGTCAAAAATAAAAAAACCAAGGCGGCGCCTAAATTTTTTTTTGACAGCCGATTTTGATGAAACTTAGTTTCTGGTACTATTTTAACAAGAAAACAGCAACGCAATGTTAAAAGTATAAAAAAATCCAAGACGGCGGCCAATTTTTTTGTTTACAGGCCGATTTCGATAAAATTCAGTTTCTGGTACTATTTTGACAAGAAAACAGCAACGCAATCTTAGAAATCCAAGATGGCGGCCAACTTTTTTGTTTGTTAGCCGATTTTGATGAAACTTAGTTTCTGGTACTATTTTAACAAGAAAACAGCTACGCAATGTTAAAAGTATTAAAAAATCTAAGATGGCGGCCAATTTTTTTGTTTACAGGCCGATTTCGATGAAACTCAGTTTCTGGTACTATTTTGACAAGAAAACAGCAACGCAATATTAGAAATCCAAGATGGCGGCCAACTTTTTTGTTTGTTAGCCGATTTTGATCAAACTTAGTTTCTGGTTCTATTTTGACAAGAAAACAGCAACGCAATGTCAAAAAAATAAAAAAATTCAAGGTTCGATTTGGATAAAAATCAAAATCGGCCTACAAACAAAAAAGTCGGCCGCCATCTTGGATTTTTATCATGTTTGACATTTCGTTGCTGTTTTCTTGTCAAAATAGTATCAGAAACTGAATTTCATCGAAATCGGCCAGCAAACAAAAAATTTGGCCGCCATCTTGAATGTTTATATTTTTAACATTGCGTTGCTGTTTTCTTGTCAAAATAGGTACCAGAAACTAAGTTTCATCAAAATCGGCTTACAAACAAAAAAGTTGGCCACCATCTTGGATTTCTTTTTATTTTTAACATTGCGTTGCTGTTTTCTTGTCAAAATAGAACCAGAAACTGAGTTTCATTGAAATCGGCCTGCAAACAAAAAAGTTGGCCGCGATCTTGGATTTTAATTTTTTTGACATTGCGTTGCTCTTTTCTTGTCAAAATAGAACCAGAAACTGAGTTTCATTGAAATCGGCCGGCTTACAAAAAAGTTATCATAATCATAATCATTTTATTTGCCATGAATGTAGGTACGTAAATGTTGACAAAATAAAGTTATAGGCCCAGTACATCCTGCCATGAATAGCATGCAAATGGTACATACAAGTAATTTTAAAGTTAATTTAAAACATTGACTTAAACCATTAATTATTGATAAAATCTAACTTAAAATTACATTTATTACAAGAATGTCATTACAATATATTTAAAAGATCAACTGAGGTCATTTGTTATAATATTCGGTCATTGTGTAAAATGTCTGCTCCGTAAGGTAGTCAAATAATTTCCTTTTAAATGTCCAAAAATCATTACATTCCCTAATGTCAGGTGGCAATCTGTTATACATTTTAGGTATCATTGCAAATACACTATTACTAAAGAGACTAGTTTTAATATTTGGTCTGTTAGCGAGACAATCACATCGTCGTATGCTTCGTATCTTAGGAAACAGGTTTGGGTTCCTTCTCATAAATAATACTGCCTCAAATATGTATAAAGAGGATAATGTCAGTAATTTGTGTTTCTTAAATAAGGGTCTACAGGTCCGTTTTTTTTAAATTAAACATCGCCCGTATACAGTATTTTTGTGCTATGAACAAGCGATCAATATTTATTGCATTGCCCCAAAACATAATTCCATAGCGCAATCTCGAGACTACAAACCCATGGTAAGCTGCAAGAACCGCATTTTGGTTTACTACTTTCCTTAGCATTCGCAGTGCATAAGAGAATTGTAAGATCTTAGCACGAATAAAGTCAAGATGCGACTGCCATTTCATATTAGTATCAATATGCAATCCCAAAAATTTTGTTTCCGTTGCAACACACACTTGATTCCCTTCACAAGAAATGTTATCTAATGGCTGTACAGATCTTTGCCCAAAGCTCATAATATTTGTTTTCTTAAAATTAATTTCAAGATTGTTGGCTTTAAGCCATTGAATTATTGATGTAAGACAGGGTACTATTTCATCTTTGCTTTGACAAACAACGGTGCAGTCATCTGCAAATAGAACCACTGGTTTTTCCGTTGAGCATGGTAAGTCGTTAATATATATGAGAAATAATAGGGGACCCAGAACACTGCCCTGCGGAACGCCCTGTGATACAATTCTTTGTGATGATTCAAATACTTTCTCAAGTCTCGTCTTACTGCATATTTTAGTAATATGTGTAATCTGTATTCTGTCAGTAAGGTAAGATCGAAGCAGTGCCAATGGAATTCCCCTAACACCGTATGACTCTAACTTGTTCAAAAGGATGCTATGATTAACGAAATCAAATGCTTTTGTCATATCTAGGTAAATTGCATAAACTGGTTGTCTTTTATCTATTCTATTGTAAATTATTTCTAAGAATTCGTACATTGCCAATTCTATTGATTTATTCTTGCGAAACCCTTTTTGTGATTTGTTAAATATATTTTTTGATTCAAAGAAATTGTACAAGTACTTGTAAAATATTTTTTCGAAAATTTTGGCAAAAATTGTAATCAAAGCTACAGGTCTGTAGTTTTTAATGTCTAATTTACTTTCTTTTTTGTGCATTGGTTTAATGAGTGTTGTTTTCAGTTCTGTAGGAAAAATCCCTTGCTCTATGCAAAGATTAATAATATAACACAATATGTTGGATATTAGATGTGATACCTGTTTTAAGATTTTTGTAGATATCTCGTCATAGCCAGTGCTGTTAGTGTTCTTCAGATTCTTTATAGTATTATATACCTCATCAGGATCTGTCGGTTGCATAAAAAAAGAGTTGCAACTATTGCCACAATTTATGAATTGAATGTTCGCTTCCTTTGTATTTACACGTTTTGTTTGTTGCTGATCTACATAAAAGTCATTAAAGGCTTGTGCAATTTGTTTAGGGTGTGTGATTTTTTCATTATTAATTTGAAGTTTGTCAATGGTTTCTCTAGGTAGTTTCTGTTGTTTATGGGTTATAATGTTCCATGTTGCCATTGATTTATTTGCCGCATTCATTATAAAATTATCGTTTTGTGATTTTTGAGTCATCTTAACAATTTTATTGTATCTCTTTGAGTATTCCTTAAATTTTATTTGATCAGTAACATTTTTAGACAACCTATACTTCCACAAAAGAGATCTCTTACGCTTACTGCACTTTTTTATTCCAGTTGAAATCCATTTCGGTTTTTGTCTAGTCCACATTTTTTTCTGTACAGCTGGAAAGCATAAGTCATAGAACAGTTTGAAAGTATTATAGAAAGTAGTAAAGGCCTCATCACCATTCTTTAGATTATATATTTCACTAAAAGATAACTTTGAAAGGCATTCTTTAAATTTTTTTATATTCTCTTTAGAATAATCGCGTTTAATAGAAACCCAATAATTGTAAAAAAATGTTTTTTTCACTGGAAAAGTCATTAATTGTGCACTGTGATCAGATACAGCAAGTTCATGAACTTTTGTATTGGCCCCACGTATATTATGAATTATATTATCCAAGCACGTTCCACTTTTTGGTCGTGTTGGTTCAGTTACAGATATTTTTAGGTTATGAGCCAATATTATTCTTTTGAACTGCTCAGAGAATTTTGTATTACTTAAAATATCTATATTGAAATCACCACAGATAACTATTTTATTTTTATTATTTCTAGTTAGCCAGTACAGAATTTCACTAAAATTATTAAAAAATATGTCAAAGTATTGTGCCCTGTCTTTAGATTTGGGAACTCTGTAAATTGTCACTATTATTATATCATGTTCTATTAATTTTATAGCACATGTCTCTAGGACATTAGGAATATTATATTTTGATAAATCGTCAATTACTTTAAAGTTCAGACCATTTCGTACTAGGATACATGACCCTCCGTTTCTATTCTTTCGAGTAAAACATGTAGCTAATCTGAAATTAGCGACGTTTAAAAGAGCAACATCGCTTTGTGTCATATTATGTTCAGTAAAACAAAGAATATCCATCCGAATACCGTCTTCTTGAAATTCATCTAATGATACTGTAAGAATGTCAGATTTGTTTATTAGCCCATTAATATTTTGATGTAAAATGTTTAAGTGATTAGTCACGAAAAAGCTCCAGATCCAGACCCAAAGCATCTTCATCTGCAATGTCATCGATTAATGAATGTATTGATTGTTTGCTATTGTCAAGTAATTTAGATTGCTCAAGTGAAGTCTGAGTCATAGTTATACAGTCCGTCTGCGTACTAACATGTTTTGGAACATTATGCAATGATTTATTTTTAACTGCCATTTGATATATAGTATATTTGTGATAATAATTAAGTCTTAAGATTTCTCGCAAAATATTTCGACATATATAGATATTATAATCTTTCCGCTTAGGTATGGTTTGATCAAAATTCATATCCAAGAACACAGCACTATCAAATTGAGTACATATAAACTTAAGTTCATAATTTAATTTGCTTTCATTTAGGTGTATATTATAAGATGTTTCACATACAATTATATTTGTGTTTTGGACTGACGAAAGCCATGAAGCTAAAATATATCTAATTGTAAAAAAACTCACATCATTCCTAAAGCCTAGCACAATAACATAGTCATTATGAGTTAAATTACATAGTTCAGATTTGCAGGTCGATAGAATGTCAAATATTGTTGCTCCCGATTTCCAAAAGCTGAATACTTCATATTGTGAGCCAAGTAACTGTTGTAATGTTTTGCGTAATCCTTGACCTTGTTGATCCGCTAGTATTATTACTTTACTTCTATCCTGCTTCTGTACTGTTATATGTAGGTCGCTAGCTTCTGAATTTGCGTTTCTTTTATCATTGCTCCGTTCATAATTTTCTGGAATGGCATTATTATTATTTCTACTAAGTCTATCTTTTTCTTGTTGGCTGCTATCTGTTTGGTTTTTGTGGTTTTCCGTCGGTTGTACCTTTGTAATTTTCTTTATAATTTCCGTATTGGTCAGTTTCGAAGAGTTTGTACTGCTTGTATTTGAAGCGGCTACATTTTTTCTCGCTGGAGAAACAGTTGTTTTACAGAGAAGAGTTAATTGGTTAACTTTTGCTTCATAGGCAGCAATTTTTTTTTGTTAAAATGAATTTTTCTGATAGAAGTGACTCAATTTCTTTATGAGCAGAGGCTAATTCTATTTCACGGTTCATTAACAAAGCTTTAAGCTCTTCCGGTGTGTCTTGAGTACAGGTGTTTATTTCCGGACAGCTTCTATGCAAGGTACAGTTAGTATGTTGAAACACCTGATCCACATTAATATCATCGTCATCTGATAGCATGCTGAACGTATTGTGTGTGGGGATATTAACAATTTTTCTTCACTAATTTCCTCAGTTGCACTTATTATAGAATTTGCATTTTGTGGAGTAAAGTAAATTTCTTTCTGTTCAATATTTGCTTCCTTGTTTCCTTCTGCCTCATCCTGCTCCTTATATTGAGAAATATTTACCACGGGTGTGGTTGAAGTCTTTGATTGCTGTAGTAAAGTAGTGTTATCATCCAGTCTTGATAGGACTTTTTTCCTCTTTGTAACATAAGATACCTCAGGAGTGCTGGTAGTAGGTTGTTGTTTTTTCTCACACGAAGAGCATTTCCAATTTTTTCTTTTCTCCAACGTTTTTAAACAATGTAATTTTTCTGAAATTCCGATACAATCATATTCGTAGTTCTTTTTGCATAATGAGCATAAAAGTGTATTTCGAATATTTGCCTTTTGTTTACACTTATGGCACGTAACCAGTGGCGATAGTGTTTGTTTTTTGTAGATATCTTTTATATTTATAGACATTTTCAGAATATTGTGTCAAAATCTACCATTTAGGAGTTGTTGAAACTAGTTGGCAACACTTTTAATCCGTCAAAATGAAAAACAGTTCTGTCAGTTGATGCTGACACTTGTCATAATCAATTTTGACACTGTCAGTTGAATTTGATGTTTAAGATTGTATCTGAATGTGCGGGTATTCCAATCTCTTTACAAATCTTAAACAAATGGGGGTACAAAAATAGAACTTATCTTCGATGATATTTCATCTTCTTTGGTGCCACAAAATGTAGATAACGATAACACTGATTCGTTGTTATGCGATTTACACTATGCAATCACTAAAAGCCTTGTTTACAGCTCAGTAATACAAATTAGAATTAAAAATCACGGGAGTATAATTACAAAAGGACTGAGTGTTGCCAGACTGCAGTTGCAGTTGGCCGTCATCTTGGATTTTTTAATACTTTTAACATTGCGTTGCTGTTTTCTTGTCAAAATATGTACCAGAAACTAAGTTTCATCAAAATCGGCTTTCAAACAAAAAATATGGCCACCATCTTGGATTTCTTTTTATTTTTAACATTGCGTTGCTGTTTTCTTGTCAAAATAGAACCAGAAACCGAGTTTCATTGAAATCGGCCTGCAAACAAAAAGTTGGCTGCCATCTTCGATTTTTTAATATTTTTACATTGCGTTGCTGTTTTCTTGTCAAAATAGTACCATAAATCGAGTTTAATCGAAATCGGCCCACAAACTAAAAAGTTGACCGCCATCTTGGATTTTTATTTTTTTGACATTGCGTTGCTGTTTTCTTGTCAAAATAGTACCAAAAACCGTTTTTCATCGAAATCAGCCTACAAACAAAAAAGTCGGCCGCCATCTTGAATTTTGTATTAATTTTGACATTGCATTTGCATTATTAAATTATTTTATTAATTTAATATCGCAATACCAATGTACCCACCCGGGGTCGTAAAAGGTCCACAATCACATTTTAAAGTGACAACCCTTACGTACTTACGTAAATACCTATACAGGCGTCGGCATCGCCCAACTTCAAGGGCGTCGTCCAACTGTATAGAAAGATTGCTTAAACTGTGGTAATGCATAAACAAGACACGACTTGTTACTCCCGAGGCAGGCCGGTGAAAATGAACCGAACTTCGGGCGAAGTTCGTATTCGGTTCAAACCACATTCGGCCCATCACTAGTTTCTACATAACTAAGTTATAACTTTAACTATTAGTAGCTTAACATCGTTATTAAATAAATAACAAAGGTAGGTAGAAAAATTGTATTAGATTGTATTACCATATTTAAAAAAAAATATATGGTACAATCTTCACAAAAAATTTAGAAATAAAAAAATAATTTTAAAATTAAACCAATTTCAAAAGGTCGGTAATTATTAACGTGGACTCAATCGTGATTTTAGATTTTCAATAAGTGTCTAATAAAAAAATTGTTTTACCCGTTTAGAGCGCGGTAGATCCCCTTTATTGTGCTACCTAAGTTTCCCTAGTTTTCATACAAATCGGCAGGCTAAAGTAAGAGTCTAAAGTCGGCACTAGACGGCACCTTAGTTCAGGAACACCTCTCATGATATTCGACTCGAGGGGTTTCCTGAAATCCAATTAAGCCGTAACCCAATTGTGGCCCGAACTGAACATCAATTGCCCGTTTACCGACGATGACCTCACTAACTTTATTTATTTAGTCTTTCCTGATAATTGGTGCGCTTTGTTTGGTAAACTGGAAACCAATTAATATCTATCATTCATATGTGTGAGTAGTTTTTATACGAGATGGTGAAGATCTTGTAGGCTAAAATTTTCGGTCTTTCGCGGCGCATCTGTAAATTAACTTTTGCACTGTGATTTGCATTTCAATTCAAAAATCCCAATCGAAAGCATCCATGGGTGCTACGAGTAGTTACAATGCAAACAATTTTTAATTATTGATTATTTTTATTTAAGTACCACTAGCTGATCCTCGCGGTTTTACCCGCGTGGTACCCGTTCCCGTGGGAATATCGGGATAAAATATAACGTACTAGCGGCCGCCCGCGGTTTCACCCGCGTGGTTCCCGTTCCCGTGGGAATATCGGGATAAAAAGTACATATAAACCTTCCTCTTGAATCACTCTTATCTATTAAAAAAAATCGCATCAAAATCCGTTGCGTAGTTTCAAAGATTTAAGCATACAAAGGGACATAGGGACAGAGAAAGCGACTTTGTTTTATACTATGTAGTGATGTCACTCGGGAAAAATGTAGCTTTTTAATGGTCAAAGAATTTTCTAAATCGGTTCAGTAGTTTCGGAGCCTATTCGATGCAAACAAACAAACAAACAATCAAATCTTTCCTCTTTGTAATATTAGTATACTTAGATAGATAAGTAAACCGCTCAATATTCACCAATTTTTCAAATAATATTTCAAATAATTTCAAAAAGGCAGGTATTTTGATGTCAACAATTTATTGTTAACACGCTCGGACTGTGATCGTTGAGGTTAAGCATCAAATTTCGGAATGGTTGGTCCCGGGATGGGTGACCAAAATATTATTATTTCGAACTTCTTTCGAAATTTGCATCGTTAATATCCGCCATCCGCATAGGACCCGCGTGTTCGGTCATGGGCTAGGCCATGGCCCATTCAACTTATACATTCTATGGCTGATGATGATAAACAACTTGGTTCACGATTTATTGCCAAATATTATACCTAATGGTAACATATTAATAACTCGTTGGGCAAATTTTAATTGCAAGAACAATTAATGATTAACAATTGATCAACTGTAATTGTGATAAATCACAACTAACAGATAATTTTAATTGTTAATTGAAGAACTAGCAGTTAACAATTAATTAATTGTTAATCGTAATTTGCTACGATTAACAATTAATTAATTTTCAATTGTTACCACACTTTTATTAGCTTCACATGTAACTAAGTCACAATGTAAGAAAATCTTGGAATTCAATTTTAACCTACTTCTAAGTGACGTATTGATTTGAAACTTTGCAAGTCTATATGAATCCGATGACAATACAATAATTTGCTACCATCGAGCTGATCTGATGATGTCAAGTCAAGAGGAAGGCAATAGGTACAACTCTTCAATGGCTGCTAGGAAATCCCTCGAGTTTAGGCTCATTTGTTTTGTTCTGATGAAACCTATTCGATACACTTGATGAAATATTATATCAAAGAATGAAACGACGAAATATAATAAGTGTTATTGAAATATAAACATTTTTAAGACTTTTTCAAGCACTTTCCAGTGAAAATGAATGCTAAACGCATTCCGTTTCAACTAGTTTCTACAAGTGGTTGAGGCTGCCTATATTGTGAGATTCCTTTGGGATGTGATGATTTGTGATCGAGTGTTGTTTGATAGAAAAACGGACTTTTCATAGTAATGCCACAGAATAAGCAACTTTTCATACAGTAGGCCGACGGAGACGTCTAGACATGTCAATCGTGCGGGGCTTGCGGGGTGAGACAGGGGAGTAGTTGTCCCGAGGTACATACAACGCCGTTCATAGTAACTCGGGACAAGTCTTCCAGGGCTATCACGTCTTTATCGTTATAATTTATTTTTAAATTAATATTATGATGCATACGACATGTAGTGTGAGTGCGTGCAAATCTTCATCTCGCTTATTAAAAAAAAGGCAATTTCCAAAATCCAAGATGGCGGACAACTTTTTTGTTTGCGGGCCGACTTTGATGAAACTTGGTTTTTGGTACAATTATGACAAGAAAACAACAACGCAATGTCAAAAATAAAAATAAACCAAGATGGCGGCCATTTTTTTTTTTTAAGCAAATTTTGATGAAACTTAGTTTCTGGTAGTATTTTGACAAGAAAACAACAACACAATGTTAAAAGTATAAAAAATCCAAGATGGCGGCCAACTTTTTTGTTTGCTGGCTGATTTCGATGAAACTCAGTTTCTGGTACTATTTTGACAAGAAAACAGCAACGCAATGTTAAAAATATTAAAAATCCAAGGTGGCGGCCAACTTTTTTAATTGTGAGCCGATTTTGATGAAACTTGGTTTTTTGTACAATTTTGACAAGAAAACAACAACACAATGTTAAAAGTATTAAAAAATCCAAGATGGCGGCCAACTTTTTTGTTTGCAGGCCGATTTCTATGAAACTCAGTTTCTGGTTCTATTTTGACAAGAAAACAGCAACGCAATGTTAAAAATATAAAAATTCAAGATGGCGGCCAACTTTTTTGTTTGTTAGCCGATTTTGATGAAACTTAGTTTCTGGTACTATTTTAACAAGAAAACAGCTACGCAATGTTAAAAGTATTAAAAAAACTAAGATGGCGGCCAATTTTTTTGTTTACAGGCCGATTTCGATGAAACTCAGTTTCTGGTACTATTTTGACAAGAAAACAGCAACGCAATATTAGAAATCCAAGATGGCGGCCAACTTTTTTGTTTGTTAGCCGATTTTGATCAAACTTAGTTTCTGGTTCTATTTTGACAAGAAAACAGCAACGCAATGTCAAAAAAATAAAAAAATTCAAGGTTCGATTTGGATAAAAATCAAAATCGGCCTACAAACAAAAAAGTCGGCCGCCATCTTGGATTTTTATCATGTTTGACATTTCGTTGCTGTTTTCTTGTCAAAATAGAACCAGAAACTAAGTTTGATCAAAATCGGCTAACAAACAAAAAAGTTGGCCGCCATCTTGGATTTCTAATATTGCGTTGCTGTTTTCTTGTCAAAATAGTACCAGAAACTGAGTTTCATCGAAATCGGCCTGTAAACAAAAAAATTGGCCGCCATCTTAGATTTTTTAATACTTTTAACATTGCGTAGCTGTTTTCTTGTTAAAATAGTACCAGAAAAAAAAAACGCATCAAAATCCGTTGCGTAGTTTCAAAGATTTAAGCATACAAAGGGACATAGGGACAGAGAAAGCGACTTTGTTTTATACTATGTAGTGATGTCACTCGGGAAAAATGTAGCTTTTTAATGGTCAAAGAATTTTCTAAATCGGTTCAGTAGTTTCGGAGCCTATTCGATGCAAACAAACAAACAAACAATCAAATCTTTCCTCTTTGTAATATTAGTATACTTAGATAGATAAGTAAACCGCTCAATATTCACCAATTTTTCAAATAATATTTCAAATAATTTCAAAAAGGCAGGTATTTTGATGTCAACAATTTATTGTTAACACGCTCGGACTGTGATCGTTGAGGTTAAGCATCAAATTTCGGAATGGTTGGTCCCGGGATGGGTGACCAAAATATTATTATTTCGAACTTCTTTCGAAATTTGCATCGTTAATATCCGCCATCCGCATAGGACCCGCGTGTTCGGTCATGGGCTAGGCCATGGCCCATTCAACTTATACATTCTATGGCTGATGATGATAAACAACTTGGTTCACGATTTATTGCCAAATATTATACCTAATGGTAACATATTAATAACTCGTTGGGCAAATTTTAATTGCAAGAACAATTAATGGTTAACAATTGATCAACTGTAATTGTGATAAATCACAACTAACAGATAATTTTAATTGTTAATTGAAGAACTAGCAGTTAACAATTAATTAATTGTTAATCGTAATTTGCTACGATTAACAATTAATTAATTTTCAATTGTTACCACACTTTTATTAGCTTCACATGTAACTAAGTCACAATGTAAGAAAATCTTGGAATTCAATTTTAACCTACTTCTAAGTGACGTATTGATTTGAAACTTTGCAAGTCTATATGAATCCGATGACAATACAATAATTTGCTACCATCGAGCTGATCTGATGATGTCAAGTCAAGAGGAAGGCAATAGGTACAACTCTTCAATGGCTGCTAGGAAATCCCTCGAGTTTAGGCTCATTTGTTTTGTTCTGATGAAACCTATTCGATACACTTGATGGTGAGGGTTTGATGATGGAGCAGGGAGGAAGCCAGCGGCACTTCTTAATGACCACTAGGAAATCCCTCGAGTTTGGGCTCCGTCGTTTTGTTCTGATGAGACTTATTCGCTACACTTGGTGGTGAGGATCTGATGATGGAGCAGGGAAGAAGCCATGCAGTGGCAGTCCTTAATGACCAATAGGAAACACCTCGAGTTCTAGCTCATTTGTTTCGTTCTGATGAGACCTATTCGCTACACTTGGTGGTGAGGGTCTGATGATGGAGCAGGAAGGAAGCCAGTGACACTCCTTAATGACCAATAGGAAACCCCTCGAGTTTGGGCTCATTTGTTTCGTTTATTGGAAATGGGTCTTTAAATAAAACTTCACTATATAGCTGTGATGAAATAAATCCGTATATTCAGCTTTATCAACCACAAGGAACGAACGATACGTAAAAGATCTCTAAACACCATGGAGGCCTGCGGGAGACTAACTAAACTAAACAATAGTTTTATTTCAGAGAATCAAATTCCAGAATCACAGCTCCATGAAATAATAACATTAACTATAGAACAAAGGATCCTTGTTCAATTAATTTTTGTCCCACAGCACACGTGCGTGTTCTCAGAATTATCTTAATGTAAACAAACCAACACGCCCCCTCAAAAATTGATTGAAAACAAAAATCTCATTGACCATTGAAAAGAAAAACGTCCGTTCCTGTGTTCCCTGGGAAATACATATGGTCCAACATTTGTTGCAAGGATTAGGAAAACCCAGTAAAACCTAATCAGACCATCAAAACAAAAACACAACGACATTTTACAATCAATGCTATTTTAAGTTCAAACCATTTCTTAGTTCTAAAAATCTGGCTGCAGATAAAGGCTTTGTTAACATATCAGCCAGTTGAGCACCGGTAGGAATGTATTTTAATACAATTACATTTTTCTCAATTTGCTCCCTTGAAAAATGATATTTTATATCTATATGCTTAGATCTCTTATGAGACGTGGGATTATTAGCTATACTAATGCAACCATTATTGTCTTCATAAATGACAATAGGACTGGTAATATTTACATTAATACTGGTTGCAAACGACTTTAACCACAATGTCTCCTTGACAGCTTCATATAGTGCCATATATTCAGCTTCAGTGGATGAGGCAGCCACTGATGTTTGTCGTTTTGTATTCCAGCATATAGTACAATTTTCAAATAATACGAATACATAACCAGTTGTACTTTTCCTGTCATTTAGATCATTACCTCCCCAATCAGAGTCGACATAGCCACTCAACATATCATTATAATCACCTCTTGTATAGGTAAGTTTGATATCTTTTGAACCATTCAGATATTTTAATACCCTTTTAAGACATTGCCAAAGGTATTTATTATTTTTGTTTGTATATCTACTCAAAATGTTAACAGCTATGCTTATATCAGGTCGAGTGCACAGCATTATATACATTAAACAACCAATTAAATTTCGACATGGGGCATCATATTTTTCTGCTGAATTTAAAGCTTCATAATTCAGTTTATTTTCAATAGGTGTACTGACAGGTTTACTATCATGCATATTAAATTTATGTAGAACTGTTTTTATATATGCACTTTGATCTAAAGTTATCTGGTTATTATTTCTTTGAATTCTTACTCCCACAAAGACATTAATATCTTTGAGATCTACCATACAAATTTCTTCATCAAATAGTCTTTAAAACAATTCATTCTTGCTACATCACTAGTAGCAATTATTAGGTCATCTACATATAGAACTACATAAATGTTTTTATGTACGTCCCCATTATCTAACAAATAAATACAACGATCAACTGGTGAATTTTTAAAACCTTTTGCTTTTAGAGCTTCATCAAATACCTCAAACCAGCACCTTGCTGCTTGCTTTAATCCATATAAAGCTTTATTTAATTTACACACTTGGTTACTTTTACATGGTACCCCCTCAGGAACTGTCATATATATTTCTTCCTTTAATGTACCATTAAGAAAAGCAGTTTTAACATCCATATGATGGATTAACAAGTTATTTTGATTTGCAAAAGCTAAAATAAACCTGAAACTTGAAATTCTAGCGACTGGTGCAAAAGTTTCATTATAATCCATTAAATATTCTTGACTAAAACCTCGAGCAACAAGTCGAGCTTTATATTTTACTGGATTTCCATATTCATCATTTTTCATGGAAAACACCCATTTGCAATCAACAATATTTTTATTTTCAGGCTTTGATACTAAACACCAAGTATTATTCATTAAGAGAGAATTGATTTCTTCTCTAACTGCTTGTTCCCATTGTATTCTATCATTCCTACTTTGAATTTCCTGAAAAGAAGTAGGTAACTTACATACTATTGACTGAGCGCACAAAAGATAATCATTATCTTCATTATAAGATACAGAAGAAAGGTTTTTAGTTCTTTCACTTCGTCTTAGTTCAGAATATGTATGTGTACTTTCCTTAGGATCTAGTCCTAATTCGACATTTTCGTTATTGTAGTCACTACCATCAGTACCACCTTGTACCGATGTATCTGATTTACCAACATCAGATTTATGAAACCAAACTACTGATTTCGACCTTGTTTCAGGTTCATCAGTTTTATTACACGAGTTTTTAGACTTAAACTCTTCAGGTCCAACCAACGGCCTGGATACCAGAAAATTGGTTTCATCTACAATAACGTCTCTAACATACACACACTTTTCAGCTTCCACATCCCACACTTTATATCCATTTGGTTCAAACCCTACTAGTATTCCTTTCCATGATTTGTCATCAAATTTAGTTTTACTAGTTTTATTATGTACAAATACAGTAGAACCAAAAACCTTCAAATATTTAACTTGCGGCTTTTTACCATGCCACAATTCATATGGTGTTTTTGTATAATATTTTAGAGCTTTAGTAGGGGTCAAATTAATTAGAAATGTTGCAGTCAGAACTGCTTCACCCCAAAATGACTTTTGCAAATCAGCTCCAACCATCATTGCACGAGCTCTTTCGGTTATTGTTCTTATCATGCGTTCAGACACACCATTTAACTGTGGGGTTCGTGGAACTGTCAAGTGATAACTAATGCCTTTGTGTACACAATATTCTTTCATTTCATTTGACAAGTATTCTCCGCCATTATCACTATACAAATTAACAACTTTTAAATTAAAATGAGCCTCTGCTTTTGCAACAAAATCTTGAAACATCAAGAATACTTCTGATTTATGTGAAATCAAATATGTAACGCAATAATGAGTATACTGGTCCACAAAAATTACAAAATAGTTTTTATTATTTATTGTAGACGGTGCAATAGGACCACAAATATCAGAATGTACTATAAACAGAGGTCGTTTTACATGGCTTTTATTTTTAGCTTTATTGAAAGGCAGTCGTGCTTGTTTACCTTTTACACAAGCTTCACACAAATCATCATTAGGCGCAACATGCTCAATCTGCTCTATGTCATCAACCATATGATTATGTTGTAGTTCGAGGAATTTCGATTTTCCAATATGGCCTAGACGTTGATGCCATAATTCATAATCATTTTTCATAGAACTATGTATTTGCCTTACATCATTACATACATTTACATTGACAATGAAATCAACACCAATTAAATTGTTCAAAGACTTACCAGTTATGATGACCTTATCTCCTTTAATAATCTCCACACCCTGTGGATTAAAAACAATGGTCATACCAGCCTCTTCTCCTTACGGACAGTAAATTGTATGGAACATCGTTGCAATAGAGCACATCCATTAGCTCTCCTTGGATATCCATGTTACTGCGTACTTTTAATGTGCCCCTTTTTGTAGCATTTATAAAGCTTCCATTCTTGGCCACAGATATTTTCATTGGCACCTGAAGTTCAGTAAAGCCTTCAGCAAGATCAGCTCTATTAATTATATGATCCGAAGCTCCAGAGTCAAGAAGGAAAGTAATTTTATTTATATCTTCAGCTGTGGATTCATTACTTCCAAATCTTTCAATCCCAAGCATAAAGGCAAAACCAGAGGTATCATTTCTTGATGTTGATGGTTGAATCATTTGCACTGTTTGAACAGTTCTATTCTTTGCAGTATGCTTTGATAGATTTTGAAGTGACTTTTTGTAGTAAAAGCAATTTTTCTTGAAATGGCCTTTTCTCCCACAATGATGACATTTAGAGTTCAGTACCTTTCTGTTCTTAGGAAATTGCCTTTTGTATTGACCTTGGTAGGGGTTTTTCAATGATGTCTGTGTCTCAAAATTATTCATTGCTGTGTCATATCTATTTGAAGTGACTTGAAGTAATTTTGCACTTGTGTCTTGATTTTGTTTTAATAATTTTATTTCATAATCAAGAAGCCTTGTCTTAACAAAAGATAAAGTTAAGTTATCCTCTGATAATGTTTCAATTGCAGTAATTATGCCATCGTACGATTTTGGTAAGGTTAATAGTAAATGACACACTTTGTCAGGTTCTTCTAATTTAGCGCCTGCTGCAGCTAACTCCGTAATCAAGTCATCAAAGATTGTAAAATGTTTGATCAATGATGAGTCACCTTGTAATTTTAAACCCAAAAGTTGTTTTCGTAGAGCCAGTTGGGTGGCAAGACTTTGCGTTGATATATTGTATCCAAATTTTGAAAAATCTGCTTCGTGGTAAATTCATCTTTTGCAAAACCAAGAAAAGCGTCCGATAAGTATTCAACAATAACGCTTTTGGCAATTCGTTCCGCTTTCAGCCATTCTTCAGTTTTCTCTGCCGATTCCTCATTAATAACTTTAATTACATCTAATTCAGTCAATAAAGCATGTATTCGCAATTTCCACACACTATATTTTGCACCATCGAAAGGTTTAATATTCCTTTTAACTTTAAAATTGTCCATTTTGTTGAATGTAATATATGTACTTATTTAATAAACTGTCATAAGTCTTTTACGAAAAACAGCCTGTATACACAATTCACAGGAAACACTCTGTATAATTAAATTCTAAGACACAGTTCAAAAGTTTACCACAAGAGACACCTCTTGTTATATGTTGGTATTTGGTACACGGACCACACTGTATTAGTTCTAAAAATAAGTCACTTTTAAAAGTCTCACTAAAACTTTAACACAATAAAATGTTCAACTTCACAGTTTACAAACGTTCTGGGCCCATAACCTATTGGAAATGGGTCTTTAAATAAAACTTCACTATATAGCTGTGATGAAATAAATCCGTATATTCAGCTATATCAACCACAAGGAACGAACGATACGTAAAAGATCTCTAAACACCATGGAGGCCTGCGGGAGACTAACTAAACTAAACAATAGTTTTATTTCAGAGAATCAAATTCCAGAATCACAGCTCCATGAAATAATAACATTAACTATAGAACAAAGGATCCTTGTTCAATTAATTTTTGTCCCACAGCACACGTGCGTGTTCTCAGAATTATCTTAATGTAAACAAACCAACATCGTTTTGATAAGACCTATTCGTTACACTTGGTGGTGAGGGTCTGATGATGGAGCTGGGAGGAAGCCAGTGAAACTCCTTAATGACCACAAGAAAACCCCTCGAGTTTGGGCTCATTTGTTTCGTTCTGATGAGACCTATTCGCTACATTTGGTGGTGAGGGTCTGATGATGGAGCAGGGAGGAAGTCAGTGGCATTCCTTTGTGACCACTAGGAAACCCCTTGAGTTTGGGCTCATTTGTTTCGTTCTGATGAAACATATTCGCTACACTTGGTGGTGAGGGTCTGATGGAGCAGGGAGGAAGTAAGGGTTCATGCATGCATGCCATGTGTGATACGGCTACCATACCGTGAGAACGAGAGGCGAGAATATTGTGCTCTAAAGGCCTACAAAATAAACATGTTACGTACGACTTGCAACTTTTTCTTATTTAGTTACTAGCTGTTGCCCGCGACTTCGTACGCGCGGTGTAGTGACTTTTGTGTTAGTTTAGTGTGTTTGTTGCCTAGATTTCATAACGCTCTTCTTGAAGTCCTATTCTCTACTAAAAGTGTCTAAAGAATATC
This sequence comes from Crambus lathoniellus, assembly GCA_949710035.1. Classification (NCBI taxonomy): domain Eukaryota; kingdom Metazoa; phylum Arthropoda; class Insecta; order Lepidoptera; family Crambidae; genus Crambus; species Crambus lathoniellus. The sequence goes on from OX453315.1 coordinate 10,588,410, forward strand.
GAATATTTTGAAGGGCTACGGAAAAAAAATTAATGACATATTTTAAGTTAAAATGTATATATTTCAAAAATAAATAAGTAAATATAAATACCTTTCCCAAACCCATTTTGATGAAACTTGGTTTTGGTACTATTTTGGAAAGAAAAGAGCAACGCAATGTTAAAAATATTATAAAATCCTATATGGCGGCCAACTCTTTGTTCCTTAGCCGATTTCGATGAAACTCGGTTTTTGGTACTATTTTGACAAGAAAACAGCAACGCCATATAGTAAAGTTAAATTATTATACTTAACCAAAAAGCACGAAAAAAGTTTACTTGAATTCGACTCGTCGAATTTTGCTATCACTTGTTACGCTGGCCTACCAGCGTTGCTTCATCAATGTGAGGAAGCCCTATTCCCCATTTCTCCTATACTTACAAAATTGCATAAAAAAATATTTAAATCTCAATATCATTTATTATTAAATTTTTGTGTACTTGTTACGGTCTCATGCTTCCAAATTATATAAAAAAAATAATTAAAAAAATATATAAAAAAACATTTTATTTCAGACTATGTCCATACAGTTGATTATAATATTTCTATGTGATAATTTAATATTAATAAAACTAAATAAAATAATAAAAATGTCAAAATGTCAATTAGATTCTAATTGATAATTAATTACATTAAAGCAAATAATATAATAAAATTAGATAAAGAATAAAAACGTAAAAATTCAAAGTTTACCTAAGATACCCCCAACAGATACACCGGGGATCAAAACATGTGCTCGCACCCAATGCCTCCACAATGCGGAATCGAGTTTGTCGCTGAGCACCCTCAGGATGGTGTTGGAGCTCCCGCGCACCCTGCGTTGGAGAGAGGCGATGCGGCGCCGTAGTATTGCATGGAATCCGTCCATGTGAGCGTGCGCAAACATAGCTGACGCGCTGCAGTAACGCGGAAGTCCCAACACCACCCTGAATGCGTCATTGTATTGTACTCGGAGAGCGTTGATGGCTCGCTGGGTATAGCTGACCCACAGATTGCACGTGTATAAGGTCTGACAGAAGGCTTTAAAAAGGGTGACTTTTACCTCTGGACTACATCGTGCGAATCTGCGGGCGACCATATTGCAGCGGACCGCCATCGCTCTCCTTTCCCTCTCTATGTCGCTATCATCTTTCAAATCCTCAGTGACAACATGGCCGAGGTATTTAAACTCCTTCACCCTACTGAGAGCGACCCCATTCAGCAGCACTGGAGGCACATTCTCCGGCTTACGCCCCTTGGCTTGGAAAATCAGTAGGTCACTCTTTTTGACATTGTACAGGAGGCCGTGTGCAGTCTGAATCTTCCAAAATCCCTGAAAGTCCTTATTTTTATGTTTTGTGGCCAAAATGTTCATTTTAATTAATTCTTGATTGGTTTGACAAAATTTTAATTTCGATTTGAATGTTTTCTTTGATTCGAGCATTTCAATGTTTAAGTTACCGCTACTAGGCCGGCCGTACCATACCCAGGTTAAAAACTTTTGCCTAGCGTCACGGTGAGAGTCCAGGACATATTTGTTCCAGCCCGCAACAGTGCGGCCACGCTTAGGTTTTCCGCGTCCCCCCGCAGGCCCTACATAACTATCGACAGCGGCCTCCTGCAATGTCGTTATGATGGTGGTATAAAGAGCATCAATAGCAGCGAAGTGAACAGGAGAGTTATTATTACACATACTATCACAACACGCATTAAATTCAAAAGGAAAGTCAATATTTTTAAGTTTGTCATTACATAATTTACAATAAGCTTGATTTTGACTTAAATCCCTGTCACCCCACATAACCATATTAATTTTAGCACGCGGCAGCTAACAGCTGGGCAGACCGACTGTATACAGGAATTTTTTTTGACCAGTGCACAAATTTTTAGGATCAACTCAGAATCGGTAAGTGAACAACTTTCTCCTAGAAACATGGGTCGAAAAGCGACAAAAATTTTTGGACTTCCCATACTAAATCGATAACGTGATCAGTCCGATTTGTATGAAGAGTCAAAAAATTTTTGTCATATTTCGACCTATGTTTCTAGGAGAAAGTTGTTCACTTACCGATTCTGAGTCGATGTTAAAAATTTGTGCACTGATAAAAAATTTACCCTGTATTACACCGAATCTCAAGCGGCAAATGATCTGACCAGTAAACATCATAGTTCACCTTTACCGACAAAACCGACTTTAACGCCGCTTCAGTTACCAGGCAGTGGTCCAGCCACCTGCGGATGCCGTGCGCGTCACTAACAAAGGTATAAATATTAGAGTTTAACCCTAACATTTCAATATCTACACAAGTCCAATTTTGATTTTTACAATAATTATTTAATTCATTTCCAAACAATTCCCCCGGATGAGCATTAAAATCCCCTATAAAAAATACTGATTCTATATTACTACTTTCAACTATTGCGTCAACTTCACTTAAACACTGAATAAAGTAGAATTTATTCAATTGTGAGAGGAGTCAGTAGGCATGTAAATAGAGAACACAAGAAATGTACGGCCCAACGCACATACCTGGATCGCAGCGATTCGGTCACTTACACACGGCACCACGGAAACACTATCAAACTTATTGTTCCTCCATAACAGCGCGACCCCGCCATACGGCCGCCCGCGCAGTATCCACTTGATATGTCAACTGCCGATTTACCGCAAAATCCAAAGTCACTGCTGACTTTACTCAGTTCTGATATCTCATACGGAAGTAGCCAGGTTTCTTGCAAAGCAATTATATCAGCATTGTCACTGAGACTTCGTATACAGTCTATGGATCTCTTAAAGGACTTGCAATTAAAACTAATAAAACTCACTTCATTGGGTGTATTAGCCATTTGTATTTATATTATGGTTTACTATCTATTTCTCGATTGCGGTTCCGGAAATCAATAAAACGACGGAACGTTATACCATCAGGCCATAAATTACAATCTAAAAACAAACCCAATTTATCTTTGGGTACAAACATTTTGTAGGAATTGTACTCTCTGTGTTGTTTAGATTTCATTAAGTGCAATGTTACTTCAACGCCTGTTTTATTCTTAACATAAGATACTATGTCTTTTCCGTCAGTCTCTTTGTGCACGTTATTTATAAAAAGAGCGATTTTACTTGAAATTGCAGCCTTAAATCTGCCACCAGTATGCGTACAGGTACCTTTTTCACCCTCGAATTGATTCCTGTACCTTTTTCTTTGTATTGTTGTCCATTCTTCTTCCTTACTCTTTGCTCTCTGTAAACAGTTCTGCGGTGGTGTCGTGTGAGGCGGGTGTTACGTTCCCTAAAATAATAATATGGCACTGTTTATTATTGACGCTTATGTTCTTAAACTATTCAAAGTTTTATTACCCTTGTTTGGCATTTATATTTATTATTTTATTTGCTACGTTTTTGGCTGGTATGTATTTTAAAGAAACTACCTTTTGGATGTCTATTTCTTAGTTATTGAAAATTATTTACTGCTATGATTACCGGGTTTTTTATTTTGTTTTTAAACTTAAGATTAATTTGTGATGGAAAGTGACTTTACATATTATATTATGTTAAAGTCACTTTTCAATTTGACGACTCTGTATGAAATATGACAGGGAGAAAAAAATAGCCCTTGGCGAGTTTCTTACCGGTTCTTCTCGTTACAAGGCCTCCCGCCGTAGGATTTGCGAACCGATAGCGTAGCTTCATTGACGTTCACAAGTGCTGTATCAGCCTAAAATGAATAAATGATTTTTGATTTTGATTTTGATTTACTAAGCTGTTTATTCTGCGCATTATTAATAGGCAAGTGTCCACGCAACAGCTGATCGTTCGGTGCAGTTATATGAAACGCATTAGTCACCTTATCGGTTGATGTGGCGTCTAGCGGCTGCACCGCGGTGTCTGTACTCGTCGGAACTATAGCAAGGGCCTCCGTGCGCACATCAGCTGTCACACTCTTAGCAAGAGGTAGCTCCGCCTGTGAGAGCGAGACGGATTGCGCGACCCGCGCTTGCACTCGCTGCGAAACCGTCGTCGTCGCCTCATCAACAACTGTAGAATTTAATAAGTCCTGTTGACCGCTGATATTTGGAGTTTTCTGTGAAATATGTAACAACCCAATAGGTCCACTATCACAGTTGTACTCAAAGCTGTCCACTACTTTGTCCACTATGTGTTTTACACCTCGATTTTTGTTAACAAAATTATCATATGGGAATTTTGTATGTACCGACGATTGTTGTAAATTGTTAACTTCGTTTTTTAATCTCAAAAAGTTATCCACGGGCACGTATGTTTCTTTAATTGTCTCAATCTCGTGCTTGAGCGTGATTAGGTCCCTTAGTAGTCTGGTCGCATCAAGATGATCAAAGGTGACCGGGGGTAATTTTTGAAGGTCACGAACTCACGAGCGACAAAAATCGGCAGCTCTTCAGGTGGTGTCTCTTTAATTAGGGAGATAATATCTTCTAACTCACGCTGGGATTTCCCCTCCTTTTTACGGTTGGTCATCTTTTTGAATTTCACTGATTTTACATCAGTACAAAAAGCTTTTTTGCTACACTGATATCATCGGGCTTGAAAGCTGTCACACACAATCTGATCATGGAATCCTCATCCATAACGTCTGCCTTATTCTGGATAAATGACAGTAGTTCATGTATCACTACATTACAACTCGCGCACTTTAACATGTCAGAAGTCATGATTTCACGATACAGCAAATTACAAAACATACGCTCGCAACGACGCGGCGCGCGTGTAACGCGTGTATAGTGTGTTACATTTTAATAACAGCAAAAAAGATTAAAAAAAAAAGTTGGCAACCATCTTGATCATTTGTCTAGTTTAACTTTGCGTTTCTGTTTTTTTGTCAAAATAGTTCCAAAAACGGTGTTTTCTCAAAAACAGCCCACAAACCAAAAATTGGCCGCCATCTTGGATTTTTTGGTAAAAATCTTAAAATAAGTCGCCTCGCTAGGGTTTTTTTAAGAGGTGGGAGGGGGAGGGGAGGGTCAGGGGACCCCCCCTCTTCAAGTTCCACCTGCCGGAAATGCGTAGTTTTCGAGATATGAGTGATAGAAGTTAGTATGAAAATCGTTACAAGTCGCCTCAATTGGGGTTTTTTGGGAGGGAGGAGGAAGGGGAGGGGCAGGTGACCCTCCTCTTCAAACCCCACCTACCGGGGTTGCGTAATTTTCGAGTTATGAGCGATAGAAGTTTAGTATGAAAATCGCTGCCGCCTATTAGTTTCCGAGATAATCGACTTTCAAAATTCGCTCGAGAGTATAGTATACGCATAAAGTCGTTTCTGGCGCTTCGCCGGCCGCTGCCGCGGCACGCTCGCTTCGCTCGCTCGGCTCGCGCGCTGGGTTCATGTCAACCTAATAAGGTCGTCGCTGCGCTCCTCGCACCTATCACGTGACCTACGGTCTACGGTTTCTGAGTCCCACAGCTCCATAGTGCCCCCTTCGGTGCAGAATGAAAATTACCACGATGAAAATAACACGAGTTTGAGTACTTAGCACGTTCACACCAAGAAAGAAGCAACGGAATGAATGACGCACGCCATCTGTCTATGTTAAGTCAGTCAATTAATCAAAATGGTGGTTTTGGTTTTTGTTTTACGCTTCGTTTCACTCAAAATTCAAGTTAAAAACATATTTCATAAAAAATGCAGTACCTAATTAACGTTTCATTTCACGTAAAAAATAGAATTTATAAAAATTAATTTAAAAAAATGACTCATTTCCGGCAGCTAAATTTGCTTGAAAACATTTTAGGCGAAGCCCAAAAACACCTCTACAGCCTCAGTTAACCGCAAAGAAGGCGACTTGTTTTAAGATCCAACCCGATTTTTTAATATTGTTAACATTGCGTTGCTGTTTTCATGTCAAAATAGTAACAAAAACCGAGTTTCATCGAAATCGGCCAACCAACTAAAGAATTGGCCGCCATATTGGATTTTTAATATTGTTAACATTGCGTTGCTGTTTTCTTTCCAAAATAGTGCCAAAACCGAGTTTCATCTATAAAAATGTGTTTATAAAATATAGCATAGAAGATAACGACAAATTATATTAAAGTATTCATTCATTATCATTCAATCTTGTGAATGAACGAATAGAACACATCACTGTTACATTGAACATGGCAGCATTATTTCACTAAGTGACATTAGCAACAGTCAGACTTCGTCTAATTAAAAATCCGACTTTATACCATAAACTTATTTATACTAGGGGTAATAGACGGACAATGGTGCGAGTGAGAAACCAGTCCTTACGGCAGAAGCTATGTGCGAGAAAGAGTTGGAAGAAAATGACAGCAGAACCCGATTTGACTTATTTAGCGTCTTTTATCATCTTGATGAAAAGCGTCCACTCGATTATTTTGTGATTTTTATCGCGATCGCGTCGATTTGGCTGTTATAACTATATAAATCAATAAAGGTGTAGTGTTCTGTGTTGAATTATAATGTTACTTACGACAATAAACCAAATAAACACTAATTTCGCAGGTAAATAGGATTGTGCAATTACCATTTTCATAGTTCATATTTTAGTTGAATATATTCCCAAGTACACTAAGTGACACATTAATAACATACTATTTACCGTCTATTTTCTAAATAAAGGCTGATTTTTAAACTTTATGTGTTAGATAAAAAGATATTATATCCGTGAACTTGAGAAAATATGACGTAGAGGTTGATCAAAAATTATCGATATTATTATCGATACTCATGTAGGTTTCCAATATAGCTTTGTTTGTCTTTGTGAACACTGATAGTTTTATTTAAAGCTGATTTTAACCGACACTTTTTAAATAGTAAATTATACCTACTTCAGTACCAATTTAACAATATTTTCAGGTTTCCTGTACATCCAGTGATTAAGTTAAACTGGATAAAATTAATAAATAGAATAGACTGGGAGCTTCGCCAAAACTCTGTGGTGTGAAAACCTTGAGAAATTATTTAAATAAAATTGTTCTCTTCAGAGGACAATAATTAATGTGTACCTAAATGTTCAATGGGTTTGGGAAAGGTATAATTATTTATTTATTTTTGAAATATATTATACATTTTAACTTAAAATATGTCAATAATTTTTTTACCGTAGCCCTTCAAAATACTTAGCAATTAATTTTTAAAGATTCGTAAAAATGACCACCAAATGTCCATGGGACTCGAACCCACGACCTTACGCTATCCGGGCGGCTGCTCTAACGACTGAGCTACGGAGTCGTTAACGACGTCGACGACGACGTATACAACGATCAACGACTCTGTAGCTCAGTGGTTCGAGCAGTCGCCCGAATAGCGAAAGTTCGTGGGTTCGAGTCCCATCGGAGCTGGTTGTGAGACGGGTTGATTTTTTTCTAAATAATTAATTTTAAATTTTTCACGTGCTAGTGTTTTCGTGATAGCCACAATGCGTGCTTGAATAATACAATATTGTATAGTCTTATACAATATTGTATTATTCAAGAAAATTATCAACATGTCTTCACAAAGTACCTAAGGTATTTAAATACCTACTGTATTGTGCCTCTATGTACGAATACTTCGATCAAAACGCAGAATAAAAATATTTATTCTTAAAAAATCGTAAAATTTGGTGCAATGCGATGAAAAGGGACTCCAAAAACACCAGAACTAGTTTAATTAAAAAACAAGATTTCAACCAGTGCAGCTGTGCGAATAGGTAAGTATGACCGGCCGGTGTAAATGCCGATTGCTAGCGAATAACCGAGGCAATAGTGTTTTAAGCAAATTAATTTTTACAATAACTTTGTAAATACTTATCGTCTTGAAGTGAAATGACCATTATTATTGAAAAATGGAAAATGAAGTATTTAGAAAATAAAATAAATCCATTTTCCATTTTTCAATAATAAAAATTGCATTGTATTCACAATACTTTTTTGCATTCGCAAAAAAGTAAAAATTTAAATAACATGAACTTTATTTTTATTTTCCCATGTCCATTGAAGTATACTTCATATTATTATAATATGAATTATTAAATCTTGTTTGTGTTTTATTTACATTATTGTTATCGACAACCTAAAATGGGCTTGAGGGCAGCTCTAAAATGCACACACACGTTTACAAATTACACACACTAGCTCATGTCATTTTCGGTCTCACAACCAAGATTACTAGAGTATAATAAGTTTATGCTTTATACATAAAGTTAATATACCTTAGTGGAATAGAGAAACAAAGGGCTGAGCGAGCGGGATGTCACTAGCAACAACACTGTGAGATAAAAGGAGATGCGTGATGCAACGTAACAGAACCGTTTTTGGCTACTGTTTGACAGTTCGTCAGCACTTATCAGCACGCTGAGAATTTAGGTATTTTATTTTTTTCGGATTTTACGTGCAATCTTAGATATTTTTAGCTAATATTGATATGGAAACATGGTGACTTGCTCAGTTATTGATTGTTGTACAACACAATGAAATAATCCCGCAAAATGTTCAGTTCACAGGTAAATTATTCCAAACCGACACCTCCCTTCCTAAGGTTTATTTTTGCCAATGCGCTTCGAATTTAAAGCAAGAAGTGTGATAATGCTCTTCGACAAACATTTATTTATGTAACAAGCAAATATTGATTACACATAATGCAGTATTTACGAATATTTTGTGTAAAGAAATAATTTTCGTTTTACACTAGGGCTGCATCAAGTTATCGATATTTCGTGTCCACTGTCTATCACGCGGTAAAAAATGAATATGTATTAGGTACTGTAATTAAAGTACCTGTAAGACGTTTAGATATGAATTACCTGGGAATGTAATTCCATTTAAGATACTTAACTGATCCATAGGTATCAGTTTTTGACTGTTAGAATAGGTACCTACATATACTATCATTAGTAATATAATTATCTTTCAGATTACATACTAACTTGGATACCAGAAACTAACTGGACTAAATTGATTATTATGCAGTAAGCATTTTGATGAAAAATATTTCCAAACGCGAGAGGTGAAACGTACTATCACTGTGGAAGCACCAACAAATTGTTCAAAGGATTGTGCGAAGCATGGCCGGGTCGCTAGTGTATAATAAATGATTTAAAATCTTTGGGAGTTTTTCTTAAATATGCATACTTCACCGCAGAATCGAAGTTTTAGCCATGCAAAATCCTTCGCCAGATGGGAATTTTAGTTATATTAATAATATTACTATATATTAATATATTATTATTAGACGACCTCCGTGGCCGAGTGGTGTACGCACCGGTTTCAAGGTGTCGCTATCTCTAGAGGTCCCGGGTTCGATTCCTGGGGGGTACCGCGTAACTTTATGGATATGAACTTCATACGTTTTTTGAAATTTTAAGTCAATTTTATAGAGAAAATAGCTACTATCAGTTCTTTGTTTTGTGACGTCGCTCGGGTATAACGATAGCTAGCTAGCAACGTTCAACAGAATAAAGCCGCAAAAATCTATCAAAATAAGAAATTCAAATGACAGTTGAAACCCATGTCCATATCCATATTTTTTAGCCGGTAGCCCCCCAGGGGGGCTACCGCATAACTTTATGGATATGAACTTGATACGTTGAACTTTAAGTCAATTTTGCAAAAAAAATAGCTACCTACTATAAGTTATTTGTTTTGTGACTTCGGGTATAATGATAGCTAGCTAGCAACGTTCAACAAAACAAAGTAGCAAAATCTATCAAAATAAGGAATTCAAGTGACAGTTGAAGCCGATACCCATACCCATATTTTTTAGCCGGTAGCCCCCCAGGGGGGCTACCGCGTAACTTTATGGATATGAACTTCATACGTTTTTGGGAACTTTAAGTCAATTTTATAAAGAAAATAGCCACTATCAGTTCGTTGTTTTGTGACGTCGGGTTTAACGATAACTAGCTAGCAACGTTCAACAGAACAAAGCAGCAAAAATCTATCAGAATCAGGAATTCAAATGACAGTTGAAGCCCATACCCATATCCAGATTTCTTAGCCGGTAGCCCCCCAGGTCGGGTAAATGTTGAAAACTAATTTTTCTATATTTCCTCGGGTCTGGGTGTATGTGGTAATTACCCGTCGTTGTTTCTAATTTCCATAATAATAGTGCTTAAGCTACTATACTTTGGTATTGGAACAATGAGTGTGATCGTGTCCAATATATATTTATTTATTACTGTAATTATTTAATATTATCGATATCGATATTAATCTGAAAAGCGACATGACGGACATCACTGATACGCATACACACATTTTTAACCAATGTATAAGTGAAGGGGTCTTTCCTAATTTAATGAAGAATAGTAAAATTATTCCTCTGTTTAAAGCTGGTGACAAAAGTGACCCAGCAAATTTTAGACCTATATCCATACTACCAGCAATAAGTAAAATATTTGAGAAATTAATTTATGATCAACTTTTAGAATATTTTAAATTAAATAGTATATTGCATGAGAAACAGTTTGGTTTTTCAAAAGGTAAAAGTACAACTGATGCTGGGGTTGCATTTCTAAAACATGTACTTGATGCCTGGGAGGACAAGCAGGATGTAATAGCTATTTTTTGTGACCTTTCCAAGGCATTCGATTGTGTTGATCACCAAACACTATTAAGGAAGTTAAAACATTATGGTGTTTCTGAAATGTCAGTAAGCCTTATGCATTCATATCTGTATGAAAGAACTCAGAAGGTAGTTATTAATAAAACCGAGTCTACCGGAGCTCCCATTACTATGGGCGTACCCCAAGGATCAATATTGGGCCCGCTGTTGTTTTTAATATACATAAATGACCTTCCTTACTACGCGAAGAATTTATGTGAGACGGTGCTATTTGCCGATGATACATCTCTAGTCTTTAAAGTAGATAGAGGTGATGACTGTTCTGACGAAGTAAATAGTGCTCTTTCAAAAGTGTCACATTGGTTTAATAGTAATAATTTATCATTAAACTCAAAGAAAACTAAGTGTTTAAAATTTTCGTTACCTAATGTAAGACAAGTTGATTTTCATATTAGACTAGACGGCGATACAGTCGAATTCATTAACAATACAAAATTTCTAGGTATTATATTAGACTCGCGACTACAATGGGATCCTCATATCGAAGCCTTGGCGAGTAGACTCAGTTCGGCTGCATTCGCAGTTAAGAAAATAAGGCTCTTAACCGATATTGAAACGGCTAGAATAGTCTATTTTAGTTATTTTCATAGTGTTATGTCCTACGGCCTTTTGTTGTGGGGCTCAGCCGCTAACATCCAAAGTATATTCGTGCTCCAAAAAAGGGCTATTCGCGCCATTTACAACCTCCGATCGAGAGATTCTTTAAGAGATCTATTTAAAGAAATAAACATTTTAACTGTTGCAGGACATTACATCTATGAAAATATAATTTATGTGAAAAAGTATTATAATACATTTGTAAAGCAGAGCGATATTCATCGCTTTAACACAAGAAATAAAGATAAACTTGTCGTTCCCAAGTTTAGGCTAGAAAAATCCAGAGCCTCATTTCTGGGGAAAAGCATAGCCTTTTTTAATAAAGTTCCACAGCATATAATTGAACTACCATTGCATAAATTTAAATGTTACATTAAAGAGTCGCTGATGAGCAAAGGATACTATAAAGTAGACGATTATTTGAATGACCGCAATGCATGGTCATGATGTAACACATAACATAATCACTGTTTAATATGATGTATTTTTATACTAAGCAATTGTTGTATTAGTAACGATATGTTTTTTTTTGTAAATGTCGTTACCTAACTAAGAAACGCTGGCAAGTTTCTTGCGCCCATTCTTCTTGTCAGTTAAAAAAGTCTTGAATGGGTGGTAGGAAAATATTGACGATTCATAAGTACATATTTATTATGTCTAAGTGAATAAAGAATATTTTTATCTTATCTTATCTTATCTTACATAAACAATTTTACACACACAAATGCGATCCAATTTCGGTTTCGTTTGACAGCTCGTGGTTGTTCCTCTATTCCGATAGGTATATTAACTTTATGGCTTTATACATGTTTTTTTGTTTTTTTTAATCCCGCCCGACTTCAAAGTACCTAGGTACTTATGTTATTGAATGAATATAGTATTAGAGGTAGGTAAGTATTATTTCTTACTATTTGGTGGCATTTTTTTTTAATTATTTTTATTTTACAATTTTTAGTGCAAACTACGAACCTCCTTTTTGAAGTCGGTTAAAAACCAAAACCTTGTCCTAAATGTAACAAAATAGCTTTACTGAACCCCGCATCTCAAAGACAAACTTACATTCATACGGGTCAAACTGAGAACCTCCTTTTTTGAAGTCGGTTAGAATACCAAAACCTTCTAAATGTAACAAATACTTTTCTGAAAACCGCATCTCAAAGACAAACAACATACGCACGGGTCAAACTGCGAACCTCCTTTTTTGAAGTCGGTTAAAATACCAAAACCTCCGAAATGTAACAAATACTTCTCTGAAAGTGGAAACCGCATCTCAAAGACAAACATACATACCTACATAGTACATACAGGCCAAACTGAAAACCTCCTTTTTGAAGTCGGTTAAAATACCAAAACCTCCTAAATGTAACAAATACTTTTCTGAAAGTGAAAACCGCATCTCAAAGACAAACATAGGTACATACCTACATAGTACATACGGGCCAAACTGAAAACCTCCTCTTTCAAGTCGGTTAAAACCGCCTTCAAAAAAACCACATCAAAAAAGTAAGAAATAATTCCTCACCAAATAAATAACGTAAGTACTTTGAAGTCGGGCGTGAAACATGTACAATTTCTTGTTGTTTTTGTTAAAACCCGCCCGACTTCAAAGTACTTACGTTATTTATTTGGTGAGGAATTATTTCTTACTTTTTTGATGTGGTTTTTTTGAAGGCGGTTTTTTTAATTATTTTATTTTTTAATTATTTTTTAATTAATTTTTTAATTATTTTATTTTTTTTTAATTATTTTTATTTTACAATTTTTAGTGCAAACTACGAACCTCCTTTTTGAAGTCGGTTAAAAACCAAAACCTTGTCCTAAATGTAACAAAATAGCTTTACTGAACCCCGCATCTCAAAGACAAACTTACATTCATACGGGTCAAACTGAGAACCTCCTTTTTTGAAGTCGGTTAGAATACCAAAACCTTCTAAATGTAACAAATACTTTTCTGAAAACCGCATCTCAAAGACAAACAACATACGCACGGGTCAAACTGCGAACCTCCTTTTTTGAAGTCGGTTAAAATACCAAAACCTCCGAAATGTAACAAATACTTCTCTGAAAGTGGAAACCGCATCTCAAAGACAAACATACATACCTACATAGTACATACAGGCCAAACTGAAAACCTCCTTTTTGAAGTCGGTTAAAATACCAAAACCTCCTAAATGTAACAAATACTTTTCTGAAAGTGAAAACCGCATCTCAAAGACAAACATAGGTACATACCTACATAGTACATACAGGCCAAACTGAAAACCTCCTTTTTGAAGTCGGTTAAAATACCAAAAACCTCCTCTTTCAAGTCGGTTAAAACCGCCTTCAAAAAAACCACATCAAAAAAGTAAGAAATAATTCCTCACCAAATAAATAACGTAAGTACTTTGAAGTCGGGCGTGAAACATGTACAATTTCTTGTTGTTTTTGTTAAAACCCGCCCGACTTCAAAGTACTTACTTTATTTATTTGGTGAGGAATTATTTCTTACTTTTTTGATGTGGTTTTTTTGAAGGCGGTTTTATTTTTTTATAAAAATAATTTTTATTTCACTCTTTTTAGTGCATCGTGCAGGCAATTTACGTGTTTTCTGGTAAATAGGTATGTGATCAAACTCAAAACCTCCTTTTTCGAAGTCGGTTAAAATACCTTGAGGTATCCCCTTTTTAACAAAACAAGAATCATCTAAATCGGTTTATAAACAAAGGAGTTATGCCTAAAGATACGTATTAAATTCACATAACGTGGTAACGAAAACGACAGTATTTTCAAGATTTCCTGAAAACTACTGAACCGATTTCAAAATTTCAAAAAATGGGACCAACTTGGAAACGAACCTGATGTAATGACGTTTGAACCATTTCAATCGGTTCAGCCGTCTTCGAGAAACCGGTGGACATACACAAAAAAAAAAAAAAAAAAAAACATACATACAGACGAATAGAGAACCTCCTCCTTTTTGATTTAGAAGTCGGTTAAAAATACCAAAACCTACTAAATGTAACAAATACTTTTCTGAAAACCGCTTATCAAAGACAAACGTACATACGCACGGGTCAATCTGAGAACCTCCTTTTTTGGGGTTTTTCACCAACTCGACACGAGAGACTGGGCCACACGTGTGTCTGGTGAAACTCAAAATTAGTATCACTTATGATTTCGTCATCCGGACACGCCAAGATTTTGACACGTGTCCAGATAGTGAAACTTAAATTAAATCACTTTTATGTTTTTTCTAACTGGACACACGTTCGCATTTTATCCGAATTCATGACAAAGTACAGTCAAGCAGATAAATGTTTTGTGTCATCATGATCGGCCGCTAAACTGTAAAACTTTCACCACTAGCAGATTCTCGCGGTTTTACCCGCGTGGTACCCATTTCCGTGGTAATATCGGGATAAAATATAGCCTATGTCACTCGGGAAGAATGTAGCTTCCTAATGGTCGAAGATTTTTTTTAAATCGGTTGAGTAGTTCCTGAGATTAGCGCGATCAACCAAATATCTTTATATTGTCTTATAATGATATATTAACCTTCCTCAATAAATGGACTATCCAACATAAATGGAATTTTTCAATTCGGTCCAGTAGTTTCTGAGATTAGCGCGTTCAAACAAACAAACAAACAAGCTCTTCAGCTTTATAATCTATATAAATAAAAATGAATGTTGCTAAGCGCAAAACTCAAGAACGGCTGGACCAATTCAGCAATTTTTTTATTCATAATTATGTTCTTTAGGTTCCACGGAAGGTTTTCATGAAGAGAAAAAACATAAAAATTGAGTGGAAAATAGTAAAAAACACTCTTTTCTTTTCCCATACAAACCAGCTATAAAACATTTGACGTAAATTGTTTATCCAACTTTCACATCAAAACGGAGCAAAGGATCGACGTGATTTTTGCTATGGAAATAGTTTGGGAGCTGATGAGTCACAAAACTTTCTTTTTATCCCGAAAATATTTTAGGTTCCCGCGAGATAGCGTCGTGTATTCCGCGCGGGCAAAGCCGCGGGCGGAAGACTAGTTTTAGTACCTATAGATTCTATAAATACTGTTGATTTTATTGATCTCTAAATTATCTTACTCTTGGTGATTGTGATACAATTAACTTATTTATAACTAAACTACTCTATTTCCCAAGTGTCAAATATTGTTGTTACAGAGTTAAGTAGTATGCGTATTGTTTGTAAAATTACCTATTTTAGTATTGTTGTCATATGTATGCTCTATTGATGATTATTTTGATATTTTATGCCACCTATAGCTGCTCAATGTTGAACGTTTCAACTCCATTCTCGTACAAACTACTTCAACGAGATTAAGTAAACAAGCACGCTTTGCAAGTTTGTATATATGGAGTGCATCTTTCATGGCTAAAAACGTCATTACAAAAATACATTTTGCCGAGTTCAATTTATGTATGGCCTTATTTGATTTTACTCGAAGTGATAATTTAGATTATTTGAATATTTTCAAGCTATTGTAAAAAAAGTACTTACCTATAGGTAATCATAATAAGTTATATTAGCCAAGTATACTTGTCTTTATTTTTTATTTTAACATATTTGTTTTATTTCAAAATATTGAACTAATAAGATTTTTCAAACAAAACGTGAGGCACCTTCTTCATGAAATCTCTTCGTTCAACAATTCAACGGACGAAACGATTATTTACTTGACCCTTTTTCGCAAAAAAAAACTGGGTGTGTCCAGTTAGCGAAAACATAAAAGTGATTTAATTAAAGTTTCACTATCTGGACACGCGTCAAAATCTTCGCGTATCCAGATGACGAAATAAGAAATGATACTAATTTTGAGTTTCACCAACCAAAACCTCCTAAATGGAACAATAATACTTTTCTGAAAACCGCATCTCAAAGACAAACATAGTACATACGGGCCAAACTGAAAACCTCCTTTTTGAAGTCGGTTAAAATACCAAAACTTTCTCGTAAATGTAAGAAATAGTTTTCTGAAAACTGAATCAAAATCGGTTTAGCCAAACGCGAGATAATCGCGAACGAACATATTATGTACAAGACGTCTCATTCGCCATTCACATTCAATTTCCATTCGACTGACACTCCACCGACATTATATAGAGACTTTTAAGAAATTTTAGATTACAAAATTTGCCACAATGGAAATGTAATGTCAATAGGATGTCGATAGAATGGCAATAGTTGGTCGCTTATTGTAAAATAGCAGACTTGGCCCCCAGGTATATTTGTGGCACAATACTTACTGTAGCGACATCTAGCGTCGAGTGGAAATGCGAAATAGAAATATCCCCAGTTTTGGCAATATTACTATTGTAAACAGTATAACGATCATTTTTTGTTATGACGTCAACAGTGTACGATTAGCGGCCAAGCAGTTATTCAAGTTTGAAAATGACATTTTTTTCTTCATTTTCAAACTTGAATACAGCTTGGCCAAAGTGCGGCCAACAAAAAAAAATTGCAGATTACTATTGTAAATAGTGTAACAATATTTTTTTGTTATGGCGTCAACAGTGTACGATTAGCGGCCAAGCAGTTTCTCAAGTTTGAAAATGACATTTTTTTCTTCATTTTCAAACTTGAATACAGCTTGGCCAAAGTGCGGCCAACGATAAAAAATTGCATATTACTATTGTAAACAGTGTAACGATCATTTTTTGTTATGACGTCAACAGTGTACGATTAGTGGCCAAGCAGTTATTCAAGTTTGAAAATGACATTTTTTTCTCTTTATTTTCAAACTTGAATCAGCGATTAGTTCTGGTAAATGCAACCATTGAGATCAGTTCCTCGTCAGCATTACTGACCCACGAACGTCCCACCTGCTGGGTACGTGAATCGACTAAGCAATAATGCAATACTTATAGCTAAATAGTAACTTTAACTAAGGTCTAGTACACTACAGAGCCAGAATAAGGAAATATGTCTCCCTAAAATAGATATTGACTACAACACAAAGTGACTTTGGCCAAGCTGTATTCAAGTTTGAAAATAAAGAGAAAAAAATGTCATTTTCAAACTTGAATAACTGCTTGGCCGCTAATCGTACACTGTTGTCGCCAAACAAAAAATGATCGTTACACTGTTTACAATAGTAATGTGCAATTTTTTTTCGTTGGCCGCACTTTGGCCAAGCTGTATTCAAGTTTGAAAATAAAGAGAAAAAAAAAATTATTTTCAAACTTGAATAACTGCTTGGCCGCTAATCGTACACTGTTGTCGCCATAACAAAAAATGATCGTTACACTGTTTACAATAGTAATGTGCAATTTTTTTCCGTTGGCCGCACTTTGGCCAAGCTGTATTCAAGTTTGAAAATAAAGAGAAAAAAAATGTTATTTTCAAACTTGAATAACTGCTTGGCCGCTAATCGTACACTGTTGTCGACATAACAAAAAATGATCGTTACACTGTTTACAATCGTTATGTGCAATTTTTTTTTGTTGGCCGCACTTTGGCCAAGCTGTATTCAAGTTTGAAAATAAAGAGAAAAAAAAATTACTTTCAAACTTGAATAACTGCTTGGCCGCTAATCGTACACTGTTGTCGCCATAATAAAAAATGATCGTTACACTGTTTACAATAGTAATGTGCAATTTTTTTTCGTTGGCCGCACTTTGGCCAAGCTGTATTTAAGTTTGAAAATAAAAACAAAAAAAAAGTACATTTTCAAACTTGAATAACTGCTTGGCCGCTAATCGTACACTGTTGTCGCCATAACAAAAAATGATCGTTACACTGTTTACAATAGTAATGTGCAATTTTTTTTTGTTGGCCGCACTTTGGCCGTGCGGTATTCAAGTTTGAAAATAAAGAGAAAAAAAATGACATTTTCAAACTTGAATAACTGCTTGGCCGCTAATCGTACACTGTTGACGCCATAACAAAAAATGATCGCTACACTGTTTACAATAGTAATATGCGATTTTTTTTCGTTGGCCGATACTTTTACTTTTTTGGTCCAAACATGTATGAAGCGTGACTGATCTCCTTTGGTTAACAAAAAACAATAACCCGTTCCAAACCCTTCGCTCATTTTATGTTTAAAAAATAGGTTTTTAACTGACTAAAATAAAGCAAAATTTCGTAAGTATATGTATAGTTATATGTTTTTTACTATGTTTGTCCACGAATTTCTCGAAATCTAAAGGCATATTATCGAGATGATTCTAGTTGAGAGGTGGTGTATTCGAGGGTGTATTTTAATAGGTGATATTTAAGGTGGATTCTAACTTTGGTAACAGTTTAAGTTTCATCAAAATCGGTTTAGTAGTTTTTGATATGTAGGTATATTATGGTACAATATACACTTAAAGAAATAAAAAAGGAATTTAATAAAATAAACCGACTGGCACTGACCTTAAAAAGGTACCTCAATAGTAGATTGTACAACAAGTGCATAAAACGTACCTTTTAACCCGAGACGTATATATCCATCCGAGCCGTAGGCGAGGGTGGATAGTCAATTCGAGGGTAAAATGGGTTTTGTGTACAAGTTATACACTCTGCTTTTCACTTCGAGTGTGAGAAAAATAAATAAGAATGTTGCAAAAATAAACAATAAAGACTTCGCCATATTGGCGGGAAGACTTTATTTTTCTTTTTTTTATACGTGGCAGTGGCAGCACAGTGACTTTAGCATAGATCGTAGTCCATAATGCTCTTGAAATACTTATTTCGTACAAAACTCATTAATTTTGTCTAGTTTTATTTTACTAATTTAAAATGGATTGTTTACAAACACAATTACCAGGTCGTGGGTTCGAGTCCCATCGGAGCTGATTGTGAGACGGGTCGATTTTTTCTAAATACTTCATTTTCCATTTTTCAGTAATAAAAATTGCATTGTGAATGCTAAAAACTAAAAATTAAAATAACTTGCCATAGTAATTTCATCTTTAGCGATTGCCAAATACCTGGAAAGGTATTTCTTTCGCGTGTGAGGGTAGTAATATCTCCACATTGATGAAATTAACGCTGACTATACAGCGAGTAAGAAGTATTGGATAAATTCGACGATTCTCGTAACGACTCCGTAGCTTAGTGGTTAGAGCAGTCGCCCGGAAAGCGAAAGGTCGTGGGTTCGAGTCCCATCGGAGCTGATTGTGAGACGGGTCGATTTTTTCTAAATACTTCATTTTCCATTTTTCAGTAATAAAAATTGCATTGTGAATGCTAAAAACTAAAAATTAAAATAACTTGCCATAGTAATTTCATCTTTAGCGATTGCCAAATACCTGGAAAGGTATTTCTTTCGCGTGTGAGGGTAGTAATATCTCCACATTGATGAAATTAACGCTGACTATACAGCGAGTAAGAAGTATTGGATAAATTCGACGCTTCTCGTAACGACTCCGTAGCTTAGTGGTTAGAGCAGTCGCCCGGAAAGCGAAAGGTCGTGGGTTCGAGTCCCATCGGAGCTGATTGTGAAACGGGTCGATTTTTTCTAAATACTTCATTTTCCATTTTTCAGTAATAAAAATTGCATTGTGAATGCTAAAAACTAAAAATTAAAATAACTTGCCATAGTAATTTCATCTTTAGCGATTGCCAAATACCTGGAAAGGTATTTCTTTCGCGTGTGAGGGTAGTAATATCTCCACATTGATGAAATTAACGCTGACTATACAGCGAGTAAGAAGTATTGGATAAATTCGACGCTTCTCGTAACGACTCCGTAGCTTAGTGGTTAGAGCAGTCGCCCGGAAAGCGAAAGGTCGTAGGTTCGAGTCCCATCGGAGCTGATTGTGAGACGGGTCGATTTTTTCTAAATACTTCATTTTCCATTTTTCAGTAATAAAAATTGCATTGTGAATGCTAAAAACTAAAAATTAAAATAACTTGCCATAGTAATTTCATCTTTAGCGATTGCCAAATACCTGGAAAGGTATTTCTTTCGCGTGTGAGGGTAGTAATATCTCCACATTGATGAAATTAACGCTGACTATACAGCGAGTAAGAAGTATTGGATAAATTCGACGCTTCTCGTAACGACTCCGTAGCTTAGTGGTTAGAGCAGTCGCCCGGAAAGCGAAAGGTCGTGTGTTCGAGTCCCATCGGAGCTGATTGTGAGACGGGTCGATTTTTTCTAAATACCTCATTTTCCATTTTTCAGTAATAAAAATTGCATTGTGAATGCTAAAAACTAAAAATTAAAATCTTGGAATTCAATTTTAACCTACTTCTAAAATTGTCGTATTGATTTTAAAGTTTGCAAGTCTATATGAATCCGATGAAAATACAATAATTTGCTACTATCGAGCTGATCTGATGATGAAGTCTAGAGGTGGGCAATAGAACTCTTCAATGGCTGCTAGGAAACCCTTCGAGTTTAGGCTCATTTGTTTTGTTCTGATGAGACCTATTTGCTACACTTGGTGGTGAGGTCCTGATGATGGAGCAGGTAGAAAGTCAGTGGCACTCCTTAATGACAACTAGGAAACCCCTCGAGTTTGGCCT
Source organism: Crambus lathoniellus (assembly GCA_949710035.1). Lineage (NCBI taxonomy): Eukaryota > Metazoa > Arthropoda > Insecta > Lepidoptera > Crambidae > Crambus > Crambus lathoniellus. The sequence continues at coordinate 10,609,097 of OX453315.1, forward strand.
CATTTTTTTCGCTCTGATGAGACCTATTTGCTACACTTGGTGGTGAGGTCCTGATGATGGAGCAGGTAGAAAGTCAGTGGCACTCCTTAATGACAACTAGGAAACCCCTCGAGTTTGGCCTCATTTTTTTCGTTCTGATGAGACCTATTTGCTACACTTGGTGGTAAGGGTCTGATGATGGAGCAGGGATGAAGTCAGTGGTACTCCTTAATGACCACTAGGAAACACCTCAAGTTTGGGCACATTTGTTTCGTTTTGATGAGACCTATTCGCTACACTTGGTGGCGAGTGTCTGATGATGGAGCAGGGAGGAAGTAAGGGTTCGGTTCGCGCATCTGGTAACTAATAGACTCTACTCGAATTTGTAAAACTAAATACAATGACATACAATCACGCCTTTGAGTTATAATGTTTACGGGGTGGGCAGACACATGAATGGACTGTGAAATCGATTACCATCTATCCATAGCTTTCCATTTATTAAACTAAAAAGTAAAAAATAAATATGTAGATTAAAAATCTAAAAACACACTTTCATAAGAACATACTAAAAAGTACAAAATAACCGTCTATTCAGTAACGGAAATTAAAAAGCGTGGTGCGCGTTGTCAATATTAAGTACTTACTTGAATGCATGCTTTGCAAAGGGCGCACCACGTGTAACAGGACCTCCTCGTCGGCCAGTGGTACACTAGCCGGAACGTCGGAAGTCACCGCCCAGTATTTAATTTGTAGATAATAGATGAATAAAAAGATGATGTTTATAGGGACTTGACTTTTATTTATAAAGGTAGTAATAAAGAAACGTATAGGAACAATAGGAAGCAAAGGAAGCATAGGAACTGTAACAAAATGATAAAAAATACATGAATAACAAAAAGTAGGTAGGTAAGTAGGTAGTAATGGATATGATGATGAAAACTTACCCCTTTCCAAGGGTCAAGGGTTCCACTTATTTAAAACTATAATTAAACTTAAACCGATATAAAAACTGGTAATGCTCCGAGAGCTCTGTACGGCTTGGTGATTTTAGTAGAACTGAATCAAAAATGATGAACAGGACACGTGAAACGAAGATTTTGAATTTAAATTTGGAAAGAACAGGATAGGATTAGATAAAATTGATGGCCAGTATGTAGAACTTGATGGCCAGTATGTAGAACTATAGAGTTTCCAGCCATTATTGAGTTTTTAACCATCAATAATGACTGGTATGAAACGACATCGTTACAGCACTGATGAATTTGGTAGATCAATATTGTTTTTCTTTGATTTGTGAATTATTTTGTAAGAAAAAATACAGATAATAATGTAGTACCTACATTAATGATTAAAAACCAAAGATCATAAGAAACTTGATGTTATGACAATATTTTCTTAAAACAATGTCATTACATACTTATCTTTTTACAAATTTTTATCACTTTCTCTAAACATCCTACATTTGTAAACCAAATCGCTAAGAATGAAGCCGTGAAACATAATTGAATATCAAACGAACTTACCAAGTGAAGTTCGATCATAATTATGTGAACGGCTTCATTCGACGATACACCCTCCCTATTTTATAATTGTGATCGAACTTCACTTGGTAAGTTCGTTTGATATTCAATTATGTAGTACAAGAAGAAAAATGCCGTACCTATATGCTGTATATGTTTAGTTATTAGTTAATGAGCCGCAAGATTGCTAGCAATATTGTATTTCAAGGGCCGTAAAACTCCAATTACAAAACTCACTGACCTTGCTGTGAAACACATCACAAATTATATCGAATGACGCCATTCTATTTGCATAATTCGCCATAGTCTTCAATAACAAACGACAAGTTTAAATACTCTATTTAGCTAACTTACCTAGCTACATATTTCTACTTATAACATATCCATATAAGTATATAACCATCTATTTAAAAATATTCTTTACAAAAAAAATATACTTATTTCAGGATCACTACCGGTAACTCTCTAAACTAAAGCCTGTGAAAATATGTAGGCACCTAACCTGAAATCTAATGAATGATATTTTATACAAGTAGGGCAGGCGTACCGGTTTTGGCCACTTTAAGGATTTTTTCAGTTTTAAACGCTTAGTGCTTAATGATCTTAAGCATTTAAGAGAAAATTTATATCTATACTAATATTATAAAAAACGAATATGAATATGAATATGAATATAAAGAGGAAATATTTGTATTTTTGTATGTAACGAATAAACTCAAAAAGTACTAGACTGATTTAGAAAATTCTTTCACCGTTAGAAAGCAACAGTCTTCTCGAGTGACATAGGCTATATTTTATCCCGATATTCCCACGGGAACGGGTACCACGCGGGTGAAACCGCGCGCGGCCGCTAGTCTAGAATTAAGTATAGAGAATTTATCGACCTTTAAGGGTACTACCTACAAAGTTAAAAAAATCAATAGTTTTTTTATATACTTAAAACATATTCTGCGGAGGGGGCCAAATACACCAGTATTGGCCACTTTGCATTGGTTTTGGCCACCTCGTTTGCTTTGGTTTTGGCCACTTTCATAAAATTTCTATATTTATAAGTTGAGTTTATGCTTAATTTATGTCTTATTAGAGTTCTGGACTAAAACACTACATGAAATAGTATTTTAATCCCAGCTAGCTCCAGAAACAACTTTTGTATACCTTTATCACTTGATTAGAAGAAAATAAGCGGATTGAGGCTAGTGTAGGCACTAGCCTCAATCCGCTAATTTAAGTAGACAGGGCAATACATGATTTAATTAAATATCACTCGGTGTGCCATTATTGTTATAAAGTTAGAAATAATTTGACATAGAATATTCGAAATACACTCATAAATCGACCTAGACGAGAGATTATTTATTCCTTAATTAAAGCATTCTAAAAGACTCTAACATGAACAAAATCACCAGTTTTCCATTTTTTGTTCACACCCAAACTATTTTTTCTTATTTTATTGATTAATTAACAGACAAGTACGAAGATAATATCAGAGATTATTCTGATTTCCGGTTTTTCAAGTATTCATTTATGTTATTCTAAATTATCAGCCAAATGCTTTTATTGCAACCTACTCCATACAAAAAAAAATATTTTGACTGATATTATGAAAAGTTGGAAACTTTCTTCAAATGCCAAAGTGGCCAAAGGTGGCACAATGTTAAAATTTCAAGCCCCACTTTTGGCCACTTATTGTTTTCCAACTTTTTGTGAGAACAGTGTGAAAACAACACTTAATCCATCTAGAAGAAACATGTTCTGATGTGATACAAAATATTAAATAACCAAAAAAAAGATTTTTTCAAAACCTTTACCCTTAAGGCGAGGATTCCCGACCGAAATAGGCACACTAACGCTTGCTCGGCCGCGCGCGATACACTTCACGCGGACGCATCGGCAGCCGGCAGTGAACTGTGAACTCGCGAGCGCCCCGCAAATCGAAAATCACTTAAAATTCAATTAAAAATTAAGTATAAATAAATTTAAACTTTTGATGGCCGGAATCCCTCGGCTATTCAAAGACAATTATTTTCGTATATTTTTCATTAACTAAAACCAAGTATACTGTAAGTAATAGGATATTTGGATTACGATTAGACGGATGTTTGGGATTTTATTTGACACAGTTAAATATCACCAATCGAAAAAAAACGGCCGGATGCACTAGATAAATATCTGTAAAATAACATATATTTTTTCCAAATTTTGAGTAGGTACTTGTGGTTTGCGAGTAATCCATAATTTAAAATACCCTGTTTTCGGGAATCGGCACCTTAACACTTTGCTTAAGAATTTTACAAAATGTTAACTTTGTAACATAACATGGTGTTTATTTCTAAAATATCGTATCTACTACCTACCAACATAAAAAAGCTAAGTGCTGTTATTATTAACTAAAAGTCCAATCTTTTATTCGTCATTAATAAATATTAGCAAAAGTACCTATTTTAATTCCTATATATAACTTTAAATTGAAATGTGACCAAAACCGGTACAGTGGCCAAAACCGGTACGCTTGCCCTACTTAGGGGGTTAAAAACCACAATACCTCTACAAATTATTTGACCTCTGTTTTAAAAGTACTCGTATTTTGGACAATTATATTTTTTTGGAACAAACAAACATTGTTTATCGTCGAACACTGATAACGATACTAATGCAAATAAGTAAGGAAATTGCAAGATGTCTCTATCGATTTGCGTTAACGTGAGGAACGTCGGACGCAGCCGGCGGCGGCGCGCGCCTCGCCCGCCGGCAGGCGTACCGGCGGCGCCGCCCGCCCGTCACCCGTCCAATAATCGCTGTCACAATAACGCATCAACCTCTTCTCAATTAACTTTGTTTACGAATTGTTATACACGAGCGACTTGACGCAAATAACGACTGCAAACAAACGACAAAACACAGCAAACAAGTGTTATTTTCTGTGCCTCGTTCTTACTTACATAACAAAAGTGCCGTTCCGAACGTTCAAAGCGAAGCATATGTGTAATCAAGTTTTAACGATAAACACTATTTCGCAAGTGATGGAATTACACTAACTGTATCTAATCGAAACAATGAAATTCAGGGACTAATTCATGACAGACGAATCACGATCGTACCGCTACGTCAGACTAACTGGAATAGCTCGGCATGGAGCGGGCGTGAGATTAAAGGATAAACAAATGAAGACCGATGCGGCTGCGATTATAATGTGGCAGCAGTCCGCATCAGGAGGTGTCAAGCGGCAGACACCGGCGGCGTGACCCGGCGCGACTCGCCCGCGGCGCATCGCCTGAACTGGGGCATATCAATAAGCGTGCCCCAATTACCTGGGTCGCAGGCAGCGAGCGCTGCATTGTGGTGGAAGGCGAGGACGATGTCGGGCAGGTCGGGCGCGTCGGGCAGCGTGCGCTCGTGCGGCGGATCCGTGCGGCTGGGCCCGCAGAGCGCCGCGCACGAGCTGGTGCTGGACGCGCTGTACGAGCGCAAGCGCGACAAGAAGAGCGTGCGGGTGCTCACCGTCATCATATACGTGTTCTGCGTCTCCCTCGCCGCTATCATGCTCTCCCTGTACTACGTGTTCTTCTGGGAGCCGAAGGAGGCGCATTACGCGCAAAGAAAGGTGGCTCACACAGTAGAGAAGCAAACCAGCACCACACCAATGCCCACATGCTTTATGCCCTACACCGGTAGGTCACAACACCGACACGCTTATACCTTACTCACTTACCCGCTCTTTATGTGCTAATATTAGTAAGTGTTCTACTATAGACTCGTATGTACCTATGTCGTTAACTATTAATAACATAATTGACAAACAAAGCTCACAAACACTTCGCTTTCTTTCTAAGTATCAAGTTTCCTCCTACGGGTGTACAAACCGATATTTCTAAAATAAACAATTCTGCCACTTTGAACATCGGCACTCTTCCCATAGATTTAACTAATTTATATGAAACTTAAATTGTCAAAAGTTTAAGTAGCGTCTTTTGTTTTTTTTGTGTGTAGTAGTTTGTTGATTTTGAGTAGGTATATAGTTACTTAAATAAACTTCTCAAAAATGTTGAAATTCCTGCATGCCCTGTCGCAGTACTTACCTACCTCAAAAGCACATGCACGTAAAAACATCTAAAGGAAATATTAAATATTTCAGTATCTCTGAAAGCTTGTTTTTGTCCAGCAGCCTGTGTCGCCGTCGTGGGGCGTGGGTAGGAGTAGAAATATGGTTCTGATACCATTTTGCTCTTGGGAAGAAGTGCCGAAAACTTACAGTTTTCTCATGAGTCATCCATAAAGAGCGCGACATAACTGCATTTCACGCAGACGAAGTCGCGGTGAACACCACTATAAATTATGTATGATGAATGCTGACGAGTACGAAACTTTTTAAAAGTTCAATACTATTATGTATTCTTTGAATAGAACAGGCTGTTCGCGTCGTCATTCATATTTCGTTTGCGTATCATCGTTACTCACGTATTTATTTCGTGTATTGGCATTACGATGTCTAAATGTTTAGTTTTTGTGCCAACATCAAAAGCTCAGGTCGTCTTTTATGATGGTAACTATTTTTGAGATTACCAGATAATATTATTTATCATCTTAAAACTGTGAGAACAGGAGTCGTGTTATTGTTGGAGACTCAAAGATTCTTTATGAAGATTTTCAATAAAATTTTCATTATACCAACCAGTCACATCTAAAGATTGATTGATAAAAAATTAGGCGGTTCTAAATAATAAGTAACTCTGACATGGATCATTTTATTTTGGTTCACCCTTGTTTGGTAGAACAACGTTTGATCGAATTTTACTAATTCGAACAACGTTTAAGAAAATAATCACTTTGTATAATATGGATTGACATAATTTTCATTTCATCGAATATTCATTTGCGATAACAACGTTTGCGCTAATGATCGTAAAATCGAATGTTCATTTCATCGAATATTCATTTGCGATAACAACATTTGGGCTAATGATCATAAAATAGAATGTTCATTTGATATAATAAACGTTTGGTATAAAAACGTTTGTTATAAAAGTCCTGTACTCCTCGGAAGTCCTGTAGAACACGTGATAGGTTAGAAATTTAAGGCGATCGCGAAGCGCAGCGAAGCGATTGCCTTAAATTTCGTGGTTATTTTTTTTTTGTATCAACACAACTTATGGATTGTTTCACAAAAAAAAATAACCACGAAATTTAAGGCGATCGCTTCGCTGCGCTCCGCGATCGCCTTAAATTTCTAACCTATCACGTGTTCTACAGGACTTCCGAGCTACTCAAATATTGACGATCTTTCGACTAAATCATTATTAGTCTAGTTAAACATTCGTTTAAATAAAATTAGCGCAATTAAAAATTCGGTAAAATGACATTCGTCCAAATAAAATTAGCGCAATTGAAAATTCGGCAAAATGACATTCGTCCAAATAAATAATTATACGAAATAAAATTATGACAAATAAATATTCGATCAAATGAATAATTCTGTGAAATGACTTTATAGTAACTAAAATTAGTCGAACCGATTTTCGACGAAACGTTGTTCTACCAAACAAGGGTGAACCATTTTTATATCCCTCATAGTTTGGCTGGACTGCTATGGTTCCACATCGGCCATTTCGATCTTCTAAATAAATTATAGCCTAGGTACCTATAAGTTGGCGACAACTAATAGCTATATAACAAAAAAAGTTTCATCAAAATCCGTTCAGTAGTTTTTGCCTGAAACGCCGACAACAGACAGACAGACTAAAAATTCAAAAACTATATTTTTGGTATCTGTTCCGTTTAAGAAGACCCTTGGTGGTATTTTTTTCTATTTATTTTCAATGTATACAGCCCCTGTACCAGCAAAAAAATATGGATATGGACATTGGCTTCATTTGACATTTGATGCCGATATTTTGTGCCTTTAAGGGCATAATATGGGCTTCAAATGTCAAATGAAGCCCTGTGTCCCCTGTTTTCACCTTCTTTAGGGTAGTTTTTTTTACAAACTTTGAATGTCGTAGGTATTTATTTATAAAATAATAAAAAGCCTATAAAATAATTTTGAAGCTTCTAGCTTTAAAAATGACGTAATTTCCATACAAACTACACGCATAATGACATATCTATGTCTCTGACGCAAAATGACATATTGTGACTACGCAGAATGACATACGCATAATGACATATCTTGGACTTGAAATATTGTGACCACGCAGAATGACATACGCATAATGACATATCTATGACTCTGATGCAAAATGACATATTGTGACTACGCAGAATGACACACGCATAATGACATCATTCGTTCTCATTGTTTTTGATATTTATTTGTCTAAATAATATTAGGCGAATATGCAATATGCCTAATAACATTATGCAAAATCAAATTAGCCCAACTGATAATTATGCCAATATAAATAGTATGCCACAAAAAATGGCAAAGTGTATTATACGACAAATAAAATATGGAAAATTTGTTATGCTGCCAAAGCAAATTAGGAATAAAAACATTATGCAAAAAGGGGATCTCATGCCACATACCACAACCTTTATGACACTGATACGTAGGTATTTATTACAAATCTACGCGCAACAAAATTTTACATCTTTAATTCATGTCATTTTGCGTATGTGTCAATTCGCGTATATGTCATTTCACGTATTTGTCATTTCGCGTATTTGTCATTTCGCGTATGTGTCATTTTGCGTATGTGTCATTTTGCGTATGTCATTTTGCGTATGTGTCATTTCGCGTATATGTCATTTTGCGTATGTGTCATTTTACGTAATCAAAATGTGTCATAATGCGTGAAATTGCCTATTTCTACCCCTTACAGCCCTTTGTTCACATAAAAAAGTAGCCTAGGTACTTATTTTTTATTTTCTGTTGTTTTCATTAAAATACTAGAACATACTAAATATTTACTAAAAGCAGCACTTATTGATGAGGTGTTATGCCTTTATCCTACTAATATTATAAATACGAAAGTTTAGATGTTTGGATGTTTGTTACTCAATCACGCCATAACGGCTGAACGGATTTGGCTGAAATTTGGAACACAGATACTTTGTAGCCTGGAGAGGAACATAGGCTACTTTTTATCCCGGAAAAATATCACATTCCCGCGGGATAACGTCCTGTAGTCCACGCGGGCGAAGCCGCGGGCGGAAAGCTAGTTATAAATATTTAATTTTACGACAAATTGCGAGTTTTTAAATAAAATAAACGAAAAAAAACTTAGATAAAAAAATTTTTGCACAAATTGCCATAATTAAACTTTTCGTTTGTTCAGTCCTACGTAAAACTCAAGAACGAGCATTAAATTGAATACTCTGGAAATCCCTTAAAGGTAATTCGATCTGCTTTAAATATTTCCGCTTTTACATATTTTCTCCCTAAATCTAGGGGAAAACCCCCAAAATTGTCAACACTGCCAAGTTGGTCCGGTCGGAAGCCTACACACGTTCCGATTTGGCAGGAAGTGAAGTTCGTGCGAACCAAATCCGGCCGACCGCGTCAAACACGAATAATAATAATTATGGTCGGACGACGACGCTACACACGTCCAGATTTGGTCTGGACGTGTGTTGGACTTGACAGACCAAATCGGCTGTCGGATCGGAACATGTGTAGAGTCTATAAAATAAGTAGTCGAGTTAATTTAGAGCACTGTTACATTAGACTCACGACTTCAATGGGATCCACATATTGAAGCCTTGTCGAGTAGGCTCAGTTCTGCAGCATTAACTGACATTGAAACGGCAAGACTATAAGTAGTATACTTTAGCTATTTTCATAGTGTACCTCTTGTCCTATGGCCTTTTGTTGTGGGGTTTCAGCAGCTAAGTAATGCTGGAAATATCTTCATACTCCAAAAGAGAGCTGTACGCGCCATATACAATCTTCGGCGAACAGATTCTTTAAGAGACTTGTTTAAGGAAATGATATATTAACCTTGGCAGGTCAATACATTTATGAAAACTAAGTGTATGTAAGAAAGCATCTGAATTCATTTGTAAAGAAAAGCGATGTTCGTAATTTAAATACAAGAAATAATCATAAGCTTGCTGTTCCAAGATTTAGACTCGAATAAACTAGAGGCTCGTTTTTGAGGAAAGGCCTAAGCCTATATGCCTTCTTGAATAAAGTTCCACAAGATGTAAATTAAAAAAAAATCGGCCAAGTGTTAGTCGGACTCGCCCATGAAGGGTTCCGTACCCTCTTAACGTACCGATTACATACACCTAGTAAAAATACCACTATCATTTTTGGTCAGAAAAAACAACTTTGTTTTTCATAGTGTTCGTATGAATTACAAAGTTATATTTGCGGTTTTCGAAAATGTGTTAAGCATATCTCAAAAACTTGTAAAGCGGGTGATAGACGTACGAACTTAAAGTACGCGGTTTTTAAGACCGCGAACTTACGCGGCTCGACATCGGTGAGTGACACACGTGAGGCTTGCTCACAGTGTATTGTTGGATCGCCAACGAACTTACTCGGCGGTTTCTAAGTACGCGTACTTAGGGTGACACACGAGCGATAAAGGTCGTCGAGCCACAAGTTCGCGTACTTACTCGCACTCGCACCTGAGCTATGATAGTTTTCTTTTAACTTCGTCATACATACAACTATCGTGAATTTTTTCAGGTATCCAAAAACAACCATTTGACTGGCAGGGGGTGGGGACACAGACTCTAACAACTGACACACACAGATTTATTTTGCAATTTAAATCTTAATCGAATGCCTCAATCAAAAAACTGTTTTCACAAACCCGCAATATTTTTAAAATTGCTACCCAATGACATACCCCTACCACCCTATGGGAGAGACAAGAAAATTACATCCCCACTTCACGTGTAGCGTATTGAGAGAATCGATCCTCTTTCTGCATGCCATAAGTGGTTGCGAAGTTGCGATACCACCTTCAGCATTATACGGTAACGGAAAGGTTCAGTCAATTCTGTTTGGTAAAAAGATCGACTTGCAAGAAACAATAAACCCCTACAGCTACGAGAAGTTCTACGCGTTACGAACTGCTACGAGACTACGAGAGAGCTACCCCCGAGTCGGTCGTAGTGTCACTGGTCGTAGTCGTACATCGTAGCACAGTTTTTGTAACTATTTTTTTTGTTTACATTAGACTACAGGAAAGTCATTATACTCGTATATTAAGCTCTCAATAAGAGTTTTAATGAAGTCAGGTTGTAAGGTTTAATTCAATTTTTCAATTTGTTGTTTGAAGTAACAATCGTTCCAAACCAGTGGTACGGGGATACGAAGAGAAATCGATATCCCAACATCTGTTTACCAGATGATTTATTATTATATGACGTTATATTAGTATTTTTGTTGTAATTTGGTAGGTATTGTGGTAAATTACGGGTGTTCGATTGTACATACGAGTATAGTAGAATGCTATATTTAGATTGGGTTTTCATACAATACATTATAAGAGCAATAAAATAATTTAAAATACGTAAGATTCAGAAAAGAAAACCACGTGTGTACTATAATTCCTAGGTTCTTCGAATATCATGATGTGTTCTGAAAATCTTTTTAGAGTTCCGTAGATGAATGAAAAAAAACCGAACTCTTATAGTTTCGTCAAGTCGGTCTGTCCGTCCGTATGTCACACACAGCTACTTTATTCCGGACTTATCAGGAATACACAGTTAAAACGTGGCAGGTAGATGTATTATGTAAACTGCTTTAAGAGTTTTATACAAAATCTAGCGGAAACTCGCGGTTTCACCCGCGTGGTACCCGTTCCCGTAATAATATCGGTATAAATATAGCCTATGTCACTCAGGTAAAATGTAGCTTTCTAATGCTCAAAGAATTTTCTAAATCGGTCGAGTAGTTTTGGACCCTATTCGATGCAAACAAACAAACAATCAAATCTTTCCTCTTTATAATATTAGTATAGATAAACTATATAAAAAATTAAAGGGGCTCTCCTATACATTGATTGTTTTTTTTCATCAAACCTTTTCATGTGGGGTGTCTATAGATAGGTCTTTAAAAATGATATTGAGGTTTCTTACACATTTTTTTATAGTCAATCGTTTGCAAGATAGACTTCCAAAGTGATAAAATGAGTCCCTCCAGCCCTCTAACATTTAAAATAATTGAGTAAAAACAATCAATACACAATTATAACGACAAATAGTTTGAACGAGAGATATTACTGAATTTTGTATTACTAATATTACCTACTGACATTGGTATAATTATTACCAATGTAGTTAACTAATATTCTGTATTTTATCGACGCTAAATTAGTTTATAATTTTTGTATTACTGACATTTAATAATTTTAACTTTTGTATCAATGTAAATCAATCTAATTGAATATTTGCACATCGGCCTCGCACGATAGAATATGTTGGAGTAACTAGAATAAGAACTTTATGTAACCGTATTCTTGCAGAAAATTTATTTATTTATTATAAGCAGTTTCTGAGACATAACACATTATCAAAAACCTCTAGTAAACTTTAATTTTCATACAAACTAAAACTAAAACTAAAAAACAAAATTATTTTTGGTGGAGAAAAAATGTAGTGGTATTTTGGCAGGTGTAGGTAAAAAAAAGATGTAGGTGGTTAAGTGGAACTTAGTTACTTAGTTACAAGTGGAACCCTTCATGGGCGAGTCCGACTCGCACTTGGCCAATTGTTTGTTACTTGAAAAGCTGAACATTATACTGTTTGCTTTAAGGACTACCCCGATCCCGGAGTATAAAGGCGAGGGGTCATCGGTCGGCATACAAAAGGCGTATTCAATACAAGTTCTAAGCGAATTCACTACAGCTCTACTGACCTACCTGCATCACATTAAACTGCTTCTAAAATAGGCACTTGTTCGCAACTTTTTAGTGAAAGTAAATTACAAGCATAAAGGCATAATATTAAGATATTTTGAAGACGGTCAAGAACTTATAGATAAACACCACTTGCCATAATGTACCCAATGTAATGTTATGTAAGATAAAGAGTATGTGCAATACACTTAGCATAACAACGTACCTATACCCACCATGCGGGCCCATTGCGGTTTGGTGTGAGTTGTAACGGCTGCAAAGGGGCGTGATTGTTTTTAGCAACTTTTTAGACCCCCAACCCCCTCCCCCTTGGTTATTATATTATACGTTTTGAGGCTTTGTAATATGTGATTGTGATACCTACTTGGTGATTTTTTCCCCTTATTCGTCTTAGGACAGATTCTGGTTTGGACAGATTCTGGTTTGGACAGATTCTGGTTATGACAGAGTCTTGTTACGACAGATTTTTGTTACGGCAGATAACAATAAAAAATTAAAATCAAAAAATATAAAGAAAATAAAATAATAATACTTATTAAAAAATATATAATACACATTATGTATTACTAATACATAATATTTTTTTATGCGCGACGATACTAAATTCTGCCGTAACAAGAATCTGTCGTAACGTAAGTCGTAACCAGAATCTGTCCTCTGTCCAACCATTTTTACTCGGTCGGTCTCACGTGATTAATGGACAACCCCAAAATGTAACCGAAGCTTGAGATAATATTTGGTCACCCATCTCGTAACTGAGCTTAGCGAACGGTAAATCACCACAATACAATAGCATACGGAGCGCTCTTTCCGAGGGCTTCTCTTAATTTTGTTATTAATTTCCGTATATTTTTACTTAACTAGTGATAGAGATATTGCTTGTTCCCTAGTTTCATATATTCTTAGTTATGGAACTAATACCTAACTACATATAATAGCTTTTAAGTTGAAATTGTTGTTAAGTATTTAATAAAAATAGAACCATATAAAGTTGTAGGAAGGAGCTCAATACATTAGGTATTTATTAAGAATAGTCAGAAGTTTAAGCGTCCTCGCCGTCCCCTTGCAGCCACTTGACTCCGTTTCAGTCCCAACACCCGCAGCCGCAGGCATGGTAACCGTTTTAGATATTCTACTTCAAACGAAATATTAAATTTTACTAGATCAATCCAAAGTCTATTTACAGACAGTCAGTTTGTTTGCTAATTAGCTAATTATTAACGAGCTGCGAAATTATATGCATTTTTGAAATCTTAACTTATTAATTTTTTTTTTCAAATAAAATGTTTGTCAATTGATTGACAGCGATGCCATTAAATGGCACAAATTTTGTGACAGTTAAAACACCTTACCAGTTGGTTCTATACGTGCTACTTTTTTCACTCAGAGTACCTATTATTTCACTCTGTACTCGAATAAGTACCTACCTATAATTTTTCAAATAACTTGGTAGGTATACAAACATCTAAAGTGTTCGTGAAAAAGTTTAGAATAAGAAGCTATCTTCATAACATGTTTAACCCTGAACTCCTGAACCCACTCTATAACGCGGAGAACCATAAATGATCGGTATGTGAGTAACGCAACTAGTCTATTCCTGGTAATTCTGCCGAAATCGCTGAGTGATTTATATGTTATAAACATGATCAGTGAATAGCCGGCGCTGTGTATTGTAGGCGCGGGCTTGTGTAAGCTGGCGCACTATATTTAGAGTTAGTGCTGCACCGCTGCGCCACTCGAGGGCCTCTTATTCACTGCTCAAGTACGGGAATCTGGCACTACTTAACACTGCACACAAGCTTTTTACTCCTTTTATTTATCTGTTTTTATTTTATAAGGCAACCGACACTGACTGATCTACACACAGCTCAAATTGCTGAATGGATGGACGCTGTGGAAGGCAGATCATTGTTATAACGTAGGCATTCGTTTCCCCTAAAGAAGCTAGAAGGGGATGAAACAGGGGTCTGGAACTTCAATGGAGATACAGTAAAGAATAAAGTACCTAACCTATATTTTCTACCAATAATATTATAACTCTTTCCTTTCTCGTAAATAACGTACGACGTATCTAAAAAAATAAACTTCTACTAAAAATGCAATGATATACCTACGGGTGTTTTTCTACAGGGTGACATTGAAGTCGTTAGCACCTTTAAAAATAAGAACATACCTTACTCATGATATAGAGTCTTTTCCCCAAATATGAGGCAAATCCAAGATGTAAAATATATTTTTTTATACCCTGAAAAATCGTGTAAAATACTCAGTAATTGATCACTATAGTAAATCAAAATTAAAATAACTAAAAACAACAATGAGATAAAAAAATGATTACTTAATTAATATTCAAATAACCTACAAGCCTTAAAATACTTCATCGGCCTCTCGACAATACGCGGGCTCTACTATAAATTCAAGTTCGCGCACGGAATAATTCACCGAAACAAACAATGTCACCCATGCCATGCATCATGACCGCTTTGCACGCGTCACTGCGCCCGCGCTGACACCGGGCACCAGCCCTTTTCACGTAAAAAACATACCTTCATACGAGTACATTATTGGGCCGAATGGATGCCAGCGACTTGAAAAACACCCTGTATAAGCGCGTGGTGATTGTGCTCATGAATATGAACAACTTTTACGTACTAATATTCTGTGCTTTTACTACGGGGCCAACTCTACAACTCAATAAAAAAAAAATAAGCTGTCTCATACAAATTGTCAATACCTACTCGACCAGAATGTATGGAACAGCTGTTTTTTTTTGATGAGTTGCAGAGTTGGCCCCATAGTAAAAGTTGTTCATATTCATGAGTACAATCACCACATAAAAGATTTTGCGCTTATAGAAAAACACCCTATGTTAGGCATGTAGGTAGATTTTATGTTAATTTTGGGGATAACGGTAGGGGTGAAGAGCTGGAATAAATACCGGATTTTTCCTAAGTGAAAACCCATTCGTCAATTCCCAATTTTTTAAGAAAAAAATCCATTCGTCACCGGCTGGGATAAACTTGGGGGTGACGAGCGGGAATAACCGCCAAAACGGGGGCTGCCCTATTTTATAGAATTGCTCTAAATATCATTCCCATAAATTGTTGTTATAAAACAAAAGAACTAACTACCCACTCATGTAAATATATAGGGAAGCCTGTCATACTCGTTCTCGTTAAAAGTTCTTGTCGTATTTTGGGTTCACCCTTGTTTGGTAGAACATCGTTTCGTCGAAAATCGGTTCGACTAATTTTAGTTACTATAAAGTCATTTCACAGAATTATTCATTTGATCGAATGTTTATTTGTCATAATTTTATTTCGTATAATTATTTATTTGGACGAATGTCATTATACCGAATTTTCAATTGCGCTAATTTTATTTGGACGAATGTCATTTTACCGAATTTTTAATTGCGCTAATTTTATTAGTCGAAAGATCGTTAATATTTGAGTGGCTCGGAAGTACTGTAGAACACGTGATAGGTTAGACAGCGAAGCGATCGCCTTAAATTTCGTGGTTATTTTTTTTTGTATCAACACAACTTATGGATTGTTTCACAAAAAAAAAATAACCACGAAATTTAAGGCGATCGCTTCGCTGCGCTTCGCGATCGCCTTAAATTTCTAACCTATCACGTGTTCTACAGGACTTCCGAGGAGTACAGGACTTTTCTACCAAACGTTTTTATATACCAAACGATTATTATATCAAATGAACATTCTATTTTCTGATCATTAGCCCAAATGTTGGTATCGCAAATGAATATTCGATGAAATGAACATTCGATTTTACGATCATTAGCGCAAACGTTGTTATCGCAAATGAATATTCGATGAAATGAAAATTATGTCAATCGATATTATACAAAGTGATTATTTTCTTAAACGTTGTTCGAGTTAGTAAAATTCGATCAAACGTTGTTCTACCAAACAAGGGTGAACCTATAAAAATACCGTCTTATGGAAAATTGTTAAATGTGATGAGCATTTTCTATTGACGTACAAAGTTTGAAGGTCTTGGTACACCTGCCTGGCTAGCATTACCATCATTATATCACGCGATATGATATAGCACGTCTTGCTGTCTTGCTTCCACCTTAGTGGGGTAGGTAAGCAAGACAGCATGACGTGCTATATCATATCGCGGATAAAAGCCGTTCATGCTAGGCCAGCTGATGTGGAACCCTAGCAGCCAGGTTAAACTATATGAGATAGCATCTTAAGAGAAGTTGTTCAGCGTGATAAGTTCTTTCTGTTGACATACTGTTTGTATTGTTTGTATATCCGTCTTTCACGTCAAAACGGAGCAACGGATCGTAGTGTTTTTTTTTTGTATGTGGATATTTTAGGAGCTAGAGAGTGACAAAGGCTAATTGATATCCCGGGAAAATATAACTTTCCCTCGAGATAACGTCGTGTAGTACAGGCGGGCGAAACCGCGGGCGGAAGGCTATGTGAAATAATTTTTTAATGTGTTAATATGTATCATAGCGCTAAACTAATATATACAGGGTGTTTTTCTATAAGTGCAATACCTCTTAGGTGGTGATTTTGCTCATGAATATGAACAACTTTTACTATGGGGCCAACTCTGCGACTCAACAAAAAAAACCAGCTGTTTCATACAATTTGTTAATACCTACCTGACCAGAATGTATGGAACAGCTGTTTTTTTTGTGAAGTTGCAGAGTAGGCCTCATAGTAAAAGTTGTTCATATTTATGAGTACAATCACCACCTAAGAGGTATTGCACTTATAGAAAAACACCCTGTATAAAAAAATACACAAAAAAACGAAAAACCTTATTAGCTAAAAAAATTTAAAATGCTGCCGAAAGTCACTATTCCACGCGAACGAAGTCGCGGGCACAGCTAGTTACCTATATGTGAGCCTGCCTAATTTTTATTTCTTTACAATATTATGACCGACAATTTCGTAAGTTGCTCGTCTGTCTTAACTGTATATAGCTAACTCAGTCAAAAGATACATCGTCATTTACGTCGGCTCTGATAGAATCTAGCACCTAATCACCGATTAACACTTATAAAATTAGTTAGTTACCTCTATGTGCCTCTATTTTCTGTGAAGAAACATGAAATTGTCAGACGGAAAGCCAATCTATCTATAATATATCAGCAAGAAATTCATTTTTTTCTTATCAGACACTTGTACAATTTTTATGTCCATGCATCCACCATTGCTCGTTCAGCTTTTTGGTAAATTCATTTTTTTTTTTGTTTACAGGAGGAAGCAATTCCACAGTGAGCGAGAACGCCACGCAAATAGGAAACCTCACCGACGACAGTTTCTGGAGTGGGAACGACACTGACAGGCAACTACAACCCAGCAACTTGTCGGAGGAGCTGGAAGGCCCCGCGCCGCCGCCGGCCGGCGACGCGGCGCCCCCCGCGCGGGACCTTCTCAACGCCAGCACCGTCACATGACCATAACACAAGCCTTCGTACTTAAAATGCATTTATTTTGCCAAAACGCATGACGCAGTAAAAAATCTTCCCTCTGACAGAGATTGATCGCCACGAAAGTTTTGAAACTTTACAAATAATAAGAATGCGTATTTCCATTTTGAAATTATACGTGCTATTTATAGCGAAGTCTGATATAATATAACACCACATGCTATATGCTAGGTTATTGACTAGATATATTTAGTAATTGATAAGTTCCACCTAGGTATGGTTAAGAAGTGATCAGACAATTTGATTACGTGTTAATTTTATTGGTATCTTAACGAAAATAAAACCCCTGTTATTAAGATAATATATTATCTAGATGTAACTACTTGAATATTGGATCACAACATAGCAAACTAATAATCATAGACCATACTTCACTTCACAACGGACGTTTAACACTGTCTCAATTTCTCGTTCACGCATACTTACTGCTACTGAAGAGTACCACATAGAGTTACTGAAGAGGGCAGGCAAACTTGTGTAGGTAGATTCCATCTATTTGCAATACCTAGACGTAGGTAGTAACTATTTAGTAATCTGTGACCTAGGTCTATAAAAAGGTACCTAACCTACCTATTACAATATTCTTCGGCGTTCTAGTCGCATGAGCGGTTTTTATCGACTATTAGATAACGCATGATAAAGAGCCTTTATCTTGCTTACATCTTAGTGGGGTAAGCAAGACAGCATGACGTAAATATCATATCGCGTGTTATAAGATGGTCATGCTAGTAAGGAAGGATGGCTTGTCTTGCTCATTATAAATGAAAGAGAAATAGAACATAATTAAACACAATTATCTACGCAATATCTCCATAAAATTGTATGTTGATCTCATTATAATTTGTGATTACTAGTTTGTAACTATTATTGCAACAAGCAAATATAATAAAACTTGTTTAGATGTTTTAAATATTTAAGTAAGTACCTACCATACTTTATATTAAGCCTACATCTTAACTTAGGTAAAATGTTATATTTAAGTAAACAATCGACAACACACAAGCTTCACGATCACGCGCCTTGATCGTGTACGTATACCATCAATATTTGAAAAAAGGAAACTACCATGCCCTCTTAAATTGTCTCTAATATTTTTTGAATAACTCTTCAAAAGTCTTCATCCTTTCTGTAAGTTTTAAAAGCATTTTAAAACTAGTACCTACAAATAATAAAAAAAACTAGAGAGTTATAAAAAAAATATTAGGAGACAATCTATGAGGGCATGGTTGTTTCCTTTTTAAAATATTGATCTGGTTGACGTATAATAAAAATTAATGATTTGGCGGCGCTAGTGGACAGCAAGTAGGTAGTGCCAGAGCATCAGCTTTCGATAGAAACTATAAAGGGTAGTAATAGTAATTAACCGATCGACTAAAATACTTTTTATCGACAAAAATACTAGGTGAGCGACTTAATCGCCATTCTAACCCTACTACAGATGATCTGTGATCTAACCTAACCTAAACCTATTTTTTTCGCAACTAAACCTAGTATTTTACTCGGTAAATTTAGTAATTTTTAGTCGGTCGGCTTATTATATTCCAACTATAAACCGATAAGCTTGGAAGGTGTGTTTTCGATTGTACTTTAAAGAGTATATGAGTAATTAAGAATTTCCATTAAAATCTACAGCACTGTCCATAGAACGAGTTCAAGCGGTTTTACTTACTAAGTAGGAAGTGAAAGGACTCCATGAGCGAACAAACAGGGGGCCAAGCCTGCTAACGTTAAGTCATAATCGTGTCTCAATCGTGTTTCAATTGTAGTGCTTTTTTTACACACTAGTTACAAGAAATGTGTACTTTTTTCACAATACTTCTGATGGTCATACCACCACACACTACATTCACATCACATCATACTGTCATAATTCTTGTAACTTGTGTGTAAAAAAGC
The DNA here is from genome assembly GCA_949710035.1 of Crambus lathoniellus. Lineage (NCBI taxonomy): Eukaryota > Metazoa > Arthropoda > Insecta > Lepidoptera > Crambidae > Crambus > Crambus lathoniellus. The sequence continues at coordinate 10,628,782 of OX453315.1, forward strand.
ACTGCTATTGAACTACAATTGAAACACGATTGAGACACGATTATGACTTAACGTTAGCAGACTTGGCCCCCTGTACTTACCCACATGCTACTCGTGGGTATTAATTCATTCAAGCGCGTGTAAACACGCCATAAGTATTTCGCACTCATGCCGTATGTATTTTACGATGATCATGATGAATAGGTATACTAGCACGAGTTTCATATATCATATAACCAAGCGCCAAGTTATTTAGGTACCCTGTGTTGTCGACTATACCTACTCTCTCTCATACAATAGCGTAAGCTCATAAACTATTTTCTCCTAGCTGGTGTTTGAACGTGGATCTCTGAATTCGCAAACTTGCAGATTTTGTGATTTAGTGAACATTTTTAGTTAAGACAACGGCAACTCATTTAGTAGAGTTGGAATTGGAAGAGCCGATCAAGATGAAAATGCTTATTATTTATCTATTTTGTTATCCACTTTGCCACATCACGAGTATTGACGAATTATTTGAGCCAATAATCGCTACATCGCTTACTGATCACATGAAAAATGTGAAATATCATTCAACTTTTCCTCGTTGTAGGTACTGTATGTAGCTAGGTAATGGATCATTAGAATTAGTAAGTGTGATGAAAATGGTCAGGCGTTGTCTTTAACTACCTTTTACTAAAAGATTAGGTATCAAGGTCGTGTACCTAATCCCGCCAGCAAGCGTCCAACATTTTGTCTTGTATTAAAATTTACCACAAAAATGGGTCTAAATTAAGTAGTAGAAAATCTATAACAAATATTAGTAGATAAGTAAGTCGTGCATGTAAGGGCTAAGATGATATTGAATTTTAATTAAGTAGAAACGTATCTATCGAATATTAATTTTGCGAGTTAAAACTCGCACACAGCTTTTTTATTACCATCGATATGATTTACTTTAATAAATTGTATGTTATTAAAAAATGTGTTTTATTAATGTACCCATTGTCATGGCACTGGCACTGAGTTTGGCGCATATAGAAAGATAAATATTATATGGTTGGCGTTCTAGTCTAATATTCCACTGCAAATTAGTGCTCTCATCGAGATTTCGCTAAAACCTCATTTTTAGGTATATTTATGATTATAGGAGAATATATATCTTTAGGGTGGCCTATCAAAATGTGGCCGCTAGTATTAAAAAAATACCTCTACCATTTTTCGCCAGCAAAAAATTAACATTGTTTTTCATAGTGTTTGTATGAAGGACAAAGTTTATTTTACAGGTTTTGAAAATGTGTTATAAACTGCCGACTATATCTCGTTCAAAGCAATTTTTCGTTTTGAGTGTTTATTGAGGTGTACCTACAGCATGTATTATTTTAGATTTTTCACTCTTATTTGAAAATTAGGGGGGGACGGACGTTTTATTAAACACTTACACTCGAATGACACGATAAATTACAAATTTTCAAAACCCGCAAAATTAACTTTGTTTTTCATACAAACTCTATGAAAAACAAAGCTATTTTTTGCTGGCGAAAAATGGTAGTGGTATTTTTTAAAACCATCAATATGGCCATATTTGATAGGCTTTTATGATAGGCAAACCTATAGATATAATATATACTCCTAATCATAAAACGCGAAAACTCGATGAGCGCACTTATTTGCAGTGGGATCTCGTATATTAGTTTTTGTGGTTGTTTTATTATGGTGACAGCGGTGATACAATCAGACAAAACAATTAGAAAAAATAGGCAGTTTTATGAAAATGCTCGGAGTTTGGAAATCGGGAGCAAGGATTAAATACGAATAAAACTGTGATTATGTTATGAAGTTTAATGAATATAATTACTTATTTACATAACAATAAAAAAATAACGTATTGATTCATTCAACACCACATCAGACTTTACAAAAGTGTATTTTTTTTCAATATATTTTGAACCCACAAGCTAACATTTTAAAGTTGAAAGTCGATTGGATACATTTTACACTTTTATAAAGCCTGATCTGCTGCTGACCGCACATATTCGGGTCTTATTTACTATAGATTAATCGATAAGACTAAAGCTCAGCAGATATCATTGGATTATATTTTCACGCTCATGTTACAAGTCACGTATCGTTCACAAGAGCGCGACAGTGGAAGGTTTACAGTAGAGCCATAATAATAGGCCCCCTGAGCGAAACCTACACAACGGGCGTCCGGTGAGACTGCCCGTTGTCAAACAGTATATTATGATCAGTGGTCGGCGCCGGTGACGTAGACGTGCACGTGGTCGGGGGCGGGCAGCGCGCGCGCGAGCCGCGCCGCGCCCGTCAGCGCCGCCGCGCGCGCCGCGTCGTACCGGTTGTACAGCACCGTCGCGCTCATGTTGCACTCGCTGCCGCCGTACTTGTTCTGATTACACTCCTGGAAATCACTCATGTTATGTACAGACAACAGTAGCCTAACTTTACCGTCGCCGCACACGAGCTAAAAAAAGCCGCCACTTATTGAAGCTAAAATAAGAAACAAGTGACGACTCTGTATAGAAAGTGGTCGGTGGCGGCCTTTTTAGTGGCTTTGGCCCGTGTATAGGGCTTATTACACTTGGCTAAATTCAGCAACTAATTAAGCATACATTGCTTGTTTTGATTGCATCACTTGCTACAAATGAGCTCAAAGAAAACAATGTATGCTTAATTAGATGCTGAATTTAGCCAAGTGTAATAGCCCTTCTAGGCGACGCTTAGGCGGTTCCGGTTCCCACACTGCCGACGCGGCCCCTCGCGGAGCGCAGATTTTCATACTGCGTTGCCGCGCCGCGTCGCGTGTTCAGTGAGTTGGGCTAGGTGGTTTTCTACAGCAATGATAGGCAGCAAAGTTGGCTGGAAAGCAGTCGCGAAGTTTTGCGACACTGTCATGTCAGCCAAGGAGGAAGCGGAACGAGCAAGGGAGGCTGATCCACAAGCTGACCCTTGTCGCATGCGCCGTACAGGTCGTGGCCGACGCACTCGAAGTCGTCCGGCCGTAAGGCACAATAGAGGAGGTAGAGGGGTTGCATATAACCCTACGCCCTCTCACGGAAGCCAGCGGGGAACGGGCTTGGGAGGGCTCGCCCCTGCGTTGCACCGACTTCCGATGACTCAGGGTGTCCCCAATGTCCCGGGACACCCTTTGTCACCCCCGCGTTTAGGGGATGATGGACGGGTCTGCCATGGGCGGACAATCACCGGCGGAGCCGCGGTAGTGTCCGCAGGGGTTCCCGTGACTCCGCCAGGTGGCATTTCCTCGCTAAACGATTTCTCGTCAGATGACGACGAATGGTTTGACGAGGCTCTGTCGCCAAGGTGATGTGAAGGGACGTCGTGTGGTTTTTAGTGGGTAGGCCCCCCTGGGTGGAGAGTCCCACATACCCTCGGCAAACTCCCACTGCCGAGGCATGCGTCAAGCATTTTCCACACGTTAAAAAAAAAAAAAAAAAAAAAAAAAAAAAAAAAAAAAGGTGGTTTTCTATACTAATCGATGTATGAGCATACTCTGCAATTCCGCGCTCCGCTACTGGGCGCGGGGCAATGTGAGAGCCGTTTTATACAATATAACAAATTACTTTTATCGATTCTGAACCGAGGGTATAACATTGTAAAGTTCAAAATCGATCGGAAAACTAGCAATTGGCCTGTCCAAAATATCAAGGCAAGGTTTTACCCTACTTGCTATTGAAAAGTGAGACTTAAAACAGAACCAAGACCGAGCATAATTTAATAGTGTTCAAACTTTGATTTTAAGGTAGAAATTGTAATTATATTGTTAAGGGACTCATCTAATACAGAATAAAGATATAAAATATATATTTAACACACCTGCATGAGGTTGCAAATTTCTGAATAAAAGTGAGGGTATGTAGGTGGTTGGTAGAATATAACATGCCGTATGCCTTTTATTCTGAACCTTCTGAAAAAATGCACTCTCTCAGAATACAGCAAGAAGTGTGCCTCGGTGTGGAAGAACATGTCTCGAGCTCGCGCTATTTTTGAATCCTGCAATGAAAAATTAATTCTTTGTATTTTTTTTATTAATTTCATATCTTGACCTCGAAGTTTTATACATACCTTGGAATATTCACATATTTGTACGAATCCAATGTCTTCTTTTTTAAAGTAATTTCTTATCCGCACGTAATCAAAATAACTCGGCACGTATATCAATGTGTGACTCATTAAAGTGTCTCGGTGTTTTGGTAAAATCTCTTTTATAAAGTACTCAAATCTTGCGTCTACTGATGCCAAGGGACTGTCTGCCTTGAACCTACAAAAAGTGGATATTATTTTAAAGTAAAAAAAAAATAAGTTACTTATGAAGTTTGATTAAAAAAGTCTCAAGGAGGGCCACGGGTGGGCAAATTGAAACAAAATCGTGAGGAGGAAATCCCAATAGGTACTCTTGCACTTTCTAACATCAGCTATTCTAAAAGTGGGATAAACAAAATGTACTGAAACGACAGTGAAATATTTAATGTTTGTTACCAATAGAAAGGTGCTTTACAATGAAGTTCCGTGAAATAGAAGGACAAGAATGAGCTACCCGAGTTTTAAAGGCGAAATAGTTATTTTATATTATGATTTTTGTGGACAAGCCTCAACAATGAATTAAAGTCCAACAAAGGCCATACATAGTTTACATCGTCATACCTATGACTCTGAAATTGGATAAAGATATACGAATTTGGTCTAATTCGCACAGAGGTGGGGGCGGACAGAATCAGGGGGCTGATTACTTAAAGGTATACGACACTCTACATTAGTAATTGTACTGTACCTGTGAAATATTTGAGGTATTTGAAGTACAACTTGCTGGAGGCTGCCAGTCTCAACAGGATTCTCAACTATTACTTTCCCTGCATAGTTTTGGCACTTCTTATTTAAAACAGACTTAATCTCTGGCAAGGAAACTGATGAAAATATGAGAGTCTGTCTGAAAAATAATATTAATTATAGTTATGCCTTAGCATATTATAATTTAATCATATGTATATGTACGAGAACAGCATATCTGACAAAGTCATGGCATTAGTTAAATTACATTCTGTAATTCTTTCCTTGAGGCAAGGTTGTACATAAAAAAAATATACCTATGACAATGTATGGAATAGCATGCAATACTCACCTATAATATTTTGACCAGCCATTAACAGCCCACAGTCTAACTCTAGAGAAATCAGTGTCATGTGTCTTTTTAGGTTGCAAGTGAAAGTGATCGAGAACATGTAACAAATGATCCCAATTCTGCATTAGAAACACGTCTGTCTGATCCATAACTAGGAGTTCAATCGAGGCCAAGAAATCATAATCTCTCTCTTCTTCGCCCTCTGCTCCTACTAGCATTCGTAGGCCAAGCGGCGACGCCACGATAATGTCAGACGAATAAAAATCAGTATAGAGCTGCAGAAAAGAAGAGACAAGGAATTAATTGAAATATAGCTAATTAAATGAGTTGACACTTGCGCTTTGTTTGGCGCGTAGTCAGGATCGCAGTTTTCAAACATAACTATTGTCATACAGACAGACTCAGTGGCCTACAAGGTTAACATGCATTTGTATTTTTATTATTTGTACGGCAACACATTTTATATTTTACAGGCAACTGAAATAGCAACTATTTAATTACCTTCAAAGTTTTCTTTGTTAGTGTCATACCAATGCGAAATGTGTCTTCAGTATTCCCACTGAATATCAATTCATAATCCTCAGGCTTTGGATTCTTCTTAGGCATAAATATTTCACCACCAGTGAAATCTTCCTCAAATCTGTTTTTATTCGCAACCTGTCCAGCTTCTTTAGGTACTAAAATATTCATTATTGTTCTTACAACTCTGTATGCTGCATCTTTGAATGGCACTATAATCAATACCTAAAAAATTTGTAAAACAATAAGAAATTAGAAGCTTATTTTAAGTTGTTTATCCATACTAATAGTAATCCATACTAATATTATAAATGTGAAAGTGTGTTTGTTTGTTTGTTTGTCCTTCTTTCACATCAAAACGGAGCAACGGATCAGCGTGATATTTGGTAAGGGGATAGATTTTAAGCTGGAGAGTAACATAGGCTTTTTGAATGATAACCCGCCTCCCCCCTGATTTTTCAGCTTTTAGGGGACTTGGGGAACTGGGTGAAATGGTCCCGACCTAGGTGACTGATCACCCGTCCGGCTTCGCTGGCGTCCCCCCTATAAATAATAATAATAATAATAATAACATAGGCTACTTATTATTCCGGAAAATTGAGTAAAAATTGTAATTTTCTATAAAAAATCGTTTAACTGTCGTACCTTTGATACAAAACTGTCATTTCTTCCATTACCGTTTCCAAAGAGTATGTAATCACTGACGTCTGCACAGTCAAAATCGAATACTAATCTTTTCCATAAGCTTAGAATAAAAAAAATAGTTATTTTATACTTACTTTGGGCCGCACTAGTCCTTGATCTCTATATTCTTCAGACATGTTTGTTTTTTTAGATAATTTTGCATTATGATGAATAATTTTAGTTCTCGTTTTAAGCATATGATTGACAGCATGTAGGCAATATATATAACGAATTTCTTCAGCATTGCTTAAGTCTCTTTCAGGGTAATACAAATCTTGATAATTATTAATGACAGAAAATAGCTCCCTTTGCAAGGGTGTAACTACTTCTGTTAGTTCTAAATCCCTTTTTATTAGATTTTTCTTGTTAGCTGACACAATGTTACCATGAATCTGTGATTTGATATGTAATTTCTTAAAATCAATATCATTTAACAAATCTGGTACAGTTCCTGTTGGAGCACAAGTCTTTTCTTCAATTAAGGAAAATTTTGGCTTAGACTTTTTAATACCCGTGTCTACAGGTTTAGGGATTGTTATTTTTAAATCACCAAGCACTGGCCATGAATTGTTCACATGTTCCACTGTAGGGGGTGAGTGAGACAAGGACACAAGTAACTCATCTCCTAACTCAAACTGGAAATGTTTTGAAAATGGGTCATCAGACAACTCTTCTTCATTTTCCTCTTCTTTATCATTTTCTTCCATCTGCAAAATGCATAATTAATTATATGTACAAAATCAGATTAAAAGAAGATCAGTCACGCTTCATACATGTTTGGACCAATAAAGTAAAAATGTCAGCCAATGAAAATAAATTGCATATTATTATTGTAAACAGTGTAATGATCATTTTTTGTTACGACTTCAACAGTGTACGATTAGTGCCCAAGCAGATATTCAAGCTCGAATATGTCATTTTTTCTTCATTTTCACACTTGAATATAGCTTGGCTAAAGTGCGGTCAACGAAAATAAATTGCATATTATTATTGTAAACAGTATTACAATAATTTTTTGCTATGACGTCAATAGCATATGATTAGTGGCCAAGCAGTTATTCCAGTTTGAAAATGAAAAAAAATCATTTTGTCACTTGAATAACTGTGTGGACACTAATCGTATGCTGTTGACGTCATAACAAAAAATTATAGTAATACTGTTTACAATAATAATATGCGATTTATTTTTGTTGGCTGCACTTTGGCCAAGTTATAGTCAAGTTTGAAAATGAAGAAAAAAAAGTCATTTTCGAACTTGAATAACTGCTTGGCCACTAATCGTACACTATTGAAGTTATAAGAAAAAATGATCGTAAAACTGTTTACAATAATAACGTGCAATTTATTTTCATTGTCCGAGACTTTTAGTTTTAGGTCCAATTTGACTGATCTCCTTTGTAATGGAAATTTTCTAATAAATTTCACATGACAATTTGTTTTCCACTCTAATATCTAAAACACTAAACAAAATCATCATAAAAATAAATTTTGCTTGCATGGTACTTACTACCTTTACAAATCACAGTGACAGCCATGTGACCAGAGACATTTACCTACTTTATTTAGTCAAGTTTGGGAACCAAGGGTTACACCATAATACCAAAAAATACTACAATGTAAACTTGGACTTTAACTTGTAATATGCTATTGAGTACTCACAAGTAGAAGATTTAGGGTACAAAATAATCTTAGTTTTTATTATATATTGATTACCTCCTGATCGTTATTGGTTGCATGACTATTTTCAACTTCAACGTCATCATTATCACAGGTCTCCAAATTTTCTTTGGTATCAAGCTGCACAGATTTCTCCATGAATGAATCACTTTCATCTTCACTATCAACATAGTGCTTCTCTTTCACATTTCTATTAAAAGAAGAAACTAATTGCCCAAATGTGCTCTCCTCTTCCTCGCTATCTGAATATGTTATCTGCTGTTGATGAAATTTTCTCTCATACTGTTGTTTTTTTTCTATTTCTTCTTCCACTTTCTGTTTATTTTTATACCGATTGAAAATTGATTTTTTATTGACTACATAGTTTTCACTCTTTTTCTTATTCTTTTTTAAGGTTGTCTTAGAGCTAAATGCCTTTTTCTTTCTACCCATGAATTTCTTTCCCCTATTCATCATGAACAATCTGAAATGAAGATACATTGGAATGTTAAAATGTATCGTGCCATTTTGTTTTAAAATTATTTATACTAAAAAAAAACACATAGGTACCTATGTACTTTATGTAACTTTTAGATAAAGTTTAATTTACAAGAAAATGCAATAGCATGTATTGTAGGCTACGTTCCGTTTTGCGCCAACAGCGATAATATCACTGATATCGCGCTCACACATCGTTCCGATTTGTTGTGAGCGCGACAACGAAAGCAGTAATTACGTCACGGATGACGTCACTACCGCCGCCATTTTGCGATCACGGTGATATCGTTCTCAAGCGTTAGCACTGTGAGCGGGCTGTCATATTTGACGTTTTGTTGTCAAACGTCATTGTTTGTTGTGGTTTTGTCAAGGAATTTATAAGTACTACGTACAACAGGAAGGTGCACTCCGTATTTTTGTGTATTTAAAAATACACTTTAATTTTAAGAGATAGGGTTTATATTTCAATACAAAATGTCAACGGTCCAGCTGAGACCGCAAGAACGAGGTGAGGGTGTCCCTTTCTCTGAAATTGCCAGCACTCTTAAATAACAGGTTTAGTAGATTTATCACAGATTTATGGTTCACAACTTTCGTTATAAAAATTAAATTTCGTAAAATTTCCGCTTCGTATTACTTTTAGTCAATAGAAAACATCGCATATTAATTTAGGTATTACCGTATTAAACATAAAAATGTATTAGGTCGTATAAGTTTTTTATGGCTTATCCTAGAAAAGAATTTGAATGATAGATTTCAGAATGTTAAAGTGGCAACAGTACAAGCCGAATGACGTTTTCCGTCTTCGTTGTGTCAAGTTCGCAACTCGCTCGTCGTCGCCCGCCGCCCGTCGCGCATGTTCGTGGCCGCCGTAATGGAATGGAGTGAGATAAACTGACCTCGTTCTTGCTATCTCACTAGGACCGTTTTTTAGCAGCAGTGCACCTTCCTGTTGTATTATAAATTCCTTGGGTTTTGTTTGAGTAATCTCTGCGTGTTAGGTTTTATTTAGGTATTTTATTTGTTTATCCCGAAGCAGAAAGCCAGAAAAATGATAGTGCTTATTAAAGATGAGACGACGGGTAGAGACATTACTCTAAATTTAAGCACGGATCACTATCATCATCGCTGTCCAATAAAACGTTTACTAATTGACGAATATCCATACTAAACCGGTGATTATTTACTTACAAATTCAAATCAAAACAACGCTCGTTCGCGATGCTTGCAAATAGCCGTTCCGAATTGAAATCGCGTCAACAGTGCTGTCAGCGCGATAATCAAATCGGAACAGCTTTTAGCGCTCACAGCGCCAACAGTACTATTGACTCAAAACGGAACACGGCCGTAGTAATATTAATTGTCAATGTCAGTCAGTCGTCAGTCATTGTCATGTCCACAAATTATGGCTACGTTCCGTTTTGCGTCAACAGCGATAATATCACTGATATCGCGCTCACACATCGTTCCGATTTGTTGTGAGCGCGACAACGAAAGCAGTAATTACGTCACGGATGACGTCACTACCGCCGCCATTTTGCGATCACGGTGATATCGTTCTCAAGCGTTAGCACTGTGAGCGGGCTGTCATATTTGACGTTTTGTTGTCAAACGTCATTGTTTGTTGTGGTTTTGTTTGAGTAATCTCTGCGTTTTAGGTTTTATTTAGGTATTTTATTTGTTTATCCCGAAGCAGAAAGCCAGAAAAATTATAGTGCTTATTAAAGATGAGACGACGGGTAGAGACATTACTCTAAATTTAAGCACGGATCACTATCATCATCGCTGTCCAATAAAACGTTTACTAATTGACGAATATCCATACTAAACCGGTGATTATTTACTTACAAATTCAAATCAAAACAACGCTCGCTCGCGATGCTTGCAAATAGCCGTTCCGAATTGAAATCGCGTCAACAGTGCTGTCAGCGCGATAATCAAATCGGAACAGCTTTTAGCGCTCACTGTCGCGAAGGGTTCGCGAGTATCAAAATTAACCCAACAATAATTGTATATAGCAACACTCAATATAAACCATAGAGCTAATTTCCGATCGGTAAGTGTCAACATTTTTCGCTCCAACGTCGACTCGCTTTCAAGTTTTCAAAGTGTAAATCGTGGCATGTGTGATCTTCGCCTGCTGCTCGCCGCCAGCCTCAAATACCACCGAAGTTAAGTACTCAGCATTATACAAACCTTATTTAGAATTGAATGCATAATGTTCCTGTTAAGGATCGCGTTGATAAAGGACGATGGAATGGTACGCCCACGAAACTCGCTGAGCTGATGGGATGTGGTACAGTTTCATCGTACAGAGAGGTAATGTCCTTACAAATCACTGTTGTTTTATGTCATAAGGCGTGTGCAATTCTGTCCCTTGTCAGGGAACTAAGATTGGATGAGTATCCATAAAAGAATGAGCCCTTGAAGAGCTCGCCCGCACGGCCGCCTGCCACTGGATGGCGGCCTGCATGTTAAGTTTGCGCAATCTTATCACGAGGTATAAAGGTTGGTCTGAAAAGACCGTAGTTGAGACTAGGGCGTGTGCCGACCGTAGGGTCTGCACTAGTACACCTATTGAGACACGATAAGACCTGCCGATGCTTTCGGAAGGTAAACAAGCTATAAAGAGGACTGAGGTCCTTCACGAAGTATGTGAGATTGCACTCCTAATGACATAACAAACTCAAGTTGATATGCTAAACTTCATGTTGATTACATGTGTTACTTTAATGAGAATATACGTGCTGAGTGCTTAATGATTGTACATGACTGTATGATCATAAGAATTGTCTAACCGCAGGTGTGTCAACCTGACCAAGATGGCGAGGGGGCTAGAGTCTGGCTGAGGGACAAATCATCATCATCCAGGTGAGACAACTGACAGACCTACTTTGCATCATTACCTACCTTAACTGCATGAATACTCTTGGCCTCCTGTATCAGATTTCTATATAATAATATATTAAGATAAAGCGAAGCAGATAATTTATAACTAATAAAATCCATTAACTTTTGATAAGTACATAGGTACTTTATGAAAGAACTCTGGCAACAACCTGTATGATAGTTTGATTTGTGTAGGCTGTCATACAGATTACAGATGTAATTAAGTAATGAATGTAAGGTCACATATGATACCTACTATGTATACACAAATTTGGTGGAGGAGCTGGGATTGAAATTTGATATAGATAAGTTGGAATTTATCTGGGGAAAATAAAGGGATAAAGAATTGGATATAGTTATACCTACTTACTGAAAAATAATTTAAGTAGTATAAATCCAAACAAAACAATGTTTAGTACAGATCTCAAACAAAGCTTATCTGATATATGGCCGAAGAGAGTTTAATGAGAATTCATTTGATGCAATAGGATGCATTTGTCAGCTGTCTCATCGAATGATAACAATACCTATAAAAAGATAAACAGATAAATACTCATGAAAAACAATGAACAAAGTGCAACAATTTACTTTATTAGTAAAAGTCATGCGGTCACACCTACACACTTACTTATTATAAGTTATTATTTCTGATGGTATGAGTGAAATTCAGTTTTACTAAGGTTGTGAACATTGATCTAACAAGTTACTACTGTTGAGTCAGTGTTAGCAACTTAACATCAAAACAATCAAAATTCCCGCCAAGTGTTAAGTTTAGGATCAGCGCCACGGAAGTGTCAGTGAATACACGCAGCGCTAGTGTGTTAAGATGTTGCAATTTTTCTCCGCAGGTCGCTACTATACTTACACGAAAGGGTCATTGTAATTGTCAACAAACAAATTGAATGTCATTCGAAACATTTTCAATAGTTTAAAGTGAAACAAAGAAAGTACGAATTAGATTTCAACAGGTAAGACAACAAAGCATCACAAGCATTGTTTGAAACTATAATTTCAAGTTTAAACCATATCTTTAAGTCAGAACAACCAATTGTCAGGAAAAATTTTGCGGCAACCTATAAGTCACATAATTATGTTGAAAACAATCTTCAAAGTTTTTATAGACAAAGAAAATGTGCTTAATGATGAAATAAAATATCAGTAAAGGGTGTTTCAATGAGGACTCTAGCTGTGTGAATCTTTATTTAAACCTAACCTTTTATCATTCTAATAGGGACACCGATACTCAGTACCTACAAACAATACATATAAAAGTGTACTATTACAAGAATACATTGAGTAATAAATTGAAGTCAAGGTTCAGGTATGTAAAACTGTGATCACACACCATATTATTTCAAGCACATACAGGACTAGTCACTTGATAAAACTTCCAACATTAAAGTAGAAGCTGACTAGCAAAGATTGTTTCAGATAGCATGTCAAATTATCATAGAACATTGTCGTTGTAATTCTTATACCAAATCAAAACTAATCATAATCTAATGTTTACATACTTATGGTTTAACATGACATTTTCACCAAGCGCACTTAAGTTTTCACATAGTGTCACATACCTACCAAGTTGAATATTGTCATTGCTTCAATTAAATACAACTCAAAACATTGACAACAAAGATAATATGAGCGTCTCATACTAACTTTTATTATTTGAGTACTGACAGGTGTTATAATTATCACAACAAAATACTACTTAAGTTAGCTCACTAAGATTCTTAAAATTATAAGAACAGAGTAGCATCAAATTAGACAAATTCTGATCAAACTCAATAGCCTAACGGTGAATAGTTGGTTAATGCTGTGAGAAAATGATACACAAACAAATACATAAATAATGACCTACTTACCTATCTATTACAAACTACATGCATACATATTTGATGTTCAGATGTTACATACACTGTGAGAATGTAGTATCTGTGCTTATGGATACATAGTGAAGTGACAATCAGTGTTCATGTTCAGTGTTTACACACTGTGCTATAGTTTGATAACCTATAGTCAAAAGTGAAAAATTATTGGTGGTCAATATGGTATATTGAGTGTACAAAAAGCAATAAAATGATTGTGATTTCATGCGTTTGATAAAGTTAGTGCTAAAATACAATCTAAACACTGTGTGACCAATAAGAAGTGTGGCCTAGTGAACTTTCTTGTGTTCCCATATAACTGAGTCAAAGAGGCACTGTAGTGTCATAGCCAAGTAACTAAGGCAAACGGTCACTGTAGTGCCATAGCCAAGTAACTAAGTCAAAGGGGCACTGTAGTGTCATAGCCAAGTAACTACGTCAAAGGGGCACTGTAGTGTCATAGCCAAGTAACTAAGTCAAAAGGGCACTGTAGTGTCATGGTCAAGTAACTAGGTCAAGGGGGCACTGTGGTGCCGGAGCCAAGTCTAGATAAGATCAAATGTTTTAAAGGTAACAACAACTAGCTCAACTAGTGCTATGATTATAGACTAGGTTGAGTAGTATAACTTACTAGAGATGTTTCACAAAATTGACTATGGGATCAAGAAGTCACTAAATAATTAAAACTTAATACTTGATTAATTATTTCAAAACAAGTTATGAAAGCACTATTATAGATGAATATTATGATTTTTACTGTAAGGTAATAAGAGTGCTAATCTACAAACACACTTTTCACACACAGTAAACGCATAATAAAGTTAAAATTAAACAAGGCTAACTATAATGAGTCTGACTAAACTCAATTAATACGGTGTCATGCATGAATGAGTTATAAATGGTATACAGTATTTATGATGATTTCAGATTCATACCAGTCAATATAATTTAATACCATGGAGGAAATATATTTGGATAGACTAACTACATTTGTGTCAAGTATAAAAAATCTAACGAGTAATTCTCGCGCTCTTTGTGCTTTGAAGTCGTGGTCAGACGATGATTTAGAACAAGCAAGGATCGTGTCATCAAAATTACAAGCAGTAATTCACCGATTTAATAGCGAATTGTATCAATATTTTAACACTTCAACAAATCCGGATGCGGATGAGATATCCAGTATGACGACAGAACAATTAAGAGGAGAGGAAGCATTAGCTGAACTAAATGTAAAAATACAAGTCAAAAAGGACAAGGCTGATTCTTCTTCCAGTTCTAGTCAGTCCATCAGCAGAGGAAAGCTACCTGAATTGAACTTGCCCACATTCTCCGGAGATGTTCTACAATGGACACAATTTTGGGATCAATTCTCTTCCAATATTGATCAAAGAGCATTAAGAGACGTCGATAAGTTATTGTACCTAAAGGCTTCTGTGAAGGGTGAGGCTAAGACAATTTTGGATGGTCTTGAGACTACAAACGAAAATTATAAAATTGCTGTAGCAACTTTAACAGACAGATATGGAAAGAAAACCCAAATAGTCGATGCTCATTATTCAACACTTTACAAACTTAAGAGAGCAGACAAACAAGAAGACTGTAGAAGAATATTAGATGAGATTGAAAGACACCTTCGTGTATTGAGCTCACTGGGCGAAAATACAGAACACAACCATCTGAGATTCTTAATCCTGGAAAAGTTTCCTGAGGATATAGTATACGAGTTGAAATTGAAACTAAGTAACGACACTATCGAAGAAATGAGAAAACAACTCCATATTGTACTCTCAGCGAGAGAGGATGCTAAAAGAACATCTGAAAAATTCAATTTAGAAGATACCAGTTATACAACAGAAACGCTTCATATACTAGAACCTAGAAATGAGAAGGGATCAAAAGTCCGAAAACCAAATAATATAAGGAAGACCGATAAAGGAATTAAACGTAGTGTAACTGCTTTCAACAAAACCTTTAACACTAAGAGGAAATTTCAATTCAATGAAGAGAAGTATAGGCATGGATCTAATCAGAAAAGAAGGAAGCTCTACTGCATATTTTGTAAAGGAGATCATTTTAATGATGAGTGTACAGAAAGTAAAACTCTACAACAAAGAAGATTAAAATTAAGAAACCGTTGCTTTATTTGTTTCCGTGAAGGCCATCAAACAGGCTCCTGTAAGTCTAAGCACATAACCTGCAGACACTGCGGTAAGAAAGGCCTCCATAATAGAGCACTTTGTCCGAACAGAGAGTTCCCAAGGAAGGTGACAACAAAGAATGAGGTACCAAGGCAGGAATCTACCAGTACAATGCACATCTATGAAAAGGGAGCCACAATACTACAAACTGCTATTGTTAATGTCAAAGGACCTGAGAATACCTCAAAGAAGTGTCGTGTACTGTTAGATTCAGGCAGTATGAGAAGCTATGTTACGCAAGATGTCGCGCAGGACCTTAATTTAGAAACCGAAGAAGACAACCACCTCACAGTATTCACCTTTGGTTCGAACAAACCTCAAGAACTAGATAGCCCGTTGGTAAAACTTCATATTCAATCAAGAACTCATATGCGAAGGACAGTATATGCGAATGTCGTACCATCTATTACACGCAGTATCTCATCTTATGGCAAAGAATTGACCAAATGGAACCATCAAAAGGATTACTTATTGGCGGATGATGGATCTCTGTCAGATAAGGTAGATATTCTGATTGGAAATGATTATTATCATTCACTTATGTCAACCGAAAAGGTGAAATTACAAGAGAACTTGTACTTAGTGAATTCCGACTTAGGATGGATATTGTCAGGCAAAATAACGCATAAACATGAGGATGAGTTATCAATGCTCACATACTTCCAAGCACCCTATGAAACTAGATTAAACGAGCCTGATCTGCCATTAGATAACACATCAATGAAAACTTTGTGGGACTTAGAATCTCTTGGAATTACTGATTCTCCAAATGCTAACCGTGAAGAAGAAGCTATTAAGCATTTCAATGAAAACACCGAATTCATAGAAGGAAGATATCACGTTAGCTGGCCTTGGAAGGAATACCCACCTGAATTACCAACTAACTACGGTCTGGCATACGGACGCCTGATAGGACTAATGAAACGCCTAGACACAGAAACTTTGTCAGCCTACGACCAAACACTAAGTGATCAACTGCAAATGGGTATCATTGAACTAGTACCTAGAAAAGATACAAGTGATCATCCCATCCACTACCTTCCTCACCATGGAATATTAGCACCAGGTAAGGCTCTGAGAATAGTCTATGATGCTTCAGCTAAAACAAAGGATACAAAGAGTCTGAATGAATGTCTATACTGCGGTCCGATGATGTTGGAGGATTTGACTGGACTACTGTTGAAATTCCGAAGTCACGCCGTAGGCATGACGGCAGACGTAGAAAAAGCATTTTTACAGATTGGTCTAAAAGAAGAGGACAGAGACGTCACTAGGTTCTTATGGTTGAAAGACATCAATAAACCCGCTACTGAAGACAATCTACTACACTACAGATTTACCCGTGTTCCCTTTGGGATCATATCCAGTCCATTCCTTTTAAACGGTACGGTTAGACACCATCTTCAAAGGTCGAATGGAGACTACGCAAAACAGTTAGCTAAAGACATATATGTTGACAACATAGTCACTGGGGTAGAAACAGCAACAGATGCTTTAAACCTTTATAAAGAAAGCAAGAACATGTTTTTAGAAATCTCAATGAATCTTCGCGAATGGAGCTCCAACTCCAAAGATTTTATCGAACAAATACCTGATGCTGCCACACAAACAACTGTAAAATTACTGGGTCTAAACTGGGACTTGAAAGAGGACGTACTTTATCTTAGAGCTAGAGTCAACGAGAACAATGAAACCACAAAAAGAGGAGTCTTAAGAACTATTGCAGCTATTTATGACCCCTGTGGATTCTCTGTACCAGTCATGTTACCAGCTAAGTTACTACTTCAACAATTATGGAAGAAACAGATTAAATGGGACACACCATTACCAAAGGATCTACTTCACAAGTGGACGAACATCTTGAAAGAAATGAAACAAGTAGAAAACATATGCCTACAGAGAAATATTACTGTACCCAACGAAAGAGAGGCACAAATACACTGTTTTACTGACTCATCTACAGTAGCTTACGCAGCAGTAATATACATAGTACAGAAAGGCACAGTCAACTTCATAATAGGTAAATCACGCTTAGTTCCTATTAAAGACCAAGAGAACTTAAAGATTCCACGCTTAGAGTTATTAGGCGTTCTAATTGGAAGTAGACTTATAAAATTCGTACTCAAATTCTTACCATTGAACATAACCCAGTTAACACTGTGGACAGATAGTCAAATAGTGATTGATTGGTATCACTCTGAAAAGTTACTTGAACCTTTTGTATCTAAAAGACTAGAAGAAATAAAGCGCAACAAAAATCTGATAGTAAGATACGTACCGTCTGGACTTAACCCGGCAGACGTAGCGACACGTCCAACCGCCTCAGAAGAGGAAAGGAACAAGTGGTTATCTGGACCCGAATTTTTAAAACAAAACCCTAGACACTGGCCTAGTGGTCCGATAAGGGATACTTCTCTTCTGATGGGGGAGGGTCTGTTGAACACAGAAAAACAACCAAAAATAACACCGTCAGAGAGAGAAGCAATATCAAACGAAATTTTAGATTCACAACTGCAAGAGATAAAAGAACTACAGAAAAGTACATTTCCAGAAGAGTATGGAGGAAAGAAAACAAACCTATCTAAGAACTTAGGATTATTTATTGATACTAATGGAATTCTAAGATGTGATGGAAGACTCACACATTCAGATTTATCCTACGATGCAAAACATCCCATACTACTACCAAAGAACAGTGAACTTACCGAAAGAATAATTAAGGAAACTCATGAGAAAAACCTTCATGTTGGAGTACCACATACATTAAGCCTTATAAGACAAAAATTTTGGATACCTCAAGGAAGAGCAAAAATTCAAAAAACGCTAAGCAAATGTACAAGGTGCGTAAAGCATGGAGGAGGTCCATATGAACTACCTAAAACTCCAGCGTTACCGGCTGAAAGAGTAACGTTTAATACACCATTTACATACGTCGGTGTAGACTACTTTGGGCCGATGGTCATAAGGTCAAAAAATGGTATAAAAAAGAGATGGATTTGTCTTTTCACATGCCTTGTGATACGAGCAATACATTTAGAGGTTGTCAAAGATCTAACCACAGACGAATGTCTTATGGCATTCAGACGCTTCATTGCTACTAGAGGAACTCCTTCACTTATATTAACTGATAACGCACCTCAGTTCAGACTGCTAGCTGAGGTAATATCAGAAAGAGAATCGACAGAAAAGATAAAATGGAAATTCATTCCTCAACTAGCACCCTGGCATGGGGGCGCGTACGAAAGACTGGTAGCAGTGGTAAAGCATTGCCTAAAACGAACTCTTCAAAAACATATGCTCGGAGAAAATCAACTCTCGACGATCATCAAAGAAGTTGAAGCCGTAGTCAATACCAGACCACTTACGTACGTGGGAGCCGATATGGACCACATTCTGAAACCAGCTGATTTCCTAACACCAGGAAAATGTTTGAACATTCAATTACTCATGGATTGTTTGCCACTCTCTGGTTCAACCATTAAACAACAACTCATCGAAGGATGGAAACGTGGAAACACGATAATGAATGAGTACAAAGAAATGTTCATCAGCCGATACCTTCTGAGCCTCAGAGAAAGGTACGGAAATTCTCCCAAACAAGCAAGAGTGAGGACTCGTGAAATTCCTCAAATCGGAGATGTGGTACAAATTAAAGGTGAAACGAGAAACCGCGAAAGTTGGAAAATAGGAAAAATAGTAGAAATATTAAAAGGAAAGGACGGTTTATGCCGTGTTGCTAGAATAAAAGTCGATAACAATGTTTTCACACGATCAATTGCTCATTTATATCCTCTTGAAGTGGAAGAGGAAGAGACACCACAAATTTCCATTGACAAAGCACTAAATCAAGTGGATCTCGAGAACATAAGCGTCGATGATAGAGACTCGATACAAACGCCGTCTATCGAGATTGAAGGTGTCGACACTAATCCAACCACAGAGATAAGTGATAAATCAAACGATGATGAGAGCACGAATACAAACGTAAGACACGACTCAACACAAGACGCGAGAAAAGAAATAGAGAACGTTAGTACGTTAAATGACACTGAGCTTGCACAAGACTATAATGAACGTGATCTAGAAAACGAAACAATAGATAACCATGAATGTAATAACCAAACAAGCGATGAGAGATCGCGTCGAGCCGCTGCAGTCCAAGCAATGGAGAAGATCCATAAATGGACTCGCGACTTGATGACTACTATAGTGTAAAACTCGCGAGGCGGGTGTGTCGCGAAGGGTTCGCGAGTATCAAAATTAACCCAACAATAATTGTATATAGCAACACTCAATATAAACCATAGAGCTAATTTCCGATCGGTAAGTGTCAACATTTTTCGCTCCAACGTCGACTCGCTTTCAAGTTTTCAAAGTGTAAATCGTGGCATGTGTGATCTTCGCCTGCTGCTCGCCGCCAGCCTCAAATACCACCGAAGTTAAGTACTCAGCATTATACAAACCTTATTTAGAATTGAATGCATAATGTTCCTGTTAAGGATCGCGTTGATAAAGGACGATGGAATGGTACGCCCACGAAACTCGCTGAGCTGATGGGATGTGGTACAGTTTCATCGTACAGAGAGGTAATGTCCTTACAAATCACTGTTGTTTTATGTCATAAGGCGTGTGCAATTCTGTCCCTTGTCAGGGAACTAAGATTGGATGAGTATCCATAAAAGAATGAGCCCTTGAAGAGCTCGCCCGCACGGCCGCCTGCCACTGGATGGCGGCCTGCATGTTAAGTTTGCGCAATCTTATCACGAGGTATAAAGGTTGGTCTGAAAAGACCGTAGTTGAGACTAGGGCGTGTGCCGACCGTAGGGTCTGCACTAGTACACCTATTGAGACACGATAAGACCTGCCGATGCTTTCGGAAGGTAAACAAGCTATAAAGAGGACTGAGGTCCTTCACGAAGTATGTGAGATTGCACTCCTAATGACATAACAAACTCAAGTTGATATGCTAAACTTCATGTTGATTACATGTGTTACTTTAATGAGAATATACGTGCTGAGTGCTTAATGATTGTACATGACTGTATGATCATAAGAATTGTCTAACCGCAGGTGTGTCAACCTGACCAAGATGGCGAGGGGGCTAGAGTCTGGCTGAGGGACAAATCATCATCATCCAGGTGAGACAACTGACAGACCTACTTTGCATCATTACCTACCTTAACTGCATGAATACTCTTGGCCTCCTGTATCAGATTTCTATATAATAATATATTAAGATAAAGCGAAGCAGATAATTTATAACTAATAAAATCCATTAACTTTTGATAAGTACATAGGTACTTTATGAAAGAACTCTGGCAACAACCTGTATGATAGTTTGATTTGTGTAGGCTGTCATACAGATTACAGATGTAATTAAGTAATGAATGTAAGGTCACATATGATACCTACTATGTATACACACTCACAGCGCCAACAGTACTATTGACTCAAAACGGAACACGGCCTATATAGACATGTCAGGGCGGTGTGGGCCTACCACAAGCAGCCTACCTCTTATAGCAGTTATTTTTAAGTTGAGAGAGTGAGACGCTGCTATGCGGCGTGTAGAGCGGCGTCTCACTCTCTCAACTTAAAAATAACTGCTATAAGAGCTTGTGGTAGGCCACCTGTACTAGTCTAGTCTATATAATTTGTGGGGCGGTGTCACAGACATGGAGCTAGACATGCTAGACATAAACCATAGATGTATACATCTATGACATAAACTGTGGTAGTTGGGGTGCGTTCTGTGGCTTCGCTCGAGTGCACTCGAGCGCACTCCGGCGCGCGCTCTAGCCGTTCCGTGGGGGTGCGTAATGAATGATATAATTTCATTTGGTATAATTTCATTTCAATAACGTTCATATGACATAATAAACGTTTGTCATAACAACACTTCAACTAATGTCATTTTACATAATGTTTATTTCATATAATCATCATTTTATATAATATCATTTAACATAACGCTCATTTTATATAAAAAATATTGTATATAAAACTCATTTGCTATAACGGTTATTTGATACAAGTTTATTTATTATAATCATCATGTGTAATAATTTCATTTGATATAATTTTGTTTTATATAATCATCAATTTAGTCAATTAAATGTATAGTGTAGGCAAAGGAGCAGGGGCAGGGGGGTATAGCGCGCTCGAAAGGGGGGTTCGGGGGGCGAAGCCCCCCTCCATTAAAAGCCACAACCTTGATAAAACAATTTGTAAAAGGTTAGGTTAGGTTAGAAATGTGAACAAAACAAAGCGCGAGCCGAGCGAGCGAAGCGAGCGTGCCGCGGCAGCGGCCGGCGAAGCGCCAGAAATAGTTATTCGTTGATTATACTAAATGAACGTTATATGAAATGATGTTATGTTATATAACCATTATGTGTTTTAAATATTATACAATGTAAGTCTTATAGTAAATGTTTATTATATGAAACGTTTTTATATCAGATGTTCATTATACGGTTTAAAATTATATATTTTGAATTTATATCATTCGTTGATTATACAAAATGAACGTTATATGAAATGATTTTATGTAATGTGTTGTTATATTTTGTGAGTATTATACGAAATGTCACTGTCAGACAGCTGTCAGAGTGTAGTTTCACCCGTTCTGTGGCTCAGAGTGCAGCAACCAAACAACCGGTTGTTTTTCACTCTGACAGCTATTTGACGTTTGAACAATGAAAAGTGTCAAAGTTTGAATGACGTCTCGAAAAAATTTTAATTTATCGCCGTTATTACTTCGTCTATTATTTATTTATTTATTTAACCTTTATTGCAAGAGTTACAAATGGCGGACTTAATGCTAGTGAGCATTCTCTAACAGTCAACCGGAAAGGATGTCAGTGAGAGAAAAATAGGCGGCAATAATAATAAGAAAAACAGCAAAATAAAGAAATACAATATGTATCAAACACAATATACTTACTTATATTAAATACATAAATATATAATAATAAATACATATTATACAATATATAAAAATATTATACTTATATACCTACACTTATATATACTTACATGACACAGTAAAGACCAATTAGACCGGTTAGATTACAAAACTCGGAGCCAAATTGCTCAAGTAATATTCTCGAGCCAATCTCTTGAAGACGCACTTACTAGGGGCATTAGCATGGGGGTCCAAGGGCAAAGCATTCCAGAGTCGTACAGCCGAAACGGAGAATGACTTTGAGACAAATCCGGAAGAATGAGCGGGAGTTTGCAACAGAGAGTTGTTGCTAGAGCGAAGGTCACGTACATGAGAGCTACCCAGAAACTGAAACCTGGATTTCAGGTATTCTGGGGTAACCGGATCGAACAAAATGTTGAAGAGCGCACAGACAACTCTAAGTTTCCTACGCTCGCGAATAGGAAGCCATTTGAGCTGCTGGCCATAGTGGGAGATATGGTCGTATTTACGTAAGCCATATATGAAGCGAATACAATTATTTAGAAGACGATCCAGCTTGTTGAGAAGATTTTCATTGAGGTCTGTGCAGCAGATATCTGCGTAATCAATGATAGGTAATACAAGAGTTTGTATGAGCGTAATCTTGGTAGTAGATGGAAGAAAGTACTTAAATCTATACAGAGACCAAAGCGCATTGGTTGCTTTACGAGATATTTGTTCAATATAGTCGTTCCAAGAAAGGCAGGCGTCAATAGTTAAGCCCAAGTCCTTCACTTGTTGCGAGTATGGTATTAAAACGCCGTTATATTCTAATTTGGAAATGGTATTTAAGTTAAGTTGCGACAGCCGACGAGAACTACCCACAATTATGGCTTGACATTATGCCGCGTTGACCGATACGCCATAGTTAGTCGACTATTCAGAGATAACCTCTAGATCACTGTTAAGTAGTGCAATGGCATTGTTTAAGTTGTGTATGTCATCTTGCACATACATTTGCAGATCATCGGCATATAAATGGAAAGAAGAGGAAATATTAGGAGTGAGAGAGTTAATGAATAAGGAGAAGAGAAGTGGAGAAAGTATACCGCCTTGCGGGACGCCAGCCCCTAGTTCGCACCAGTCGGATAGGGTCCGATCGACACGTACAGCTTGCTGGCGACCGCGAAGATAAGAACGGAACCAGGATAGTGCGGTAGAAGAGACACCTAAACGAGAGAGCATGGCTAAGAGAATGTCGTGATCAACAGCGTTAAATGCGTTGGAGAAATCAATCAAAACTAAAATAGTTAATCGCGAACCCTCAAAGCCATCTCGAATATCTTCTAACACTTTGGTGAGCGCCGTAGTAGTGCTATGGCCAGATCTAAATCCAGATTGGAAAGGACTGAGAAGATTGTTGGAAAGGACAAAATGCGAAAACTGTTTATGAACAACAGCTTCCAGAATTTTCGAAAGGAACGGTAGGACAGAAATGGGTCTATAGTGATTCAGGGAATTAGGGTTAGGGATTTTAGGTAGAGGGAGAGCAATGGCCTTTCGCCATAAAGTAGGAAAAGTGCCAGAAGATATAGAGTAATTAACAATATAAGTCACAATAGGAAGCAAACAATCGAGTAGTAGGACAATCATAGTTCGGCTTACATCGTCGCAGCCAACAGCGTTAGACTTAATCGAAAGGATTGCCTTTCGAACTTCAGTTTCAGTCAGAGGACTAAAAGAAAATTCAGTCTCTGGAGAGGCAGCCGAAGAGGTGATGTCAGAGACAGTTGCAAGTCTAACACTGTTAGAAAGTGGGGCAGCAGAAGAAAAATGCTTATTGAGTTCGCTAGCGGTGAAAGAGGGCTTATGTGGAAGATGAGGTTTACCGACTCCAAGCGTGCGAAGGAATTTCCAGGTGTTGGCAGGAGTAGATTCTAAAATCTGATTATGGATGTAATGTAATATAATGATGAAATTTTCAGAAGTTACCTTACAAATCGCTCACAAAAAGTTAAAATTTCCGGTGTCTGCAGTGATTCCACAGATATCCAGTTTGGCGTACCTCAGGGCAGTGTTCTTGGTCCCACGCTTTTCCTTATATATATAAATAATCTTTGCACTAAAACCTTACCAAACTGTAAAATTATAACTTACGCTGATGACACAGCTCTGCTCGTATATGGAAACAGCTGGAACCAGGTGCACGGCTTTGCTGAGGATGCTCTCAGAGAGGTTATGCTGTGGCTTAAATCTAATTTACTTTCGCTTAACGTATCTAAAACCAAATTTATACCTTTCGCATTACGTGGTAGTAACATTCCTGACAAAACAACATTCTGTATAAAAGTCCATACATGTGTTTCAGAAAATTGTAACTGCATGCAAATTGAGCTAGCACGTGAAATAAAATATCTGGGTGTAATACTGGACGTCACTCTGGGTTGGCACACACAAATAAATAACACTATATCCCGTGTAAGAAAACTGATTCCTATATTTAAGAAATTAAGACAGTCTGCTAACATAGATACCCTAAGAACAGTTTACCTTACACTTGCTCAGTCAGTCATTCAATACTGTATAGCAGCGTGGGGTGGATGTGGTAAGACCCTTATGATCCGTTTAGAACGAGCTCAAAGAGTAATTCTGAAGGTGATTCTACGAAAGCCTCCATGGTTCAGTACTGCTGAGTTATATAGGGAGTTCCCACTGTTATGACAGTCAGACAACTGTTTTTGTTGCAAGTTGCAGTCCGTAAACACGCTAGCTTACCTTTTTTGCCAGAAAAGTTGACCCAAAGAAGAAAAAATGTGTGCCCAATGGAAACTCACAAGACCTCACTAGCATCAAGACAATTTTACATATTAAGTACTCATATATATAATATAACTAGCGGCCGCCCGCGGTTTCACCCGCGTGGTTCCCGTTCCCGTGGGAATATCGGGATAAAAAGTACATATAAACCTTCCTCTTGAATCACTCTATCTATTAAAAAAAAACGCATCGAAATCCGTTGCGTAGTTTCAAAGATTTAAGCATACAAAGGGACATAGGGAAAGAGAAAGCGACTTTGTTTTATACTATGTAGTGATGAATAAAAAACTAGATATTTATAATTTGACACGCCTTCAAGCTAGACATAAAGTATACAAGTGGTTGTTAACACTATCGTACACTGAAACAGAGGAACTATTTTTAAAGAATAATATAATGAATAAAAAACTAGATATTTATAATTTGACACGCCTTCAAGCTAGACATAAAGTATACAAGTGGTTGTTAACGCTATCGTACACTGAAACAGAGGAACTATTTTTAAAGAATCAATAACTCAAAATACTCACACTCAAAATACTCACACTCCAAAACACACACACACATACACACGCACAGAACACACATACACACACACTACACCACATACACACACACTACACCACATACACACACCACACTACACACACACACCACACACACGTGCACACACACATTCATACATCTGTCAATTAAATTAAATTCTTTATATTTTAATGTAGTTCTTTAATATGTACTCGACAAATCTCTCAAACTGTAACGGTAGGCGTTGATAGCTGTTACACAGTGTATACTAGTTCAGCTATTAACGGCCCATCTATTTTAGTACTCGTTTGTCATATTACATTAACTTGTTTCCTTGTACTTTACTAGAAATAAAGATGATTATGATTATTATAATGTCGTTTTGCACTTCTCACCATCTGATTGCAACGATTTCTAGCAATTTTGAATAGATCCCAATGATCAGTAGTACGGCTTCTCTTAAAGATACGAAAAGCACGATCGCGTCTTCTCATGGCCAGGCGTACGGCGCTGGTGGACGTTTCAATTTAACATTTTTGAGAGGAGCGTGTGCATCAAACAATTTGATAATGACAGAATTTAAATGTGTTACCATATCGTCCAACGAGTCAGTGTTCAATATGGGGGACCAATTAGTAGAACAAGCATCGCTTTGTAGTTTCTCCACATCCAGCCTAGCCCGATTACGCATAAGAACGACAGTTGGCTTCGGTTTAGAGGGTTTTAATTTATAGGCGATAAAAATGAGATCATGTTTGGAGAAGCAAGGGGCGGATATTTGACCATGTGTTAAGACGTGATCAGGAGAGGTCGTTAAAATGTGGTCAATCCAGGTATCGTCAGTAGTCAAATTATGATGCGTGGCATCAAGAGGTAAAAAGGAGAAGTTGACTGACTTTACTAGAGACTGGAACTTGCGAGAAGAGGGTGTATCCTTGAGGAGGTCTGTATTAAAGTCGCCCATGATTATATGATGTTTATAATCAGTTGCAAAGGATTCGAGAACCGATTCAAGGTCGGTATGAAAATTTATGGAAGGGGGGCAATATACGACTCCGAGTAAAACCTTAGTGCCCTTGACATCCACTTCTAAGAAAAGGTGCTCCAAGTACCCGTTGCGATAGTCAGATGTTGACAATATTTTATATTGATAGTGACTGGCTAAGTCTATCTCATCTTCCAGGAGGATTAAAGTCATAATGTTGCAGAAATAGCTATAAAACTCGAGCAAAAGTAAATATTCCAACACAAGCGTCGTCAAAAATTTTGAGGTTATGAAAACAACTCGATCGTTCCGTCGCTCGGTTGCAAGTGTTGCAACTCAAACGGGTGAAACTTTAACCAAACAACCGCACCCAAAACGACGGAACCCAGCAAATGAGCCGTTTTCCTAAAGAAAAAAAAGGTACTGTAATCACACGCTAGATGGCGGACTACTCACGAAAACTATTCTGTCAATGAGGTTTCATTCTATTGAATACTTCGGCACGTGGTCAAAATCGAATACTAATCTTTTCCTTAAGCTTAGAACAAAAAAATTATACTGTAACTAGCGCCAAATACGCCGAATACGAGTTATCTGACACGGACTCTCTACTGGGATACACATGAATTCGTTTGGTTTTTTTCCACTTTTCATCATAGAAAAAAATTACAGTAACCACAGTAACCTACTTAACCACACCATTATATTTTATTTATGGAATAAAATTTATTTAAAATCTACGTAAAACCTAGATCGAAGGAAGTCGCCTGCGATACAATTTCTTTAAAGCTGCGTCCATTTACAGTAGAAGCGCGGCGCGCCGAATCGAGTCGACCGCGCGAAATGCTCGTCAGGCGAATTTCTTCGATTCTGGGGCGTTTTTGGCGCCAGACACATTTACCTATTTGTCATAAGGTTAAGGGTTAAATATTAGTATTCAATTTCGACCGCGCGCAGACTTATCTGGCGCGCACTCTACCAAACCACAATATTTTTTGGTTTTTATTGATCCTAGACATGATTGTGTGTGGGTGTCAAAATAAATAAATGAAGAAATGGCTGTATAGTGTATGACTTTTGCCTGCCTTCATAAAAACAAAGCATAGAATTTTGACAAGTCAGGTGGGATACCACAAGCTCTTATAGCAGTTATTTTTCAGTTGAGAGAGTGAGACGCCGCTATACGGCGTGTAGAGTGGCGTCTCACTCTCTCAACTTAAAAATAACTGCTATAAGAGCTTGTGGTAGGCCACCAGTATCAAACTATGAAACGCCATCTAGTGATATTTTTTTAAACGTCCCTAGAAAACGGCTCATTTGACATTTAGTATGTAGTGGCTGTCAGTTGTCTCATCTGACCATACGTATTTTTCTAAAGTGTAGATGAGACGGAAGACAGGCACTTTGTAATTTGTAGTCACAAAAAAGTGTTAGTACTGCACTCTCCAGTTACCTCAGTATTAAGTCTAGCTCCATGGTCACAGATTAGGTATGTCATCGCGCTGATTTGCGCAAAGGATTTCTTCCGCCGATGATGGCGGGTGCGGGTTCGAGCTTCTGCTCCTTCCCCGGGCTTCATCACGTGGTGCTGCTACCCCACGGTGCTTGGTGCCGCTTACGCGGCCGTCTTCTGACGAGAGGTGTGCCCCACTGGATGTTTGCGGCCCTCGGCGCGGTCAGCCAGCCGGGTGAGACCCCATTGGGGGAGGCCCAGCTAGCGCCTGCGAGCGGGCGCGCAAACGGGGTAAGGGCTATAATTTAGGTGGGGGTATTGGGTAGGAAGTAGGAGTGGACAGAAAGGGCTAGGGAGATGGCGGGGGCACACTGTCACGCGGCAGCGCCCACTTCTTCTTGGCTCTGGTGTTGATGTTGGCGTTTGCGAAAGAAGCTGGATCTTCTGGGATCGGCGGCAGTGGTCTTGCGGGCGCGATGCCCTGCAGGTGCTGATGGGGGCCGTGGTCGGCGCAGTCGAACATTCGACGCGCCAGTCGGCCCACGAAGTTCTGTAGCGGCTCGATGTTGAGGTCCCGCGCAATGACCTCGTTGCGGACGTAGCGCCCCGCTTGAGTGATGATGCGGAGCGCCACGTTCTGCTGGGCTTGTAGCCGCTGCTTCCGTGTCTTCGAGCAGAGCGAGTACCACGCTGGCGCAGCGTATGTGAGCCGAGACTGGACGTGGGAGCGCAAAGATGTAATAATACATCTTTGGATTTGCGTACCGAACATGAAGCTCGACTTAATACTGAGGTAACTGGAGTTCTCACCCTGAATAAAAAAGTGTACCCAGCAATTATGTATGTAGTGTTGTGCTGTCAGTTGTCTCATACGTATGGTCAACGTATTTTTTTAAAGTGTAGGTGAGACGGAAGACAGCCACTGTGTAATTTGTGGTGACAAAAAATTGTTCGTACTGCACTCTCCAGTTACCTCAGTATTAAGTCGAGCTTCATGGTACCGAATCACCGTGAGCGCGACAACGACATCCCGTGCGTGTGACGTCACTGATTGCATCATAGCATCCGCCATCTTGTGCTTAATTCAAAATTCAAAATAATTTATTCATTTTAGGCTGATACAGCACTTATGAACGTCAATGGAGCTACGCTATCGGTTCGCAAATCTTTAAGCCGCCCATGCTCCCCGAACCATAATCACTGTGAGCCAGGGCTGCCATTTGTACGATTTTAATCGTATTTGTACGATTATAGAAAACAGTGTACGATCACAAATTTCAGATTTTGTATCGAAGTACCTACGATTATTTATTTTGCCGTGTACGATCGTCTTTCCAATGTTTTTCCGAGTTTGTATGGTTTTTGCACAGGTAGGTGTACGATTTTTTGTATGTAAGATTCTCGATTTTTCGCACATGGCACACCTGCAGTGTGAGTGTCCTGTCAAAACTGACAGTTGTTTGTTTATCTTTACTTCAGCAGGTGTATTTTTTATATAAAAATAAATAAAAAACCGTATCCAAGTGCGAGTCGGTATCGGCCAGTAGAAGATACGTCCTAAGCGTCAATGTTTCTTCAACATTATCCATCTTCCGTTAAATTCTAATATAATAAAGTGGTCGGAATTTGAGGTTATTCAGTGAGCGTTATGCTAGAAACACATTTCTCAGGTGCAGCGCAGCGCAGCGCAGCGCAGCGCGATCGGTTTCATACATTTAGTATGGTTAGAAACACATTCATGCAGTGTGGTGTGGCGCAGACTTTGTGGCCTGTCAGTTGGCCGCAATCGACCACACACTTCCGGTTTTTCATACAAAAACCGAATATCATGGCTTAATATCATGGATTTCGGGTTTCATGGATCGTCTGTGGGACCCATTAAACATTTATTTATAAGCTGCTTTTAGTAATTTTGTTGGTGCAAATAATAAAATCAAATGAAGACCGTATTAAAAAAATCTTTGTTCGTAATCATAAATCTTCCAATCTTTCAATTTCATCGGTCTCCTTACGCCCCATCACTAACCTTGACGCAAGAGCTGACTTATTTTTTTCGGTAAGTTTGGCGCTGCCGTCTGAGTGAGCTGTCAGAATGTGTACTATGATGTTTAGTTCCAAATTTTGGCCACTCGCAAATATAACTTTATGGTCTTTTTGTTTTCGTGTGCGTGTGTAACAATATGACTTTTTCTACAAGAGTGTGCGTGAATTTGAAGTTGTGTGCTGTGCGTGTGTACCTCGTCTCCCCCCAAAATTGGCGAGGAAAGTGCTCTTGGCAACTCCCGTTTTGAATCTCTGAAGAGGGAGCTTTGTGGAGGGAGCAGACCAAATCGGCGGTCGGATAGGAGCGTGTGTAGCGGCTATAACTGTCATTTTCACGTCATTTCCAAAGGTGCCAGTGCCAAAGACCCAAACCCAAACAAAGACTAGACTGCCAAAGACGGACCAGACGGACGCCTTTCTTTCTTTCAATGATTGTTGTATTGTATTATTTACTAGCACTACATAAATTAAAACTTTGAATTTATTTAGAGTAGGTTTAATCGAATCGAATATACTTAACCTACCTATCAGTTATGTGATATCATTCACGGAGTGCCCACGAGTTACAAAGCAAACTCGCATGGACAAAATAGTAGATATTAAAATATTACTGAGATCGCATATTCTTCTGTGGCATAGTTAGTTTAATATATTACATAGGATCTACTAAGTTTTGCAGAAGAAATCTATTCGGTATAATGGCTTAGAAAAATGCGTTTGTGATATTGGTGTTTGATAAGGTGTTCATTGTGTTTGTGTCGCATCTTGTAATCCTACTTAAATGAAATTTGTCCAGGTGGGTAGCTGCAAGAATATGTTCCTTTTATTACAATGAACAGACATAGTGGCCTAACTCAAAATTCTGACTTCAGGAGTCTTACACATAATGCCACTCAAGCCTCATCTTCAATAATTGCGAATAATGATAAACCCACTGTTTCCAAAGAAAATGGACGTGATAGTTCTGACGATTTGGTTGATCTCAAAGGAAAAGTTGAATCGAGGCTGTTATCTATGTGGAATAACGTAAAATTTGGATGGACTGTAAAATTGAAAACAAGTTTTTCTAAAGAATCACCAGTCTGGCTACTAGGTCGTTGTTATCACCGAAAATTAAGTCCAACAGGTTCATTAGAGTCATCAACTGAAATTGGGACGGAAGCAACTGCTCAACAGCCTATGGAACAGATCTACGGAGAAGGTATAGAAGGATTTAAATCTGATTTCATTAGTAAACTTTGGATGACATATCGACGAGAATTTCCTACCATGACTGGCTCCACATTCACCACAGACTGTGGTTGGGGATGTATGTTAAGGAGTGGGCAGATGATGCTTGCTCAAGCTTTAGTATGTCACTTTCTTGGACGATCCTGGAGATGGTCACCAGATAAGCTAATTCAAAATGCCAGAGATTTTCAAGAAGACTGTCTTCATCGGATGATAATCAAATGGTTTGGTGATAAATCTTCAGTCAACAGTCCTTTATCAATACATAATATGGTGATCTTAGGAGAAGCTTTGGGCAAGAAACCTGGAGATTGGTATGGGCCAGCTTCTGTAGCACACTGCCTTAAATCAGTAATAAAAGCTGCATCTAGGGAAAACTATGAATTTGATAGTATAGAGGTGTATGTTGCTCAAGACTCCACTGTTTATGTCCAGGACATATACACAACTTGTCGATCACCTAATGGATCTTGGAAATCACTTATACTTTTAGTTCCTGTAAAATTAGGTACTGATAAATTTAATCCAATATATGGCCCTTGTCTGACTTCCTTACTTACTCTAGATTTTTGTATTGGAGTTATTGGAGGCAGACCCAAACACTCCTTATATTTTGTTGGGTATCAAGATGACCGATTAATACATCTAGATCCACATTATTGTCAAGAAATGGTAGATGTTTGGCAGCCAAATTTCTCATTGCAAACATTTCATTGTCGTTCACCAAGGAAAATGCCTCTCAGTAAAATGGATCCATCATGTTGTATAGGTTTCTATTTGGCAACACAGAATGATTTTGAAACTTTCGTAAATGTTATTACATCTTTCCTGATTCCCCAAGGTGTGTCAGCCAATTTTGAATATCCTATGTTTACACTGCACAGTGGGTCTAGTAGCAGTGTTATGGATTACCCTAATATTAGAAATTCAATATATGAAACTGAACAAAATTGGGTGACTCCAAACCTGCATGATAGTGATACTGACCTAGAATCTGAAGAATTTGTGTTAGTGTGAATAATTGTTACCAAAAAGTAATCTTAAATTATTACCTACCATATAAAAGTTATTGAATACAATTAGTAATTATCTAAGTAGTTTAGATAGTGTTATAATCATTAACTATTCATTGGGATTTCAGTTTCATTTGATTAGTTAGCAAAATATGGAGAAAACTGCTCTGCTAAACACGAAAGCATCTCTAAATACTTATAAAAAATGTAATGTGTATGTACTTATTGCTGTATAGTTGAATATTATTTATTATAAAAAAGATATTGTAATTAAACTTTACTGATAATATTTTTAATTTCATTTTGTTCAACACTCGGAATAAAAAAGTACCTACAATTTTAATAATGCTGATAGATATGCTATAGGTACCTACTACCTACCTAATAATGTAAAAAGTCACATCAAATAGTTTGCAAATTATCAGCATTTTAGTGTCTCCAGTTCTCCACTGCTGGGGACTTCGAAGGATTGCCCTTTCTTATGGTTGGATTAGATAGACACAATCAACTTTAAGGTGACAATAGTAGGTACCAAGAATATTACGATACAAGTGACCTAAAGTTAGCGCCCGAGCGTAGCGAGGGTGATAATGCCGTGCAATTATGTTCCACTTAGGTCACGCGTATCGTATACTATTTTGTAGCTGCACGAGTGACATAAGCCCGCCACCGACACGGAGAAAAAAGAAAAAGATTAAAATGAAGATAAAAAAGAGAAAAAAGGTATAAACAGAAAATTTAAAAAAAAATACTTAAAATAAAGTAAAAAAAAAGATAAAAAA
This sequence comes from Crambus lathoniellus, assembly GCA_949710035.1. Lineage (NCBI taxonomy): Eukaryota > Metazoa > Arthropoda > Insecta > Lepidoptera > Crambidae > Crambus > Crambus lathoniellus. Next base: position 10,661,959 of record OX453315.1, read on the forward strand.
AGGACCAAAAAACAGAAAAACGAGATCAAAAAAATATCAAAAAATAAAAAATATATCAAAAAGATCAAAAGAAAAAAAAGATAAAAAAGATAAAAACGAAAAAAGATAAAAATAGAACAAAAAAAAGACCAAAAAAAATGAAAAAAAAGTAAAAATGGAAAATAGTAAAAAATGCTCAACGTTCAAAAAAGGATAAAATAAAAACAAAGACCAAAAAACAGAAAAACGAGATAAAAAAATATCAATAAATAAAAAAAAAACAAAAAGAAAAAGAGAAAAAAAGATAAAAATTACAAATAAAAAAAAATAAAGAAAAAAAAGACAAGATAAAAAATAAATAAAGATAAAAAAAGAAAAATAAAGATAATAAAAGATAAAAATAAAAAAAAGACCAAAAATGAAAATAAAAGATAAATAAGGAAAATAGTGAAAGAATGCTTAAAGTTCAAAAAATATGAAAAAAATGAATAAAAAAGATAAAGAAAAAGGATAAAAAAAGATCAAAATCAAAGACCATAAAACAGAAATACGAGATAAAAAAAAAACAAAAAATATATCAAAAAGAAAAAAAAAGATAAAAAAGACAATTAAAAAAAAAGATCAAGAAAAAGACAAAGATAAAAAAGAGAAATAATAACGATTTAAAAAAAAAACAAAAATGAAAAAAAGATATAAAAAGAAAAAAGAGAATTCTATCATACCCTATCCTATCGTATCCTATTATTTTGAGTGTTATTTTAGTCTTTATTATAGGATATTCCGTATCTGTGATCTAAGTGAATTCATAAATACAGTGTAATAAATGATATTAATCTATTGTACTCAAATGTACTGCATATTTTATCGAATTTTGATCATTCTTTTACTCGAATCGGGTTTTTTTATTTTGCGGGTCATCAATCACACCCTTCCTGATCAGAAGGTCTAAGTAGCTAAATGTCCAACAGCGCGAAACGTCTGATGAGCAGTAAGTCTAATTAGCAGAATGTCCATTTAGCAAAACGTCCAACTATCAAATGGTCTGTATAGCAGAACATCTATTTAGCAAAAAGTCACTTTTAAAGTGTGTACACTCATGATAAAAAGGAAAAGTCATTTGTAAATAACATTACATTCAAGTATTTGATAAAACAAAATCTTGATTAAAAAGCTAGTACCGCCGTAAATATTATTAGGAATTAGGATATTAGGCGCACAAATTCTCCAGCATTTATTCACTTATTATTCTTTTGATATGACCAAGGTTTATCAAAAATTCAAAGGGACTAACTTTTTGGCCGTCAAACTATTGCAGCTCTTTTGTATTTGGCATTAAACATTAAATCGATCTTCCTTCTGTTATTTCCTTCAAATAACATATTCTTGTATTTGCGATCTTGCCAAAGCCCTTCTTTTCTAAGAGCTTTAAGTACCTAATGCGAATCAAATAGCATTCTTGACAATAAATTGTCAAGAATTCCGTGTCCGTTTTCCTTCCGATGTAAATTGTGTGTTGAATTTTGTGCCTGAGTATCCAGACATTTTGATAATGTGACGATTTGCTAAATAGATGTTCTGCTATACAGACCATCTGATATTTGGACGTTTTGCTACATAGACATTTTGCTTATGAGACTTACTGCTCATTAGACGTTTCGCGCTGATGGACATTTAGCTACATAGACCTTCTGATCAGGAAGGAATCACACAATGTCACTAAAAACTATTTTCTAAGAAGATAAAACTAAATAACATTACATTTTAGGTCTATTCATATTAGGTAGTTTTATTTTATACAGATACTAATCTTTAAACTGAAAATACAAAATTCAGGCAAAACTAAATAAAAAATCATTTTGCTTTATTATAAAATTAAATTTTATTTTTAGTTTTGACTATCCTTTGGCGCAATAGGTGACCCTGCGTTGAACGCCAAAAAAAAATTGGCCAAGTGTGAGTTGGACTCGCCCATGAAGGGTTCCGTACCCACTTACTTTACCGGATTGCCTATACCTAGCCAAAATACGACTATCATTTTTCGTCAGCAAAAAATAACTTTGTTTTCCATAGTGTTTGTATGAACGACAAACTTACATTTGCGGTTTTTGAAAACGTATTATATCTCAAAAACTGCTTTCTATATCTTGTTCAAACCAATTTTCGTTGACAGTTTTTATTTAGATCTACAACATATATCTATTCTAGATTTTTCACTCTTTTATTTTAAAAGTTAGAGGGGGAGAGGGGACAACTTTGGAAGTGGATAACTTAAAATATTGACGTTGATAAAAAATTATAAAAGAAACCTAAATATCATTTTTAAATACTTGTCTTAAGACACACCACACTAATATGTTTTATGAACATATTTTTTTTTCAGTTTCAGTTCCATGTATTAATTACTTAAGTACCTTAATTTTTTCATTTTTTTTATTTTTCTATAAAAATCCTAAAGCGGTTCACAGAATATATCTACTTACCAACTTTCAAGTCTGTCGTCGTAATAGCTTTGGAATAAAGTGGCTGTCAACATACGGACGGACGGACGGACAGACATGACGAATCTATAAGGGTTCCGTTTTTTGCCATTTGGCTACGGAACCCTAAAAAGGTGTCGTGGGTTCGAATCCCACCCACATCATTCGCGTGACAATTACTTGTGTTAGTTGTGTTTTGATCTTATAATCTGTATAAGTATTTATTTAAGAACTAACTTAACTACTACTAACTTTCCGCCCGCGGCTTCGCCCACGTGGACTACATGACGTTATCCCGATGGAATGTGATATTTTTCCGGGATAAAAAGCCCTTCGGGGCCGTGGCTCCCTTGGTGTCTCCCCTAGGGGAGACAAAGGGATGTTGCTAGTGGCCGTAGCTCCCCTGAACGGGGGAGACAAAGCCCTTCCATTTATGCAATAACTTTATGGTGGTTTTGTCTCCCTCATGTTTGAAAATGACGAACGAACAGTGTGCTACATCACGGCGCGGCCCACTCTGAAAACCGCAATTCTAACTACATGGTCATTTTGTCCTATTTCGTCCTATTTCTGTCCCAAATTTTCAGAATTCGTCCTAAAGGGGACGAAAAGATATAAGCGATTTAAATGGTCCATGCCAAAGCAAACCTTCATTATGGCACGGACAGGCTATATTTATTGAACCATAACACCTAGCCAGGATCTGATTAATATAACATTTTGTCCCTTTTTTATAGAACCCGCAATGCCTGGAATCAAAACGAAATGAAGCGCCGTTCAAAAGATATAAAGGAATGATTTGGTCCATGCCATAATTAACCTACATTATGGCGCGGACTTTTTAACCAGGTCACCTAGAGAAAATCTGCTTATTGGAAACGATTCGTGTTCATTCGTCCCAATTCGTCCTAAAAGCCACAGAATTCGTCGTCCTTTGGTTTAGGAGATAATCGGAATTAAAATTTTGTTTTTATAGTACAGGAGCTGACTTCCTATTTAGTGACGATGTTTGTAACTTGTTCTTGTTTTGCGTGTTTGTGTTAGAATAATTAAGTGTATTAGTAACACAAAAGTATAACGTAAAGTAATACGTAACTTTTATGCATTTTCGAAACTCAAAACCTTAATTTTTAAGTCATAAACAAAAATATTTTCTTAAGAGATATTTTGATCATGGGCTCCTAGACTATATCAAAAACATGTACAGTCGCGTACAAAATAATTTCGATAGAGGTCATGTATGAAGTTGCATTTCAATGTTATATTGCTCTTCTTTCGAAATTATTAATATTTGGAGGTGGGGCTCCCACCGTGGGAGTGAAGTGAATAGTGGAGTGGGGATTGGGGGGAAAAAAGGGTTTGTTTGTATGAAACTTTTCTTCCTTCAATGGAATAGCTAGGTACTTGAAACATTGTACACTCGACAGCATATTATCAGGTTAAACAGTTAAACTACTATAACAGCTTTTATTACGTAGGGTATAAAGGCGGTCTCAAGGTCAACATGTATAGTCTGATGTGCCGCCGTGTGTACATATACAGGGTTATTTGTTATTCATTTAAAACATCTCGTGGGGTTAATCAGACCATCAAACTGAACAACTTTCATTATGAGACAGATATTAGATTGGAACAGCTGATTTTTTTTCACCGTAGAGTTAGTCCCATAGTGAAAGTTGTTCAGAATGATGGGTAGAACACCAGGGTTTCGGCTTTAAAACCAATAAAAATTCAGCCCGTATAAGTTTTATCATTATAATTAGAAAAATATTATTAGGTAGGTTACATGACACCTTTTTTTATAAGGTAACGTTTTTTTATAATAATGAGTCACACCAACACATCAAAATATGACTATAAAAATTACTGCATTTAATGCGCGTACTCGTGCAAGTAATAACAGTTTTTGTTTCATCGAAATCTGTCCAGGATTTCCAAAGTTACAGCGTTGTAAAGTTTCACCAGCTTTTGTAAATTTGCTTTCCTTGCGCGCTATTGCGATGACGTCATGTCGCAATGACATCTCCGATTGCGGCTGCTGCGGGTGATTTCCGTCCAACTGTACCTACAAAGAGTCCATCCGTGCGCAATCTTCGCGCAACCTGGTGCGTTTTTGGCGCTAGTTACAGTACATTTTCTTCGTTCTAAGGTTATGGTAAATGATTAGTATTCGATTTCGACCGCGCGCAGCCGCACTCTAAAACTGTCACCAACTGTCCATTTGACGGCTTCGTGTTATTGTTGATCGAAGTTTGACGGTTGCTATTTATATTGACAGAATACCGCCCGCCATTACGAAAGTTGATTTAATTTATTAATCACGAAAACACAACTTATGTGTTTGAAGGTGTTTTTTCACATGGGCTCAATACAAAATTGATCATTGATCGACTATAAGAAAAATAAATAAATTTATTGCGAAACCGTGAGAGCGCAACTCTATAGCCAAAGGAGAAATACGGAAGCGCCAACTCTCAATCGCGACGTGACGTCACACGTTAATTCCATTGGCTCACCCGAATTTTTCACGAAGGCCGTACTTTAACGTTCAATATCTCAGTCATTTTTGAAGATAGGAAAAAAATAAAAACATAGGTATTCTTTTTTCTTGAGTAACATATTTTTTAGATATGCTGATAACAAAAATCATTGGTGTGACTCATTGTACATTCATAGATACCTCCTTGTCACCAAATCACATTTATTTATTGCAAAATCACAGTAAAATCACTTTGAAAAAATGTTTTATTTTGGGAAATATAGTTGATGAATTGCGGCACACAATATATTGCGGTACCCTCACCAGTGTTGCCAGTATGATTTTCCAAAAAAGGACGGTTGGCTTCTGAAAAGGTACGGTTTTTAACTTCAAGGTACGGTTTTATTTTACCAAAACCGAATTTTAATGTACAAACAATTAACTATTTCTAAGTCACTGGGTGGCCAAGCGAGAGTTATTAGAAAGAAAAACAGGGTAAATAAATTTATGGTAAACCACGGAACGGAAAACTTTAATTGTTGTTGTATTGGTCGTGGTCGCCGACCATGATCGGCCATCGTGTACTGGGGGCATAACAATACAGGATGGCCGATTATGTTGGCCGACCATGATGGCCCATCGTGTACAGGGCGAGTTTGCGTTGCTCGCAGATGGCAATCACACACAAACCGTGTGTGATTGTACCTGTGTACGTGCCCTGTACACGTTGCCCGATCATGGTCGGCAAGAAAAGCTCCCAGTACAGGATGGCCGATCCCATTGGCCGACCATGATCGGCGATCGTGTACAAGTACAGAGCCAGTTTGCTTGTGATTGCCGTTGCAAATGCACACAAACTGCCCCCTAACCCCTGAGGCCCTGACGGAATCGAGTTGAGATGAAAATCGAACCGTTTTAAAGATTTTAGTTATTTCCAGTCCGTGCACTTGTCTCCCCCGGTGTCTACCCCAGTAGAGACACGTCCACTTTTTTGTCGACTTGTCTCCACCGACCGGGGGAGACAAGTACACTTTAGATTTTTTTATTGTTATATCCACTTGTCGCCACTATTAGATCGAAATAAATAAATATAAAGAAAAAATAGAAATAAAATAACTCTGCGCATGGCTGGAGCGTTTTTGGCGCTAGTTTCAGTGCTTATTATCTTTATCGATGGTCAAAATGTTTAGTGTTATTTTTTATTTTTGTTCAAATGCTGAAATAAAGAAGCTGAAAATTAAGACTAATCTTTTATTAATTATTTTAATACGTTAAAATCCTTCAAACCGTTTAGGCTATATCAGGGAACATAGAAATCTACATACATACATACGTACCTACTCTCGCTCCTTCTGTCGCAGTTGGGTAAAAAGCACTGAAACTAGCGCCAAAAACACCCCAGCCATGCGCAGAGTTATTTTATTTTTATTATTTCTTTCTATTTATTTATTTCGATCTAATAGTGGCGACAAGTGGATATAACAATAAAAAAAATCTAAAGTGTCCTTGTCTCCCCCGGTCGGTGGTGACAAGTGGATGAAAAACTAATATTTTTCTGAAGTGTACTTGTCTCCCCCGGGCCGTGGAGACAAGTCCACAAAAAAGTGGACGTGTCTCTACTGGAGTAGACACCGGGGGAGACAAGTGCACGGACTGGTTATTTCGTACTGTTTTATAGATTTAAAGTCAAAAATCCCACCTTCGATCACAACAAAGCTGGTTGTGATCGAAGGTGTGATTTTAGACCTTAAATCTATAAAACAGTAGACCTATAACGGTTTCATTTAGTTCGGTATTCAATCACTACTTACTCGATTGGCGCTATACAGTCGTTACTAGAATGGTTATTTTTTTTATCTTGATTCAATTTTGATCTCAACTCAATTCTGTCAGGGGTTAAGTAAGGGGTACCCTGTACATTTTGAGTGAATTTTAGATTTGTTTACTACACAGTTTTCAATATCAGATTAATAGGAGATGTCATATATAAAATATGTAATTTTTATAGTGGCAGTAAGTAGGTACCTACTTTTGCGCTACCCAGTATATTACTATAATAATATTCTTTTTAGCGAATAGACTACAAAAAGTTGCAAATTATTTAAAAATCCGCTAGAACGGCAACATTGCACGTATGACAAGAACGCTCTCTTTTTTTGGTTGGGTGTTTATGGCTTGGTTAAGAGCCGTTTAGACCAGACAACATGTTTCAAACACATGTTTCGCAACATCTACCTGTCTTGTCCATTTTGCTTCATGTTTTGTGTCGGCTTAAACGCGGCTTTAGGGTTTTTCCCACGAACGACGACACGACACGATTTACAAATTGCGCGACAGTGTTGTCAGCACTATTTTCCAATAAAAGACGGTTCAGTTCACAGCATTGAGCATACATAAAGACAGTACGACCAACTTAACAGCGAATTGCTGACAGATACGGCAAACTGTGAACTGCAGTTGCCATGCAACAAAATAGCACCTACAGTTTACGGTTTGATGGTAAATGGTACAGAAAACTGTACTTTTTGGTACGTTCTGGCAACACTGTTAGTAAATCGTCTCGTGTCGTTGTTCGTGTGTAAACGCCCTTACAAGCCCTCAACTTTATTCCGTTCCGTAATGCGCATTCTGTTCATGTTCCGATTGTAAAACTTAATGTTCACAGAGACTGTTCGTGCATTCCTCAATCTACGAAAAGTTCGTGCAAAAGGATGTAGCTTTCGCAAAGAGCCGCAAGATAGGACGCTTAATGTTTGAAAAATTAAAAGGTAGTATTTAGAAAAAAATCTACCCGTCTCACAACCAGCTCCGATGGTTCGGGTAGATTTTTTCTAAATAGGTACATCATTTTCAATTTTTCAATAATAAAAATTGCATTGTGAATGCAAAACAATAAAAATTTAAATAACTCGCTTAATGTTTTACAATCGGAACACTGCGTATTACGGAACGAAATAGTTTTAATTAATTTTTACTGTACGCTTTTGTACGTGACTGTACTTATATAAAAAAAACTGAATATCTCCTAAACCAAAAGACGACGAATTCTGTGGCTTTTAGGACGAATTGGGACGAATGAACACGAATCGTTTCCAATAAGCAGATTTTCTCTAGGTGACCTGGTTAAAAAGTCCGCGCCATAATGTAGGTTAATTATGGCATGGACCAAATCATTCCTTTATATCTTTTGAACGGCGCTTCATTTCGTTTTGATTCCAGACATTGCGGGTTCTATAAAAAAGGGACAAAATCTTATACTAATCAGATCCTGGCTAGGTGTTATGGTTCAATAAATATAGCCTGTCCGTGCCATAATGAAGGTTTGCTTTGGCATGGACCATTTAAATCGCTTATATCTTTTCGTCCCCTTTAGGACGAATTCTGAAAATTTGGGACAGAAATAGGACGAAATAGGACAAAATGACCATGTAGTCAGAATTGCGGTTTTCAGAGTGGGCCGCGCCGTGATGTAGCACACGAACGAACACGCAAATGCAGCTCATTCATAATGAAATCAGCGTAGAGAGGTTTAGGTAAAAATTACGCTTAAAGTATCTCAAATTTGATAAATAATAATTTACTACATACTTTTTTGTTGAAATTTCATGTGATAATTTGTTTTCTCGAGTTAAATGCTAATATAGTTGGCATAGTTTTTGCACTACCTATGCAATTTATATATATGTTGCAGTAAGATAGCTATAGCCGTGATATAATTATATCCCTAGGGATATAGGATTAAAGGTTCTACGTGGCAGTATAGACAACCCTGACCTGCACAACCAATTGTGCCAACTATACGTCCCTGAACGATACATCGTCCCTTTGTTATGTGTGTGTAATTTTACTAGTTACTGTAAGTGGTTATTTTTTTTATTTATTCATTATAATTACAACGGCAACAAAATTGTTGCCGTTGTAATTATAACGAATAAATAAAAAAAATTAATGTACCGTAAAATAGTACCTAATGAATCGCTTTTTATAACTATCTTACTAGGAATATAATTATAATACTAGTGATATAGTTATATTACTAGGTTTGTTTTATGAAATAATTGTATGAGTGTAGTCCTGTAGAACACGTGATAAATTTAAATTAAATTTCGTGGTTATTTTTTTTTCCACACCACAGAACTCTTGTTGCTTTCGTATATCAACAAGGTATCTTCTATCTATATTCTTCCATATATCCTATCCTATATATCATATACCTTCCGGTATATAATTATATCCCTAGGGATGTAACTATATCACGGCTTTTTCTATCTTACTGCGACATATATAAACCAACTAAACCCCAATAAAATAATTGTGTTACGAGTTTGCAAATATTCCTTTTGATTATAAATTCTTGAATAATCACGTGACCAGTAATAAAAGACTTGAAACTCCTTACGAAGTTTACTGGCCTGTTATTATCAAAAAAGAGACAAAACCACCATAAAATTATTGAATAAATGGAGGGGCTTTGTCTCCCCCGTTCGAGGGAGCTACGGCCACTAGCAACGTCCCTTTGTCTCCCCTAGGGGAGACACCAAGGGAGACACGGCCCCGAAGCGATAAAAAGTAGCCTATGTTACTCCTTATTACATTAGCTACCTGCCAGTGAAAGTCCCGTCAAAATCGGTCCAGCCGTTTCTGAGAGAATAGCCAGAACAAACAGACAGACAGACAGACCGACAGACAGGCAGACAAAAATTGTAAAACATGTCATTTTGGTATATGTACCGTATATATAATCATATGCATACGGTTAATTTAATGTTACAAACAGACACTCCAATTTTATTTATTTGTATAGAGTATAGATTTGTATATCGCCGGGTTAATGCAAAAACCAACTAACTGGCATTTTTTGACAATGAGTTATGAATGCCATTTTACTTTAAAATTTGTCCTCTTTCGAATGGTAAAACAAACTACGCGAAATACCTGCGGAGTTAGTGAGAAGCAAAACCGTCTAAACTAAATACTTTACAGCAATCTTCAAGTAAAAAATCGAATATTATGAGATAATGAGCAAATAAAAACAAAATCAAGGGCTAAACAAAATTATTTCAATTTAATTCATTTTAGCAATTACCTACTCGAATCATCCTAATATACCAACTCAGGATAATCGCTTTTACTGGCCATATTATACCGATGGCTTCAAGACCTCAGTGCCTCAAGGGGAGCAGGGACAGGTGTTAGTATTCTCAGAATACCTAAACATACAAATTGCGCTGCCACCAAATTCATACAACACTGTCTTTCAGGCAGTGTATCTATGGGCATTTTGCTGGCAGCTCAAGCAGTGGCAATAAGGGAAGTAACCGGCTATGACATACTTTTTATACTTATACCGACAGTAAATCAGTAAGTAGGTACTTCAGGCTCTTGATGGTAGTCCTCAGCGCATCGAGTCTCTTACAGGAGTGTCATCAATCATCATACACTAAATAAGTATGGTTGGTACACTCAATAATATTATTGATATTACTATCCAATGGATCAAAGGTCACAGTGGATCACGTAGAACCGACCAGCCCCCCTACCGCCTAAGCGCCGTCGGCTTGATTACGATTACGACGCATCGTGCCATCCTTCTCATGTCTTAACACATTTGGTATGGCATGACAAGGACGGCACGATGCGTCGTAATCGGCTTCAAGCCGACGGTGCTTGGGCGGTAGGGCCCCAGGCCGACGAGCTACAGAGGAGGGGATCGGATACCACCTAAAGTGATGATTGGCCCCGAAACGGTTGCACCCATTCCGTCGAGCTGGATTGCTGGTAAGAAAGATCCGTGAACACACTGCCCTTACGCACCAACGTGAATGGAGCTCACTGGAAAGATGCAGGCAGGCGAAAATGGCACTAACGCGCCTTGATGCCCGTTTGTCCAGGGCTCTCATTAAACTAAATAGGTAGATCACATAGTTACGCCTTGTGACGGGTGCTTGCTATAACAGGACATGGTAATTTTAACAAACACCTTTTCACATAAAGTCTTGAGTCTGCATAGGTAGAGGTTGCGTAAGGGCCGAAGAGAGCTGTTCATGTCCTGGTTGAATATAACGGAGTGGGCCCTGCCGGGCGAGGTATCTCGGCTCACCGGGAAGTGGTCCCCGGGCAGTAGAGCTGGGCTGACTGGAGTAGTTCAAGCTGAGCTGCACACCCTCCACGCGCAAAATAAGCACATAATAAGACGCCGAGTTGCGGAAAACTTCCGTATCGAATGGAGAAGAAGAAGAACGTCTAACGTTCCGTCTGAAGCACGCGAAATAGCTAGAAGTAATAGTAATAAGATTTGGATCACCAGATAATGAAATATAGCGCCCAAAAAATCGTAAGTACTTACCAGAATTTAATCCCCATTTTAATATGAACTTATCACCAATAAACGTAAAGTCTGCTAACCTAAAAAAGGCAAGTATCTTCAGAATAATCGCTGAGCTACCCAAAAAGGCCACGCATGCACCAAATATGTACCTACTCGCATTTTATTTAAAAATTTCATCCAAATATGTTACACAATTTTATCCTAATAAAGTAAATTAATATATAAAAATCATTGTTTACCCAAAAAATATAAATGAAGTAGGTAGGTACTAAAGGTTTACCGATTCTACCGTAAAATGTTTACTAAAGGCTGAGCTTCTTAGAGCTTTAAATAAAATAACGGCCCCCCAAAAAAAACATTAGTTTGCATTCATTTATTAATAGCTACCATTAAAAGCGGCAGTTTACATACAAATAAACTTAAAACTTAATAAGGAAGACAGCCCTGTGGACAGCCCTCAGTGTAATTTTAAAATTAGCGGTGACGGTGTAGCGACATTCTGTGGCGACGGGTGGGAGGGGTGGGAATAAAGCCGCGAGACTCAACCAATTTGCCATCAATATATACCTAGGTACTTACTTGGTTATATATTTATATATTTATTCTTTATTGCATGAAAATAAAAAACATACAAAAGGCGGACTTAATGCCCTTAAGGCGATCGCGAAGCGCAGCGAAGCGATTGCGTTAAACTTCGTGTTTTTTTTTTGGAAATTTATAATTTTTCGGTTTTTATTATTTTCCGGTGACATAGGTATGCATATAGCTTTATTCAAGTTTGAAAATTAAGAAAAAAATTACATTTTCAAACTTGAATAACTGCTTGGCCACTAATCGTGCAATGTTGACGTAATAACAAAAAATGATCGTTACACTATTTACAATAGTTATGTGCAATTTATTTTCGTTGGCCGCACAAATCAAATCCAATCAAATCAAAATATTTATTTATTCACATAGACATAATAAGCATGTACTTATGAATCGTCAATATTTTCCTACCACCCATTCAAGACTTTTTTAACTGACAAGAAGAATGGGCGCAAGATTGCCAGCGCGTATCTCAGGTAACGACATTTACAAAAATACATATCGTTACTTATTACAATATTTGAACAAGCATAGAGCACATATTATACAATATTATTATAACATTTAAAAGGAAAATTTTCTCATTAGAATATTTTCCTTTCAAACAAATATAAAAGTATATATACATTTCATAACCAAGCATTGTGATCGTTCATATAGTCTTTGACGTCATAATAACCTTTGCTCATAAGAGTCTTTTTAACATGTTCTTTAAATTCATGCAAAGGCAATTCAATTACATCTTGTGGAACTTTATTCAAAAAGGCTATGCCTTTCCCCAAAAACGAGCCTCTAGTTTTTTCTAGTCTAAATCTTGGAACGGCAAGTTTATTCTTATTTCTTGTATTTAAGTTATGAACATCAATTTTCTTTACAAATGAATTAGAATGCTTTCTTACATACACTAAGTTTTCATAAATGTACTGTCCTGCCAAGGTTAATATATCAATTTCCTTAAACAAGTCTCTTAAAGAATCTCTTCGCCGAAGATTGTATATGGCGCGAACATCTCTTTTTTGGAGTACAAAGATATTTCCAGCATTAGCTGCTGAACCCCACAACAAAAGGCCATAGGACATTCATTACACTATGAAAATAGCTAAAGTATACTAGTCTTGCCGTTTCAATATCAGTTAATTGCCTTATTTTTTTTACTGCAAAAGCTGCAGAACTGAGTCTACTCGACAAGGCTTCAATATGTGGATCCCATTGAAGTCGTGAGTCTAATGTAACACCAAGAAATTTAGTGCTTTCAATTAACTCGAGTACATCTGCGTTTAACTTAATATCCAAATCAACCTCCCTTACATTAGGTAGGGAAAACTTAACACATTTCGTTTTCTTAGAATTTAAGGCCATATTATTAATGTTGAACCAGTGAGCAACTTTAGAAAGAGCACTATTTACGTCGTCAGAACAATTATTACCTCTATCAACTTTGAAAATTAATGAGGTATCATCTGCAAACAGCACTGTCTCACACAAATTATTCACGTAGCAAGGTAGGTCATTTATGTAAATCAAAAATAGTAAAGGGCCCAATATTGAACCTTGGGGTACGCCCATTATAATGGGGGCTCCAGCAGATGCAGTATTATTAACAACTACTTTCTGATTCCTTTTACACAAATACGCACTTTGGCCAAGCTGTATTCAAGTTTGAAAATGAAGAGAAAAATATGTCATTTTTAAACTTGAATAACTGCTTGGCCACTAATCGTACACTGTTGACGTCATAACAAAAAATGATCGTTACACTATTTACAATAGTAATCTGCAATTTATTATTGTTGGCCGCACTTTGGCCAAGCTGTATTCAAGTTTGAAAATGAAGAAAAAAAATGACATTTTCAAACTTGAATAACTGCTTGGCCACTAATCGTAAAATGTTGACGTCATAACAAAAAAAAATTGTTACACGGTTTACAATAGTATTGTGCAATTTATTTTCGTTGACCGCACTTTGGCCAAGCTGTATTCAAGTTTGAAAATGAAGATAAAAAAAATGACATTTTCAAACTTGAATAACTGCTTGGCCACTAATCGTACACTGTTGGCGTCGTAACAAAAAAATTATCGTTACACTGTTTACAGTAGTAATGTGCAATTTGTTTTCGTTGGCCGACACTTTTACTTTTTTGGTCCAATTTGACTGATCTCCTTTCCTAGGAAAATTATGACTTCTTGTTATTTTCCGGTGACACATACTGTTCAGTACACCCCTGCCTAGACCCGCGGAACCGGCATGGCGCAGTGGAAGCGTATCGCTAGGAGAGACTCCGGACAAAACTTGGTTTCAGCCGGGATGTAACTGAACAATTGAACTGCGATACACAGCGACTTAATTTAAATTAAGGTGAATTTTACATACGGGTCTGTGGTGTCGAAAGTCTCCGGGGCAGAAGTGGTATGAGGGCGCGCCCCCATCTGATGTTCCTTCTTCTTCTGCAGACCTTACCAATTCGTCACCTTACTCACAAAACAAATACCACACAGCGGTCCCAAGACACTGGGCGCTTCAACAATACACAATAACACACGCGGGGCTTGCTTATTAAGATATCGTCCCGACAACAACGCGTGTGGTGGTACTCTTTATTTCAAAACGCCGCGACCGGGCCACTCGTCGAGATGGCGTCTAAATCTTGGTCGTACAAACCGGGATCAAAAGGATAATTCAGGATTCAATTCAAACTCGATATGCCAGGCACATTCAACGCGAGCGATTTTTAACAATTCAGCAAAATTTAATCCGACATTTTTTCTACAAGAATTCCAATCCAGTGAGAACTGTCAACTTCAAGTGACAGCTAATGTCAATTTGACGTGACATTAGAGATGCGTTCAGAAACGTCGATCTTTTCCGAACATCCCCCCGCCCCGGACCGTTAAGAACGGTACGTCAATCTACGGGTAATCGGGAGAGCCCACTAACTGCTCTCTTCAAAACCGAATCTCGAACCAAAACCTCAGCAAAACGAGGAACTCCGTCAGTTCCGGGGTAGAGTTTAACAATGCGCCCCCTTCGCCAACATAGGGGCGGCAGGTTAGCATCCTTAATCAACACGAGGTCGCCAGTCTGGGGTGGGGTGGTTTTATCTGTCCACTTCACGCGCTGTTGTAGGATATGCAAATACTCCATCGACCAACGTGCCCAGAAGTTTTGGGACATCTGTTTCAAAAGTTGGTATCGCGACAAACGATGGGATCCTACATCCTGAATCGGATATTCAGGCAAAGCCAAAAGGGGCTGTCCGATCAAGAAATGACCTGGGGTCAATGCTTCCAGGTCATTCGGGTCCGAAGACAACGGGCACAAGGGTCGCGAGTTGAGGACGGCCTCAATTTTACAAAATACCGTATCAAGTTCCTCAAACGTGAGAATAGTTTCTCCAATCACGCGACGCAAGTGTGTCTTGGCAGCCTTTACACAAGCTTCAAAAATTCCTCCCCAGGTCGGACAAGCTGGAGGGCTAAACTTCCAGATTATCCCACGCCGGGAGAGGGTGGTTCCAATGTCTATTTTATTATCAACAAAAAACTTAACTACTTCCTTAAGATAATTACACGTTCCCTTATAATTAGTACCACAATCGGAACGTATCAATGACGGCAGTCCTCTACGGGAAACAAATCTGCTCAAGGCGGCGACAAAGGCTTCGGTAGACAATTCCGAGACAATTTCCAAATGGACAGCCTTGGTGGACAAACACACAAACACGCACAAGTACGCCTTATAGGTTTTAGCATTACGCAGTCTCGACGCCTTTACAGTAAAGGGACCGGCGAAGTCGGTGGCGACTCCGGCAAAAGCTCTACATTCCGTGACGCGATCAGCAGGCAAATCACCCATCTGGGGCTGCATGGTCGCGGCCTTCAATCGATAACAAGGCAGGCAACGGAAAACCACAGTGCGAATGGCTCGACGAGCAGACAAAATCCAAAATTCACGCTGCAAAATGGCCAACAAAGCATTACAGCCAGCATGTTGTGCATTCACATGGCGATCTGTTATTATCAGTTGAGTCAAATGTCCGGCTTTAGGTAACAAAAGGGGGTGACGAGCTCCATACGGCAGGTTCGCATTTCGAAGTCTTCCGCCGACTCGCAAAAGCCCACTCTCGTCCAGGAAGGGATTCAATCGCGATACCGCGCCCTTCAACTTGCGACGGCCTAAACGCAAAATTTCAATCTCGGACTCAAAACTATCAGCTTGTACTCTCCGGACCCAAAACAAGAGCGCGTCCCTACGCTCGTCCGGAGTGAGAACCGACGAATCACGCCTCGCGCGTGGGTTTCTGCAATTGTACACAAAACGTCTGATCCAAGCGGTAACACCAAGCAGCTTCTGTAAGGAGCTGTACCGATCCAACAACAAATCCTTTTCCCCGGCGGGGTTAGTCTCCAGGACGCATGCTCGCATATCAGGAACGGCTACGTTCGACAACGCTGGAGAGGGCGGCCACTCCGACTCAGGCCGCATCAACCACTGTGGGCCCCACCAGAGGGGGTGGTTAATTAGGGTTGGGGCTACACAACCCCGAGACGCACAATCCGCGGGATTCATGGTTCCCGGCACGTGTCTCCAAATCAACTCGATGTCGGAATTACAAATCTGCGACACTCGATTGGCCACAAACACGTCCAAGGTGTGCGCCGGAGCCTTCAACCAACAAAGGACGACCTGACTGTCCGTCCAAGCATAAACCTCTTGTATCTTAATAGATCGACCTAATGTGAGCCATACGTGGTTCAACAAACGCATTAGGAGGGCAGCTCCACACAATTCCAACCTCGGGATCGTATGACGAGTCCGAAGGGGAGCGACTTTGCTTTTCGCTATCACCAGATGCACAGCAACAACTCCGTCAACAGTAACGGTGCGGAGGTACACGGCCGCAGCAAATCCACGTTCGGAGGCATCGGAAAAGCCGTGAAGAGTAACTTTACAATTTTCAGAAGGGAGGAATAGCCTCGGCAAATGCACTTCATTAATCTCGGGGAGGGATGAAACGAAGCTCGACCAATCTCGGAGTAACTCGTCCGAGAGGGGTTCATCCCACGACACACCCGAAGCCCATAACCGTTGCAAGAAACACTTGGCCATAAACAGCACGGGGCAAATCCACCCATTGGGGTCAAAGGTACGTGCGACAGTAGACAATACTAAACGCTTGGTCCAGACTTTCGGTGGTCGTAAATCCACACAATAAGTGAACGTGTCAGAGACCGGTTTGTACTGTACGCCAAGGACGGTCACCACATGGGGATTATCAACATTTTCGAATAGGTGGGGGTCCTGCTGGTGCTCTTCGGGCAAACCTACCAGTACATCAGGCGAGTTGGATATCCATTTCCTCAACTCGTAACCTCCCGACTTCAAAAGGGCGGTGAGTTCGTCTCTCAGGACAATCGCCTCTGAGACAGATGAGGCGCCCGTGCAAATGTCATCCACATAGACGTCACTGGCCAAAATGGCGGAGGCGCGAGGGTATCTCAAGCGCTCCTTCTCGGCCAACTCCAACAAAGAACGAATCGCAACAAACGGGCTCGAAGCCAAACCGTACGTATTCGTATTCAATTCATAAATCAACAAGGGGTCCCTAGGACTCTCTCTCCACAAAATCAATTGGTACCTCCTATCCTCTGGATGGATGACCGTTTGTCTGAACATCATCCGGATGTCAGTCATAAATACAATTTGGTGCCGCCGGAAGTTGGTCAAAATGTCTGAGATCTCCGTGTGCAGCTTGGGACCTACATGCAGACACTGGTTCAAGGACGCTCCAGTAGAGGTGGGAGCCGAACCGTCAAAGACCACCCGAATCTTTCCGGATTTCAAAACGGCGTGGTGCGGCAAAAAGAAGTGCTCAACGGAGCGCCAATCCAAATCGCTCACGGACATGTGCCCTAACTCCTCATACTCCCGCATGAATTCAACATACTTCTGGCGGAAGACCGGATCCTTGCTCATGCGACGCTCCATCGCCACTAGCCTACGTTCCGCTAGCGGTCGGGATTCGCCCAGAGGAGGTCGGCCGGCACGAAAGGGGAGACGGGTGATCAAACGACCAGAGCGGAGGCGACCAGTGTTATTCTGGTAATACAACTCGCATTCATCCGCTACTGGGTCTACCCGCGGGGCTGGTGGAGGTTCCTCAACCTCCCAAAACTTCTGCACCACTTCGGAGAGAGACACATTAAAAACAAGACCGCGATCCTCATCAAGGGAATCCAAAACGCGGCGAGCAGGGCCCATCACAACTGTACCGAGTGTCGTCTGCAGAGCTACCAAGCCATCTGGCTGCAAAACTCGCTTCCCCGTCAACAAAACTCGCCCCAGGACATCGGCTCCAAGGAGAGCATCAATCGGGCCTGGGCGGAAGAAACTTGGATCGGCGAGTGGGGAATCAGACACCAAAGACAACATACTCGGTCCCAAGTCAACTGAAGGTTGACGGCCAACAACTGTGTCCAACACAATCGCCGAGGTCTTAATGCCTGGCGTGGACTTATTACGTGATGTAAATGTGAAGTCAACATGCCCTAACAACCCGGGGACTTTCACATCGCCAACACCTCTCACGCCTTCCGTGTGGGGGTGCACCTTGAGGCCCAACCGCCTAACTAACCAAGATGACACAACACACCCCTGAGCACCGGAATCCAACAAGGCGCGAACTTCCACAAGGTCGCCATTCAATCCCCTGACAAGCACAGAGGCCGTGGGCAACAAAACGGTCTCTGGAGGGGTGGCTACAATCGACCGTAAACACGTTGATTGCTAGTATGTGGGGTCCCCAGACGTCCCCCCATGGTAAGGGGGTCGCTCATAGCGATCCAGTGGGTCCCATTCTCCCACATACTGCCTACGTCCAATTCGCCCGGTATCAGGCGGGTTATATCTCCCGGCCCCTTGAAGACGGGGCGGGCGCCGCTCCAAACGCGGGTATTCGGCGAGCGGCGGCGAGAATCGGTGCCTAGCATCCACCGTGTACGTCGCCCCATAGTCGCGGGGGCACGGTGACCGATTTTCAGAAGGGGGGTCCCGGGGACCCCCGCCCGTGCGAGGCTCAAAACGTCGCGGGGGGCTTCTACGACCTCCCGCATCGCTCGCAAAATCGAACCCCCTAGTTGGGGACCGATTTCCCATGGGGGGGTCCGTGGGACCCCCGCCCGTGCGAGGCTCAAAACGTCGCGGGGGGCCTCTACGACCTCCGGCAACGCTCGCATTACTCATCCCCATCCTTGGGGATCGGTTTCCCATGGGGGGGTCCCTGGGACCCCCGCCCGTTTGAGGGTCCAAACGTGGCGGAGAGCGTCTGGGGCCACTCTGGTGGCCACTAGAACTGCTGCGGGATGCAAACACCGCGGGGGGTCCGAGCCCCCCACCCATACGAGGTGATCCTGCAGCGACGCGCTGCGGCGCTCCGCCGCCCTCTGGGCTGTTCATGCAGAGGAGGGGATGGTGGTTGCCCTTACAAAAGCGGCATGGGTGCGCTTGGGTACATTCGCGCTGCATGTGCAGGCCCAAGCACGAGTAGCACCATGTCCGTTGTCGCGCGATCGCTCTACGGCCTTGGACGCGCTGGTCGAGGAACTTATCACAACGGGTCGTGCTGTGACCCGGTTCCCGACAGTACAAGCAGCGGGCGGTCTCCTGGACGGCGGCATAGCGGCCGGGCGCGCGAGGGGCCATACGCCCCCTACGGGGGGGTCCGGTGGGGGACCTACTCTGTGGCACAGGTCGTTCGGGTCCCATAGGACCGGCCAGAGAGGAATTATCTGCCAGTCTACTCTCTCCTTCCAGGAACGTCAAGAGGTCCGAGAAGGGTGGCAGATAAGTCGCACTATCCCCACCATACTGCTGCTCAAAACGGACCTTAACAGAGTCCGGCAACTTTCCCAGGACAATGTGCAGTAACAAAAACGACCACTGCTCCACTGGGAGTTTTAAGTTTTTTAATGCGTTGTATTGTAGGCAACCAACAGCGGATTCAACAAAGCCACTCTCAAGTGCATCACGCTGGCAACGCGGGGTAAATTCAAAATGGCGGCAACATGTTTGTCCGCCAGACGTCGTACGTTCTGGTACCGACGGGCAATCAAATCCCTAGCAATAGGGTAGTTTTCATCCGAGGGGGCCAAATGTTGAACCGATTCAAGGGCCTCCCCTTCCAACACGGATAACAAGTAAGCCAACTTCTGGCCCTGGGTCAAATCATCCCGGGCATGTACCAGACTATCAAAAATATTAATAAAGCCCTCCCAGTCCTCTAGACGACCAGCAAAACGCCTTAAATCTAAGGGGGCCAATCTAGCAAATAGAGGGGGCATACTCTTAGATGTGACCGGGGACGGGCTCGGTTCATTCTCTCTTGCCACTTGCAAAGGTCGAGCCACCTGGGTAATTCTGTCCGCAAAATCATAACACTGGTCCACATCCAAACCGACTTCTTGTCGCATTTCCACATCGGCCTCAACAGTCTTTTCCAAAAATAAGGCATACTGTTCATCAACAACAGCCAAACGTACGGGCAGATCTACGTATCTGTTCAACAAGGCCTCCGTCCTATCCGGTCGATCCAACAATGCAACCGCAGAAGCTAACCACCGTAACTCAGAACGTATTTTGGCTTTAGCCGAGGAGGCCGTCATTGTAACGTCACAAATTTATCAACAAAAACAACAAATTCAAAATATTCACTATAACACAAAATCTCCAATATTTGGAGGTTATTAATAACCACAAAATTCCAATATTACAACAACAAAGTATTTATAATGACACAAACTCTTAAATATTTGGAGGTTATCAGAAAACAACAAAACTCAAGTATATAATTATAACTCTAACTCTCAAGAGGTTATAACTTAGACACAAACTAACTTTGACTTTATAAGTCAAAAGTTATTCAGTTCAAACAAATCACTGACTATTGAAATTCACTTGGATATCAACATACAACAAGTTGATTTTAATTATTTCAAAGCACAAGTTTCAATAAGTTTCAATGTGTAAATAATGTCTTGAATCATTTAAGTTTCACTAAGTATTGAGTGCAAACTTATTAAGTACCCAAGCCTTTTTAGGACAACTTTTTATTAGCTATTATTTAGCAACAACTTGTCAATATTCACAACTCAAATTTGCTAACAAAACTAAATAATAATTATTATGAACAAAGAAAGGCATCTGTTTACATTTTGGAACTTCAATACATGACAATTAATTACAAGACATGGAACCTGTTCGAGCCCACTGTCCAATGACTACGTCACAGAACAACCGCCGGAAGGGGGCGCACCGATCGCGGCATTGCGCTGACAGCTCCGACACACGCACCATCGTTATTCCATATTTAAATCTATTTTTCTATATTTGTATAATTATCGACGAGTAAACCTATTATTTTATCTACACGGAGTTATTATTGAAGACCACAACCATCGGCGCATTCAAGTTTGGTGACCCCGACGTGATCGAAGACCGCAGTGACGAGCGATTTTCGATTCCTATATCGATCGAAGAAATCCTTCAGGAACCCGCCAGTGAACAACTGCAGCCATATTTCCGAAGGAAGTGTGCAAAATATCCTTTTCAATAACCTTTCCTATCTACTTTAATTTGTGTAAAACAGATTCGATACTCCTATCGTAACGGTAATTTCATACCCACCACCAAAATAATAAAAGTTATCCAAGTAATTTTTCACTTTAGATTACTTTAAATTCCATAATAAAACAAATCGAGCGAATATTTATTCAATTAATAACCTATGTGTGATATTCCAAATTCATTTCATTCATTTGTTAACAATTTTTTCGTTTTATGTGTTTTGTGTAAGGCGCGTAGGTATTCCAACAGTGACACAGTGCAAACAATCTATTGATTGCATCGCGCTGCGCCCGAGTCGCCCGTACTACGTAGGTAGCAAAACCCGTTAGTTACCTATCATCTCGACGCAGCGAGGAATTAACTGTAACGTATTTGTGCTTATTATTAAGATTAAACATCAGCTGGTGTTTAGTAATAGTGATACGTTGTTTGTGCCGTCAAGATGAGTGATATTAAGGAATTAGTTAAGCAACGGGGTAACATTAAGGCCCGATTTACGTTATTTGAAAAACATTTAAACCCTTTGATGGATTCTAATGATATTAGTGCGTTACAAATTAATGAATTACGTGTCCGCTTAAGCAAAATGCGTGAAGTGTCGTGCCTGTACGAGGAAATTCAATCTCAAATTGAAATGTTGGACGACGATACTACAAAACAAATGCAGGAACGCGAAGGTACTGAAAACTTATTTTATAATTTAATTGCTAAAGGTCAATCTTTGTTAGATTTCTTTGAAAACAAAACTAAAATAGAATCTTCGTCCAACAACAGTGCAAAATTTCACAGTAACGTAAAATTACCACCTTTAAAAATACCTTCTTTTAATGGGGATCCTAATAAATGGCTTTCATTTAGAGACACTTACTTATCATTAATCCATCAAAATGAGTGTATTGAAGATGTCAATAAGTTTCATTATCTCAAATCATATTTGGAGGGTTTGGCTAGTTCGGTAATAAGTTCTGTTTCGGTTTCGGCAAATAACTATGCCATTGCATGGAATTTACTTTGCGAAAGATATGACAATAAACGTCTTTTAATAAATGAACACCTCAAGTGTTTATTTTCTATTGAACAAATACTAAAAGAATCTGAAAGTGGTATTCGCAGATTAATTGATGATTTATCGAAAAATCTAAGTGCTCTGAACTCTTTAGGTGAACCAACGGATAAATGGGACACAATTATTATTTATATGGCCGCGGCAAAGTTAGACAGTGCTACTGCAAGGAATTGGGAAGAATTCAGGAGTAATTTAGACTCGCCGACATTAGAACAATTTTATTCTTATCTTCGTCAACGCGCAGCTGTTTTAGAAACAATTCATAATAACAATAAGCCATTTAAGAATGAAAAACGTCACAGTTTGCCTAATACAAAATCATTTGTTTGTTCTTCTTCGGACACCAGTGCTAAACTTTGCTGCCCCATCTGTAAACAAGAACATAAAATATATGAGTGCTCTGTTTTAAAATCTTTACCAATTCAACAAAGAATATCTAAAGTTAATTCATTAAAATTATGTTATAATTGCTTGCGCAAGGGGCATATGCCTTTTCAGTGCAGGATGAGTGGTTGTAGAATCTGTAACAGAAAACACAACACATTACTACACAAACAAGCTTCTTTACAGACTACACAAGATAGTGAACCAACTAGTGAAGTTACCTTACCTGGTCCTGTCAGTGAATCCAATCCGTCTGCTTCTGTTTCCATGTCCGCAGTAACCACCAATCAAGCCCTTTTGTCTACGGCGTTGGTCAAGGTTACAAACAATAATGAAACATTTATTTTACGGGCGTTACTAGACTGCGGAAGTCAGTCTTCTTTTATCACTGACAGGGCTCAAAGGAAAATCGGCATCTGTAAAAAGAAAAATTATTATCACAGTGTTACTGGTATCGGTAATAGTGTTCTAAATGTTACGGAACATTGCACTATTAAATGTCAATCTTTACATAACTCTTTTAATGCGTCTGTTAAGTGTTTTGTTCTTCCCAAAATTGCGGAAAAGTTGCCTCAGTCTAATGTGTGTGTACAAAGTTTAGGTATTCCCGAGTATGTTCAGCTTGCTGATCCTAAATTTTATCAACCAGCTGAAATAGATTTGTTACTGGGAGCTGACATATTCTGGGACATTGTGCGTTCCGACAGGTTATCATTAGGTAAACAAAAACCTATCCTATTGGATACTGAATTAGGTTGGATAGTTGCGGGATCCGCACCGTCAGAATGTCATAATAACCGTAAAGAAACCATTCATTGCAACTTTTCACAAGACATTAAAAACCAGTTAGCCAAATTCTGGGAACTTGAAGAGATACCTGATTCAATCGAATACAATTCTGAAAACTATTGTGAAAAAATATTTACTGAGACTACTCGTCGCGACGATGACGGTAGATTCATAGTTCAAATTCCCCTTAAGGGTTCCGTAGAAAACTTGGGTGAATCTTATAATATTGCTGAAAAAAGATTAATTCAACTAGAAAGAAAATTCAAAAACAAACCTCAATTAAAAGAGGAATATTCTAAATTTATTCATGAGTACGAAACGCTAGGACACATGACTGAAATACCTAAACCTAATTTTGGCAATTATCTTCCACATCATGCGGTTCTAAGGGAAGCATCTGAGACTACCAAGCTTCGTGTTGTATTTGACGCATCGGCTAAAACTTCATCTGGCGTATCATTTAACGACTTGCAACACGTAGGGCCAGTGGTACAAGACGACTTATTCTCGATTCTTCTACGGTACCGACAATATCGATTTGTAGTGTCAGCGGACGTCGAGAAAATGTATCGACAAGTTATGGTACAAGATACACAACGCAATCTGCAACTTATTTTGTGGCGTGATGACTCATCACAGCCAATAAAGATATTTAAATTAAATACAGTTACATATGGCACGGCTTCGGCTCCTTTTTTGAGTACGAGGTGCTTAGTTCAATTGTCAAACGAATGCGAGGATAGTACAGTATCTCAACAAATTAAAGATGGTTTTTACGTTGACGATTTTCTCTCGGGAGCGGAGAGCGAAAGTCAATTGTCAGATATAAAGGAATCTGTTACATCGACTCTAAATTCGGCATGTTTACCATTACGAAAATGGCGAACTAATGCACCTGCTATATTTGACAGTGACTATGGTACTTCACAACCTCTAGATCTAACAAGTCAATCTAGTGTGCTTGGTCTCAAATGGAACCCTTCTACGGATGTTTTTACATTTTCAGTAGATTTGGAACTTGATTCAAATGTAACAAAACGAACAATCTTATCTAATTCTGCTAAGCTTTTTGACCCATTGGGATTGCTGAGCCCAATTACTATTGTTCCAAAAATCATATTGCAAAGGTTATGGCTCTCAAAGCTCGAGTGGGACGATCAAATAGACAGTACATTAGAAAAGCAGTGGTTACAGTTTACTACAAATCTAAATTCTTTGTCTAGTCTTAAAATTCCTAGATATGCGTTAATCGAGAATGCGGGATTTATTGAATTGCATGCTTTTTCTGATGCTTCCCAAGCAGCATACGCTTCTGCAATATATCTAAGATCTACGAATAGTGCAGGCAGCGTTTTAGTCAAACTGCTTTGCGCAAAAACTAAAGTAGCACCGGTTAAAACAACGACCATTCCGAGACTAGAACTACTTGGTGCACAGCTTTCTGCTAAATTGAGTGCAAAGGTTCTTAAAGCACTTCGGTGTCACGTAGACTCAGTTGTTTACTGGACTGACTCGACAGTAGTGTTAGGGTGGCTAGCATCTCAACCGTCTAATTTAAAAACGTTTGTAGCTAATAGAGTAAGTGAAATTCAACAGCTAACCGCATCTCACACATGGAAGCATGTTTCAGGTCACGACAATCCAGCTGATCTAGCATCTCGTGGTCTGAATCCTGCGTCTATCCATCAAGCTAAATTATGGTGGGACGGGCCCACATTTCTATATAAAAACCAGTGCGATTGGCCACAGACTATGGAAATCAAGACACTTGATTTACCAGAAACAAAATCTCATCCATTATCTTCACTACATTGCCATGTCGAGGCATCAACTTCTATTGTTGACTTTGATAGGTTTTCCAAATTCACAATCTTACTCAATTCTGTCTGTTATGGATTGAGATTTATCAACAATATTCGCAATAAGAATAATAAAACAAATGGTCCGTTTAGCACTGATGAACGTAATCATGCATTAAAAATATTAGTTAAGCAGCATCAAAATGAATGTTTTGCAGATGAACTAAAAATAATAAAAACTAGTAATACATTACCTGCTAAGTCCCGCATTCTTTCGTTGAGTCCATTTATTGATGATTCTGGAATTCTATGCGTAGGCGGCCGTCTCCAGAAGTCTGCTGAAACATATGAAAGAAAATATCCAATATTATTAGATACAAGCAACAATTTTACAAAATTATTATTTGCATATCAACATAAAAAGCTATTACATTGTGGTCCTCAGCTTTTGCTGAGCGACCTTAGAAACAAATATTGGCCTTTAAGAGGCAGAATTTTAGCACGGTCTACAGTTAACAATTGTAAGCTATGTAGAATCGTTAAGGCAAAATGTTTTAATCCCTTAATGGGAAACTTACCATCAAGTCGTATTACTCCAAATCTTCCCTTCCAGGTCAGCGGTGTTGACAGATTTCATTACAAGTGCGGAAAGCCTGTCATTGCAAAGAGTTCCGACAAATGTCTACCCGAGCCGAGGCGCAGCCGAAGGTGAGGGTTGACAGTCGGAACAAGTTGCAATGACGGTTCCGCACGTGTACCGAACAACTATTTTTAATACAGTTGCGAAAAAATTAAGCAATTTAATAAAATAATAAAACACAATAAACTCAACTAACTACATAAAAGAATATAAGCAGAGACTTTTTTTGTGTTCTTCACCCATTCTGGGTTGGCAAAGGAAACTATGATCATACAGCCAAGGCTTCAGTAGAATTTTTTTATTGATATGAAATGAAAATTAAATTAAATGAGATGAAATGAAATAAAACCAAACAAAAGCAATCCGAATCCTACAGGAGCGCCTTTCCTTATTTCTCTCTTTTACCACATCGTTTTCCATTAAAGCCACATTATTGCACTAATTCCACCATACTAAGTACCTACCACAATAAAAACCAGAAAAAACTAATTTAGAAAATTAAGAAATAAGGTCCCTCATTTTCTTTTCACTTACTTGCGCAAACTCCTATAAGCAGATACTATGGTAAATAGTGCACGTCATACCATATTTAGTAATCTGTGGTCATACAGCCAATTTTATGTATTTTTTATATTCATAAATTTAATTTGGCCGATACTAATATTAATTTAATGTATAATTAAATCTGATATTGAAACAAATTAGTAGCTTCTTTTTATAAATATTTGCATGAATCATAAAAACTTCTATGATTTTTTTTTAGTAAAAACTTCGTGGTTGGTTTTTTCTTTTTAATAGACAATATTTTGACAGTTGGGAAAGAAAACGCACGAGTTCAGGAAAGGTAAAGAAAAAGTTCGAGTGTGTAATAGCCCACATCCCGAACGCTATACGTCCCTGCAATACGCCACTTTTTGAGCAACTGTATTAAAAAAAGCTTTTAGATTGACTACTGTACGACTAATCATAATTTTAACTTTTTACAACTTTAATACTGTTAAAATGACATATGACAGTCATATACACAGCCGTCTTATGATAAAAAGATAGATCTTACGACTTAAATGTTTCATAACATCTTGACTTATAGTTAAATCGCAAAATGTTGAAATTAAATTATAAAAAATGGAAGCAATACAAAAGGAGCGGTACCTACCTATAGACGAAAAGTTCGTCACAATTATTCTTCTTTACTTCCTAATACACACATGCCAGCATTAGTTCAGTCAGTTTCACCTGGTATAAGTGCAAAACACCCAACAGAAATAAACATGCCAGAGAGGGAAGGTTCCGTAGATTTTTTTTTATAGAAAATCGGTGTGACGAGGATCCCCATGAAAGTATTGTAAGCGATGATACTCGTAGTAATGACAATGACAGTAGGTAACGAAAACGATAGTCAGAATATTTTCAATCATTCATCGCTTGGATAATGATCATATATTGCGAAAACGTTGCAGTGTCGGCACCAAAAAATGTATAGTGAAGAAGCATTCTTATCATGTTGTTATTTGTTACGACAAAATGCTCAGGTATAGTTGGTGATGGTGGGAAACCGAAATTAATACATCTTGCTGTTTTGACAAAATGCGTTACACGCCAGGGCCATCTTAATTCTCTCAGCAATTCGAAATCACCTTTCTTAAGAAAAGTGTCCACATCCAAAAAGGCCATATTTGTATCTTACGATCTACAAAAAAATACGAATTACGTGTTTGAAAATTAAAAGCACAATTTTTTTCAGCAACTAAAATTAATAATAATGAATAATAAATTATGTCACCACAGAGGTAATTAATATGGCAGCGTCAAAGTCAAAATGTCTTATTACTATTATTCAAGTACATAATATCACAAGTACATGACTGCGTCCCACAAGGTTTAGGCCCCAGCAGTAGGGAACCCTAACTAGGTAGTGATGGCGTCGGCAAAGTGTTATTCTAAGTCATAAGGCAGCGTTTTTAAGTACAATAAGTTTTAACAAGTCATATTTACACAGAGACTAACACCTAAATTATTTTAATTAACTAAAATATAATGAAATCAACAATATTTAAAGGGGGCTTTTAAAATATACTCAATAACCTTGCAAATTGATCGATAAAGTAATGTTCGCATTTCATTCATACTTGTAGATCTGATGTCGAGTACTTAAAACGGTAAAGTAAATATATTAAAGTGTAATACTTACTGTTTTCAGCAAGTATTTGTACGATAATAAATATCACTCACAAACGTTGCATGTTGTTATAATTAAAACCGCTTCGCTGTTGCATTTAACAGACTTATTTGTCATACAAACGTCTGCGTTATGATAACTCTACAACCAATTGCTCTTAGGAAGCGATAACTTACGATACTTTTCTGACGAAATAGTTGTTTAATATCTATTTTATGACAGCCGTGTGACTAAATGTGTTTGCTTATGACCATTGTATGATCACTGTACGACTATTTTGTCTTAAAAACTCGTATTTTATAAACGTTTATATAGCTTAAATGCATACCATTAAGTATTATCAAAAACGTTTGTAGAACACTTGTACAACATATTTTTGCTAGTTGGGTATACACTCTGCTTTTCACTTCGAGTGTGAGGAAAATAAATAAAAATATTGCAAAAAAGAAAAAATTAAGACTTCGCCATATTGGCGGGAAGACTTTCTTTTTCTTTTTTTTATACGGGCATTGGCAGCACAGTGACTTTAGCATAGATCGTAGTCCATAATACTCTTGAAATACTTATTCCTTAGAAAACTCATTAATTTTGCCTAGTTTTATTAATTTAATAATTTAACATGGATTATGTACAAAATTTATGAAACAATGAAATACGTTACGTATTAATAAAGTTTATTTAACGAAGTTTAATTGCGTGTGTGACTGTTTACCTGACGACCTTTGTCTTAAAGTCTGAGTCTAGTGCATAAAGATTTTACTTTATGCACTAGAGCATAAAAAGCGATTTTATGCCGCCTATACCCAACATAAATACGAACTTTACGAGCATGAGAAGTGAAAACAATTTTAAAGATTCGCCTTTAGCGATATTTTGTTGACATGGGAACTATTGTCAAAACTGGTAGACCACTTTCTTGGACGGCTGTACCTACATTACATCATAAAGAATATGTCTTAGCTTGAATTAAATATGCTTCACATATATATATACACATCTATTATGAACTACCTAAACCATTTTCCTATTTCAACTTAAGATTCCAACATTTTACCTCGCTTGTCTGTCTTTTCCCTATTCGAACGAAATGCTGGTCCTATAAGTTTAAGTTATAGAACTGACTGACACACAGTCATCGGTAAGGAAATGCCTTGCATACTCATCTCATCACAATGTCAGTCGCCGAGAGAGGAAAGCCCCCTTGTTTGTTGACAGGTAGTAAACCTGTAACAAACAAGGGGGGGTAATACATGATGACTCATAATCATAGGTCATGCATGATATGACTGCGTGCATTAGGTATTTACTTAATAAAAATTATTCAGTGTTAGTTTGTTAGGGCAGCCTGCTCCAACTTTAACTCCGGACTTTAGACGAAATGATCATCTTTCCGTGGACTTCCTGGATAAAATGATGCAACAAAAACATTGTTCTAAACTTATTTCATACCTCCCGTGTAGGTATCGAATATTATAAATGCGAAAGTTTGTGAGTATGAAGGATGTAAGTAATTGTTACTCTTTCACGCAAAAAAACTGAACGGATCTGGATGACCAGAGAACAGAGATGATGAACAGAGATAGATTACTTATAGGCTGGAATAACACATAGGATACTTATTATCCCGATATTCCCACGAGAACCACGTGGGTTAAGCTGGCCATTGACGGTCAAATTTTCCTAAAACTGTGGCGTAAAACTCCGGCGTCAATCCAAAATTTGATCGTGAATGTCGAATCGTCACTCCAGAGTTTTAACTGACGACGCGCCACGCAATCGCGTCAGTTCGATCGCTGCGCCCGCCCGCGGTGGTGCGGTGGTCGAGCGTGCTGCGGTGGTGCTGCGTATGGTTTTTGGTATAAAGTATAAAAACAGGACCCTATTACTAAGACTCCGTTGTCCGTCTGTCTGTCTGTCACCAGGCTGTAGTATAACATGAACCGTGATAGCTAGACAATTATTGTTTAACAGATGATGTATTTCTATTGCCGCTATAACAACAAATAGGTACTAAAAACAAAACAGAATAAATTTAATATTTAAGGGGGGCTCCAATAAAGTAAACGTGATTTTTTGCCGTTTTTTCCTCGATATTAATAATGGCAATAGGTAGACGTTTTAAGTATTTTCAGAATATTTAGTTGTACTTATAGGTACTCACTTTAAAAATAAATAATTAAAATAAAATGAAGTTCATATTTAAGGAGGGTTCCCCTACAACACACGTGATTTTTTCCTGTGTTTTGCTCGATATTAATAACGGCAATAGGTAGACGCTTGAAATATTCTCAGAATATTTAGTTGTATACCCACTTTAAAAATAGATAATTACCTATATTAAAATAAAATTCATATTTAAGGGGGCTCCCATACAACAAACGTGTTTTTTGTCGTTTTTTGCTCGATATTAATAACGGCAACATGTAGATGCTTAAAATATTTAGTTCTATTTCTTATTCGGAATCAGAATCCTTTTTTTCTTGACAAAAATAAGTAGTACACGATGAGTACACGTCTTTCAACAGCCCGGCCGGTCGAAAACTGAAGAGCCGGCGTCACGCCTAGGCTTGCCAACCGTCCCGGATTTTCCGGGACGTCCCGCTTCTGGGTAAATTTTGAGCCGTCCCGCCGTGACCCCTTGCGGGACACCTTTTGTCCCGGAAATCAGCGATTATTTTATGATATTAGTATCTATCTCGTACCAGTCCCCTCGGGTTGGGCAGAATTTGTCGACGAAGAAAATAAAAAACCAGCTTTAAAAGTTATTGGGTGTTTATGAACAATGGCACAAGTTATTTATGACTATGAAAGAGGCACCTGGCTTTCTACATGTCTTTCAGATGGTAGCTTCGATACCACCTTCAAATGCATCAGCAGAGAGAGTGTTTTCTCTCTGTGGAAATGCATGGACAGACAGCAGAAATAAGCTGTCTGTCGACAAAAATGCAGCGAATTTTATAACTATAAGTACGTGTTGCAAAACAAAAACTTGTTAAAATGCGCAAAATCGCAAAATAGTAGGTAGGTACAGTTTTAAAAAAATATTTAAATTTAATATAAAACATATGGAGTTCATATCCATAAAGTTACGCGGTAGCCCTCCAGGGATCGAACCCGGGACCTCTAGAGATAGCGGTACCTTGAAATCGGCGCGTACACCACTCGGCCACGGAGGTCGTCTAATAATAATATATTAATATATACCTAGTAATATTATTAATATAACTAAAATAGGATGGGAAGGGATTTTGCATGGCTAAAACTACGATTCTGCGGTGAAGTATGCATATTTAAGAAAAACTCCGAAGACATTTTAAATCATTTATTATGCACTAGCGACCCGGCCATGCTTCGCACAATCCTTTGAACAATTTGTTGGTGCTTCCACAGTGATAGTACGTTTCACTTCTCGCGTTTGGAAATATTTTTCATCAAAATGCTTACTGTGTTCATAATAGAACATCACTATCTCAAATCGTAATATTGTCTGTGTCAGACGATGTCAGTGTGACAACCTCACGGGTTTGACAGGTGACGTGTGGCTGTCACTTGCAAGCTGGCAATGTGGCAATGGTGCGGCGTGGTTTAAGGTTATATTCTAAGTGCTTGGATTGTCTCTCTGGATTTCTTCCGCCGCTGATGGCGGGTGCGGGTTCGAGCTTCTGCTCCTTCCCCGGGCTTCATCTCGTGGTGCTGCTGCCCCACGGTGCTTGGTGCCGCTTACGCGGCCGTCTTCTGACGAGAGGTGTGCCCCACTGGATGTTTGCGGCCCTCGGCGCGGTCAGCCAGCCGGGTGAGACCCCATTGGGGGAGGCCCAGCTAGCGCCTGCGAGCGGGCGCGCAAACGGGGTAAGGGCTATAATTTAGGTGGGGGTATTGGGTAGGAAGTAGGAGTGGACAGAAAGGGCTAGGGAGATGGCGGGGGCACACTGTCACGCGGCAGCGCCCACTTTTTCTTGGCTCTGGTGTTGATGTTGGCGTTTGTGAAAGAAGCTGGATCTTCTGGGATCGGCGGCAGTGGTCTTGCGGGCGCGATGCCCTGCAGGTGCTGATGGGGGCCGTGGTCGGCGCAGTCGAACATTCGACGCGCCAGTCGGCCCACGAAGTTCTGTAGCGGCTCGATGTTGAGGTCCCGCGCAATGACCTCGTTGCGGACGTAGCGCCCCGCTTGAGTGATGATGCGGAGCGCCACGTTCTGCTGGGCTTGTAGCCGCTGCTTCCGTGTCTTCGAGCAGAGCGAGTACCACGCTGGCGCAGCGTATGTGAGCCGAGACTGGACGTGGGATTTGTATATCGCTAGCTTCGCCCGCAGCGGCAGTCTGGAATTTAAAACAGGGCGCAGTAAAGGCCCGCGCGGCACGGGCCGATGACGTGACATGCTCGAGTTGGGCGGCCATGGTCAGGCCGCGGTCAATATGGCAGCCTAGATATTTGATGGACGGCTGCCATTGAATGGACTCGCCCTTCAGTTCTAACTTGGGTGGCATCTTACGCTGCCTCCCAACGAGTATTGCGGTGGTTTTTTCCACGTTCACCGCGATCCTCCAGTTGTCCAGCCAGGGCGGGAGGAGGTCCAGCTGTATTTGCATCCGCGCCGCGGCAGTTCTGGGCCACGGGGAGGAAGTGAAGAAGGCGCTGTCGTCCGCAAATAGCGCCAGCTCGACCCGTGGCTCCGTCTCTCTCTCGCTGTCGTTTACAGAGGGCATGTCGTTGGTGTACACGGCGTACAAGGTGGGCGATAAGCAGCTGCCTTGTGGAACCCCCGCTCGTATGGGTCGCAGCTCGGACTCCTCTCTTTCCACCGCCACGTTGAAGAGCCGTCCTTCAAGGAATGAGGCCAGCAAGTGGACAAGGGCTGGGTGCACTTTGGTGTTTTTGGCCATCTTGAAAATAAGACCGGGGTGCCAAACTCGGTCAAAGGCCTTCTCGATATCCAAGAAGGCGGCCACGGTGCAACTACCCTGGTTTAATAGGTCGGCCATGTGATGGAGCACGCGTGCCAGCTGGAGCGTGGTAGAGTGTCCGCTGCGAAAGCCAAACTGATCGTCCCTCAAGGAGATGGAGGGACGGAGGCGTCGCAGCAGGAGGCGCTCAAACAGCTTGGCTACGTGGTCGAGTAGGGTGATGGGGCGGTGGTTGGCGGCCTTGCGACGGTCTTTACCGGGCTTGGGTATGGTGATGACCCGACCTTTCTTCCAAGCGGCAGGGAAATAGTTGGCCCGTAGTGCCGCATTGAATATGCGGGCAAGCGTTGCCCACCCCTTTCTAGGGAGCGCCGATAGGGCCATGGGTGGCAGGTTATCCGGCCCTGGGGCCTTCTTGGGGTTAAGGTGGAGGGCCGCTTTTCTTACCTCTGCTGGAGAGATAAATGCGTCGCCTGGTAGTGGTGGTGGGGTGGTGGCCAGGTACTCCGCCACTTCGCGCTCCACCGCCGTGTGGTGCTCGGCCGCTGCCGGTGCTGCTGGATGCGGCGAGAATGGGACGGCCAGGTGCTCGGCTAGGATACGGGCCCGGTCAAGGGCTGCGTATCTCCTCTGGCCGTTGGCGTCTAACAATGGGTACGTGGGCTGTGGGGTCTTTGTTAAACACCTGTTAAGTTGATGGAGGCTCGGGAGGTGCTCGGCTGCTCGGTCGATGGTGGCCTCCCACGTCGACCCTCGCCAGGCACTCACCGCATCTCGGAGTTCCGTTGTGGCCTTGTTGAGGCTCGTTTTCAGTCGTGGACACCTAGTCTGGCTCCACAGGTACCTGAGCCTCTTCTTCTCGCCCAGCATGTCTTTTAGATGGCGGGGTAGGGCATCACGGCGTTTAGATGTTGGCTGAGGTTTGGTGTGGGAGGCCTTTGCCTCCTGCATCTTTGTAATAAAAGTTTCGATGGCGGCATCTATCTCCTCTCTGGTTGTAAAAGGGCCAGGTAGGCAGACGTCCGCCATCGATAACTTGTAGGCCTCCCAGTCGGTTTTCAATCTAGGCCGCATGGGGGCCACGACGTCGGGAGCGGTGGCCATGGTTAGTAGGATTGGCAGGTGTGGTGTGTCGACCTCATAAAGTACCTCCACACTGATGGGGTTGGCGACGCCCTTGGTGAGCACCACGTCAATGGTGCTGGGTTGCGCGGTATCGTTGGGCGGGTAGTGTGTAGGCGAATCTGGTCCCAGTACTTCGATATCCTTGTCCGCGGTCGCTTCAAGCAGTCGGCGGCCATCTGTTGAGGTAGTGCGGGACCCCCACGCTGGGTGCTTCGCGTTCAGGTCCCCTGCCAGCACGGTGGGGGTCTGGTCTGCGAACACGGCTGCGAAGTCGGACGGATGTATTCCCGTTTGTGGAGGACGGTAGGCGGCGTATACCTTGACCTCCGAGCCACCGGCGTGCACCCTCACACCGATGGACCTGAGGCTGTTGAAGTCGGGCCAAGGTAGCTCGTCGTGGATGACGTCTCTTCTCACCAGGACCGCCGTGCCCCTGTACGCGCGGCCCTGTGGCGTCGTTTCATCTCGCCTGTACGCCTGGTAGTTCGGCAGCCTTAGTAGAGTTTTAGATGTTAGCATCGTTTCACCCAGGAGGACGATATGAATGTCCTGCGACTGGGTGAGGAGGCGGAGCTGAGCGACCTTGTTGCTTATGCCTCCCGGGTTCCAGTACATTATACGTAGTGTACTGGGTGGAGGACAGAGGCGAGCTTGGTTATCTCCTGTGAGATGGCTTGGAGGGGGTCCATCCCCTGTTGAATGCTCACCAGCAGCGCTACCAGTATGTTGAGTAGCACTTGGATGTTCTGCGGCTGGTTGAGTGGGCAAGGTGGGCCCTGTTGTTGGCCCTGGCGCGCGGTGCTGGTCCCGATTCTCTGCTGCTGCTGCTGCTGGGGGAGTGGGTAGTTGGTTGAGATTTGTGGTTGTGATTGCCCTCTGAAGGGAGGTGGAGGGTGAGTTTGCCCACTGACTGGTTGTGGGGGCTGAAGTTGAAGTTGCCCCCTGAAGGGTGGTAGGGGCTGTGAAAGGGGGGCGGCTGGCGGTCACGCGGTTGTCAGTTGCGGCGCGTGTTGTGGGGCCCACGGAGCGGTCGGGGGTGCTTGGGACCCCCCCGTCGGAAAAACCGACTCTGCAGTCGGAGTCGAGGCCGCGGCGGGGGTAGGGCCTGCCTGCGACATGGTGCGCTGGCGGCGGCGGCGGCCACCGCGGGGGCGCCTGCGGGCGGCGGGAGCGGGTACCCCACGCTCGATGGGTGGGTTGGCGGGCGGCGCTAAGGTAGCGCCAGCCAGCGTGTCGCGCACGTCAGCGGTTGGCGGTGCGGTGGTGGTCGCCTGGGGGCGGGGGTGGTTGGGGGCGCGCTCCGCCCCTCTCGGCATGGGAGGGGGGACGCTGGCCCCCATGCGCCTCGCCTCGCGCAGAAACGCGAGTAAAATAAGTAAAACCCCATTCTGGGGCCGTCTGGGGTACCGGAGCGCAGCCCCTTGGTACTGAGAAGCCCACGTATGGGAATCAATTAATAAAAAATGGAATTCGAGAGAGACAAATCTTTACTGCGGCACCTTGGCCGATATATACCATCTACTACAACACGCAAGCGCGGAATCGTTCTGGACTAAAACAAATTACTCGCGTAATGACAATGCATTCGATATTTTGAATACTATAAAAAACATAAGTCGACCATAGACAACGCAAGGAAGTATTATATTTTTTTTTTTTTTTTATAAAAACTGGTTAAGCATTTGACCATTTGATCTTGCTAAACAGACAGGATGCAGTCTAGGGTGTAGCATGCTTACCCAGTAGGTGCCCATTCACTCTTGCCTTGAAGAGGCCAAGGTTGTAATGATCGGGGAATACATGCGCAGGCAGCGTATTCCAATCTTTAGCAGCTCGCATTAATCAATCTTAATAATATAATACCACAGTACCCTCATGGCGAGGGAAGCCCAGGCAGCAACCGACACCGTCCCCGCGTGGAGCTGGTGGTCGGTATGTGAATACGGTAGCAGTCGCGAGGGACGCGGGTTGCCCGCAGTGCGGCCAGATGGGTCATGGCCTGCTGCAGTGCCGAGACTGGCAGAGGCTGCCAGTAGTGGAAAGGCGCCGCATGGTGAAGCGGCATGAACTGTGCTTTTATTGCCTGGGCCGGCAAAAAAATCAGGGGGGGATAGTACATGGAAATCGTACCAAATAAGTGGTGTTGCCTTGCATTAAATGAGGTAGTTCTGATTTTTTTATATGTTAGTAGTGATGAGATGGTAATGACAAATCCAAGT
Source organism: Crambus lathoniellus (assembly GCA_949710035.1). Taxonomy (NCBI): domain Eukaryota; kingdom Metazoa; phylum Arthropoda; class Insecta; order Lepidoptera; family Crambidae; genus Crambus; species Crambus lathoniellus. The sequence goes on from OX453315.1 coordinate 10,698,537, forward strand.
TTTCCACCTCGAAAGCCCCCCGGATCATTGTTAAATATTTAAAAATCCAATAAATTTTCAGATTTTTTTCAGTTTTTGTAAATTTTTACCACCAAGGATCTGAGTCACGGCAAATGTTACTATGCACTCTTTAAAGTAGACTAAATTTGCAATAAAAAAAGAGTAATTGGGTTTTTGTAAGCCAAATAGTTTTTAAGATACGGCTATTTTAAAATTTGCAAAATCACAAAAAAGGAAGTATTACAGTTTTTTTATTTTTCGTCAACTTTGACCCCCTGGTAGTGGGTTTATAGCAAAAGTTTTTTATTACTTATTAAAGTCCATTAAATTTCCAACAAAATGAGATTAAATTTGTCGATTTACACCTGATAGTTCCTAAGACACAGCTGTTCAAAGTTATAGAGGTAGGTAAGTAAACAATTATGTAATAGAAGGCTTTGCAAAAGGTAGTAAGCCCTAAAGGAAGAAGGATCTGGGAGACGTTCCCGTTCTACCCTGTTAATGACACGCAAACCTTAATCACCTTGAAAGCATACCAAAGATGTAAGGTTGTACCAGCAGATGTGGTTGCAGGAAATTAGAACTCAAATGTTCGGCTGTTTGCAGCTACTGCATTGGCCAATCATGCGAGAACATACCAGACCTGATGTGTGATGGATGACATTGATGAACCATTGATTGATAACCCACCATCAAAGGACGATTTTGACCTTCCTGAGCAATTCGATGAAGAAATTATACCTCAGCAAGCTGCCCCCAAAAGGTGTGCTGTGGATTCAGAGGACGTGCCTGGTCCATCAAAATTATACATACAATGTCATAATTGATCCCACCACCTCCCAGATCCTCCTTCCTTTAGGGCGTACTTCATTTTGCAAACCCTTCTATTACATAATTGTTTACTTACCTCAATAACTTTGAACAGCTGTCTCAGGAACTATCAAGTGTAAGTTGATATTACTAATTGGTCTCATTTTGTTGGAAATTTAATGGACTTTTATAACTAATAATTTAACTTTTGCCATAAACCCACTACTATAGGTCAAAATGTCGAAAACTAAAAAAACTGTAATACTTCCTTTTTTGAATTTTTGCAAACTTTTAAATTGCCCCATCTTAAAAACTATTTGACTTACAAAAACCAAATTATTCTCTTTTTATTGCAAATTTAGTCTACTTTAAAGCGTGCATAGTAACTTTTGCCGTAACACAGATCCTTGGTGGTAAAAATTGATAAAAACTGAAAAAAATCTGAAAATTTATTGGATTTTTAAATATTTAACAATGATCCGGAGGGCTTTCGAGGTGGAAAACTTGGATTTGTCATTACTATCTCATCACTACTAACATACAAAAAAATCAGAACTACCTCATTTAACGCAAGGCAAAATGTACGATTTCCATGGACTAGGAGGCGGGTTATCATTTACCCCACCGGCGTCGGACCCTCGAACCTACCTGTGCGCTTACAGTACCTGTTGAGTTGACTTATCGTTAACTTCTTTAGATCCTCTTCCTTAAGCTTGTCCGTTCCAAAGAGCTCCCAGCGCAGTGATGCGTACATCGGGCACTCTGCCATGAAGTGGTAGCTTGTTTCTTCTCTTTCTTTGCATTGCGGACAGATAGTCTTCTGTCCGTTTAATCACTGATAGGTGTCTGTTTAGTGGGCAGTGCCCAGTGAGTACACATACAATCGTTCTTATATTTCTCCTACTCTGTTTCAGAAGTTCTCTAGTTTTCTTTTTGTCAACCGATTTGATGAAGATCTTAGACTGTCTGCAGTCCTTTCTTCTCATCCATCTTTGGTTGGCTTCCTTGACTGTTCTAATCTCGATAATGTTCTTCGTAATTCTATATGCGATTGGTAGTCTCGGTTCAGGGCCAGTGAAGGGTGCATCAGCTCCTCCCCTGGCTAATTCGTCAGCTTCCTCATTACCTTCGTTACCCTCATGTCCTGGCACCCAGGCAACTTCTACCTCAACCAAGTTAGCAAGCTCCTGAATGCTTTGTTTGAATTCTTTCACCAAGGCTGAGGTAGTCTCCGTTTTGTCAAGGGCTTTGATGGCAGCTTGACTATCGCTATATATTATTACTAGCTTTCCGCCCGCGGCTTCGCCCGCGTGTACTACACAACATTATCCTGATGGAATGTTATATTTTCCGGGATAAACTATGTCATTCTCCAGCTCCCAATCTACCCCCGTACCAAAAATCACATTGATCCGTTACTCCGTTTGGACGTGAAAGACGGACAAACAAATAATACCTACTTATTGATTTTCCCGTGGGAATATGATATAATAATCCTTGCCAGGGTCTCAAATTATTTACTTAAATACCAATTTCTGCCCCCAAATTAGCCCGTGCTTAAAGAGATTTTTCCTTACAATGAGATTTCCCGCGGTTAAAAGTAAAATATGTCCTTTCAGGGCTTAAACAGGCCTTAAACTGTCTCTATTCTAAACATCACCCTTCCCATGAACTCAAACTATCGCCTTAAATACCAATTCCAATCTACAGCTTTGCCCGAGCTAAAACTTATTTTACCATGGGAATGAGCCTTATTCCCGCGGTTACAATTTGCCTATGTCCTTCCTAGCATCAGGACATGGGTGTCCCGGTGCTCCTATCAGTAGGAGTAATTAGTAGGAGCACCCGGAAGCACTGTCTCAAACTATCTCCATTCCAAATTTCATCAAAATTGGTTCAGCCGTTTTGAAGTGAGCATATACAATTTCGCATTTATAATAATAGTAGAGATAGTAGAAATAGGAATATGAATGGCCGGCAGCCGCGACTACGTCCGCGAGTACTACATCGTGTTTGTGTCAAAAAATAGGTAGATATATATGCATTATCTAAGGTCTCATCAATACCATCATCAATCTATTTTAATGTCCCCGCTTCTGCTGGGGCACAGGCCTTCATATAGATGGCTAAGGAGAATGTGCCATGGCCTTCCACACGGGCCCATTGAAGATATGGTGTACTAACCAATCCAAATGCAGTCAGAAACATCGGCTTATCGTGTCTTCCAAAGCACGATATATTTTTTAACAGCAATCCCATGATAGACCATTGCAAAAGTAACATAACCTCATCGATCGCAGGCCGAGCACACTACCCGTGGTTTAGACATAAGAAGGTAACGATACCTAGACAAACAGGAGCTACTATAGTATGAATAATATTCGGACATTCTCCTACTCTTGAACTACCAAAATGCAAAAAATCAAGTCAATACTTTGCTAAAAATGTGTAATACTGATTTTCTTGAAATTTATTCTAATGCATAAAGAATTGTTTGCTTTGCACGAAAATGAGCTGTCATGGGACCCATGCTTCATTGAATAAAGTGAACAAAAAAAACTGTTTTTAAATCGAGTTAAAAAAACCGTATGAAATTTTCCCGGCCAGAGTTCAATTATCCCCTTTCTACCCTATTAGGTGTTTTTTTAATTTTGCCTGCGCAGATCATTTTTAATGATGACCTAGTATTCTTTATACCAATTTCCATACTCCTAACTCCAGAAATGAGGAAGTTTTCATATAAGCCTTAATTCCCCCTTTCTACCCTATTATGGGTTTTTTTATAACTTCGCATACGCAGATCATTTTCAATCGTGACCAGTATCCAACATACGAACTTTCATATTTCTAAGTTTAGAAATGAGGAAGTTCCATATAAGCTTAACCTGCCCGTTTTACCCTATTATCGGGGAGTTTTTTAACTTCGCTTACGCAGATAATTTTTAATCGTGATCAGCATTCAACATACCAATTTTCATACTTCTAAGTTCAGAAATGAAGAAGTACCATATAAACTTTATCTCCCCATTTTACCCTATTAAGGGGGAGATATTTTTACTTTGCTTACTCAGATCATTTTCAGTCGTAACCAGTATCCAACGTACGAATTTTCATGCTTCTAAATCCATTAATGAGGAAGTTTCATATAACCTTAACCCCCCCATTTTACCCCTTTAGGGGGGGAGTTTCCTAAAATCCGTTCTTAGCGGACGTCTCCTAGGCATAATCTATCTTCCTGCCAAATTACATCTTCGTTGGTCCAGTAGTTTTCGAGATTTCGTGATGAGTGAGTTATGTCCCCTCAATTTTATATATATAGATTTTTCCTACGTCATAATTGCCTATCTCACTTTTAATCGTGTTCGCACACTCCAGTATCGCGAATATTTCCGCCTGCAACACGCTGGCGTACTTGCCCAGATTAAAAGTAGTTCTTATAGTGTTGGGTTTAGCTATATGTATACCCCAGCTCCCGATAGTCCAGTTGACTCCTTTCTTGACCCATCTGTGTAGCATAATACAGTGCTATCCAGATTGTCATGTTCTAGTTTCCAGTCTTCTCTGGGTCTGATGCTTATTCTGTACTTTTTGTCAAAGATCCTTTCCTTTTTTATTAGGTCATTGTTGACCAGTATCATGGAAAGGTTTTCTTCGTACTTTTTCCCTATTTCAGCGTGACCTTGATCATTGTGCCTTCCTATCCATAGGTTAGTGCTTTTCAGCTTAAACCATTGTTCTGTAGCATATAACTAATGATAGTATAGGTACCTATTCTAACAGTCAAAAACTGATACCTTTGTTTGTTTGTTTGCATCGATTGTTTTTGTTTGTTTTGGATCAGTTAAGTATCTTAAATGGGATTACATTCCCAGGTAATTCATATCTAAACGTAATATAGGTACTTTAATAATAACACTACCTAATACATATTCGTTTACCGCGTGATAGACAGTGGACACGAAATATCGATAACTTGATGCAGCCCTAGTGTAAAACGAAAATTATTTCTTTACACAAAATATTCGTAAATTCTGCATTATGTGTAATCAATATTTACTTGTTACATAAATAACTGTTTATTGAAGAGCATTATCACACTTCGTGCTTTAAATTCGGAGCGCATTAGCAAAAATAAACCTTAGAAAGGGAGGTGTCGGTTTAGAATAATTTACCTGAGAAATTAACATTTTGCGGGATTATTTCATTGTGTTGTACAACAATCAATAACTGAGCAAGTCACCATGTTTCCATAAGTACCAATATTGGCTAAAAATATCAAAGATTGCACGTAAAATCCGAAAAATTTACAATACCTATGTTCGGAAAAGATCGACGTTTCTGAACGCAACTCTAATGTCACGTCAAATTGACATTAGCTGTCACTTGACGTTGACAGTGACACTTGATTGAAATTCTTGTTAGAAAATGTCGGAATAATTTTGCTGAATTTGTTAAAAATCGCTCGCGTTGAATGTGCCTGGCATATCGAGTTTGAATAAAATCTTAAATTATCTATGTGATCCCGTTTTGTACGACCAAGGTTTTGACGCCATCCATCGGGCTGGTCGCGGAGTTTTGAAAGAGAGATAATTGTCCACCACGCGCTTTTTGTCGGGACTGTAAATCATAATAAAAGAGGCTCCCCCGTGTGTGTTATTGTGTATCTATTGTTGAAACGCCCAGTGTCTTGTGAACGCTGTTATTTGTGTTGTGAGTGAGGTGACTAATTGGTAAGGTCTGCAGAAGAAAGGACCCCAGGGGCGCGCGCGCTCCCTTACACCACTTCTGCCTTGGAGACGCTCGACACACAGACCCGTATGTAACCTCACCTTACCTAACATTAAAGCGCTGTGTATCGCAGTCCAATTGTTCAGTTTACATCCCCGCTGAAACCTAGTTTTTGTCCGGAGTCTATATTAGTAGTACCAGCTTCCACTGCGCTAACCGATTCCGCGGTATAGGCAGGGGTGTACTGAACATTTCTTGGTAGCAGAGCGTAGTTTGAAGGCCTGAGAGGCCCACGCCAAAACTTTGTATTAATCAGTGCCGTGTTGATGACCCAGTCTGGTCCGGACTAGATTAATTTGTACTTGTAAATGGTAATTAACTTGCATTTGAAAAGTAAAGGGCATTCCTTTGTTATTGGTTCCATGTCTTGTAATTAATGTATTGAAGTCATGTATTGAAGTTCCAAATTGTAAACAGATGCCTTTCTTTGCTCATAATAATTATTATTTAGTTTGTTAGCAAATTTGAGTTGTGAATATTGACAAGTTTGTTGCTAAAATAATAGCTAATAAAAGGTTAGCTAATAAGTTTGCACTCAATACTTAGTGAAACTTAAATGATTTGGGACATTGTTTACACATTGAAACTCATTGAAACTTGTGCTTTGAAATAATTAAAATTAACTTGTTGTTGTGTAACAGTATGTTGTGTTGATATCCAAGTGAATTTCAATAGTCAGTGATTTTGAGTGAATTTCAATAGTCAGTGAGTTTTGTTGTTTTCTGATAACCTCCAGATATTTAAGAGTTTGTGTCATTATAAATACTTTGTTGTTGTAATATTGGAATTTTGTGGTTAGTAATAACCTCCAAATATTGGAGATTTTGTGTTATAGTGAATATTTTGAATTTGTTGTTTTTGTTGATAAATTTGTGACGTTACAATGACGGCCTCCTCTGCTAAAGCCAAAATACGTTCTGAGTTACGGTGGTTAGCGTCTGCAGTCGCATTGTTGGATCGACCTGATAGGACGGAGGCCTTGTTGAACAGATACGTAGATCTGCCCATACGTTTGGCTGTTGTTGATGAGCAGTATGCCTTATTTTTGGAAAGGACTGTTGAGGCCGAGGTGGAAATGCGACAAGAAGTCGATTTGGATGTGGACCAGTGTTATGATTTTGCGGACAGAATTACCCAGGTAGCTCGACCTTTGCAAGTGGCAAGAGAGAATGAACCGAGCCCGTCCCCGGTCACATCTAAAAGTATGCCCCCTCTCTTTGCTAGATTGGCCCCCTTAGACTTAAGGCGTTTTGCTGGTCGTCTAGAGGACTGGGAGGGCTTTATTAATATTTTTGATAGTCTGGTACATGCCCGGGATGATTTGACCCAGGGCCAAAAGTTGGCTTATTTGTTATCCGTCTTGGAGGGGGAGGCCCTTGAATCGGTGCAACATTTGGCCCCCTCGGATGAAAACTACCCTATTGCTAGGGATTTGATTGCCCGTCGGTACCAGAAAGTACGACGTCTGGCGGACAACCATGTTGCCGCCATTTTGAATTTACCCCGCGTTGCCAGCGTGATGCACTTGAGAGTGGCTTTGTTGAATCCGCTGTTGGTTGCCTACAACGCATTAAAAAACTTAAAACTCCCAGTGGAGCAGTGGTCGTTTTTGTTACTGCACATTGTCCTGGGAAAGTTGCCGGACTCTGTTAAGGTCCGTTTTGAGCAGCAGTATGGTGGGGATAGTGCGACTTATCTGCCACCCTTCTCGGACCTCTTGACGTTCCTGGAAGGAGAAAGTAGACTGGCAGATAATTCCTCTCTGGCCGGTCCTATGGGACCCGAACGACCTGTGCCACAGAGTAGATCCCCCACCGGACCCCCCCGTAGGGGGCGTATGGCCCCTCGCGCGCCCGGCCGCTATGCCGCCGTCCAGGAGACCGCCCGCTGCTTGTACTGTCGGGAACCGGGTCACAGCACGACCCGTTGTGATAAGTTCCTCGACCAGCGCGTCCAAGGCCGTCGAGCGATCGCGCGACAACGGACATGGTGCTACTCGTGCTTGGGCCTGCACATGCAGCGCGAATGTACCCAAGCGCACCCATGCCGCTTTTGTAAGGGCAACCACCATCCCCTCCTCTGCATGAACAGCCCAGAGGGCGGCGGAGCGCCGCAGCGCGTCGCTGCAGGATCACCTCGTATGGGTGGGGGGCTCGGACCCCCCGCGGTGTTTGCATCCCGCAGCAGTTCTAGTGGCCACCAGAGTGGCCCCAGACGCTCTCCGCCACGTTTGGACCCTCAAACGGGCGGGGGTCCCAGGGACCCCCCCATGGGAAACCGATCCCCAAGGATGGGGATGAGTAATGCGAGCGTTGCCGGAGGTCGTAGAGGCCCCCCGCGACGTTTTGAGCCTCGCACGGGCGGGGGTCCCACGGACCCCCCCATGGGAAATCGGTCCCCAACTAGGGGGTTCGATTTTGCGAGCGATGCGGGAGGTCGTAGAAGCCCCCCGCGACGTTTTGAGCCTCGCACGGGCGGGGGTCCCCGGGACCCCCCTTCTGAAAATCGGTCACCGTGCCCCCGCGACTATGGGGCGACGTACACGGTGGATGCTAGGCACCGATTCTCGCCGCCGCTCGCCGAATACCCGCGTTTGGAGCGGCGCCCGCCCCGTCTTCAAGGGGCCGGGAGATATAACCCGCCTGATGCCGGGCGAATTGGACGTAGGCAGTATGTGGGAGATTGGGACCCACTGGATCGCTATGAGCGACCCCCTTACCATGGGGGGACGTCTGGGGACCCCACATACTAGCAATCAACGTGTTTACGGTCGATTGTAGCCACCCCTCCAGAGACCGTTTTGTTGCCCACGGCCTCTGTACTTGTCAGGGGATTGAATGGCGACCTTGTGGAAGTTCGCGCCTTGTTGGATTCCGGTGCTCAGGGGTGTGTTGTGTCATCTTGGTTAGTTAGGCGGTTGGGCCTCAAGGTGCACCCCCACACGGAAGGCGTGAGAGGTGTTGGCGATGTGAAAGTCCCCGGGTTGTTAGGGCATGTTGACTTCACATTTACATCACGTAATAAGTCCACGCCAGGCATTAAGACCTCGGCGATTGTGTTGGACACAGTTGTTGGCCGTCAACCTTCAGTTGACTTGGGACCGAGTATGTTGTCTTTGGTGTCTGATTCCCCACTCGCCGATCCAAGTTTCTTCCGCCCAGGCCCGATTGATGCTCTCCTTGGAGCCGATGTCCTGGGGCGAGTTTTGTTGACGGGGAAGCGAGTTTTGCAGCCAGATGGCTTGGTAGCTCTGCAGACGACACTCGGTACAGTTGTGATGGGCCCTGCTCGCCGCGTTTTGGATTCCCTTGATGAGGATCGCGGTCTTGTTTTTAATGTGTCTCTCTCCGAAGTGGTGCAGAAGTTTTGGGAGGTTGAGGAACCTCCACCAGCCCCGCGGGTAGACCCAGTAGCGGATGAATGCGAGTTGTATTACCAGAATAACACTGGTCGCCTCCGCTCTGGTCGTTTGATCACCCGTCTCCCCTTTCGTGCCGGCCGACCTCCTCTGGGCGAATCCCGACCGCTAGCGGAACGTAGGCTAGTGGCGATGGAGCGTCGCATGAGCAAGGATCCGGTCTTCCGCCAGAAGTATGTTGAATTCATGCGGGAGTATGAGGAGTTAGGGCACATGTCCGTGAGCGATTTGGATTGGCGCTCCGTTGAGCACTTCTTTTTGCCGCACCACGCCGTTTTGAAATCCGGAAAGATTCGGGTGGTCTTTGACGGTTCGGCTCCCACCTCTACTGGAGCGTCCTTGAACCAGTGTCTGCATGTAGGTCCCAAGCTGCACACGGAGATCTCAGACATTTTGACCAACTTCCGGCGGCACCAAATTGTATTTATGACTGACATCCGGATGATGTTCAGACAAACGGTCATCCATCCAGAGGATAGGAGGTACCAATTGATTTTGTGGAGAGAGAGTCCTAGGGACCCCTTGTTGATTTATGAATTGAATACGAATACGTACGGTTTGGCTTCGAGCCCGTTTGTTGCGATTCGTTCTTTGTTGGAGTTGGCCGAGAAGGAGCGCTTGAGATACCCTCGCGCCTCCGCCATTTTGGCCAGTGACGTCTATGTGGATGACATTTGCACGGGCGCCTCATCTGTCTCAGAGGCGATTGTCCTGAGAGACGAACTCACCGCCCTTTTGAAGTCGGGAGGTTACGAGTTGAGGAAATGGATATCCAACTCGCCTGATGTACTGGTAGGTTTGCCCGAAGAGCACCAGCAGGACCCCCACCTATTCGAAAATGTTGATAATCCCCATGTGGTGACCGTCCTTGGCGTACAGTACAAACCGGTCTCTGACACGTTCACTTATTGTGTGGATTTACGACCACCGAAAGTCTGGACCAAGCGTTTAGTATTGTCTACTGTCGCACGTACCTTTGACCCCAATGGGTGGATTTGCCCCGTGCTGTTTATGGCCAAGTGTTTCTTGCAACGGTTATGGGCTTCGGGTGTGTCGTGGGATGAACCCCTCTCGGACGAGTTACTCCGAGATTGGTCGAGCTTCGTTTCATCCCTCCCCGAGATTAATGAAGTGCATTTGCCGAGGCTATTCCTCCCTTCTGAAAATTGTAAAGTTACTCTTCACGGCTTTTCCGATGCCTCCGAACGTGGATTTGCTGCGGCCGTGTACCTCCGCACCGTTACTGTTGACGGAGTTGTTGCTGTGCATCTGGTGATAGCGAAAAGCAAAGTCGCTCCCCTTCGGACTCGTCATACGATCCCGAGGTTGGAATTGTGTGGAGCTGCCCTCCTAATGCGTTTGTTGAACCACGTATGGCTCACATTAGGTCGATCTATTAAGATACAAGAGGTTTATGCTTGGACGGACAGTCAGGTCGTCCTTTGTTGGTTGAAGGCTCCGGCGCACACCTTGGACGTGTTTGTGGCCAATCGAGTGTCGCAGATTTGTAATTCCGACATCGAGTTGATTTGGAGACACGTGCCGGGAACCATGAATCCCGCGGATTGTGCGTCTCGGGGTTGTGTAGCCCCAACCCTAATTAACCACCCCCTCTGGTGGGGCCCACAGTGGTTGATGCGGCCTGAGTCGGAGTGGCCGCCCTCTCCAGCGTTGTCGAACGTAGCCGTTCCTGATATGCGGGCATGCGTCCTGGAGACTAACCCCGCCGGGGAAAAGGATTTGTTGTTGGATCGGTACAGCTCCTTACAGAAGCTGCTTGGTGTTACCGCTTGGATCAGACGTTTTGTGTACAATTGCAGAAACCCACGCGCGAGGCGTGATTCGTCGGTTCTCACTCCGGACGAGCGTAGGGACGCGCTCTTGGTTTGGGTCCGGAGAGTACAAGCTGATAGTTTTGAGTCCGAGATTGAAATTTTGCGTTTAGGCCGTCGCAAGTTGAAGGGCGCGGTATTGCGATTAAATCCCTTCCTGGACGAGAGTGGGCTTTTGCGAGTCGGCGGAAGACTTCGAAATGCGAACCTGCCGTATGGAGCTCGTCACCCCCTTTTGTTACCTAAAGCCGGACATTTGACTCAACTGATAATAACAGATCGCCATGTGAATGCACAACATGCTGGCTGTAATGCTTTGTTGGCCATTTTGCAGCGTGAATTTTGGATTTTGTCTGCTCGTCGAGCCATTCGCACTGTGGTTTTCCGTTGCCTGCCTTGTTATCGATTGAAGGCCGCGACCATGCAGCCCCAGATGGGTGATTTGCCTGCTGATCGCGTCACGGAATGTAGAGCTTTTGCCGGAGTCGCCACCGACTTCGCCGGTCCCTTTACTGTAAAGGCTTCGAGACTGCGTAATGCTAAAACCTATAAGGCGTACTTGTGCGTGTTTGTGTGTTTGTCCACCAAGGCTGTCCATTTGGAAATTGTCTCGGAATTGTCTACCGAAGCCTTTGTCGCCGCCTTGAGCAGATTTGTTTCCCGTAGAGGACTGCCGTCATTGATACGTTCCGATTGTGGTACTAATTATAAGGGAACGTGTAATTATCTTAAGGAAGTAGTTAAGTTTTTTGTTGATAATAAAATAGACATTGGAACCGCCCTCTCCCGGCGTGGGATAGTCTGGAAGTTTGGCCCTCCAGCTTGTCCGACCTGGGGAGGGATTTTTGAGGCTTGTGTAAAGGCTGCCAAGACACACTTGCGTCGCGTGATTGGAGAGGCTGTTCTCGCGTTTGAGGAGCTTGATACGGTATTTTGTAAAATTGAGGCCGTCCTCAACTCGCGACCCTTGTGCCCGTTGTCTTCGGACCCGAATGACCTGGAAGCGTTGACCCCAGGTCATTTCTTGATCGGACAGCCCCTTTTGGCGTTGCCTGAGTGTCCGATTCGGGATGTGGGATCCCATCGTTTGTCGCGATGCCAGCTTTTGAGACAGATGTCCCGGGGCTTCTGGGCACGTTGGTCGATGGAGTGTTTGCATGTCCTGCAACGGCGCGTGAAGTGGACAGATAGAGCCACCCCGCCCCAGACTGGCGACCTCGTGTTGCTTAAGGATGCTAACCTGCCGCCCCTATGTTGGCGAAGGGGGCGCATTGTTAAACTCTACCCCGGAACTGACGGAGTTCCTCGTTTTGCTGAGGTTTTGGTTCGAGATTCGGTTTTGAAGAGAGCAGTTAGTGGGCTCTCCCGATTACCCGTAGATTGACGTACCGTTCTTAACGGTCCGGGGCGGGGGGATGTTCGGAAAAGATCGACGTTTCTGAACGCAACTCTAATGTCACGTCAAATTGACATTAGCTGTCACTTGACGTTGACAGTGACACTTGATTGAAATTCTTGTTAGAAAATGTCGGAATAATTTTGCTGAATTTGTTAAAAATCGCTCGCGTTGAATGTGCCTGGCATATCGAGTTTGAATAAAATCTTAAATTATCTATGTGATCCCGTTTTGTACGACCAAGGTTTTGACGCCATCCATCGGGCTGGTCGCGGAGTTTTGAAAGAGAGATAATTGTCCACCACGCGCTTTTTGTCGGGACTGTAAATCATAATAAAAGAGGCTCCCCCGTGTGTGTTATTGTGTATCTATTGTTGAAACGCCCAGTGTCTTGTGAACGCTGTTATTTGTGTTGTGAGTGAGGTGACTAATTGGTAAGGTCTGCAGAAGAAAGGACCCCAGGGGCGCGCGCGCTCCCTTACACCACTTCTGCCTTGGAGACGCTCGACACACAGACCCGTATGTAACCTCACCTTACCTAACATTAAAGCGCTGTGTATCGCAGTCCAATTGTTCAGTTTACATCCCCGCTGAAACCTAGTTTTTGTCCGGAGTCTATATTAGTAGTACCAGCTTCCACTGCGCTAACCGATTCCGCGGTATAGGCAGGGGTGTACTGAACAACCTAAATTCTCAGCGTGCTGATAAGTGCTGACGAACTGTCAAACAGTAGCCAAAAACCACAGAACAGAACCAAAAACAGTTAACAAACTTAATATTTGCAGACCTATGTACACATTTTGTACAGTGTTGCCAACTTAGCACTTTCGGTGCTAGATTTAGCACTATTTTCATAAGTCCAGCACTAAAACAACGGCATATAGCACCTAGCACCAAATCTAGCACTAAATAGTACCTACTCAAGCTGATTTTTTTCTGGTTACCGCAGAACAAAAGGCAGTCACGTGGTCAGTAACAAAACGCTTTATGGAACGGCAATCTGATATAATTTGACCTGCCTGACTATTTTAAGATATTCTTTTAAGATAGTTAAGTCTTTCTTTGTCTTGTTTGTTGATTGATGATTTGCTTCTTTAAAACGGACGAAAAAGCTTAGTGCGTGGTGAGTAACGAAAATGGATATTCCTTTAAGCAAAAAAGTCAGTATGCTCAAAGTTTCAGAAAGAAGTGGGATCGGCTTCGTTCGATCCGAAATTCCGAACGAAATACAAAAAATGGCTTAGATAGACCACTTGGTAATAGCTTGAAAGCAATGTGTATATTTTATTTTGCAAAACAGAAATAAATGCAAACATAATCGAAATAAGCGTCATACACAATAAAAAAAATTGTTTTTTATAATTTTATGATTTTTTAAATAATCTAGCACTATTTTTGGAAATCCATACTTATCTAGCACTATTTTAGATGACGTTTAGCACCAATTTGTGGTATTGAGTTGGCAACCCTGATTTTGTATGAAATTAACTAGGTACCTACTTACAAAATATAAGTTTGTACCTATTAGTTTTTTTAAGTGATTTAACTAGAAATTACCATTATTTTTTACCACACTTTTTTAAGCTTCACTTGTAACTAAGTCACAATGTAAGAAAATCTTGGAAATCAATTTTAACCTACTTCTAATTGTCGTATTGATTTGAAACTTTGCAAGTCTATATGAATCCGATGACAATACAATAATTTGCTACCATCGAGCTGATCTGATGATGGAGTCAAGAGGTGGGCAATAGAACTCTTCAATGGCTGTTAGGAAACCCCTCGAGTTTAGGCTCATTTCTTTTGTTCTGATGAGACCTATTCGCTATACTTGATGGTGAGGGTCTGATGATGGAGCAGGGAGGAAGCCAGTGGCACTTCTTAATGACCACTAGGAAACCCCTCGAGTTTGGCCTCCGTTGTTTCGTTCTGATGAGACTTATGAGTCGCACTTGGTGGTGAGGGTCTGATGATGGAGCAGGGAGGAAGCCAGTGGCACTCCTTAATGACCAATAGGAAACACCTCGAGTTCTGGCTCATTTGTTTCGTTCTGATGAGACATATTCGCTAAACTTGGTGGTGAGGGTCTGATGATGGAGCAGGAAGGAAGCCAGTGACACTCCTTAATGGCCAATACTCATTTGTTTCGTTCAGACGAGACCTATTTGCTACACTTGGTGGCGAGGGTCTGATGATGTGATGATGGAGCTGGGAGTAAGCCAGTGGCACTCCTTAATGACCACTACGAAACCTTTTGAGTTTGGACTCATTTGTTTCGTTCTGATGAGACCTATTCGCTACACTTGGTGGCGAGGGTCTGATGATGGAGCAGGGAGAAAGCCAGTGGCACTCCTTAACGGCCAATAGGAAGCCCTTCGAGTTTTGGCTCATTTGTTTCGTTCTGATGTGACCTATTCGCTACACTTGGTGGTGAGAGTCTGATGATGGAGCAGGGAGGAAGTCAGTGGCACTTCTTAATGACCACTTGAAAATCCCTCGAGTTTGGGCTCATTTGTTTCGTTCTGATGAGACCTATTTGCTACACTAGGTGGAGAGGGCCTGATGATGGAGCAGGGAAGAAGTCAGTGGCACTCCTTAATGACCACTAGGTAACCCCTCGAGTTTGGGCTCATTTGTTTCGTTCTGATGAGACCTATTCGCTACACTTGGTGGTGAGGGTCTGATGATGGAGTAAGGATGAAGTGAGGGTTCGGCTCGCGCATCTGGTAACTAATAGACTCCACTTGAATTTGTAAAACAAATACATACAATCTCGCCTTTGAGTTATAATGTTTACGGGGTGGGCAGACACATGAATGGACTGTGAAATCGATTGCCATCCATCCATAGCTTGCCCTTTATTAAACTAAAAAGTAAAAATAAATATGTAGTTTAAAAAACTATAAAAACACACTTTTATAGGAGCAGACTGAAAGTACAAAATAACAGACTATTCAGTAACTGAAATTAAAAAGCGTGGTGCGCCCTTTGCAAAGCATGCATTTGTTAGATTTTAAAGAGAAAGTATGGAAATATGACTATTCTGATTAAAGCAGTAAACTGTTCAATTAACTAGGAATAAAACCATAAAGCTTATATTTCAATAAGACCAGAATCAAGTAAAACACAAATAAAGATTTAAAAGCATTTTATTGTTTTGATTCGTCCTCAATTTTTTACCTACCACCCGTTAAGGACATCTTTTAGCTGATAAGAAAAACGGGCGAAAAAAACTCACCAGCGTTATCAGAAACAACGACATTTAAAAATAATTATGTCGTTTTTGGACAAAGAACACATTTTATTGTAAATTAACATTTAGAACCACATTACTTTTCATGATAAAAGATTAAACAACATTTACGAATAACATCAAGCATTTGCTATAAACTGTTACTTCATATTATTTCCGTACTCACATCATTTATACAAAACCACTAAGGACAACATTAATTTAATATTATCAAGTAATAAACAAGTTAACGAATATCCCTTTAACAAAAGAATAACTTCAGCAACATCTACCAGACAATACATTGGCATTGGATAGCAAAGAAAAACAGTATAATAGAGGAATATAAAATTACAGGGGGGTATACTTAACTCAACAGTGCTGACGACTCGAACCACAAGACTGTTCGTTTTACCGCCAAGCTAACTTTTATATCTTTATTGACAATTCCTTAAAAACATTAACAAGGATGATACTTTTATTAAACCATTTCTCAAAACCTTTTGAAACTTATGAGAATGATTCACCACTATCTATTATCAAGAAACACATCGTAAATTGTAAGAAATATCAGTTTTAAATTCTCATCTTGTTTTGAAGCAAGTAATGTTACAGTCCGACATAAATATTCTTAACATTTATCAACCTTTAAATATTTATCAAAGCCAAATGATTTGAAAACCACTCAAAAATAGCTAACATATTATTTTATTAATAACAAACAATAATGATAAGATAAATTCTTCAAAAATAACAATAATTAGTAACAGTCTATCAGTTTTAATTCCACTTCCTGTTCTTAAGAAGGAACGTTTAGTTAAGCGGATATACATTTACCAACTTATTAATTTTATCACAGCCAAATGCTGTGAAAATCTGTCGAAAATATCAAAGTTTGTATTTGATAACTAATAAAATATTATCATATGGCAATTCACTCGAAAATGTCAATATTATAACTTGACTTATTCCCTAAAGTAACACATTCAAGTACTTAATATTGACAACGCGCACCACGCTTTTTGATTTCAGTTACTGAATAGTCGGTTATTTTGTACTTTCAGTCTGTTCCTATAAAAGTGTGTTTTTATAGTTTTTTAAACTACATATTTATTTTTTTAACCTTAATTTTTACTGTAAGATCTGTAGGTTTGCTTAATCTTATGATTCTAGGTCAAAAGTTTGTAATAGTTTTTTTCTGTGACCTACTTACTTAGACATTTAACCAATTTCAGGATATTTTCCATTATTTGTATAATTCAATAATGTAAGTACCTAATACCCTGAAAAATGGAAAATGAAGTATTTAGAAAAAATCTACCCGTCTCACAACCAGCTCCGATGGGAAAATAATAATAATAAGTAATAATAAAAATTGCATTGTGAATGCAAAAAACAAAAAATTAAAATACCTCTAATACCCTGTTTAAGACAAATAATAATTTAATAATAATGATGATTTTTTTCTTAGTATATTTTATACCGGTACCTTTTAGACTGCGTACAGACTGGCCCCACGAACGCCAACGAACAACATCAGGCATTGCTCGCTTCACGTTTCTAGCCTTCGAAGATGAATCTTAAGCTAGATAAAGGATCACTGGGAGCGATTCCAGTTCACATTCAGAGTTACTGATCATCTGATTGAGTGGGGAAAACAGAACCCCTTGGATGGCGTTAGTTGGCCTTCGTTGGTCCGGTGTGTACGCAGCATTAGGCAAGCGCGATTCATCGTAGATTGCATCAATGCTTAGGGGCGTGATAGCGGACAAGCGCTTGCCTATCTATATAAATAAAATAATTCAAAGTCCTGACTGACTGACTGTTAGGATCTTCAAATTTTGTATTTAGTCTGGCAATTGAAAACTAATATTTACCTGTGTCAGCGTTTTTGACAATTCCACCCCCGAAGGGGTGAAAAGGGGGATGAAATGTTGTATCTGGAAAGTCCTTCATTAAATTTATTATTTAGGCTTATGGTCGTAAAGTAAAACCAATAAGCAAACATATATTTCGTATTTTTTCGAAAATCAACCCCTTAGAGGTTAAATGAGATAAATAAACCTAAAAATCGAAATGGATGTCGTTATTGAGGTTTTATGGGATGATTATTGCAAAAATGGCATTTATTTTGATGTTTAACACGATGAACATGATTCAACCCCTAAAAGGTTGAAATAGGGGTGAAATTTTGAATGAAAAATCAGGAGTAAAATAGAAATTTCAAATTGAAACTATTTAGGCTTACTTCTTAAAACAAATAGGCAACCCATTTCGTAATTTACCTAAAAACAAACCCAGGGGGTTAAATAGAGGATGAATATGTGTATGAAAGTCCGTCAGTTTTGAAGTTAGGATCTTCAAATTTATCATTTAGGCTGGAACTTGAAAATTAATATTTTCCTGTGTCAGTGTTTTTGACAACTCAACCCCCGAATGGGTTAAAAGGAGGATGAAATGTTGTATATGGAAAGTCCTTCATTTAATTTGTTATTTAGGCTTATGGTCGGAAAGTAAAACAAATAAGCAAACACATAAGTATTTCGTATGTTTTGCGAAAATCAACCCTTAGAGGTTAAATGGGATAAACAAACCTAAAAATCGATATGGATGTCGTTATTGAGGTTTTATGGGATGACGATTGCAAAAATGGCATTTATTTTGATGTTTAACACTCTGAACATGATTCAACTCCTAAAAGGTTGAAATAGGGGTGAAATTTTGAATGATAAATCAGGGGGTAAAATAGACATTTCTTAAAACCAATAGGCAACCTATTTCGTAGTATTCCGAAAATCAAACCCAGGGGGTAAATAGGGTATAGAAACCTAAATCATCTTAAGTACCCTAAAAGTTCTTGGTACCTAACAAGTTCTTGGTACCTAAGCTACTCAGAACTAACTTTTTGATTGTGAAACAGACACTTATTATTTACTAGCTTCCGCCCGCGACTTCGTCCGCGTGGACATTCGAGAAAATACTTAGGGGACCAATAACCAATAACGACAGCACCGTTACAGCGAGATACCTATCCAGCGCAAAAGCCAGCAGTGAGGAAGTCGGTTCTTTGAGAGAGGCCATGGTAGAGCAAACTAACTTGACTTTAAGCCATGTCGCTCAATGGGGTGACGATAATATGGTCAATTTTAATGCCATCAAAACCCAGGCGTGTCTTTTTACCGCTAAAAGGAGTCCTTTTACCTTAACTCCTACTTTCCGAGGTTCAACTGTACCAATTGCCGACAATATAGATCTTCTTGGCACGAAGTTAACTGCGGACCTTAACTTCGGCGACAGCATTGAGTGCAAAGCTCAAACTGCGGCCAAAAAACTGGGAATCCTGAATAAGGTTAAGCGATACTTCACGCCAGGACAGCTTTTGACTCTTTACAAAGCGCAAGTCCGGTCATGCATGGAGTATTGCTCTCACCTCTGGGATGGTTCGGCTAAGTACCAGTTAGCTGCACTCGACTCAGTGGAACGCAGGGCCAGAAAACTAATTGGAGACGATGTGCTGGTTAAAACCAAGCTACATAGTCTTACCCATCGACGTAAAGTGGCTTGCTTGTCGGTTTTTTACAGGCTGTACTTCGGAGAGTGCGCTTCTGAGCTGCATGAGCTCATTCCGCCATCCCCGTTCTACCACCGAGAATCTAGGCGCACAGCAGGCTATCATCCTTACTTGGTCAACATCCCGCGGATGCGTACCAAGCGCTTTTCATCTTCCTTTGTGATGCGCACCGCCAAGGAATGGAATACCCTGCCTGCGTCTGTTTTCCCGAATGACTACAACCCTGTTATTTTTAAAGCTAGAGTGAATAGGCTGCTTCTGGGTAAGCTCGCCCCATCTTAGGCTTCTTCTCAACCCTAAGGTTCAGTATGAAGCCAAGAGCAAGCCCATACTATATATAAAAAAAAAAAAAAAAAAGTATTCTATGTTTTAATTGCATAAAAATCCGATCAGCCGTTTTTACGTGATTAGGCGGGTCCTCCCTCACCAAGTGAGCAGCCTCGTGCGAGGCCCGCCGCACGTGGCAAACGTTCTGCCTTAATAAAAAATTAAATACTTTACAGTTCGTAATCACTACAAAGCCACTAACATGATGGCTTCTTACGTGCTCTTCTGTTCCGGTGATAATCTTTGGAACTGAAACAGTTTTCATACGACAGTCCATTTTGACAGCTAATTTCGTAATGCAAGAGGCTCCTCTGTCACCGGAACAGACAGAAGTGTGGGACTATATTATATTGCTTATTCTTGACGGCTGACACCCTGTGAAAACTCAGTTAATGTGATTTTAATGAATTAAAAATACGATAAGTAAACTATACTTGAATTAGATTACGATTATTGTTATTTGAAATACTTAGGAAAAAAATAGTAATTTATCGCAAGGCTCTAGGTCAGCTAAGAGGATGAGTTTACTTCGTGCTCTTGAAACCGATGAGGACCGTGAAGCTCGGTTAACAAGCAATCGCGAGCGCAACACTGAATCACGCGCTTCCGAGACCTACACCTATACACACACATAAACCTTGCGGTTACTGGAAGGAATTGACAACATTTCAAAATCTTTAAGTTTTTGTTTTTATGGATATAATGAAAGTTTATCGTTTTTTAGGAAACACGTATTTTGTTCTTTTCTTTTTATTTACTTACATACATTATTGAGATAATGATTGATTGAAAATAGTATATTCTAAAAGGACGTAAGTAAAATATCAGGCATAATATAAGCGATTCCTTAGCCTGAAACCTTCTTTTTTCTAACATTCAAGTTAAAAAAAAAAACTATCTATGACATGATGTTTTACGTAGAGATGTAGCATGCACGCTAGTATTTTGTGTCGATAATAATAGCATTTTTGTTTCAAGGGATTATTTATTTTAATTTAGTCAGAAGCAATAAAACAACGCTACACTTTATTAATTTTATCTCACATGTGATATACAACTGTAATTTTAAAAATGCTATACATTTCATGACTTGTAAGCTTGTAACTTGCTCAATACTTTAAAACAAGGTGCTGTGTAAGTACTTTTTAAAATCTTCGTTTGAGTAATAATAAAACAAAGACATTTCAGTATTACTACCTTTAATTTATACTAAGCTTCCTAATTTTTCAATGAAAATAATCGATAATAATTCGATAAATGAGTCAAGCATGCATCACTATTAAAATGAATGAATTCTAGCTCTTTTGCCGACCTAATTTCTATGGATTTACAACGCCGGCGTTGCCGCCGCGTTTTCGAGCCGACACGGGGAGTGAAATAGGCCAGGGGCCCGTTTATCATAAGCTTGTAACTATAATACAAGCGGATGTCACTTTTTGACAGCTTTTGTTAGAAAAGGACTTCCACTTGTATTACAAGCTACAAGCTTTTGATAAACGGGCCCCTGTTATAACTTAAATAGTTGACGTATTTAGTAATTTTATGACACTTAGAATTTTTTGGATTTCGAACAACATAGCCTTCCGTCCACTCTCTATCTGGATCTATCCAAGTAGATCCCCGTCGCGTCGGGGGAAGGTCTACAAGGTCTTGTTAATCTGCTGGCAATCGGGCCAGCGGTAGCACGCACGGGCTTGTTCAGTTAATAGCGCTATGTGATGCGGTTCCACGGAGCCCGCGCGCGTGTCCACGCGGCCCGCGTGCGTGTCCACGGACGGGGGCGTCCGCGACGGGCACACGTCGCGGGTCTCGGGTCCGCTTTACTCAGTTTAGGCCCTTAGGTATCATAGTGCAAGTGTTAACAATATGTGCAATCGATTAAACTTAGATTTGTTCAACACTAGTGTGGCGGTGGCAAGGAATGCGTTAAGCAGACAGTTTTTTGATTGTTAATTAATTAATATTAGTTATTAGAGTAATTGCGATGTTTTATCTATATTTATTGTCTTATTTAGGTATTTTAGTTGTAGTTAGGTTATTTTGTAGCAATTAGTGAGGACCTGTATGTAAGTGGCCTTCTGGTGCCTATTGTAATTGATGTTAATTTATAAGTTTGGCTGTTGGTCTTCCTTTAAGAAAATAAATAAATAAATAAATAGGTGAATTGTTACTGCTGCTTGCTGCTGCGGTCGGGTTCGAAATCATGATAGCGTCATGAAGCCGCTCCGCGACGTGGAGCCGCGACGTGGTGCTTGTAATAGGGTATTTTACTGTTGTTGAAATGTAGATATTTAATGATGACGTTAAAAAATATTGCAATTAAGAATACCAAATTAGAAAAAATAATTTGAATCTGTTTTATAATAAAAGAATTATATTCTGTTTGATTTTGACTATAGCTGTCTCTTTCTAAAACGAAATCTTCTATGGCGTGACTATGACGCTACTAACCCACTGACGTCACTAAGATCGCGTCCTGTCCTTGTCTAATTATAAAGTTTGAAGTCCTATATCTTTGAAAATATTCAAGATAATTCAAAATGAAAACTTGTTTTGTGTAGCTAATATTTCGAAAAAACATTTTAAAGAAATAAAAAAAAATCAGTAAAATATCGTATTGCAACCGCGGCGGTTGCGGCTCAGTTCGAAATCACACCTTAATGGAGAGTCGGTTCATAGAAAAGCAACAATTTAGGTACTAGCTTCATCAAAAGCTATTTAAACCAACTTCCAAATGAAACTATAAGTAATGAAACTATAAGTAGCGGCACGTAAATTTAGCGCTGATCGTGACGTAGAGAGGATAGCTGCGCATGTTTATGGTATGGCGCAAAGTCCAAAATACCTTATTTTTTACTACTGCGCAATAACGGTTAGCGCTAGAGATTCGTGACGCTACTTGTACCTGTAATTTCACAACAATTATTTTAAAT
Source organism: Crambus lathoniellus (assembly GCA_949710035.1). Taxonomy (NCBI): domain Eukaryota; kingdom Metazoa; phylum Arthropoda; class Insecta; order Lepidoptera; family Crambidae; genus Crambus; species Crambus lathoniellus. The sequence continues at coordinate 10,720,844 of OX453315.1, forward strand.
TCCTTACTTTAGTGATAAGAGTCTTAAATTAAGTTATATCTATCATTCAATTCTTGTCTTTAACTGGAGGCGGATGTCTTATAAAGTAATGCACGGCGTTGTATACCAGGTGAGGGGCGACGTTGTGCAGTGGGTGCACCCTGTTCAGCTCATTGCAAGGAGCGCCGACAATGAACGGATCACCGAGCCCTGTGCCATGCTGTGCCACTGACAGCCCACTCAATGTGTAGCATGTGTGGTAAATATCACGAAACCTGAAATCAAATAAAAATCCATTCAATTCATAATTTTTTTGTTTAATCTTCTGACATTAATAAATTACTAGCTGTTTCCAGCGATTTGGTTCATGATACATCATACTCTTCTGGTTATCGTGAAATTAAAACAGGTATCCCGCAGGGAAGTATTTTAGGCCCCGTTCTGTTCATACTATTTATAAATGATATATTTGACATTACCAAACATAAATGCATATTGTACGCTGATGACATTTCTATAATTGTGACTACAGAGAAAAAGAATAATTCGTTGACTGATCATGAAACTGACATAAATAATACAATTGACATATTGACTACATGGTTAAAATCAAACAATTTAAAAATTAATTTAGAAAAGTCTGTATTCATACAATTTAATGCATCTGAGTATAGTAATTCCAAAATAGATTTAAATGTTTGTAAAATCAAAGAAGCGTCTCATGTAAAGTTTCTTGGAATCATAATAGATAGATATTTAAACTGGAAAATCCAAATTGAAAACATATGCAATAAAATCAATAAATTCAGTTATGCATTAAGGCAGGTAACAAAAGTGACAAATAAAAAAACTGCTGTGTTATGCTATCGTGCCTATGTCGAATCCGTCTTGCGATATGGATTGTTGGTATGGGGTAATAGTACGGATTGCAATCGAGTATTCGTAGCACAAAAGAAATGCATAAGAGCGATATATGGAATTCTACCCGATGAATCATGCAAACCTATATTTAAAAACGAAGGTCTTCTACCATTTCCATCTCTGTATTTAAACGAGACGTGTAATTTCGTACACCGCAACAAATATTTGTTTTCCAAAGCATCTGACGCTGCGAATTCTAGAGTGCGTAGAGACAAACACAAACTAGTTATAAGTAATGTACCTAAGACTAGTAAATATAATAAGAGTTGTGTTGCAATGTGCGTAAGAATATACAATAAGATTCCGAATGATTTGAAAATGTTAAATAATTATAATTTTAAGAAAAGCCTTTTTAAATGGTTAAACAGAAACAACTTTTACTCTATTAAAGAATTTACTGACAGTTAAAGATGATGATGATGAATATTGATGACATTACCAAAATTAAATTATTACACAAATTATTTTACTTCAGATTGACATTATTTTTATCAGGGAACTATTAAATTATGACACAATTATTTTACTATTGACATTATTTTTTATCATGGAAATAGGTATATTTGACATAATTATTGTATTGAATCGGATTATTATTGTATTGAATTGTATTATTTTTTTTCTGTTTAAATTGTATTTGATTGATTAATAATTTGCATGCTATTTTTAATAGTGAAACATGAGAACTAAATTAAATAACAACTTTTTATACCATGTTTCAAGTGAATAAATGATTATGATTATGATTATGATTATGATTATGATGATCAAATGACTTAAGTTTGCCGTTGTCTACTCAGCTAGACAGCTAGTACGGCTTACTGTCCTGTATCGAAAATAGAAATAAAGATGAATTTGCTTTGTGAAATTACAGATCGATGCTTCGACTCTCTCTTGCCCCAGTATGAGTTGAGCCTGACGATAACTGAACCATATTTTTACCATATTTTTCGCAACATAGGCTGGTACTTACGAAATGATCATTCTTACACAAATAATGTAAAAGGATTGCTAGTCTTATTAACTTACTTTCCTGGTTTGTCAATAAGTCCACCGTCGCGAGCTTGACAACAAGTTATAATGTACTCTTGTAAGGCACCTTGATTGAAAAAAACTGTTTCTAACATTTCTTTATTATCTGTAATGAAAAATGTTCTGTTAGCTAACAACATCAAGAATAAATAAAGCAAGAAATTTATGTAAAGTGCTTTTTGAAATAAGTTGTATAAATATTTATCAATGACTTATTATGAAAGATGTGGTTGTGTTTTACATTGGTGGTATGATGGATCTCAAAGCAATATTGAACTGAAAGCAATAATTGTGATAGATGTTAGTATTGTGCATGCAAATGCCAGATCAATCATAAAAAAAATTAATAGTAAGTAATAAATAACTGACCTTGTGACAAAATAGCACTTATTATTGGAAATGCAGCTCCCTGCCAAAAAGAGTAGCAGCCATCTACCAGTTTGTTGGTACGGCCTTGAAATCCTCCTTCCACTCTCATCTGGCGATTGACACTCCATCTGAGTAGGGCATCTATATCACAAAGAGAAGTTCTGTTGAGCAATGCCAAAGAGGCTAATCCACAAAATGCATATCCACCATGAGCCTCCATCCCGGGGCAGCCAGCAAAGCCACCCTCATAAGTTTGACAACTGACTATCCACTCTGCTGTCTTATCAAATAATGCATCTGTATAAGTGTTTGTAATTTTGGCAATGCTAAGAGCACAGTATGCACCTCTTATGTCTTGTTCGCCACCTTTGTGTAAGGCAAAGGAACCATCTACGTCTCTCACTGTCCATAAAAACTTTTGAAGGGAACTCCTATCTATAGAATCATAAGCTTTGTCTGTTCCAATAATACTGAGGGCATTGACTGCTGCGTATGTGGCACCCAAGTGAGGCATCTGACTAGGTCCTCCCCCATAGCCACCCTCCTCATGTTGACAGTGTGTTAAGAAATCTACCGCATGTGACAATGTCTCTGCATCCGGCATGTCATTAAGAAGCCATAATGAATGCAATATCCAATAAACAAGCCATGTTCTACTAGCATCCAAACATTCATAGCTCTTTGGCAAACCGTTTAACCAGCTCTTCAACACTCCAATATGAGCTTTTCTGTTAAGTAATGGCAATTCGGGGTCGATAGCAGCGTCTTTTTCAAACTGCTTGAATATATCAAGTATCATGCTTTCCACATCAACCTAAAATAAAGTAATAATTATATAACTGTGGTTGTTATCTAATAGTAAAGTAATCTATCATGGAATAATCTAATAAATCAAACAGACCTGATCCGATGAACTATCAGTTATTACTCCCTCTGCATCGTACGATTCTGCTACGATATCGGAATAACATCTCAGTGGGTTTTCCATATTAAAACTTTTCACACCAAAAGTCCGGCAGGTAGTTAGCGACTATTTCAATCGCAAACGTTTAAAGGTAAACCTATCTAATTATAATATGTAACAGTTATTTTTATTTATAAACTCTTTGATGTATTTACCCTTTACACGCAAGAAGCACTTTTATTTACACTGGCATTATACTTCTTCTCTATAGCAAAGAATGTATAGAACAAACAAACTCCGATCTCTTAGATAGTCTACTTCGTAGAATCCTTAGTTAGTTCCACAACATATAATTGAAATTGTTTATAATAATTAGTTGAAAAGTTAATTTATAGAAATCGTCAAAAGCGGCAAGCAATTTTTTGGAATTTTGACAAGTGGTGAACAAAAAAATTGACAGTTTGTTTTTTCTTTTCGTTCCTATTCTAACAGGCTAGGGTCTTAGACCATACTGCCTCGTCATGTCGTCATTAGTAAGTTTTTTTCATATGTTTTTATTTATTACTACTTAAATTGTTTTTCTTTCTTTTTTAATAGGAGAGTTTCCTGCAGTAATTTTTCGATGCACTAGATGGCGCTGTAACCCTAACACAACCTACTTTTTTCAGCATATTATGGCAAAGGATTAGTTCATTTAGCCCACAAATTATATAGACATTTAGCCTAAAAAAGACTTGAGTGTCGGTCGGTTGTACTGTCAAATTAATCTGTCTGTGGTAAAGTTTTTCTTCTGTGAGGTCTGCGGATTGCTTTGCTTCCATGCGCTGCTGTTGGTGGTGTTTTGTGAGCGTATTCGTTTTTCTTGATAGTTTGATTGAAACCTGGGGGTCTACCGGCTAAAAATATGAAGTTCAGATCCATATTTCTGATTTCAAGCCCAGACCCATAATATGGGCTTCAATTGGAGCTACCGGCTAACTGTTTTTCCGGATCTGGATTTCGCGAGTGAATGATAGTCGCGTCTTGTTGCATCATATCAAATAAATACCAATATTTAACAAAATATTATTATTTCTCTGCATTTTTTACTCTTATTATTTATATTTTAAATGACAACGGACAAAGTCGATAAAAACAATTAATTTAGTTCTTCATAGTATTAAAAACAAGTATTCCTAAAATAAATAATGTACGTATCAATTAATAACCAAACGCAAATGACAAGCCTTTCTACATTATTCCACTTATGAAAGATCTTTGTCCAATATGCATTTCATCAAAGAATTTATCAATGAAACCATTCGAATCAAATATTTGATAAGTGGAATACCACCCTTAACTTTACTTTTTGAATTATGTAAATAACACAAAATTAATAAAATATAACGAAAAAGGCATATCTTTGAGGGTCAACTATGGTTTCTCTTCGATTTGTGTGCGCTAATTACGTGAACAATTTGACAAATGACCCCGTCATGGCAAAATTTTGTAGAAGTTATTGTTTGGTTGGGTCATTTTGTGGTTAATGTTCTTCATTTCCTCTTATGATACTACCCGTAAGGCTCATTATCAGAGCAAGGTTGCAGATATTTATCAAGATTTAAAGAAAAGCAGACCGAATGTTCCTTATAAGTTTAATATTGACATGATGGAATGGACGGCTACTCCAAGACAAGAACATTGTTTATAAGATGATAATTACAGAGAAAATCATTCAACAGAACCTTTAAAAGATAAACAGTACAAAGTATACCGTAATAATGTCTTAAAATATGTGTTGTGAACTTGTGACAATGACAACTTGGTTAATAAATGCATGATGATACCATTTTCCTAGTTCTTTATTTCTGGTTGTTAATTTCTTGTACTTACCTACTTATACCTTTGTGTTTACATAAATTATTAGTATATTGTGACAAATTCAGACTAAACACAGCCAATATTCTCAATTAAGAAGTGCCACAACACAACCCTTCCAGAATTGAAAATAAGCAATGTTTAGTTTCTTGAATTCATATTTTTAACACTTATTTATGTAACATAGGTAGGTACTTATTTTTATCATTATCTTTATTTTATATAAATTTGCTATGAAAGAGAAATAAAATTACTATCATTTATGAGGATGATTAAATAGTTAGACTTGTAAATACATAAGTTATTTATTTCTTCAGCGGCCAAATGTTATTTTATTTTCTATGATTTTTCAGTTTAGCACATTTTATGTTTTCAGTTGCTAACTTAAATATAAATAAGTGGGTTTTTGACATTACAATTTAACAGCAATTAAGAAAATTAACAAATTGTCTATCAACTCATAATTTTAATAAATATGAGCTTTAAGCGCTGTCTCCTAGAGTTGCACACAAAAGACAGGTATAGATGTGCATTGTAGCTATGCTATATTGTACTTAGTAAGTACAACATAGCATAGCATATTATGTAGTTGTACTACTTACTACAAAATACTTTTACAAAATAGCACATAACGTGGATTAGGTACTTTGAATAGAAATTGCTAAATAAATAGGTTAATAATATGGATTATTTATTCAGTAATTCTGAAATAATTGCATCGTCCCGAAAGGAAAAACAGTCAAACTAGAGTTAGTCTGTTAAGTATAGAGTATCTAACAAATGATAACAGATGGGAGCTTTTATTGAAATTTATAACTTAAACTTCTATTGATTAGGTTAAAAATAAAAATTTATTTGTTCGACAGAAATGATTAAAAATAAGCAATGATTAAACTGTTCAAATAAAATAAAATTCCTTTATTTCAGACCATTTCTTTGCTTACTGACTATTTTAGTACAAAATTACAATATTAAAATTAAAATTGAAAAAGTAAATTAAAATAGGCTACTTATGTTAACATAAAGTTTCACCTAGCAAAATATGGAGAGACTAACTTCTCTCCACTCTCCTCAGAATGCCTTTGAAATAAGAAGCCAGATGCACTGCAGAAACGTGGAAGCGCCAACAAGGATTTAAAGATGTTACTGTATAACACACGCAGGGCATTGTAGGAAAGCTGGATAAAGTTTGACCACAGACTACTGGTATAAAAATTTTGACAATAGGCTTTAAATAAAGTAAAATTTACTTCTACTGTACACCAAGCAAACCTGTGTCTCACCATGTTACCACTGACCAACAAAGCCCTGCATCCCTATCCATCTATATCAGAATAAATTGTCATACAGAGTTTCAGTTACTATATGCCCAAGGTATTTAAACTGACTTACACGGCCCAAAGGAATCCTGTTCAAAAGTAACAGGGGCACATTTTCAAGTCTCTTAATGTTACCCCTGAAGATCATGAATTCACTCTATTTCTCGTTGTACCTTAGGCCGTGCTTCCATATATAGTCCTCGCAGGAGCTTTTTGGGCCACCCAGCGATAGGCAGAGCAGCACAGCACCATGTCATCAGCATAACTGATATTATTCACACAGACATTATCTATATAACAACCATGTGTGCTGCTCAGCCCAGCGATGAACTTGTCCATATATACATATATAAGAGCGAAGTCAGCCCATCCTGTCTAACACCACATAAACTCTTCAGAGCATGTATTTCCCCACTTTACCACATTTTTCTGATTACCATACCAATGTGCCAGTAGGTACATTTATAACCTCAGCCAACGAGAAACATCTTTAAGTTTTGTCCAAAGGTCCAAAGCTTATCATAACTTCATAACACACAAGATCAAATGCTTTGCTGAGGTCTTAAAACATGCATTTATAGGAAGGAGTTAGCTTTATAACATAATAAATAACAGAGAACTTTAACACAGCTCAATATCACTTGTAAAATAATATGTCAATCAAATGCACTGTCCGTAGACAATATCCACAAAAAAGTCGCTATTGATAATATCACACAACACAATTACTCCAAGGAGGATAATAAGTATTATCTAGCACTTCAGCACACTTCAGCCAGAATGGTGGCTAGGCTAGGCTAGTGATTTGGTTTAATTTTTGTGTTTCGGATAAAAATCCTCAAAGCAGTAAAAACAAAATATATAACCGTACCTACATAAAATAAAACTTTCCTATTTTTGATTTACATAATATCTTCATTACTTTAATTAAATGCCTAATTTTTATCAAAAGTAGGTCAACAATTTATCTTTAAAGTTATGTAAATTCCGATAACGAAACAAGAAACGAAAATTTGAATTTCGCGGGTAAAATTCCATTACATGACTTCGAGAGAAAGGAACAGCGAAATAGCAATTTGTGTTTGTCTCTTTCGCTCCATCTTTTCGCTCCGCTTTTAAACTCTCTTCTGCTAAAGTTCAACGTTTTACAAGTGCTAGGGGTAGATTTACTATAAATGAAGTTGATTACACTCAAAAGTAGCAAGTTATTTCACACAAATTGAGAAATTAAACTTTTCCATGAATCTTCCGATACCAAAATACTCGCCTGCTTCATTTGACATAACGATATGAATCTGGGTTTCGAGTTTTTACTTTTTAATTTTTACAAAATAGCGATTCTGGGCTTCAACTGTCAAAAATGTATAGAGAATTTTCTTCGTCATTCACTCTTTTTCTGACATATGGGTATGGGAAGAAATATGAAGTCCATGGAATTAGGCGGTACCGCCAAGTTCAGATTATGGGCTTCAAATGTCAAATAAAGCCCATATCCATATCCAGATTTTTTAGGCGGTAGACCCCCAGGGGGGCTACCGGCTAAGAAATATGGATATGGGTATGGGCTTCAACTGTCATTTGAATTCCTTATTTTGATAAATTTTTGCTGCTTTATTTTGTTGAACGTTGATAGCTAGTTATCGTTATACCCGACGTCACAAAACAAGGAACTGATAGTGGCTATTTTCTTTATAAAATTGACTTAAAGTTCCCAAAAACGTATGAACTTCATACCCATAAAGTTACGCGGTAGCCCCCCTGGCTTGGACTGGTACTGAATACTGGACCCCGATTGGATAGCTTACATTTTGGACTGGCACTGAATACTGACACCGATATTGCTTAACGTTTTGGACTTGCCTAACCACAGCACTGGTGAACGAACTTCAATCATATCGAAAGACTATGGATCGTCGTGTAGTCTTGATCAGCCCCTGGGGGGCTACCGCCGCGTAACTTTATGGGTATGAACTTCATACGTTTTTTGGAAATTTAGGTATATTTTATAAAAAAAATAGCCACTATTAGTTTCTTGTTTTGTGACGTTTTGTGACGTCGGGTATAACAATAGCTAGCTAGCTAGCAACGTTCAACAGAACAAAGCAGCAAAAATCTATCAAAATAAGGCATTCAAATGACAGTTGAAGCCCATACCCATAGCCATATTTTTTAGCCGGTAGCCCCCCTGTACCTACCAGCAAAAAAATATGGATATGGACATGGGCTTTATTTGACGTTTGAAGCCCATATGTTGTCCTTGTATGGGCATTATATGGGCTTCAAATGTCAAATGAAGCCCATGTCCATACCCAGATTTTTAGCCGGCATAGGGGCTGGTTAATAACCCAGACACATCGTGTAAGACACGCGTCCCGGATCAAAGAAGCTTTTTTGATATCACGAGAGTGATACAATAGCGCCATCGATTACTGAAGAAGATCTAATGAGGTATTCTGTATTGGCTGAAAGGGAAAATGTTGACTCTTTTGCCAATATGTATCGAGAGGGGTTTTTAATTAGGTACTAGCCGATTAAACTATGATAATACTGAAGGTGTTTATTTTGTGGCTGGTATAATGTGCACAAGGAATTTATAAGTACTACGTACAACAGGAAGGTGCACTCAGTATTTTTGTGTATTTAAAAATACACTTTAATATTAAGGGATAAGGTTTATATTTCAATACAAAATGTCAACGGTCCAGCTGAGACCGCAAGAACGAGGTGAGGGTGTCCCTTTCTCTGAAATTGCCAGCACTCTTAAATAACAGGTTTAGTAGATTTATGGTTCACAACTTTCGTTATAAAAATTAAATTTTGTAAAATTTCCGCTTTGTATTACTTTTAGTCAATAGAAAACATCGCATATTAATTTAGGTATTACCGTATTAAGCATAAAAATGTATCAGGTCGTTTAAGTTTTTTATGGCTTATCCTAGAAAATAATTTGAATGATGGATTTCAGAATGTTAAAGTAGCAACATTACAAGCCGAATGACGTTTTCTGACGTTTTCCGTCTTCGTTGTGTCAAGTTCGCAATTCGCTCGTCGCCGCCCGCCGCCCGTCGCGCATGTTCGTGGCCGCCGTAATGGGATGGAGTGAGATAAACTGACCTCGTTCTTACTATCTCATTAGGACCGTTTTTTAGCAGCAGTGCACCTTCCTGTTGTATTATAAATTCCTTGAATGTGCATCAGAAATGCGAAAAAACATTAATTATAATGTCATTCAAAAAGTTGTCAATCACATAATATTAGAAGCTCAATGTGAGTGTGCGGCAGGGATGGGCCCCCATCCAAGGTCAGTGCAAACATATTTTGGTTGTAATAAATGGACTAATCGATTTCACCAAGCATAAAAAATAACAACAAAACCCATCTGCACAGAGACACTCCTAAGCTTTCTTTCTTACACGATGTGTCTGGGTTATTAACCAGCCCCTATGCCGGCTAAAAATCTGGGTATGGACATGGGCTTCATTTGACATTTGAAGCCCATATAAATAATGCCCATACAATGACTTTTCGTATATTACTCAGGCAGACTATATTCTTTGCTATTTTCTATTAGGTAAATACTTTTTCGTTTACTTCTTCAGAAAAAGTTAGGTCGCTATAGTGGGGTAGCGCCATCTAGTACAAATTATTGAACTGAACGATGAAACGTCAAAAGAAACTCTCTCTTTTGTTTAGTAGTTTTTTTTATATCATATCGAAGCTCACATATCTTGTATAATGTCAACTTTATACTACTTGTACGTACAGAATGACTATCTTTTTTGTGTAAACACTTTGAAGGGCATTAGCACAGTTTATATATAAGCTAAAGCAGTTAGGAAGCTACGTACAAACGTTCGAAATGACACACGCACACAGACGCACATCTATACAAGGCCCCTAAGCACAGTAAATATATATGCTACTTCATAGCAGTATGGAAGCTAGTCAAGACGTGGGCGAGCCGAAGGAGCTTTTAAAAAATACAATTTATTGTGATTCAAGACGTGTATTCGTCACAAAAGTGTTCTTAAGACTAACTTAATAATTAATTGGTCGCATACATTGCACCGGGACTGCCTGGGTGGCTTATCAGTTCCAGCCGCCGACTCAGCGTCTAGACTCTAGAAGATGTTATGCTGACGCGGAGTGTTGGTAGAGTCGACAGATGTAACTCCTCCCTCCTTAAGTTCGAAGTTATCTTCTTTAAGAGAACTTCGAATACATGATTTAAACAATATCAAACGGTACTTATGAACTAGGAAACAGAGCAGAACAAGAATAAGAATATAAACTATCAGCGTCCACACGCTCACAGATTTCACTTCAATGATTGACTTTTCACATTCACTTCTTTCACTGATCCTCTTCTTAAGGGCGAATGATAGAAGCTTTAGATCTTCAAGATCAACGCCTTCCTGGGGGGCTACCGGCTAAGAAATCTGGATATGGATTATGGGCTTCAACTATCATTTGAATTCTTTATTCTGATAGATTTTTGCTGCTTTGTTCTAATGAACGTCGCTAGCTAGTTATCGTTATACCCGACGTCACAAAACAAGGAACTGATAGCGGCTATTTTCTTTATAAAATTGACCTAAAGTTCCCAAAAACGTATGAAGTTCATACCCATAAAGTTACGCGGTAGCCCCCCAGGTCCAGAGGCTGCGGAGCTGCTGCTTCATCAGGTAAGTAAACTGTAGGTAAGTTCATGATTGGTAGTTTAACATATGTAATACTAGCTTTCCACTCGCGGCTTCGCCCGCGTGGACTACATGACGTTATCCCGCGGGAATGTGACATTTTTCCGGGATTAAAAGTAGCCTATGTTCCTCTCCAGGCTACAAAGTATCTGTGTTCCAAATTTCAGCCAAATCCGTTCAGCCGTTTTGGCGTGATTGAGTAACAAACATCCAAACATCCAAACATCTAAACTTTCACATTTATAATATTAGTAGGATTTTCTGTATTGATCTGATACATTTTCAGGACTACATCTGATATCTTCACTTCACAGGGGTCATCCAGGGTAAGTATGAAGGTTCCTTGAATTTTCTGACGAGACATTTCTCCGTTGCAGTTGCTGGTGAGTACTTCTTCGTCTCTGCTGTAGAGAATCCATCTATTAGTTTGTAGTAGTTGAACTTTAACTTTCTCTATGGTTACTGGAATCTGTGTGCATGACGTCACGTTTTCAACGTATGCATCAGGTCATTGATGCAGGGGGTCCTGAACGAACTGGTGCGTTACATCATTTTGGGGGGTAAAAGTTACTCGCGTCCGTAGGATATTCCATCTTTCCTAAGAATCACCCTACACGTGCCCCCTGGGTGGTGCTAAAGAGTAACTACGCCGAGTCTTGGGCGGCGGTAAATTAACCCGATCTAGCAAACCTAACACGTTTGTTCCTGTTGGAGGTAGGAAATGACCCAGCGTTGCCAGAATGTTACAAAAGTAACATTTTACGTTACTTTTGACCCTCTCATGTTACTTCGATGTTACACGACTCCATATGTTACTTTTGTGTTACTTTTTAGATTTTCCAGCAAACAAAAAAAGTTCTAAGGATATAGGTAGTAGGTAAAGATTAGTTTTCGATTTTGACTTATCTGGCGCGCACTCTAGGAGAACATTTGTGAGGAGGACGCTCGCCTCTTTCTTCTGTTTTGTTTGTGTTGTGATTTCAAGTGAACTTGTGATTCAAAACAACTTTGGCTGCGTTGTTTGGCAATTTTCTTTTTCAGCATCGCCAGTCGATTGTTCGATCAACAATTATTTACGATTTTTTCGAAGTTTAATGCATCATTTATCTGTTGATACACGAGCCATGAGCCGAAAATAAAGGCAGAACAAAAGCTGAGCCAAGGCGAGTCATCACAAACAGCCGTTTACATGCTGGCCGCTCGTTACATGTTGGCTTGCCTACGCTGTAAACGCACCATAACAAATGGGACAGGAAACTTATTTTAGTTTTTGTGTAATAAAGTGCCATAGTAAAGTATTGTGTCGCTTTCCACAATAAATGTTACTTTTCTTGAGAAAATGTTACTTTTTGAGCTGCCTCATGTTATATTTGACTATCTCCCACTGGCAACACTGAAATGACCCCAACAACTCGGTCCTTGCGGTCATGTCTCGTAAGGCTGAGGGTTTTAGCTTTATTGTTCGAACCGCGAGGAAGAAAACCTCAATAAAAAATTACCCTAATCCCAGTGGTGTGGACTGTGCCCAAGGGATGAATGTCTGGAAGGATTCCAGTCCTTAGCACCAACCTCGATGTGACAGGTTAACATTGTTGTATTGTGCCTTCTAACAGGAATGGGCGTCACCCTGTTAGCGACTTTTTACTCGTCCCAACTCGTGGGATTCTAATGAATGAAACCAATAATATAAAAACCAACAACCCAAAAAAAATCTTAACTCAACAAGCTTTCCATCCAGGCCTCTTTAATAGACAGCGATCAAGTTCGGTTAGTGATGTCTCAGTTCAACAACCAAACCGAGATTCTTTAACAACAACCTCTGAAAAAGACGTAGATGAGATCACAAACACTCAACAAGATAACTCTGATCAACAACCTCCACCATGGCAACGCATTCCAGCATCAAAAAAACGCAAGTTTCAAGATCAGTCACCCCCCCCAACTACCACACAGACAGAGAATCGATTTGCCAACCTGCCAGTAGACTCGTCTGATATCGAAACTCAACCCAAACAACCCAGCCAGGGGCGTGCAAGGGGCGTGCATACCATATAGGCAATTAGGCTGTGCCTACCTCATTAAAAACCTAAATAACATGCTACTAATTTTCCACTAATTTAATTATATACTTAAAGTTAATTTAGTTTAATATGGTTCAGATATTCTATAATAAAACGTCTATTCAACACCTCACCCAATAAGTTTTTCCTCGCTAAATACTAAATACTTAGGTACCTAACTCTAAGGTAGGCAGACTCCGAATCGCCTATTCGACGCAAGCAGCCTTTCATACAACATAAATTAGAAAAAGTACTGGTCAAGGTAATACAACCGCGTATAATGTTTACCGAAAATGTGCGTCGTCCTAAGGACATGCATATGTTCTCAATTTATCCGGGTTAGGTAGTTGAGCTTACTTAGACGAACTGTCGCGAAATGAACCGATGATTTCCGACCCGTCTCTTTCTAGTTCCGCGCGCTGCAGTGCGTGTACGTTCAACGAGTATCAACCTTATTGCGCTGATTTTAAGAGTGATTGTTAACCGCCCGCACCCGTGATTGAGTTATAGAATTATTAATAATTACGGATGTACAGTGCCACAAACTTTGCTGTGCCGGTGGCCAAAATGGGAAACTAGCGTGTTTTTTTTAATGTCATTTTGCTGTCAAGTTGATGTCCAACCCAAAGATATTATAATATAACAAGATTGTGCACTATGAAAATAAAAGCAATGTCAATTCGATTCTATGCAGTTACAATAAGGTTTATTTTCGTATGACATTACGATAAACGGAAAAACGAGCCGAGCGAGAGGCTCCTAAATAGGATTGCATCCCTGTCTACTGGGCTGCCACCATGAAATATTTTTGGTTGTAGTAGAACTTAATTCAAATTCATATTTCCTGTTCTCGAGAATTTTCAAAATATTAATTAATTAAAAGGAATGTTAAGCTGATAATAATAAAGTCTATATCATTTGTATTATTTAAAATCATGAAAAACTACTTGTTTAATGTAAGAGTCGGTGTTATGGTAGTTTTAATTATAATAAATTTGCAACACTTTGCGTCTGGACAATTTTAATAAAAATAAAAACATCATCAATATGGCGACGGCAAATTAATTTATGTGTGTAAAGTTAGTGTGTGGATCTTAATTATCATTTTAAAATTACGTTTAAATCAATAAAAATGGTTCTCACTTGATGTGTGAAAGGATGCAAAAGCGCATCATATAAACGTAGCGGTGTATCTTTTCATAGGTAAGTATTTAGCCAAAGTTTTATTCTTGCGTATAGTAGGGTGTCCATTTCGTTTGTAATCTATAGACTGGAATTTACTTTCTTACTTAACCCAAACATTAATTTTCATTGTTTCAGATTTCCTAAAGACGAAGAAATTAAAAAAGGTTGGCTTAACGTCATACCTGAAAAAGTTACACAATACTCAGCAGAAGAAGAAAAAGAAGAACTTTATCAGAAAAAAGGCATGAAACAGAACTTATTAAATGTATTATAAAATCTGTATTTTAATTTAAGGTTAAAAATGTAGGTAGGTACGCAAAAAACGAATCTTTAAAATTAATTGCACACAAAGCCTCCATGCGTCAAAAGATCCGAAAGACAATTTTGTTTAGCAATGTATAGTCTAATTAATAAACAGATTTTCATTACTGTACGTGGACTTTTTATTTCTATCCATTTTAGCAAAATACGCCTATCAGAAATACAGACATACATTTCATATAAGTACCTACATACAGGTCAAACTGACAACCTCCTTTTTTGAAGTCGGTTCAAAAGTAAGTATGCTTATAAAGCATATGTGTATATGTCGATTGTCACATTATTGCCTCATATGTGATGCAAAGTACCCTCTATGCTTTGCCTCGCGGAGTCCTCATCTTAACTAATATTATAAATAGAAAGTGAGTTCGGATGTTTAAATGTATGATTGTTTTTGCTATAAGAGCTCCCTAGGAAGCGTGGTGTTCGAATCCTACGTGAGCCAAGTCTGGTTAACTATAAATTGTCCTCGAAAAAACCAAATCGTGTAGTCACTCACGTCTCTCTCATTAGAGAGGGATGCACACCATAATAGGGCTATCTCGCTCGGCTCGGCTGTAGCTCATGAGTGCGCAATCTTGTTATATTATAATATCTTTGGTCCAACCATAGCGCTGCTGGCGGCTGAAATTCTTAGAACTCAGGGCCGGTTAAATTGCTACAAAAAAATGAAAAACGTACGTAGCGCCGCTGTCACCGGCACAGCAAAGTTTGTGGCACTGTAATTTGCAACAACGAAAGTTCCTGCCATTTTGTTTTTAGTTCGTTTTTGTCTTCTTGGCATCACACGCGCGCGAGACCTAATTAGATAATTACTGTTGAGTGATCGAGTGTTTGTACTGTGATAAAAAGAAATTGCTGTGTGTGTTTGTGCTTAATATAGGTAATCAATAATTAAAATATAATGGAGAAATTAGAATGTGCCGATTGTCCGGATTCGATTTGCTTACAGAAATTACGTACGTATCCTTTCGCACAGTTTTCGTTCATAGATAAAACAAAAATTGTTTCATTCAATAGACCTATGCCAAATATAAGTTTAACTCAACAGAAAGGTAAAAATTTCAGACATTTTAATACCAAATATTACGACAGTTATACTTGGTTAGCTGGTTGCCGCCATACGAATTTATTATTTTGCTTTCCGTCTCTTTTGTTTTCTACAGCGAAGACTGTGTTTATTTCTAAATTTTATTTAATCTAGTTAACTTTAAATACCTCCCAATATGTGTGTTATTACTCGTTTATTAATTAATTAAACCCGGTATTCGTGATCGTGAGTGATGTGAAGTGACATAAAACAAATACAACGGCTTTTCTAAAAGCCACTACGGCTATCGCTCAAATGACATGTGTGATTCTTTACGAGTCATGTTACCTATATTCATGCATTTTTGAGATATCTGTGGTGGTTAAAAATTCGCTCCACCGCACACGACCGCCAGGTGCCAAAGGATAAGAGCAGAGCAAGTTCACTAGGAAGTAAGTTCACATAACATACAGAACATTAGTTACAGTCTGAAGAAAGCGGGACAATATATGGTAAGCGAATTTATATCCAACATAGCCTTCCGCTCGCGACTTTGTCCGCGTCACGTCGCCGTCGCTCGGCCTAAATATTACGAATTTTAAAATGATCAGTGCAACTACCACTAGTTAGATCTACAGTGCCTACTGCGCTGGAAAACTGATGCACGCCCCTGAACCCAGCAAACCTCCTCCTATTGTACTATATGGTATTGAGGATCTCAATGAACTGACAAAATTAATTGAAACAGTAGTTGTCCCCAGCGACTTCAAGTTTAAAATCATTAACAAAAACCTGATGCGCGTATCAGTTAATACAGCTGAAAATTACAAATTAGTGATTGATTTGATTCGTCAGAAAGGGCTCATTGGGCATACCTTTACACAAAAAGACACCAAAAGCTACCGTATTGTTATTAAAAATCTCCATCATACAACCCCTCATGATGCCATCGTTCAAGAAATTGAAAAGTGTCAAAATAAAGTTCGAGACGAAATAATTAACTGTCGGTAGGTATGGACCCGATAAAAAACCGACCTCGACATTCTTTATTAATTTAGAACCTAGTATAAACAATAAATTGGTCAAATAAATTTAATATATCTACCATCAACGTGTGAAAATCGAAGACCCACACAAAAATAAAACAGTTGTTCAGTGTCAACGATGCCAACAGTACGGTCACAGTAAAAATATGTGCATGAGGCCTTACAGATGTGTTAAGTGTGGAGAGGGTCATAAAACCTCCGACTGTAGCAAAAAGGATAGGAATACGCCTGCGAGATGTGCTCTTTGCTCCAGCGATCATCCTGCAAATAGGGCATGCAACCGGGTTTTCCCGGTTCTCGAAAACCCGGGATAACCCGGGTATTTGGAAGTTCGTCTAGAACCGAAAGTCCGTTCTTTGAGAGAGGCCATGGTAGAGCAAACAAACTTGACTTTAAGCCATGTTGCTCAATGGGGTGACGATAATATGGTCAATTTTAATGCCACCAAAACACAGGCGTGTCTTTTTACCGCAAAAAGGAGTCCTTTTACCTTAACTCCTTCTTTCCGTGGTACAGCTGTATCAGTTACCGACAACTTAGATCTTCTTAGCATGAAGTTAACATCGGACCTTAACTTCGGCGACAACATTGAGTGTAAAACTCAAACTGCTGCCAAAAAGCTGGGAATCCTGAATAAGGTTAAGCGATACTTCACGCCGGGACAGCTTTTAACTCTTTACAAAGCGCAAGTCCGGTCATGCATGGAGTATTGCTCTCACCTCTGGGATGGTTCAGCGAAATACCAGTTAGCAGCACTTGACTCAGTGGAACGCAGAGCGAGGAAACTAATCGGAGACGATAAGCTGGTTCAAGCCAAGCTCCATAGTCTAACCCATCGACGTAAAGTGGCTTGCTTGTCGGTATTTTACAGGCTGTACTTCGGTGAGTGTGCTTCTGAGCTGCATGAGCTCATTCCACCATCCCCGTTCTACCACCGAGAATCTAGACGCACAGCGGGCTATCATCCTTACTTGGTCAACATCCCGCGAATGCGTACCAAGCGCTTTTCTTCATCCTTTGTGATGCGCACCGCCAAGGAATGGAATACCCTGCCTGCGTCTATATTCCCGAATGACTACAACCCTAAAATTTTTTAAGCTAGAGTGAATAGGCTGCTTCTGGGTAAGCTCGCTCCATCTTAGGCTTCTTCTCAACCCTAAGGTTCAGTGTGAAGCCAAGAGCAAGCCCATTATACATAAAAAAATAAAAAAAAACCGGTTCTAAGGAATGGGAACCGGGTTTAACCGGGTTTTATGTGATAAGAAATGGGACGTGATAATATTCCAGTTCCAGATAAAACATGAGTAACTAAGCATAATATTTAGTCAATTAAAAACCTTAATACGTACTTTAGAGGAAGCATAGCATAATAGCTAGCACTAATAACTTTCACTAATAATAAAACCAGTTAATGTTACAGTTACAGAGCGATACTCACTCCAAACAAACCACATATTTGATAATAAAACGAACATTGGTAGCCTTTGCAATTGAGATATATCTGCTAGTTATGTACGTATGTGTCATCTGCATACCCGATAGTACCGTATGAGGGAAGCTTACTTATAAGGCTGCCAGACTTTACCAAAGTCTTTGAATATTTCGAGCGATACGGCAAGGGATACGCCATGTTTCTCCATCACTTCACTCCAAAGATGGGTGGCATACACAAGAAGATCTCCAGTCGACCGACCACGGCGAAAACCAAAATTTGCGGTCTTTGAGGAGGTCGTTGTCTTCGAGGAGACGGCCCAAGAGACACGGCCCACAGAGTACGGTTGTGACTAAAATTGGCCTGTATTTGGAAGGGTCGACACAGCTGCCCTTTTTGGGCACAGGCAAGCTTCCACGTTTTGCAAGTTTCCACGATTGGGGTACTAGTCTAGTCTCAAGTTAGAGGCGGTACAGGTGAGATAACACAGACTCAGTTCAGGTGCACAATTGCTCAGAACAATTGCTGGGTTACCATCGGGACCACTATAGCTTTGTTCGCATCTAGAGTACGGAGAGCTTTGAGTAGGTACCTCTTATTATTTTTGAATGTAAGGGGCTATGCATCTCCCGGTAGGAGATGTAGTCACTGCGACCTAAAAGATCTATCTATTGTGACTTGCCACCTGGTTAAAGTAACTTTTTTAGCCTGGAGGCTTCCAAGAAGTCTAGAATACTCCTAGCTTTCAGACTTTTAATCTCCTCCGGGCGCATAATGTGTCGACCCAGATGGATACTGCGCGTGTGGATAAGGGGCCCGCAGTCACACAGAAGGTGCCTCGGCGTTTCCCTCTCCTGTTACAGTAGCGGCAAACATCAGTGTCATTCAAGTTCATGTGAAATTGGTGCCTTTTTAGTTTGCAGTGGCCGGTTAAAGCGCAGACTATCGCACAGATATTCGTCCTGCTAAGCTACAGGAGTTCGGCAGTTCGGCTTTGCGAGTAGCCTTCTATAAGGGATTTGGCGTGTAGCAGTCCTGGTTGTGTCAGCCAGTGACTTTTTGATTCGCCAAATAGGTTACCCTTGAGAAGTTGCATGGCCTGGTTCTTTGAGATACCACAGAAAGGTTCTGGTCCTATCTGATGGCCTTGAGCTCCAGGCCTTGCAAGTTCATCGGCTTTTTCGTTGCCAATGATTCCCGAATGACCTGGTACCCATTTTAGAATAACTTTATTCCTTTGGCCCAAATCATTCAGTTTGTTTACGCAGTCTTTTACCAGTTTTGAATTAATGACATTCGAGTTTAAGGCATTAAGAGCCGCCTGGCTATCTGAGAAAATCAGAATTGATTGATTAGTGTAGTTTCGTTGACGGTTGGCTTCCGCGCATTCTATAATGGCGTATACCTCCGCTTGGAATATAGTGGCGTATTTTTCTAGATTTATGCTCTTGCTGAATTTCGGACTGACGCCAAATACCCCACATCCTACATTTTCACCCATTTTGGAGACGTCTGTATACCAGATCAAACTTCCAGCCTTGCAGGTAATGAGGTTGTCTGACCAGTCCTCTCTGCTCGGCAGTTCTACTGAGTAATTTCTTGTGAAATTACAATGTGGAAGCATGACATCTGTTGTCATTGCAAGTTGGTCGTGTTCAAGCACTGATCCGTGTAGAGATCTCAGCGTTTGAGAGTGCCTCTTTGTTGCGTATCTGTATATCTCCTCTATGGACGAGGACTCATAGGTGAAACTTTGTTACCGACATCAAGGTGCCAATTTTCTACAAAGAGAGAGAAACACACAAGTTTGTTTTCTCATTCGCAGTATGAGCAAGCGATCTATCAGGTTTCAGCAGAGGTGGAAAAGAAGGGCGACAGAATCTGATTCGGCAGTTTTGGCTCTAAAACTCTCTACTACCAGATGGGTGAGAAGTAAGTTTATTAGCTTCAATGCCGATGTGGTCAAAACGTGCCCTGTGCAATATTCGTTTACTAGACTTGGCGTCTTGGTTATACAGAGAGCTTTCTTCAGAGTGTGAGTTTCCGGCGATTTGCGCGCTCGAGCATCAGCCCAAGCTAAAAAGCTAAATCCTTCCGCACTTCGGCGCTACGACAGTCAGCATTGAACCAGGGGCTAGCGTTACCACTCGAGCACAGCCGTCTCTATCGTAGAAGACGATAGAGACTAATATTTATATTTATTTATTCACATAGATCAAATATTTATTTATTCACATAGACATAATAAGCATGCACTTGCATGAATGCATGAATCGTCAATATTTTCCTACCACCCATTCAAGACTTTTTTAACTGGCAAGAAGAATGGGCGCAAGAAACTTGCCCCGAAAAATTTCATACCCCGAAGTATGATCTCGGTGACAGCGTCAGCGCATTTCGACGGTTCCTCTGAAGAAAAGCAGCAATGCCACCAAGGAAAAAATGCAAAGAACTGACGCATCATCACGTCATTCTAATCTGCCGAATTCCCCCTAATGTATTTTAATTTGAGAAGTAAATAAATTTACATAATAAAAAAACTTCTTACAACTGAAAAAAAACCCGGGTAATACCCGGGTACCCGGTTCTGACTCGGCTAAAACCCGGGTTTTAAAAATAAGGAACCAGAACCGGTTTTGCATGCCCTACCTGCAAATTACAAGGGGTGTCAAGTCTATAAAGAAATTCTTGCTCGTAAATCTAATTCCAGGAAGACATTATCCAACACAACCAGCAAAGCACCCGACAAAGTTCCGACAAGTATGAAACATAGCTTCCAGAACCCCATAACTGTGTGTCCTATCTCACACAACAGAAATCAGGATTCATACTCCGACGTCACATCAGGTCAATCCCGAAAACGTTTCAACAACAATCAAATCAGACAAGATCCAAACAACGACCAAAGTAATTATCTAGAACAACTACTCTTAAAGCAAAACGAGAAAATTGAACAACTCCTTCAACAAATCAGTACCTTGATAGGATTACTGTCAACAGTCATAAGTAAGTTGTCGCCATAACAGAGTTCTCATTGCGAATTGCAACTTGGAACATAAATGGTCTAGCACCAAATATACAGGAATTAGAACTTATCATTGAATCCAACAATCTGGACGTAGTTTTAATATCAGAGGCACATGCTACCATAAGAAGTTCATTTCGAATTCGTGGCTTTGTAACATATTTCACTCCTCACCCAGACGGCGGGGCTCACGCTGGTACAGCTGTAGTTATTAAATCAAACCTCAAACACACGTCACTGGAGCCATATTCTACAGTGCATCTTCAGGCTACTACAGTACAACTCCAAACATGACGGGGCACTATCACACTGTCATCGGTTTACTGTCCTCCGAAACACAAAATTTCGACAGAAATGTTTGGAGCTTACTTCCAAACCTTGGGTCCCAGGTTTATAGCAGGTGGCGACTGGAACGCAGAGCACCAATTTTGGGGTTCCCGGATAGCAACTACACGAGGACGTGAGCTGAAGCGCTGTACAGAGAACCTGCACCTTAAGACGCTCTCAACCGGTGAACCCACTTACTGGCCCAGTGATCCCCGGAAGCTACCGGATCTTTTAGACTTCTTCGTGACCAATGGAATATCCAACATGAATACTGCTGCGGAATCTTGCTTGGACGGATCCTCAGACCACACACCAGTTACTCTTACAGTGTCAACCAATGTGATCTATCGGGAAAATCCAGAGTTCTTGACTAATAATAAAACAGACTGGGAAGGTTTTACAAGCTACGTAGATGATAATATTGATTTGAAAACGTCTCTGCAAACCGCTGATGAGGTAGAAAATGCTTGTAAATACTTGACCAATCTCATCCAGGTGGCTGCATGGCACAATACTCCACAGCAAAGTCATCCCATAAAAGCCTCAGAGTATCCATTGGCTATAAAGCAAATGATTTTGGAAAAGCGTCGACTCAGAAGGAATTGGCATATATCTCGCCAACCCTCAGATAAATCAATCCTACTATAATATTATAAATGTGAAAGTTTAGATGTTTGGATATTTGCATGTTTGGATGTTTGTTACTCAATCACGCCAGAACGGCTGAACGGATTTGGCTGAAATTTGGGACATAGATACTTTAGAGCCTTGAGAGGAACATAGGCTACTTTTTATCACGGAAAAATATCACTTTCCCGCGGGATAACGTCGTGTAGTCCACGCGGGCGAAGCCGCGAGCGGAAAGCTAGTATTTAATAAAGCTGCGAAGAAACTCAAAGAATCTCTAAGAAGCGCCGTAAATGAATCGATCTCAGATAATATCAGAAGGCTGTCGCCCACGGAACGTAATGAGTACTCTCTTTGGAAAGCTATTAAAAACGTAGAGTGACCTCAAGATACAAACCCTCCATTAAGATCAGGAGCGAGGACATGGGCAAGAACAGACTCGGAAAAATCGGAAGTGTTCGCGCGACACTTATCTAAAGTTTTCATTCCAAACGAACAGTTATCCGACGAGTCAGATATAGACGACATTTTAAATAGAGATTTGCAATTGTGTCTTCCTATTAAGCCATTCTCACCCAGAGAAATTGCACGGGAAATCAGGACCCTCGACCGTAAAAAGGCGCCTGGGTTTGACCTGATCACTCCAACAATTTTAAAACATTTGCCCAGGAAGGCTATCACTTTTCTTACCTGTCTGTGCAATGCCATTCTCAGGTTGTCCTATTTTCCTACGCTCTGGAAAATATCACAAGTGGTTATGATACTTAAACCGGGAAAATCCGAACATGACGCCTCATCATACCGACCTATTAGTTTGACTCCAGTGCTATCAAAACTTTGGGAAAGAATATTCCTTACCAGGTTACTAGCAGCTATGAGCGAGTGCAGTATTACGCCAGATCACCAATTCGGTTTCCGAAAGGCACACTCGACTATTGAACAAGTTCACCGAGTTTATCACACAGTACGTCAGTGCTTCGAAAACAAGCAATATTGTTCTGCGGCTTTCCTTGATGTACAGCAAGCTTTTGATCGAGTCTGGCACAATGGACTGTTAGCCAAAGTTAAAACTAATTTGCCACACTCCATGTTCCTCCTTATTAAGTCATATCTCACCGGTCGCTCCTTTCAGATTAAGCAAGGTGAAGCCCGATCTAGTTTTTACAATATAGAAGCTGGAGTTCCTCAAGGTTCTGTTCTGGGTCCAGTATTGTACTCTGTTTTCATCCACGACCTACCCGTAATGTACGACATCAATGTCGCCACTTATGCTGATGATACGGCCTTTTTAGCAACAGATTTAGCCCAAGATATATAAAAAAAAACCATCATTGGGGCAGAGGAAACTGAGCTCGTCGATTTCTTGGCAGGGCTGATTGAGCAGTCTGATCTTCGACCCTTGCACTAACAGGTAGGGATATTTAGGAATAATGACGACAGTGGATTTACGGGATAACACGGGTAAGGGAATCAGTTTATAATAGATATAAGTATCCTTTTCAATTAAAGGTATTTCCAACAAGTAAGTGATTTTACTTTCCATAAAATATGCTTTCAAAGTAATGCTCTGTTCTATCTTAACTAAGTTTCCTAAATTAGGTGTATATATATACTAACTTTTCTATCTTACTAATATTATTTAGGAGCTTATCAGATTCTTTAATAGATTGATGTAAAATACCTAACCTACTTAACGCCAAACTAGTTTCAATTTCATTTCATTTAGTATATATTACCTGGAAATTGTGAAACAGTAAATTATATGTATTTATAATCTGAATTTCAAAGGGTACTTTTCTTAGACCTATACTTACATTCGTAACAACATCCAAAATTTCCTTATTTAGTTTATTTAATTTTTTATTTAGTTTTAATGTAGAGTTAGTTAGAACTTGTACAGTTTCAGTGATCAACGTCAGTTTTTCGTTACTTAAACTCTGTTTGTCTGTTACTTCTTTTATCAACTTATTATATTTTATGGCATCATCATGGTTAAGATTTCCGGTTATAATTTTGATCAATGAACCAAGCGGATTTATTATACCACGTCTAACTCTAATGGATGGCGATACCTGTTCTAACTTCCTGACTGTTGCTAACTTTATAAAATCTACTTGTTTTCTTATATCTACGAAATTATTAGTAAAATTAGTATCAAACTTAACCTTAATTAACTTATCTAATTCGGAGAGTCGATCGATGTTGAATTTCAGATCTTCTCTAATAGGCGTGAGGTCCAACACCTTTGCGATGATCCATTTGTCTTTACTAAGAACAGCAACGCCATTTCTTAGTGGCAGGACTCCAGGATTTCTATTCAACTCTTGCAGCTGAAGTGCTTGGAGTTGGATCGTCATAGACGCTACCAGGAGGACGCGAACGTACCTGTGGAGGTCGTTTAATATTCTTTATTGGAACTTTTGTATCACGATTTCTTATTTGTATGGGAACTATATTTCTATGTGCTTCGTTTGTAACCTTAGCTTTGTGATAACGTGCTTTGTCTTTACTGCTTCTTTTATTAGTATCTTTAGCAAATATAGTGTCACCGGGGTTTATATCAAATTCTGTTTCACCACCTCTTTTCTCTATAATATTCTGTTTTCTTTTAATTGTCTGATTAGCTATGTGTTTATATAAAAATTTTGTTCTTTTCATGTGTTCTCTAACTAATTGTTGCAGGTATTCTTTTTCAAAGTCCATATCAAATGAATGTCTAGAGTCAGTATGTCCTAATAGTACTTCGAATGGAGTTAAGTTAGTAGTAGAATGAATAGAGTGGTTGTATGCCATAACGGCGTAAGTCATTATGGAAGCAGCATCAGTGTATTTTTGTTCATACTTTGCAAGTCGGCAAATTTCTATGATTGTAGAGTGGAATCTTTCTATGAGTCCCATGGAATTGGGGTTATTGGGTGCACCGATGTGAAGGTCTACTTTATATAAAGAAAGAAGTTCTTTTAAGAGAGCATTGTTAAACTCTGAGCCTGGGTCTGAACTGATTTTAAGGGGAACACCATAAAAAGAAAAATACTTTATCAAGGCTCTAACTACTTCTGGAGTGGATCGGTTAGGAAGTTCAATTGCTTGTCCCATTTTGCTAAATGCATCAATTATAGTCAAGTAATAGCGTCCTTCTATTGAAAATAGGTCTACAAAAATTTCTTGTAGTGGTTTGGTCTGTGTTTGCGTCATTTGAAGTTTGGGTTTTAAAGGTTTTCGGTCATATTTCATCTTCCTACAGGCTTCACATGCGTTTATAAAACTGGATATAGTTTGCTCCATATTATGCCAAAAGTAAGTACGTCTAATGTGAGTTAGAGTTTCTTTAATACCACGGTGGCAAGTTTTACCAAGGTGATATTTTTCTACTATTTCTTTCTGTTCTTATTCGTTATCTACAAAAATTACTCTTTTAGTGCATTCGAAGAATTGAACTTGTTCCCTTTTAAATAAGAATATTACCATTTCAGTGAATTGTTGTCTATGTCTGTCATCCTCAAAGTAGATGAAATATTTAACGTTATTCCGAATATATTCTTTAAGAAATTGTTTTACAAGATCTGGTCTGTTTACTGGTAAATGTACTTCTAAAATCTTTTGTCTTTCACGAGATAAGTATTTTACTGCTAATTTATCGATAAGCCAGGTGTGTACTAAAATCTGATTGGGTTGTGTATTTATGGCTTCGTTAAGAATAGGTATACCTTGAGATTCGGTATCCCTTCCTGAATGGACTGTATCACCATTAGATTTACTTGAAGCTGTCAAAGTTGAACTTGAAGGGCACGGTATTGAATAAGGAGATTTACGATTACCTGACATTGTTTTTTCCGAATCTGTATCTGAAATTACTATTGTTTTTTCTGAATCTGAATCCGAAATGGACATTTTTTCTATTGGTTGCTTTTGTTCTTTACCTAAATTTTCAATTTCTTTAGTAAGCTCTTTTATATATTTATTTCTATCTTCGTCTTTATCAACGTTAACTTTTGTAGATCTATTGTCTTCGTTACCTAAAGCATTAGTTCGTATACGCGATAGAGCATCGGCGTTACTATTTTGTTTGCCACTTTTGTGAACAATGTCGAAATTATATTCAGATAGACGTAAACGCCAACGGGTGAGTCTGCTATTTGTTTCTTTTAGAGTATTTAGCCAAGCAAGGGGCTTGTGATCGGTAACTATTGTAAATTTATTACCGTAGAGGTATGGACGACTTCCGTCCATACCTCTACGGTAATAAATTTTACCGCCCAAACTATGGCAAGTAATTCCTTTTCAGTGACACTGTACTGCGTTTCGGCATCGTTAAGTGTACGACTTGCATAGGCAACAGGTTTGTCGCTACCGATTGTGCCTTGGGACAAGACCGCACCGAGGGCAAACTCTGAAGCATCTGTAGTCAGTACATAAGGTCTGTTAGGGTCAGGGTATTGAAGTATGGGTGAGTTAACAAGTAATTCCTTACATTTCTGAAAAGCAGCAATGTATTCTTTGTCATCAATAGGCTTTACACCCTTTTTCTTTAGTCGAACGGTCATCGGTTGGGTAATTATTGCAAAGTCTTTTATATGGCGACGGTAATAGCCAATGAGCCCTAAAAAGCTTTTTATTTCTGTAGTTGTACGAGGCAAAGGATAATCTAAAACAGCTTTGATCTTGTCATTGTTAGGTTTAAGACCATCATTAGTGATTGTGTGTCCCAGGTATAAGACCTCTTTCCTAAGAAATTCAGACTTGTCTAGTTGTATTTTCAGGTTCGTTTGTCTCAGTCAGTCAAATATGGTTCTTAATTTAGTCAAATGCTCCTGTAAACTAGAAGAATATATGATAATATCATCAAGAGCGTCAGTTTTCTTCGGGACTAGGTGAACAGGGGCACTCCAAGGTGAATGAGAATGGGTAACTATATTATTTTCTTTTTGTTTTGATACTTTTACTAATGAGTACTTTTTGGCAAGTATCGTATCAAATAATTCATACTTAAATAATCATCAAGGATTTTTCAAAATTCAAAATTCAATATCGTTTATTCAATTTAGGTTTGTTTAACAACACTTATGATCGTCAATGAAGCTACGCCATCGGTTCGCAAATCCTACGGCAGGAGACCTTGTAGCGAGAATTCTTCCACCGATGAAGGCGGGTTCGAGTTCGAACTTCTGCTCTTTCCCCGGGCTTCATCTCGCGAGGCTACTGCCCCACGGTGTTTGGTGCTACTTTGCGCGGCCGTTCTCGGACGTGTGGTGTGCCCCGTCGGATCTTTGCGGCTCTCGGCGCGGTCAGCCAGTCGAGTGAGACCCCATTGGGAGAGGCCCAGCTAGCGCCTGCGAGCGGGCGCGCAAACGGGGAGGTGGAGGTGTTGGAAGGGATGTGAGGATTGGGTGAGTTGGGTTGGGGAAGTGGCGGCGGCACAATATTGCGGGGTAGTGCCCACATCTTTCTGGCTCTGGTGTAGGTGTTGGTGGTGATGCTGGGGGATGGAGCTGATTCATCGGTTTCTAGCGGGCGCCGGCGGTGGTTGGGCATCAACTTACTTTCAGATTGTGCAAAGTACTGTAGTGTGTATAACCACAGCCGTTAGATGAAATTGTAGGCTGTGGGCAGTTAGCTTTTTAAAAAGGAATAGAAACTGCTTTACGATTATATTCTCAAATCAATCTTTAAAGAATATGAGTTTAAAAATGAAAGATGGATTTGACGCAGTCATATACTAGACGGTAATAAGGAGAGAAGTTCCAAAAATATAAAAGATGCTATAAAATAGCATATGTACTAAAATAATATTGAAACTAATGAAATAAAAACCCAATACCAGAGGAAAGTATTTTATTGAAGAACACCAGTAGCTAATAGAAAAAGCTTACAGTGGTGGAGGCGCCGAGTCGAAGAAAGGAGAAACCAATGGAAGTATTATATATTTAATTGTAGATACATAATTTTCTTTTTCCCCGAGTACCTAGGAAAAAGCAGCTAAGCGAGTGGCCCTAATATTTTGATATAAAAAATAAATAAATAAAAAAATATATCATTTTTCTGATCGGCGGACATTTTGTGAGAAAATATTTTCACGGAAAAATTTTCACAATGGAGTCGATATCAACCTGTTTCTCGGGCAGTCCGCATGAATCCTTTTCATCATTCTTAGAAGAGTTCAAGGAAGCGGCTGCCAAACAAAAATTCATTTCATCGAATGAACTCCTGATGTTAATACCATCATATTTGAAGAACGGGGCATTATATTTCTTTAGAGAAGTTAAGAGCTCTGTTAAGACATTTGATGAATTGGTGGAAAAGTTCAAGGATGAATTTATAGAGTTGGATTATAGTGAAAAATTCTACAATGCGAGACAGGAGAACAGGAGTCCCCTGGATTATTTTTATTATTTAGCCAATCTAGCAGGGAAGGCTGGTATTGTAGAAGATAATATATTTATAACACAATTCCTGAGGAATCTACAACCATATTTACGGAGTAGATTGATGCTAACCCATTTCACGGATAAAAAGGCATTGAAAGCAGTATTGATCCAAATGGAAAAAATTAGCCCTGATAGAAAGGAAGAAAATATAAATGTTTATAGAAACTCGGCGAGTTTTGGTCCAAATATGGCCACAACTAATAGGGGAGGGGGAGATAGTAGGCCGTGCAGGCCATTTAATTTTAATACGCCGGTACAGAACCGAGCGAGATATTCATCGTCGCCGCGTGCTCAAGAAGCTGGTGTTGGTCATAGTATTAATGGTTTTAATGTATATTCTAGGAAAGCGGAATATGTACCACGTCGCAATGACGTAGGACGAGGAGAACATCTCTCCTGGCGGATGCAGCAGCATGGCACGGAGGAAGTAGGACGATTGGGACATGCGAATGTTGTTGCGGACGGAGCGTCGTCGAATCGGCAGGTCAGACCAGTTGTTCCTTTTTATGCACATAATTTTGCAGATGTGGCCCTGATCGATACAGGTGCTACAATTTCATGTATTAGCCAGACCGCTGCGGTACAAATGAATGCAAGGCGTGTGACTGATGATGAAAGGTGTGCGAAAGCAGTGAATGGGAGCTTATTACAGATAGTAGGAAAATGTAGCGTAGATTTTTCTCTTAATAATTTTAATTTTTGCCATGAATTTTTAGTAGTAGCTGATTTGAACCGTAGTGTTATTTTAGGAGTAGATTTTTTAATAAAGAATAGAATGAATATCGATATGGTTAATTCATGTATATATTTTTTCCAGAATAAAATATTGTTTTGTGATGACAGTCAGAAACAAAACACGATTCGTGATAGGATTCTTTCAGAACAAAAGATAGAATCGATTTTTCTTGACAGTTCGAATTCGATCGCGAACGAACAAATTAAGTTCAGCGGAACAGCTGACAATAAGGGTTATAATTTAGTAGGTTCGATGGATTTTCAGGGGTTGAGTAGGAGTGATAATGTTTATGGTTCGGATTTGCGCAAAGTTGCGTGCGGGGTAGAAGAGAAATGTGTTAAGGTAGAGAAGGATTTAGGTAGGATTAATAAGCGGGGTTCGTTAGTTTTATCAGAGGGGAGAATAGGTAAGTTTTCTTTTTCGAGCGTGCAGTTAGATAAGCCAGGGATAATGCCGGTTGATGATAATATAGAGATGAGTGGGGATGAGTCTCCGGTGCAACGGGACGTTATAGGTAAAGCCAGCGTAGTGGTAGATTTTGTAAGTAGGGAGCCGTATAATGAGGAAATAGGGCAAGAGGTAGGAAAGAAGCAATCTTCTTTACATATTGAACCTGATGATGGTATAAATTTGTTTAACATCAACGTGCCGGCAAAGGTTCGCGCGAATAATAGTAATGTACAGGCGTCAACAAAAGTATCGCCAGATAGTATTTTGTTAGGTAGGAAAAAGCGTTCAGCAGCAGATCGTTCGTTGAGGTTAGATATGATAGGTTTAGATGAGAAGGTAACGGAAAAGGTTAATCGTATAGGCGGATTATTTACTAAGGCTTCAAATAATTTTGCGAGGCCGCAAGTTGTTAAAAAACGGTATTATTATAAAAGGGCGCGAGCTAGATCGTTTCGGGTCAATGACCAGGTCTTATTGTATGTGCCAAGGCGAGTTACGGGTAGATGTATGAAGTTGGAGCGGCTGTACCGTGGTCCTTATAGGGTCGTACAGAATGTGGGACGGTCTGATTTGTTGATACGTCGTATAAATTCGCGATCGCGTGGGGTGGTTGTACATTCGAATCGTTTGAAACGTTTCGTGCCACGCTGATGTATCTGTCTGATAGAATGTTAGATGATAGTTATTATTCGTAAATAAGAAAGTTATTTGTGGTTACATCTTTAACCTGTAATTTTATCCATGTTGTATATTTGTGTTTTAGGAAAGATGTATTGTATTGTTGTAAATATGATATTAACCGGTGTTTCTTTTTCATGTTGATCCTGAGCTGTGATGACTGATGAGCTGGAGAATGAGGCCACATTATGAGCGTACTAGGTCGTGCGTTACGAGGACCCAAGGATATATCTTGTAGCATACTAGAAATTTCCGTGGTAGTCTACCTTTGTATGAGAAATATTTGTTGGTTGACATAGTTTGTTGGACCGATCGCTTGATTTTATTTTTGGGAGCAACATGATAAGGCAATAAGCTATTTGTCATGGGGTCCTGGTTTTGGTCCCACGCCCTTAAGAATGAGATTGAGATGAGTTGGTAAGGTAAGAGTAAGGGATTGTTCCCAAGGTTGATAACGAATGTTTCTCAAAGAAAGTAATTTCTGATGTGGAATAAATCGGGTATTCTATGCATGTTCGGAATTCCTTTGTAGTATTTTACCTTGGGTAATCGTTTGAACTCACGATAGTCATCTTGAAACTTTGAATGGTAACAGATCATTTCGTGAACTTCGATAGATTATGTGAGATGATTGTATATTGTGGTATCGGCTTTAGAAGTAGTGGATTTCGCTGTGCGGTTGGGACAATATCTATGGCCTCATTCTTAAGCATCTTGAATTTGTTTATTCTTTAAGAAGCTTTTGTATCTGGTTGTATTTTTATCGTCTTGATTACATATGTGTTATTTTCTGCATTTGAAAAAGATAATTTTTCTTCTGTCTTTGCCTGCGTTAATTTTGGATTATTTCTATTCGGTGGAAATAGATCACGAGTTGGTGATATAATTATAATAGTTGGCAAGGAGTAAAGTTTAGGGTTAATAAATAACGGGGTCATGGGAACCTCTGGTAAATTTTTAGACCAGTTTTTTTTGCCAGATAGTTTATCGAATGATGATCGTTCGAGAAGCTAGATCCTAGCTGGGTCATGTTTCCATGGTTCTATGGTTTATAGTTCCGTTTCTGGTCTTAGCTAGTTTAGATTTTAAGTCGCGATACAAAATGTACTGGAACTTGTAATGATTATTTAAGTAGGGTCTGCACCTTAAGTGTGGATAGGTTATTGGTTAAGTAGGGTCTACGCCTTAAGTGTGGATAGGAGTTTGGGGTTAGGATCTGCACCTTAAGTGTAGTTAGGTATGTATTTTGAGGGTCATGCCTTATGTATGATCGAAATTTTTTTCTTAGGGTTGTCACCTGTTGAAAAAAAATTTTTTTTCTCCAATGAAAAAATTTTTTTTTTGAATGGAGGGGGGAATGATTGTAGTGTGTATAACCACAGCCGTTAGATGAAATTGTAGGCTGTGGGCAGTTAGCTTTTTAAAAAGGAATAGAAACTGCTTTACGATTATATTCTCAAATCAATCTTTAAAGAATATGAGTTTAAAAATGAAAGATGGATTTGACGCAGTCATATACTAGACGGTAATAAGGAGAGAAGTTCCAAAAATATAAAAGATGCTATAAAATAGCATATGTACTAAAATAATATTGAAACTAATGAAATAAAAACCCAATACCAGAGGAAAGTATTTTATTGAAGAACACCAGTAGCTAATAGAAAAAGCTTACAGTACCTATTTTGGTTGTAATTTTGTCAGTAAAGAAAAAAGTTAATACTTATAGACTAAGCTCCCGTTGTACTAAACCCTACCTCATAAGGTGGCAGCTCAAAAATGTAATGCAGTGATAGATACTACTTAGGAACACTGGATTTTAGTAGGTTGCCGTCGAATATCCTGGAAGACCTTCTATTTTTCTTCGTCTTCAAATCGCTATTTTGATCGAAAATTACATCATAAGGTGGCAGATCGAAACGTTTACGCATCGAAAGAGACACATTTGGACATAACAACCCGCATAGGTTGCCGGCCCAAACCCTGGCAGGTTTCAAGGTCAGCCAAGTTTTATGAGCCCAAAAATGGGATAAATTACCTCATCAGGTGGCACGCTGAAACTGATGCAGATCGATTGCCCTAGAGTCCCTAGACATGCCATTCATAAATATATAGGGTTGCCTGCCTTCAGCTTGGCAGTTTTTCTGGTCAGCCACCTCGAACAATGTATTACAAAAACTTGGAATAACGAGAAATTCTTGAATAGATGCTATGGTTCAGGGTATAATTTAGTAAAAATCGTGATATCAACTTAAACTCGACGTACTAACAGACTTGCGTCTTATGGTGTTGAAATAATAGGGTAAATGTACCAGTTTTGGTCATTTCTCATAGGTACCTATATCTTTAAATATTGAAAAAAGTGATGTTGCCTTTTACGTTCAACGTGATATAGGAAGTATAACGGGCAATTTTGTGCTGTATAATAATATTTATTATGTTCACTTCAAATCACAGGTGATGATTTTTATGAGTTGAGTTTATTTTTATGTTTTACTAGCTTTCTGCCCCGCGGCTTTTTCCGTGGTAAAATGTACCTACCATATGTGCTATTCTGGTATCTAAGCTATAACACAGTTACGTTTCATCCGGATCCGTTCTCTAGTTTTTGCTTGAAGACGTAAGAAACTGATGCAGATCGATTGCCTTAGACATGCCATGCAGTTTTTCTGGTCAGCCACCTCGAAAAATGTATTACAAAATCTTAGAATAACGAAATTCTTGTATAGATGCTATGGTTCAGGGTATAATTTAGTAAAAATCGTGATATCAACTTAAAGTCGACGTACAGACTTGCGTCTTATGGTGTTGAAATAATAGGGTAAATGTACCAGTTTTGGTCATTTCTCATAAGCATATCTTCAAATATTGAAAAAAGTGATGTTGCCTTTTACGTTCAACGTGATATAGTTAGCAAGCAATTTTGCTTTGCAATTTATTATGCAAAAATAATATTAAATAATTAATCGTTAATCAACTTTGTTTCAAAAATGGGAGACGTCCTGCAGCTATCTCAAAATTATCTATCCACACTAGGACAGTACGTTTAACTTTTTTTGATACTTATCTATATAAATAAAACTCTTGCGTTACTGACTGACTGATAGACAACGCACAGCCGAAACTACTGGGCGCAAGAAGCTGAAATTCGGCATGTATGTTCCTTGGGGAGTAAAAGGTAAGGAGTGGAAAGTGAGGAAGGAAAGCACTAAAAGAGGATTTTTAGAAATTCCTCCTCTAAGGGGGTAAAAAGGGGGGTCCACACTGTTGTATGTTACTGGGTAATCAAAATTTGAATTTATATTTCTTTTACTTATATTGTATTCTGATTGACACTTCAATAAATAAAGTCAAATACAACACACAGAGACGAAGTCGCGAGCGGAGCGATAGTTATATAGGTATATACAAGAAGATGAATAGAATTGCATATTCACTTCATTTTTTTCAAAGTACACGTACAAACATAAAAGAAATACAAAGTTTTTTTTTTTTTTTTTTTTTTTTCTTTATTTATTTTAGGGACTTTTGTAAATTTATTTACACGCCAGTCCCATCGTGACTGTTCTCTTATTTAAATTAACAATTGGACATTAAGCTTGCAGCCACAAATTTATAAATCAACAAAGCTTCCTTAGATGAGGGTTTTGATAGAAAGCTCTGAAATTTGCCCACATCTGTATTATTAATTTTTAAATCTGCAGCTAGTCTATTTCACTCAACCCGATTCTTGACACATTCCGCCAATAAATGTAATACATCTTCTACTTTTCCACACACAGTACAGTTAGGTGAGTTTACTTTTTTCATTAAGAAACCAAATTTGTTTAGCGGAATGTGTCCAGACCGTAGTCTGTGAGCAATGACTATCATTTTCCTACCTAAGTGTACGTCGTTAAACCACGGTACATGGGGAGGTTCGGATTGCATGGTCTTATACCAGATTCCTGTTGATGTTGATCTTTCATCAAAATATGCCTTCCATTCTTTATGGCAGTCTTGTTTAAAGATCCGATTATATTCAGAGAAGCTCGGTGCAACTTGAAGTGGTTGCCCTCCATTAACACCGAGCCTCGCCAAAGAATCCGCCTCCTCGTTACCACTTAGACCTACATGCGATGGAATCCACTGCAATCTGAGCGTCCTGTTATTCTGAGTTAACTCTAAAATTAGTTTTAGTATAGCATACGCTGTAGATGCGCCTCTGCTGCCAGAGGTGCATCCAGCTATATGCTGTAAAGCACTTTTGCTATCAGTTAGTATGACCACATATCTGTATGGAAGGTTTTTGATATAATGGAGAGCTTCTAAGATTGCAGTAAGTTCCACCGACATAATAGATAAAAAATTTGGTCGTATATTAAAATATCTACCATAGCCACAACCTGAGTCATAGAAGGCTGCCCCTGAGCCCTGAGCACACTTAGATCCGTCAGTGTAAACCCTGTGCCACGTTCTGTATTTCATTTCCAATTCAATTAGTACATTACTTCTCAGAGAGTTAGGATCAGTTCTCTTCTTTGCTGTTGTAATACAATCCAAATTAGATTTAACAACTTCGTTTATATTGATGTTAGAAATCCATACGGGCAAGGTGAACATTTGTAATGGGTAAGATGTGTGAATACTTTCATTTTTAGTTCTGTTAAAAGCTGTTACTATTAAAGGTGTTTTTTTATTTTGCCAGTATCTACTATTGTTACATAGTGTGCTCAGGTTCTCTAGGGATTTTAGGGTTGGATTATCTGACCACGATTTAGCCTTCAAGCAATATTTGTATGCCAGATACTTTCGCCTGACAGCCAATGGCGGTAAACAGATCTCGCTCTCCATTGCCTGTATAGGAGTGCTTCTAATAAAGCCTCCTATTACTCTTAGCGCCTGATTCTGTACCTTGTCCAACTTAGAAAAGTGAGTCTTCGCGCTGTAATCGTATAAGAAGCTGCCATAATCTATGCGACTCCTAATGACCGCCTTGTATATTCTGCGGAGTTGTTTTGGGTGTATTCCCCACGAAGATTCTGCTAAAACTTTTAAAATGTTTAAGAATTTTTAGGTTTTTTCCCGTGTCTCATTTATATGCTTAGCCCATAGCAGCTTTCTATCAAGCCACATGCCCAAGTACTTTATATTGTTCTCACATTCTAACATCCTGCCGTCCATGGTTAGGTTAACTGAACATTGCCTATGCCCTCTACTAAAAACACAAGTTTTTGACTTAGCAGGAGATAGCTGTAAACCGATATTTTCCAAAAAGTTTGTTATTGTTTCTAACGCCCTTTGCAGTCTTTCTTCGCTAAATTGTAGTTTATCAGTAGAGTACAGCACAAAGTCATCAGCATACTGTAGTATCGTGACATTCTGGATTGCCTGAAAAATTTTGTACGTTACTATATTAAAAAGCAATGGCGAAATGGGATCTCCCTGCGCCAAGCCTCTCCTGGTCCATCTACATAAGTCAGCCTCGTTACTTCCTATATCCCCTTTAATTGTAAGGTGTCTTTCAGAAAGAAAAGAGTGAATGTAAGCACACATTTCAGCACCTGCACCTAATTCATCCAAAGTAGCAGAGACAGTCTCAACTAACACGTTGTTATAGGCGTTATCGATATCCAGAAAGCAGGCTGAAGTGGGTAAACCATTAGAGAAACCAATTAATATTTGTGAAATTAAACGAACTAGAGGATCCATGCAAGACTGTCCTCTTCTAAAACCAGTAGTATTTCTAGTAAAGATATTATTTTTTTCGACGTACCATTCTAGCCTTTTCGTGAGCATAAGATGAAAAGTTTTGCACAAGCATGATATTAAAGATATAGGCCTCAGTTTGGTTTCATTATGAGGAACGTTTGCTTTCGGTATTGGCAGTATTAAGATATTGCGCCATTGATGTGGAATAGTTCCTGTAAAGTAACTATCATTGTAAATATTGAGTAAGTATTTCTTTGCGGAGTCGGGTAAATTATAAATCATTGAATATGAAATGTTATCCTCGCCCGGCGCTGTATCCGATTTTTTAAGGCAGTTATTTAATTCGTGTATGGAAAATGCAGAGGAGAGCTGAGTATTCATTGAGCGAAATACTGGAACCTTCACTGGGACAGAATCAGGCGCTAGGTTACACAAAAGTTCTTTTTTCTTGTCTAAGTCTACCGTGTTGTTTCTCCCTTTACAGCCCTTCAACCATCGCATACGATTCCACATTTCATGGCTAGACGTTACATCGTCTATTGAGTCACAAAACTTTTTCCAGTTGTTATTCCTGGCTTGTCGTATGAGTCGGCTACTTTCACAGATTTTTTTATTTAAATTATCAAGATTTTCTGGGGTGGGATTACGTCTAAATTGACTTAACGCGAGTCTTCGTCTAGCTACAGACTCAGAAATGGATGGGTTCCAATAGCTTTTTGGGATAAAGTTAGAGGCTGGGTTATTGCAGCTTTTAGAACATGGTATAGTTTCGGAGGCCACAGTATTAATCAAGTTAACGAATTTATTGTAGTTATCCTGTAGGCCACTTTCCTCGATAGGATTTGTGAACGTTTCATCTAATAAATTTCGATATTTGTTCCAATCTGCATATTTGTATTTACGTTTTTTAGTGACATATGTATTTGGACGATAATTAAAGCGCATATTAATTAAAAGGTGATCACTGCCAAAGGTTTCGTTCGCTACCTCCCACTGTAATTTCATAGCAATATCTGCCGATACAAAAGAGATATCCGGTGAAGATTTTTGAATATTACCGTCGACTAATTTGATTCTAGTAGGACTACCATCATTAACGCTAATGTAACCGTATTCCAGAGCCGAGTCTAAAAGCTGTATACCTCTAGGGTCATTTTTATACGACCAGTTTGAGTGATGTCCGTTAAAGTCTCCAGCAATGATCGTCTTACTAGAAAATTTATTAAAAATGCAGTCCCAATCTGATTGTGACGTTCGTATGGTTGAAGGGCAGTAGATGGAGACTATATTTTGTAAGTCATTACAATTTAACACCTTAATATGTAATGTTTCGATACCAGAATTACGAAAATATATAGGACATTCTAGAGTTCTAAGTGATTTATGAACTATAATGGAAACACCTCCATAAGAGTCCCATCTATCATTCCTATATATTATAATTACTTATGTTTAGTGGTGATTCTGGTGCTAGCCATGTTTCGCTTAGAATGGCAACATGAATCTTTTGTTGATTTAAGTAACAGTCAAAATCTGTTAATTTAGGCCTAAGGCTTTGAGAGTTCCACTGGACTATATTTAGGTTGCTAGTACCTTGATTTGTATCAATCATTGAAGAAATAACTAAGAATAGTTTTGAACCACTTACCTTCCTTCAGCAAATCAATTAAAAAAAGCTTACATTCGTCTATTAGCACCTGAATCACCATTGAAATTTTATTCTCTAGACTTATATTTGCTAAAATGGCGCGTTTTAACTTCCTGAGTAAAAGCTTGAAACTCTGCTTGGTATCGCATTCCTTATCTTCCTCAGTATCTGCGCTGCTTTCTGTAGACATTGTATTTTCTTGTATTGTAGATTGAAATTGTTTACCCACCTTACCTCCATACGTTATTGGGTATGGTTGTAGGTTCAAGGTCAGCCCATATAGATTTCCAGTGACCCAGTGTTCAGGGTGTTGGAAGTTTGGACACCTCATTCGCTTTTGTCCAACCAAAAAAATTAAATGCCCAAAGTGCGGTGGAGATCATGCAAACTGCGAGACAGAAGAATTCAAATGTAGTAATTGTTATGGCCCCCACATGGCTTTAAACAAGTCTTGCCCTACATTTCGAAAAGAGAAAGATATCCGTGACATAATGTTCAGCGAAAACTTCACATACAAACAAGCATTATCAAAGTACCTAAACCAAAGACAGTCAACAAAAATAAATCAAAATCTCAGTCAGACAACAATCACAGCCTCGACATCTCTTCAAAATAAAAATATTTTACTGAACGACCCTTCCACCCCTTATAAAAATGCACTTCTGGCGAGTACAATGGCATTAGAACAAGAGGACGAGAATACACAAAGTGAGCCCGAGCGTGAACGATTGATACAATCCCAATCAAATAAACGTCACAACAAGAAAAAGAAAATTAAAAAAACAGAGAAAAATACAAAGTTACTTACACACTATTTTAGGGTTCCGTGCCCAAAGGGTGTAAACGGGACCTTATTACTAAGACTCCGCTGTCTGTCTGCTTCAACATCGTCTGAGGGACTCCTCATCACCAAGTGAAGCGAATTGGTCTCACCAGAACAAAACAAATGAGCCCAAACTTGAGGGATTTCATAGTGGTCATTAGAAGTACCATTAGGCTTCCTCCCTGCTCCAATATCAGACCCTCACCACCAAGTGCAGCGAATAGGTCTCATCAGAACGAAACAAATGAGCTCAAACTCGAGGGGTTTTCTAGTGGTCATTAAGAAGTGCCACTGGCTTCCTCCCTGCCCCATCATCAGACCCTCACCAGCAAGTGTAGCGAATAGGTCTCATAAGCAAGAAACAAATAAGCCCAAACTCGAGGGGTTTTCGAAGCAGCCATTGAAGAGTGTCATTGCCCACCTCTTGACTCCATCATCAGATCAGCTCGAAGGTATCAAATTATTAAATTTTCATTATA
The DNA here is from genome assembly GCA_949710035.1 of Crambus lathoniellus. Taxonomy (NCBI): domain Eukaryota; kingdom Metazoa; phylum Arthropoda; class Insecta; order Lepidoptera; family Crambidae; genus Crambus; species Crambus lathoniellus. The sequence goes on from OX453315.1 coordinate 10,759,905, forward strand.
TTCCTATAGACTTGCAGCGTTTCAAATCAATTCGACAATTAGAAGTAGGTTAAAATTGAATTCCAAGATTTTCTTACATTGTGACTTAGTTAGTTCTTTACATGTGAAGCTAATACAAGCGTGTTAAAAAGCATAACCGAATGACAGTCCACGCACGCTACCGCCCGTCGCGTCTTGGCTACCTTCATCATAACATACTAAAAGCACAAAAAATAATGTTTACATTGTATTGCAATGTAGACCTACTGTGCCTTTGTAGACATGGAGAAGGCCTACGATCGAGTCGAAAGAAATGAGCTATGGAAGGTGTTGTCTGAATTCGGATAGGAGAGCACTGCAATGGAGCAATGGCTCTTCAATTTGTTTTTAGACAGTTGTATGAAAGGCCTGAGAGAACGTGACTGTGGAATTATGATGAAGGGGACCCAATTCAAGTGCCTCCTCTATGCTGACGACCAGGTAATACTTGCGTCTTCTGTGGGGGAGTTGTAGGAGATGTTGTCCGTTATGAATGATGATTTTGTGAGAAAAGGGATGAAAGTAAATGTATGTAATACGAAAGTGATGGTTTTTGAGTGAGATGAAGAAATGTCTGACTGTACGGTAATGATAAGTGGTCAGAAAGTGGAACAGGTGCGTGAGTTTGTATATTTGAGCAGTTTATTTACAAGGGATGGAAAGTGTGAGGAAGACATAGAAAGGTGAAGAAAACGAATTCAGTGAACGGCGCTATACACTCAGTTAAGAGTAGCCAAATCGTATCTGAAATGGCGCGAATCGCTTTTCATAACGGAGTGTTGGTGCCGACACTGATGTATGGAAGTGAGTCTTGGGTATGGCAAAAGAAGAATGAAATCAGAATAAATGCAGTAGAGATGCGATCGTTGAGGAAAATATGTGGAGTAAAATTGAGTGATAGAGTGAGCAATGATGTGATTCGTGAAAGGTGTGAGCTGAAAGATGATATAGTGACAAGAATTGAGAAAGGAATGCTACGGTGGTTTGGTCACTTAGAGATGATGAATGAAAGGCAAATTACGAAAGAGATATATTGTGCGAATGTGGAAGGACTGGTAGGGCGTCCCTGAAAAACCTACACGGACCAAATAGGAGGTGTACTAAAAAAGAATGGTGTACGCAGTGACAAAAATCGCCGGGCATGTATGAAAAGATTGATGGATGTGAATGTAGCGAAAGAAGTGTGCAAGGATCGTAGCAGGTGGCGATCCATAGTCTCTGCCTACCCCCGTGGGAAATAGGCGTGAGTATAATATACTTATATACATATTATGTATGTATGTATGTATGTATGTATTGCAAATAACATTGTGTACATTTTATTGAAATTAATACACATTTTTCACAATAGTGAAAACTGCTACAGTTTTCAAGTGTATACATATGAAAGAAAAAATCAAAGCAATCATTGTTAAAATTGTAATGAAACTATATTGCTTAAATTTTTGTGAAATCACATCGTTTACTAATTATTGTAATTCATAGTGGCTTCATATTTTTGATTTTGATAAATGTGTATTTTATTGCGAGAAACTCCGATGGTTATAAAGTATGTATTGATAAGATGACTATTTGTTATTGAAATTTTCAGAGTGTACATTTATTCGAAATTCTGTCCATGTATACATTTCATTGCACGTGACTGTACGTGTGAGTTGACACTTAGGAATGATTTTTTTGTTGAATGTGTCTCATAAAATATAATTGGGAAACTGTGTTTGTTTGTCTGTTTCTTACGTCTTCAAGCAAAAACTAGAGAACGGATCCGGATGAAACGTAACTGTGTTAAAGCTTAGATACCAGAATAGCACATATGGTAGGTACATTTTACCACGGAAAAAGCCGCGGGGCAGAAAGCTAGTAAAACATAAAAATAAACTCAACTCATAAAAATCATCACCTGTGATTTGAAGTGAACATAATAAATATTATTATACAGCACAAAATTGCCCGTTATACTTCCTATATCACGTTGAACGTAAAAGGCAACATCACTTTTTTCAATATTTAAAGATATAGGTACCTATGAGAAATGACCAAAACTGGTACATTTACCCTATTATTTCAACACCATAAGACGCAAGTCTGTACGTCGACTTTAAGTTGATATCACGATTTTTACTAAATTATACCCTGAACCATAGCATCTATACAAGAATTTCGTTATTCTAAGATTTTGTAATACATTTTTCGAGGTGGCTGACCAGAAAAACTGCATGGCATGTCTAAGGCAATCGATCTGCATCAGTTTCTTACGTCTTCAAGCAAAAACTAGAGAACGGATCCGGATGAAACGTAACTGTGTTATAGCTTAGATACCAGAATAGCACATATGGTAGGTACATTTTACCACGGAAAAAGCCGCGGGGCAGAAAGCTAGTAAAACATAAAAATAAACTCAACTCATAAAAATCATCACCTGTGATTTGAAGTGAACATAATAAATATTATTATACAGCACAAAATTGCCCGTTATACTTCCTATATCACGTTGAACGTAAAAGGCAACATCACTTTTTTCAATATTTAAAGATATAGGTACCTATGAGAAATGACCAAAACTGGTACATTTACCCTATTATTTCAACACCATAAGACGCAAGTCTGTTAGTACGTCGAGTTTAAGTTGATATCACGATTTTTACTAAATTATACCCTGAACCATAGCATCTATTCAAGAATTTCTCGTTATTCCAAGTTTTTGTAATACATTGTTCGAGGTGGCTGACCAGAAAAACTGCCAAGCTGAAGGCAGGCAACCCTATATATTTATGAATGGCATGTCTAGGGACTCTAGGGCAATCGATCTGCATCAGTTTCAGCGTGCCACCTGATGAGGTAATTTATCCCATTTTTGGGGCTCATAAAACTTGGCTGACCTTGAAACCTGCCAGGGTTTGAGCCGGCAACCTATGCGGGTTGTTATGTCCAAATGTGTCTCTTTCGATGCGTAAACGTTTCGATCTGCCACCATAAGATGTAATTTTCGATCAAAATAGCGATTTGAAGACGAAGAAAACTAGAAGTTCTTCCAGGATATTCGACGGCAACCTACTAAAATCCAGTGTTCCTAAGTAGTATCTATCACTGCATTACATTTTTGGGCTGCCACCTTATGAGGTAGGGTTTCGTACAACGGGAGCTTAGTCTATTAATTAATGTTGAATTGAATTTGTCAGTTCACTTGTTTGAAGTATTGTAACAGGTTCCTATCATTCTTAATTTGAAGCTAGGCTTCATTATTATACACTTTTGTTTTATTGAACCTTAACCCTTGATGATTACAGAAAAGTATATACTGGAAATAAGTATGGTATGTTAAAAAGGAAGATAAATGATGTTCTAATTTTATGTAAGTATAGTTTTAATATAGTTAATGATGGTAATGGTTGCAAAAAGTATTGAAATAATAATAAAGGCTGATTGATTTCTCAATGAACTTGTTTGAATTATTTATTTTTACTTTCTATCATTCTGAAATTGAGCCCTTTTTTTGGTCTTTTAAATGAGTACTAAAAAGTATCGATACTTCAAGGTATCGATACTTTTCAATCGATACTTTTACGAGTACGATACTTTTTTTTCGATACTACTCATGAGTACCGTATCGATACTTTCTATTCGATACCGTGTCCCTATCTGTTATTCAAATGCTGTCAGTTCAACTTTCAAACTTTGAAAGTTGAACTGACAGCATTTGAATAACAGATAGGGACACGGTATCGAATAGAAAGTATTCAAAGACTTTTACTGGCTGGGCCCTGTTTAACCATTTTTACAAGTCTACAATTATGTAAGAAAGCTACAAATTTGTAGACTTGTAATACAAGTGCTGTTTAACCAACATTACAAATATGTAAGAATTCTACAACTAAAAATCTTACATATTTGTAAAGTCTAATGCTGTTTAACCAACGTCTACAATTGTAGAAAACGCCTGTAGATTACAATTTACATATTTGTATTTACATATTTTTAGTTGTAAAATACAATTTAAAAGTTGTAAATTTTTGAAGATGGTAGATTAAAAACAATAGAATTTTAATCATCATCAGCCATTATAAGTCCCGTAAGTAATAACTGATGGGGTAAAGACCTTCCTTATGGATGGATATGGAGAATGGGCCATGACGCACCACGCGGGCCCAAAGCGGATTGATGGGTATTAACGACGGCAAACGCAGCCGGGAGTAACGGCTTAAAATGCCTCCGAAGTACGGAGGAGCTTGAGATAATAAAATTTTGGTCACCCATCCCGTGACCAACCATAGCGAAAGTTGCTTAACTTCAACGATTGTAGGCCGAATGCGTTTACCACTACGCCACTTGCTACTCTGTTTTTTTTTTAATAAATATATTTATTTAAAATTTTGTTTCAAGAGTACTTTAGGTAAGAACCTACTGCTGTTTTAACTAAAAAGAAAGTCATGGAAAGCTTTAATAATAATACAATTCTTTCACTACTAGTGGCTAGAAGCATTTTTATGTGAATAACAGTTTAATTTCTTTACTTATTCGGCTGGTGCAAACAATTGTAAAGTTCTGACACAGGGTGAGTCCGCCTGTAGAAATTGTGCTACAATTTACATATTTGTAGACTTGTAATTACAATTCTTCGTTTAACGAAACGGTTTTCCTTACAAATTTGTAAATTGTCACCTGTAACTTGTAAATGTTGGTTAAACAGAAATATGTAGAATTGTATCTACAATTTACAAATTTGTAAATTTTCCACCATGGTAAACTTGTAACTTGTAAATGTTGGTTAAACAGAAACTTGTAGACTTGTAGCCTGTAAATACAATTTACAATTTGTAAATTGTATTTTTGGTTAAACAGGCCACTGGTGCAAACAATTGTAAAGTTCTGACACAGGGTGAGTCCGCCTGTAGAAATCGTGCTACAATTTACATATTTGTAGACTTGTAATTACAATTCTTCGTTTAACGAAATGGTTTTCCTTACAAATTTGTAAATTGTCACCTGTAACTTGTAAATGTTGGTTAAACAGAAATATGTAGAATTGTATCTACAATTTACAAATTTGTAAATTTTCCACCATGGTATACTTGTAACTTGTAAATGTTGGTTAAACAGAAACTTGTAGACTTGTAGCCTGTAAATACAATTTACAATTTGTAAATTGTATTTTTGGTTAAACAATCGAAAATAATAGTGAGAGTGACGTGAGTGAATACGATACTGATGAATCCCGCCGCTTAATAGTATATTTAGTGAGAACGACGGGCAAAGGCGAAGTATCCCAAGTAAAACTAGACGACTTGATTGCAAAATGTATATATTGATGAAAATTAGCACAACACAAGTTATTTAGCATGACATCTTATATAATTTAATTACGAACAATGACAAAAATCTAATACACTGTTGCAAGACGCTGTATCTGTCAATCACAATAGCGAACTGCCGGAAGTTCAAATCCATAAAAAATTGTAATTACCGCAGACTATATATTATATCGCGCTGGCCGCACGCCACGACTCGCACGCAGAGGTAAGACACTGTCTCGCTCTGCGGCCGAGTAGTTATCGGCGGCGGCGGTCGATAGATGGGGCTGCCGGTCTGCTATATACTCCCCCTCCAGTTCATGTAGACGACCCCGTACATGGACTGGCACGTCCCGAGGAGCATCCGAAACCTCATCTGATACAGGCACAAATTGAGGTACAGAAGCCTCATCTTCCTCATCCTCAGAACTACTACAAACAGAACGCGACACTCTACTAGGCTGAGCTGAACGTTGAGGTCTTCCCCGATTACGCTTAGGCACTACCGGTGCGATGAGTCCCTACTATGGAAAAGTGTCAGTTCCTTTACATGAAATTTTCCTAAACTGATGTTTGAATCTCCGACAGGTCCTAACTCAAAAGTAGTTGGACTAACCTTTTTTCGTACAATATACGGTCCATCCCTGCGTGGCACGAACTTGGAGCATAAGCCTTTCGACGCGTTGCTGAGAACGTGTGTCTTCAGAAGCACTTGATCTCCGACTTGAATTTGTGGGCCTACTCGGCGCGACTGGTCCGCATACTCCTTCCTTTTGTCCTGCTGGGTCTCCACTTTCTCACGTACAGACGAAAGCTTGAACAAAAATTGTTTAAGGTACGGAGTTATTTGAGGTACGAAGTTGTCCTTCTCTAGTATAGCTCGCGGATCATGCTTGACCTCTAGAGGCGATCGGAGCTCTCTTGCAAAAGTCAAATAGGCCGGGGTACATCCCGTAGATCGACATCGTGCAGTGTTGAGAGCAAACCTTACTGACGGAAGATGATCAGGCCAAGAGCTGTGGTTAGTACCAACTAACTGGGACAGCTGTACCTTTAGATCTCTGTTCTTCCTCTCCGCCGGGTTTGCCTCTGGATGGAATAACGGCAAAAGCTCCTGCTTGATGTCCAGCACATACGTGACTTGCTGCATAACTGCTGAAATAAACTGCACACCATTATCTGAAATAATGCGACGTGGCAGACCATATCTAAGAAAATATTCTTCTATAAGTATGCGAGCACAAGCTTCTGCGGTGGCTTCACGCAGTGCATACAACTCGACCCAACGGGTCGCAGTATCTTCGACAAGAAGTATCCATTTATGACCTTGGCGTCCAGGTGGCAGGGGTCCAAAGAGGTCGATGGCAATGACTTCGTTTCGCTGGTGCTGTACAGGTGTCTGCAGTAACCCTTGTGGTTTCTGATTCGTCGCCTTGTAGCGTTGACACGAAGCACAGGTTTTAATATATTCCATAATTGCACGTCTCATACCTATAAAATAAAATCTTTGAGCAATCTTGTGATATGTCCGTATTTATGTCAATTTGTATGAAAACTGTATCAGCGCCTCTAGCGGCGAGTAGCGCGCTTATGCAGTTTTCATACAAATTGACGTAAATACATACTCGCGATAGTTTGCGTTTGCTTGACATAAAAACTTACACTAGGGGTACTGAAGTATTTCATCAATGATTGGCATTGGATAAGCGTCAGTCTTAGTAATGGAATTTAACTTACGGTAATCCACGCAAAAGCGAAACTTCCCATTTCGCTTAGGTACTAATAATGCTGGTGCAGCCCACGCCGAGTCGCACTCCTCAATGATGTCTTCCGCAACCATCCTCTCCAACTCCTTCTGCATCACTTCCTTCCGGGCCGGAGTGAGGCGATATGGCGGCGTTGCTATCGGCGGGTGATCTCCAGTGTCGATACGGTGCTCCGCAAAATCCGTGGGCGGCCCCGTTTCCTTGAAAACATCAGGATATTCAGCCAAAAGCACAGAAAGAACATCATTTGGGTTAGTCGCACAAGCGCTTTGTTCACACACCCCATGCTGCTTGTTATTAGAACTGACACTTTCCATACACAATTTATAACGCTTATTAGAATCATCATAAAACCACCACAAATTCTTAATAAAATTGAAAGATAACTTAACTAATAAGGTCACATTATCTGTGGATTCAGGAAAAATAATAAATTCTATATTGAAAATTTTGTGTTTAAGCCGGACCTCAACGTTAGCTAAGTAAACACTCATTATACGTGCATGCCCATCGGCAAGCTTAATATTGCGTTCAGAGGGAATAAGAGGATGACCCTTCGACTGGAGGAGTGTATACAGTGCATGCCCTGCGACACAACCAATAGCCCCTGTATCTATGAGTGCAGTACCTTTTACACCCAATATTTCAATTTCCAATACAGGTCTCTGCGGTTGCAAACTAAAATTTTGTTGTTCCGGAACTACACTATTTACATGTATAGAAAAATGAGGCAAATTATTTAACTCCCCCTTGATTGTACAACTCAACTCCCCCTGGTTACCATTATTTAACACACAATTAGAACAATTATTACAACAAACATTACAAAAATTTTCATTATATACATTATAGCTAGACGGCGGGTTACACTTTAAACACTTAGAGCGAATAACACCACTTGCACCACACCCATAGCAAGACACAGATTTATCATTCAATACAGACTGTGATTGTAACTTTTGACACTGTTCTTTATTATGTCCACGCTTTTTACAATACACACAAAAAAGTTTACCTAGTGCTTCCAAGTTTACTTTGGCCGCCTCAGGCCAGGGTAACGCTGGCTGCACGAGGGACTCCGTCGGTGCTGTCGCCAGCGCAGCTCTCAGGATGGGCGCAGCCGGCTGCAGCGGCCGCGGTGACACGACGCCATGTGCATGCGCAGTCGTTGCTGACTGAAACGGCGGCGGCGCCGGCGCCTGCCTGGGCGCTCGCCGTTGTAACGTCATCGTCGGCGTCATCGCGTCGCCGCGAGGCACCTGTGTACCGGACAGACACGATAAGACTGTATTATCACTAGTATAAGTGAAGGGGCCAGGTAGTATGGATATAAAATTAAAATGCGGATTCAAATTTAAAACGTGTGTACCTACTGCTATGCTGATCTGACAAGAAGAAGGAAAAAGCGGGAAACATTAAAAAGTAAAATTAAAAAGTCACGGCTTTGGCGTCAAGCAGTGATGTGCCGTTTTACTCGCGAACATGCCCCCGCGCGTTGAAGGCTCGTCCTTCAACCAAAACATCTTCTTCATCGGGTAACAACGGAACAATCCTGCTGCTGCTACGCCGTACAATGCCATTGGCCGTTCTTATATCGGCGACACGACTTATCCCGTCACTTGCTCCAGGATGAACTCCTACAATGCGTCCAAGCTTCCACTTCAGCGGTGGAAGACCATCTTCCTTGATCAGGACTAGAGTGTCAACTTCGAGGGAGTACTTATGAGAGTGCCATTTGACTCGCTGCTGAAGCTCAGCAATATACTCTTTACTCCAACGTGTCCAAAAGTGCTGACGTAATTGTTCGATTCGCTGGAAGCGTGACAGTCTGCTGGCTGGATGGTCTGCGTAGCTCCGGTCAGGTAGGGCGGTGAGAGGGCGGCCGATGAGGAAATGGCCGGGCGTGAGTGGCGTCAAATCTACTGGATCCGATGACAACGGAGAGAGTGGCCGAGAGTTAAGTATCGCCTCAATTTGCACAAGCGTGGTTGTAAGCTCCTCGAACGTCAAATTACAATGTCCCAGCACTCTACTTAAATGAAATTTTACACACTTGACCCCAGCCTCCCAGAGGCCTCCGAAATTAGGACTATAAGCCGGAATAAAGTGGAAGTTTATACTTTCCTGCGCTACGTCAGAAGCCAGTGAGTCACAATTACTCTTTAAGAACTTTGAGATATCGTTATGTGCACTAATAAAAGAAGTGCCGTTATCTGAAAACATTCGAGAGGGTTTACCTCTCCGTGAAATAAATCTACGTAACGCTAAATGGCAGTTATTGCTTATTTAATCACCGACTAACTCCAGGTGTACCGCTTTGGTCGTAAAACAAACAAAAATGGTAATATATGATATGACTTAATAAGTCTACAACCGCGACCAGTGCGACTAGCGACGGCCACTGGGCCCGCGTAGTCCACTCCTACACTTTCGAAAGGGTACCCGCCTGGTTGAAGTCGCTGCTGTGGTAATTACCCATTAGGGGAGTATAAACCCTACCTTTCATACTACGATTACAGCGTACGCATTGACGAAAACACTTTTTTGATAAATTGCGACCACCTATCGGCCAATAAAATTTTCTAATAGAAGCCAGTAAATGTTGAGGGCCGGCGTGCATTAGTCGTTAGTGTTCGTATTCAAAATTAATTTACTTACATGATGTGTGGACTGTATAACTATAGGGTGTTTCTTTTCAAAAGCAAAATCAAAATTATCTAAACGAGCTCCAACACGAATCAAATTATTTTCATCTAAATAAACGTTAAATTTTATAAGTGGGCTCTTTCTAGGCAAATCCTTCGTCTTAATTAATAAATCATATTCAGGTAACGATTCCATCTGAGACTGTTTCGAAATTATTACCGAAGCATTATTTAGTTCGTCTGAACTTAAATAAATCAGTGTTACGTTCAGTACGTTTCCTCAAATTATTTACAAATCTTAGCACATACGCTACTGTGCGTTGAAGCCTAGAAAATTTCGAAAATCTACTAAAATCTACGAGTTCGTGCCGAGTGGAATCACTAACAAATAATGAAACTTCATTACAAGTTTCTGGTAACTTTTCATCGGTACTTGGAGTAGCAGGCCAGTGTGACGAATCAAGTTTTAAATAATCTGGTCCATGCCACCATAAATTAAGTGACTGAAGAGAATCTGCACTAGTTACGCGCGATATCAAATCCGCGGGGTTCTCATCAGTCGGAACATGTCTCCAAGTGTAATTACCGGACTTGTCTAAGATGTCTGCAACGCAGTTGCGCACAAACGGTTGCGTAGTAGGACTACTTACATTAAAAATAGCCCGTGGCTTGAGTGTAGTGCTACTCTCGCAAATGGCTCCATGATGGGGTATGAAATAATGAGGGACCGATGTAATCGGTTCACACTCTGTCATGTGACTTAATGACTCATACTCCGTCATGAAATCAGAATACATATCACAAAATGACTTATTATTTTTGAGTCTACGCTCTGATGATAGCATACAATGCTTCGCTCGCTGATACGAATCACCTAACACGTTTGGTGTTTGTTTTAATGGGATTCGAACGCAGAACCTTCCGTCTGCGAGGCGAGTAGTGTTCTTGATAAAATGTTCCTCACATTGCTTCTCCTCTGGAAAATAATGTGATGACTTAGGGCATACTTCTTCGAGCTGCCATAACCGCGTAAGTTGGGCTTGAATGTCATCATCAGAAGAGTGAGAAGTAACGGAATCAACCTTAGTAAAATTACATTTAATGTGTGGAAAACTAGATACGCGGCCGCAAGTTACAGGACCGGAAACTATCCAACCTAGTCTAGTTTCGTAAAGTATCGGTTTCCCATCACCTAATTTAATATTTTGCGAACCTAAAATGTCCCAAAAAACATCAGCGCCGAGAATCATATCAACGGCGGCGGGCGAATAAAATTTAGGATCCGCTAAACAAATATTAGATGGAATATTCAAATTCCTTATATCTATCTGACACCCGGGAACGTTATCAGTAATTGACGGCAAAATAAAACAATTAACATTTAAAGAAAAACTTTCACACATGGACGTAACAGACAAGCGACACAGTTTATTTATATTAGATGTTTTACCATTTATACCTACGACTTTTCTATCGGTGCGCTCGGTTGGCAAATTAAGTTTTTTATGCAGCCGTTCGGTTAATAAACACGATGTACTGCCGCTATCTAAAATAACACGAGCGACAACCTCGCGACCATAACTGTCTCGCAATTTTACTAAAGCAGTAGATAACAAGATCTCCGCGTGCCCGGTCGTCAGTCCGCACGGCGACAGCGGCGGCGGCGCAGTGATGCTTCCCGTGAGCGCAACGGTCGATTGATTGGAATGCATCTTATTAGTCATAGATTCGTGCGCCCGCGCGTTGTTATCGCACTCGTCGGCTGAGCTAGCTATAGATGTAGGTATGGGCGCAGACAGCTGTTTCGATGCACCAAACTCGTTTACGTGAATAAGCGTATGATGCCGGCGCTTACACACTTTACAACCAGGCCGTTTACAAGTATTAGCGAAATGTCCACTACGCAAACAATTAAAACATACTTTAAACCTAGGTAACAAATTATAACGAGCCTCACTGCTTAATGCAAGAAACTTTGGACAGTTATTTAAATAATGTTCGTCGTTACAACTAGGACATGGTTTCGTTGACGATGAACGCGAATCATGTTTATCATGTGTATTTTGATACGAAACCATTGCCTTAATTTTAGGTGTGGTTTTACTAAATGTCGCATTGTTTTGTGACATTTCAATCGTCTCAATTAAATCTGCACGATTACGCATAAAAGTAAGAAAGGTTTCTAAACCAATTGGCTCATTTTTAGGTAAATTACCCTTATGTTCTTCCCACTCGCGATATGTTTTAGTATCTAACTTTGTGGAAAAAATATAAATTAATAAAGTATCCCAGTGAGTTACCGGTTCTCCTAGTGATTCCAAACAACGTAAATTCTTATTAATTTTGTCGATCAACTGCTTTAAATTAATGGAAGACTCTTTTGTGATCGGTTCGATGTTAAATAGCGATGCTACATGATTTTGAATTAACAAACGTTTGTTGTCATACCGATCGCATAAAAGCCTCCAAGCTACCGCATAGTTTTTAGCAGAAAACTCGATGGATTTAATAACCACAGCAGCTGAACCTTCTAACGACGCTCTCAAATAATGGAATTTGCTGACCTCATCAATTTGATCGTTTTTATCTATCAAACTAGAAAACGTGTCGTGATACTCCATCCATGTTTCGTAAGAACCACCAAATTTCGGTAACGAGATCGTGGGCAGTTTAACAAGCTTATGGTTAGAACGAGCACTATTAAATTCACTTTCCACCTTATCTTGTTTATGAAAATTTTCTAAGATTCCCTGTGCCTTTGCCAGAATGCTATAGTAAGTATTTTCAAAGTCTATTCGTTCAGATAAATGCACTTCATCATCAGTAATAAGCTCGATATTTGACTGTATCTCATCGAATGTGTCATATAAAGATTCAATCTTACCTATTCGTAATTGTAACTCCCTGGCCTCAAGGTTGCTCAGCGAGGATTCATCCAAACTCGATAAATAATTAGAAAAAGATGTAATCCGACCTTTTATGTGTCCTCGTTTTTTGACTAAGTCCTTTTCCGGTAAAGTTCTAGGAGACTGAGGTCCACTTGGTACTTTTAATTCGTCAGGCATCCTTAATAAAGCGACTTATTTATCCTTAATACTACCTGTTTAGAGTGTTGGGTGCTTAAAATTACCAATAAAATTACACTTTTGCACTCGCGTTTTTCCGTTGAACTTCAACTCATCGACCACTCTGTGCGGCGCGCAATCCCCAATGCAATAATGCGCGTAAACAAACTTGCAAACAGGCTTCTCACGACGAATTCGCTGGCAATTATTATTCGGCGAAGATCTAGGACCATGAAGGGGCCAGGTAGTATGGATATAAAAATTAAAATGCGGATTCAAATTTAAAACGTGTGTACTGCTATGCTGATCTGACAAGAAGAAGGAAAAAGCGGGAAACATTAAAAAGTAAAATTAAAAAGTCACGGCTTTGGCGTCAAGCAGTGATGTGCCGTTTTACTCGCGAACAATAAGTATGTTTTTGCACTAACACATCCGAAACTTCCTCGTCGTATAATTCTTCAATGTATCTGGCTCGTTCTAATAATTCCGTGAACGAAGAGCAGGCCGACCTCGCTACCTTTTCGCGTATGCGGCGGTGTAGTAATCCGTAGACCATGTCTAACTGCACGCCGACATTAAGCGTCCCTCCCTGGTGGTAACTGTGCTATTATCGCCCTTGTGCGACAAACAAACACGTCCGTCGACTCTTTATTGCCCTGTTCTCTACTGAATAATTGTCGAAATAGCTTACGCGGAGGCAGGCGTGGGTTCTAAATTCCATTAGTTGACATCGAATTTCGGGGTAGGGGGGAGGGGGGAGGTAGGGGGTGGCCCCCTTACCCCCCCCTAAAAATCTGGAGGCGCGGACGTTCATACTTTTTTTTTATCGATTTTTTCAATTTTGCCCTAAAAATCGTGATATCAGCCAAGTAACTGTTATTTTTTGCCAAAAAAGTTTCTAATATCCATTAGTTGACCTCGAATTTGAGGGAGGGGGATTGTGAAACAATCCATGAGTTTTGTTTCACAAAAAAAATAACCACGAAATTTAAGGCGATCGCTTCGCTGCGCTTCGCGATCGCCTTAAATTTCTAACCTATCACGTGCTCTTCAGGACTTCCGAGGCAAACTCGCTCTATGAAATGTCAATACACCCGTGTGCTTTCTTTTTATGGTGATTTTTTTTTTGTGAAATAAAACTTAGGGATTATTCTCAAAAAAAAAAATAACCACGAAATTTAAGGCGATCGCTTCGCTGCGCTTCGCGATCGCCTTAAATTTCTAACCTATCACTTGTTCTACAGGACTTCCGAGGCGCGACGCGAGACACTCGTCAAAAGTGATAAGTTATCACTGATAACCAACAACATACTTTCTTGGTGATAACCTAACCTAACATATTTTTATGACTAGCTTCACGGCATTGGATTTAAGCTATTTGCGACCAGTTAGCAGTGCTACCAACCTAGCGGGATGACGTCAAACACGTTATAAGTTGATTATTGTCAACACAAGGTCTAAATGATGTTAAAATTGACATTTGTAACCTAACAAATCTTAATTTTTAGAAATTTATTTCTCGCGTCGTATTTGTCTCCTCGCTTTGAAATTTCGTATTTGAGTTCCGAATTATGAGTTCTTTTCATGAAAAAAATATGAACTCGATACTCGATGTCAACTAATGGAAAGCTGAGCCCACAATCCTTATAAATCTTTATCGCTTCAATAAAAGCTAAAATATCGCTTCCTGCGGCGCCACCGAAGCGCGCCGAGCATTTTGCAAAATTTCCATTTTTAATTTGTGTTGTAGGAGTATGTACTGCTTGTAATAAAAGCATCAGTTGATCATTAGTAAGATATACAGGACTCACAGGCGTTGTGTGTTCAGATGTCGCCGCCAACGTGGCCACGTGAGACGTGAGGCGCGCGTCCATCTTGAGGATTTTCTTCCCCGACCACTAAACCCGGTGATGCGGGCTGCTCGAGTGACTGCTGCGTCACGGCCGGCCTCACAACAGGTGTTCCTAGTATACCTGAAGTCTCTACCATCTCTTCTTCTTGGTACTGGCTTGCCCGTGTATTCACCATTTTCTTCTTTTACGTTGGAGCGCCACTTTAGTGAGAACGACGGGCAAAGGCGAAGTATCCCAAGTAAAACTAGACGACTTGATTGCAAAATGTATAATATATTGATGAAAATTAGCACAACACAAGTTATTTAGCATGACATCTTATATAATTTAATTACGAACAATGACAAAAATCTAATACACTGTTGCAAGACGCTGTATCTGTCAATCACAATCGCGAACTGCCGGAAGTTCAAATCCATAAATAATTGTAATTACCGCAGACTATATATTATATCCTCTGAGTACTGAATCCTATATGGAGATGGCATATTGATCTATATGAACTATCGGTTATACAAATATGAGCTATATCGACATTGTACTCATAAACCTGTAGCCATCTCGTTCTATCTTACCTCCAATACTTCATGTAAAAAGAGACAGCAATATATTTATTCGACCTATTTTTTGGCAACATTGAAACGTGACGTCATCGTAATGCATGATTGAAGCCGGTCGCCATTTAGGTTTCTCGGTATGTGAGCTGTCAACGCGAGTTGTATTTGCAGTGTTTTGTGATAAAAGTCTTTTAATTTAAGACTTTCATGTGAATAAAAGGTATTAATAAGTGAGAGAAAGCAACAAGGAACATGTCTAATTGCAGTGTGGTAGTTTGTGGCATCAAAAAAAGTGAAAATCGTCCGAACATTACATTACACCGGTACGTAGGTACTATTTATTTTGCAAAAACACCAAAACAATACAATAAATGCCTTGTGTTTTGGTTTTCCTGTGAATAGTTTACTTAGAATTCATACCAAATGTAGCTTAATACTTATTTTGGTGAGTTTTGTTGGTGTATTTCAAGAAAATATAAATCTGTTTGTTTTGCGCTAGAGTTGCCCTTATAGCATTTTTCTTATCGAATTATCGATGTTTTCAAATTTCAAGTGTAAATTGAGTGTATTAATTTTAATCTGTTTTTATTGTTTTAGGTTGCCTAAAAATAACAAAAAAAGAAAAATATGGCTGGAACAATGCGAAAGGAAAATTTAAAGACTCGTACGAAAACTATTTTTATGTGCTCTTTTCATTTTGAAGAACAGTTTCAAACGTCAACGACAGTTTAAGTTTTGAAAAAGACGTTAATTAGGCCACTGGCAAAATCGAAATTATAGTGCGACAACTTTGTCTGTTCCGGTTACCAAAAACTGGATACTTATATATAACGTGTTTTTTAAATGTCATTTTGCTGTAAAGTTGTTGTCGAACTTACATTCATTCTAGCACATTAAAAGTAAGTATATGTTTTTACCACTAGATGTCGCTTCGCTATATTCTAAATATATAAAAAATATGCTTGCTAGTAAAGATCTCGTTTCAAACTGTTTATTATTTTATTACTTAATTAATAATGCTTGTTTTTTTTGAGACATTTCTTTTTTTCTATGGTAGGTAGGTACCTAGTAGGCATTCTCCTTTGTGATTTATATTGTAATGTGTGTTATGTAAAAAAAAACAATCCTTTTTTTATAAACATAATAATTGTGAAAAACGAAATATATGTAGCTTGTATATTGTATTGTATTGTATATGTAGCTTACTTCCGCAAAAAACACAATATGCAAGATGCACCGCCCGCCCGCCCGCAAAAAATTGCACATGCACACCACGAAAACACCAGTGCACAATACCTGCATCTAGCAAGACAGCAATACACCTTGCACCGTCACCGATTAGACTACTCTACACGTGTTTCGCCCCAACCCGGGGCATCCTCAGGAGATAGTTCGTGCTAGTTCGTGCGAAGAACCAACACCAAATGAGCTCCGGCGCCTACCAACACCGTATTTAAAAAAAATAAACATAATAGGTTTTTACAATATGGAGCTTTTTGTTTTATTTCATTACCTTTTTTTACTTAAACTGGTTCTCGCGACCTTTGATCTGGAATTCTATAGAGGTCTCGCATGTGTATAGACGCGTGACTCGGAAAACATTGCAGTTTTTAAGTAAAGGCGAGTAGAGCCGACAAGTGGGGCGCCCTCAATCAAATTTATTGCTAGCTAAGTATTAATGTATCTACAATCGTACAGATTGAAGCTAAGGTCGTGTAGTTTATTTACAAACTATAACCTCAGTAAAATATAGTAGGTTGGTCTTTTATCTACTACTACTGCAACAGGAACTATATTTTACTAAGGTTAGTTTGTAAATAAACTACAGGACCTTATTTTTAATCTGTATCTGCGTTTGAATTTTTGATACATTATGTACTTAACAAGCAATAAATTTAATAATAACATGCGGATCCTCGCGGTTTTACCCGCATGGTACTCGTTCCCATGGAAATATCACGATAAAATATAGCTTATGTCACTCGGAAAGAATGTAGCTTTCTAATGGTCAAAGAAATTTCTAAATTAGTCTAGTAGTTTTGGAACCTATTAAATTCAAACAACAACCAATCAAATCTTTCCTGTTTACGATATAACTATAGATGAGGAAGCACTTGGCGGCTCTTCTCGCCTTGAAGCCCCTCAGTACAGGATGGCCAATCATGTTGGCCGACCATGATGGGCCATCGTGTACAGGGCCGGTTTGCGTTACTCGCAGACGGCAATCACACGCAAACCGCCCCTGTACACGATGGCCCATCATGGTCGGCCAACATGATCGGCCATCCTGTACTGGGGGCTTTACAGTTGTTGCGTCTCACGCGCGCGGTCGGGCCAATGATTGTGTGCGTACATGAACAAACACATACACATTGTCATAAAGAACTTAATTATGTCCAAATGTAGGTATAATTTAAGCACATTATTAAGTTTTATTTTTCAAATAAACTAGGTATATAATTATACATTATAATTCCGTTTTAAATTATCGAGGTGATTACGAAACTGCTTTTATAAAATATAGGGTAGTATAGGTAGGTAGTCACAAAAATACTTAATCTATAACTTCATCGATAAATATATCGATGTACAAATAGGGCAGCACTACGGAAAGGCGCCATTTTGGTTTCTCGGTATGTGTGCTTGTGTGTGTGTGTATGCTTTAATTTTTCGTAGGTATGCCATCTCCATAGGATTCAGTACTCAGAGATTATATCGCGCTGGCCGCACGCCACGACTCGCACGCAGAGGTAAGACACTGTCTCGCTCTGCGGCCGAGTAGTTATCGGCGGCGGCGGTCGATAGATGGGGCTGCCGGTCTGCTATATATATCTAAAAAATAGCAAGAATTATATGCCGATATTTAACTATAATTTTTAAAGACTTGTTGAACTTTGAAGGAATATAAATCCAGACATGGCTTAAAGGACTCGCATCCAAGCCAAAAACATTGGGAAAAAAAAACCTAAAAAAAATACTCTCTGTCTCTGACAGCGAGTTTTTGGCGCCATCTTGGCGGGTTAGGTTAAGTGGATATTTTAATTAATCGCAATTTGTTTCATAGTGGACTTTGTGACTCAAGATAGGTGTAGTTTTGTGCCCCAAGTGTTTACGCAACTGGACGATGTGTGGAATGATTAAAATATGCGCTATCTCGGTAACGTGATGCCGAGTGTTTTATTGTAGTGGTGACTACCTCAGCAAGAATTACCGAGAAGACCGACTCGACATACTTGACGCCAAATACTCCAAGAAGCATTAGAATGTAACACACCTACATTCTAATGAAAACATAAGAAACTATAATAACATACATAATACTCAAGAATTGGCAGTATGGCTTGATGTCTTCGCCTGTCCAAAAAGGACGAACTTTTTTACAATACAATACAATGTCTCTGACGATTGACATGGTTTTTTTTTTGGCGGGAAGAAGTTGAAAAGGGCGGTCGACTAAAATTATTTTTATCTTTAAATTATTGTAAATATTAAGTAATTCGTGTAATTTTAAGTGTTAAGTTTATTTCTTTTTGTTTATATATATATAGGTATATAATCTTCATAGTGGTAAGTCAGTAACTTTATTTGTACATATATTAGTTCTTTTTATACTTAGCGCCATGGATCTTGAACCTGGGGGGCAATTGCGTAAGCTAATCGTATTAATTTGACAGTTCATATCGTATTCAATCGGCTGCATTTTGTATGAAATGACATTTAATATGATACAATATGAACTGTCAAATGAATACGATTGACTTTACGCAATTCCATAGCAGATCCTGACCCACCACCGGATGGAAATACATTTAATCCTCTTTTAACATTAATTGCGGCTGATAATTTTCTTACCTCGGAGGAAAAAAAGACAAAGAAAACAAAGTCCTCAGTCCCAAGTCAAAAACCAAAAAGAAAACTTGGTTCTTTAATTTCTAAACCAAAACCATTTCATCCTATTCCACATCAGGTTATTTCAGAATCATTAAAAGATGCTAACAATGCCAAAGTTTTATCCCCAAAACCTATCCCAACTCCCGTAGTGCCCCCCGGCGGCGGCAATAACTCTTCTGTATTCACATACAGAAATTATTACAGTGCTACTGACAATGGTCCATATGTTGTGCATGTTCAGTTAAACGAAACTTCTCCCTCTGCCGGCACCACTTTACATCCAATCAAATTCGGAAACTTATTGTTCAATAATAATTGTAAAAATATCCTGGAAGATGGTATTTTACGTGTTGGTCGCAATCGTTTGGCTATCAATTTTAAGACTTCTGCTGATGCTAACCAATTTCTTAATAGCAGTTTCCTTACATCTGACACCTACAAGGTATCAATCCCTACGTTTAATATCTGTAAAATGGGTATCGCCAAAGGTATTCCTGTGGAATGGTCACATGATGATATTGTAGCAAATACTCGAATTCCAGATGGTTTTGGACCAATTATCCGATCTCGGCGTCTACATAGAAAGCTTACTAATGCTGAAGGTGTCTCCTGGGTGCCTACGCAAACTGTTGTTTTAACCTTTGATGGTCAATCTCTCCCACCAAAGATATTTTCTTTTTTTGCCTCCATACCCATAGAACAATACATTTACCCAACAGTCCAATGTTTTCAATGTTGTCGGTTTGGACATACTCGTACTCAATGTAGGAGTCAACCTAGGTGTTATAAATGTACTCAAGATCATTCAGGGTTTAATTGTAAAATTGAAATTTACCAGTGCATAAATTGTTCAGGCAACCATCAATCCACTGATAAGAAATGTCCAGAATTCATAAGACAATCAAATATTAAATACCATATGTCACACAATTCTATTTCATACCAAGAGGCTATGAAGATGGTGCCTCCACTTAAGAAATCATACTCTGAAGTTGCAGCAAACATTAACCACCAGCATCCAAAACCCTCTGCTTCACCTGTCTCCTCCCCCCCCACAATGAAACAAAGTTATAAAAAAACTTTTTTTATTAATAAAAAGCAACCAACGGTTGTTTCATCTGGTTATGACAAGAAAGCTCACAATGATATTATAAATGAATATGCTATTCCTGCCCCCAGCAATGGTTGTGGCTTCAAATCCTCAGACAATAATAATTCTGATTCAGTTTCACAAGATGATCTTAATAATCTTCTTTCCTCACTTGTTAATATTATAGTAAATTCTTCTCTACCGTACTCCGTTGCCATTTCTCTAATTCAGAACTTGTCTATCTCTATATTCCAAATAATCAAAAATGGATCAGATTCTTCAGTGGAATAGTAGAAGTGTAAAATCAAAACACACTGATTTAATATCATTAGTAAATAATCATAATCCCTTTTTGCTAGCTATTTCTGAAACTTGGCTAGAACCAGGTACATTGTACAATTTTCCTGGTTACCACGTCCTCCGAGATGATAGGCCTGATGGCTTTGGAGGCGCAGCCCTCTTTATCAAAAAACGTTACTTGTTTACACAATTACCTCTGCCACCCCACAATAACACCCATATTAATGCTGTAGCCGCTAGATTGGGTAATATTACAGTGCTTTCACTATACATTTCTTGTAAGGACTCTTCTATTATTCCCATATTGAAGAATTTTCTTCAGTCTCTTCCTTCCCCTATTATAGTGTTAGGTGATTTCAACGCTCACCATGCACTTTGGGGTGCCCCCAACAATGACTCGCTTGGAAATGATTTAATAGAGGTTATCGACGATTTCACTTTGTGCGTTTTAAATGATGGCTCTCCAACGCGCAGAGGCCGTCCTGGTCAACGACCAAGTTATGTTGATATTTCAATGAGTTCTTCATCGCTGTCTTCCCTTTTATCTTGGAAATGTTTACCACTAACTCATGGTAGTGACCATTTCCCAATTTTGATAACATTGCCGTCTAAAAGTCAATCGGTATCTCCTCTTCCTCCTTTACTGAAGTATAATATCGCAAACGCTGATTGGAATGAATATAGTTCTTTACTAGATGATCATATAAAACCGCTCCCCAAAGTAAACAAAGATAACCTCAACGAATCCTACAATCTTTTTGTCTCATCTATTATCTCTGTCGCAGATAATGTTTTTAAGAAAAAAAAAACTGTTAAAGGTAAAATCTCTTCTCCGCCTTGGTGGGATCAAGAGTGTACGGCGGCTATTAAGGCTCGAAATAATATCGAGGAAGATTGTAATTCCTATTTAAATAATGTAAATTATTTCCAATTTAAAAATGTCACGGCTGCTACTAAACGTTTATTAAGAAAGAAAAAGAAAGAGGGTTGGAAAAAATTCTGTCTATCTTTATCGCCAGACACGCCCTCAACGGTTGTTTGGAACAGTATAAAACGATTTCGTTGTTCCCAAAAAGCAGTTAACAATGTATCCAGTTTTAATTTAGATTGGATTGCCCCTTTTAACAATAAATTGGCTCCATGTTACGTTCCCAATCATTTTGAATTACCAAATAGTTACAACAATGTTGGCTTTAACGATCATTCTGATATTAACTCTCCATTTACAATGGAAGAGTTGAAATCGGTTTTAAATCATGTTTCAGATTCTTCCCCTGGCTTAGACGGTATTCCTTATTCGTTTCTTGCTAATGCTAAATCCTCAACCCTTTCCTTTTTATTAAATATCATTAATGTAACCATAGAATCTGGTATAATTCCACCTTCCTGGAAAGAACATTTAGTGATTCCGATTTTAAAACCAGGTAAAGATCCTACGGATCCTGCTTCCTATAGGCCTATTGCTTTAGCTTCAGTTATATCAAAATTAGCCGAACATCTTATTAAAATCAGGCTAGAATGGTTTTTGGAACATAACAACTTGTTAGCTCATTCACAATTCGGGTTTAGAAAAGGCCGCAGCACCCAAGATAGTCTCAGTATATTTTCAACTGACATATTACTTGCTTTTTCTAAGAAACAAAGTGTAGCTGCTGCCTTCCTTGACATTTCGTCAGCGTATGACAACGTTGACCTTTGTTTGCTTAAGCAAAAACTAATAGATCTTAAGGTTCCATTAAAATTTTCAAATTTTATTTTTAATCTATTTTGTGAAAGATCTGTTACTTTAAGAGTTCCAGGCGCAACGCCTGTGCCTCGAACCCTTTGGAAAGGCGTTCCACAAGGGTCCATCTTAAGTCCGCTCCTTTATGACGTATACACTATCGATTTGGAATCTAGTATAAAGCCAGACTGCAACGTCCTTCAATACGCAGATGATGTTTTAGTATATTCTGTAAATAGTTCCATAGAGTCTGCGGCATCTAGTCTTGAAAGATCTTTAAATAATCTTTCATTTTGGTTAGATAATCATAATTTACAACTTTCAACTTCTAAAAGTACTGTAGTTATATTTTCTAAAAAGAGGGTCGTCCCAGTTATTAACATATGTGTTAAGGAAGTTGAATTGTCGGTTTCTAATGAAATCATATTTTTAGGCAAGAAGTTCGACAGTAAAAACTCTGAGGTTGCGCACGTTGATTATGTTGTAAACAAATGTGAAAAAAATATTAATATTCTAAGAGCTCTCGCTGGCGTTTGGTGGGGTTCTCATCCCTTCACTATGAAGTTAGTGTATAATGCCTTAATTAGGAGCATTTTAGATTATGCATCATTCACTATGTCTCCCTTAAGTAAAACTGCTGCAAAAAAATTAGACTCTATTCAATTTAGATGTTTGCGTATTGTTATCGGTGCAATGAAGAGTACTCCTACAAACGCTTTACAAGTAGAAAGTGCCGATCCTCCATTAGATTTAAGAAGGCAATATTTATCGAATAGGTACTTCTTAAAAATGTATCAGTTAAATTCTCACCCCCTCATTCCAAGATTAGAAGAGTTAAATCAGCTTGTTACCAATAAAAAAACCATTCCATATTTAGTCAATAGTTTGAGAGAAGCTGAAAAAATCAGATCGAGACATAATATAGATAAATTCTCCACTCACCCTTTGTTCTCCTTCGATTACTGCTGTCTTATTTTTATTCCTAATGTTTTGCTTTCAATTGGCATAGATAAACAAACGCAAGATCCTAATTCTATACTGATAACTTTTATTAATGAAAAAGCCTTAGATTGTGAAATATTCTTCACTGATTCCTCTAAATCTCCCGATACAAACAATACTGATAATGTAGGCGCCGCTTTCTTGAGAGAAGCAAATGGATTTTTTAAACTTTTTCAATATTCGAGTCTTTCTTCAACTTACAGTGGAGAAGGGTTTGCAATTTTAGAGTGCATAAAGTTTATTATTTGTAACAGAATTGCTAAGGCTTTCATATTCTCGGATTCTTTGAGTTTTTTGCAATCATTACTATCGTGTCCATTTTACAGTAATTCCATAAGCCCCCTAGTTTTGGAAGTAAAAACTTTGTTGAAAGAATGTGCAAGTTTAAATTTAATCATTACTTTAGCTTGGATTCCCAGCCACGTGGGCATTCAGGGTAACGAAGCTGCTGATCATTTAGCCAAACTAGCTGCCAGACAAGGTGACTCTTCTTCACAACGTATCTTCTCACAGGACTTAGCCTCTCTTCCAAGGGATCTATTGGAAAAAAGCTGGTGTCGTGATTGGGAAGAGTCGTGTCAGCATAAAGGCAAATTTTATCGGGACAATCAACCTAATATTATTTTCAAACCTTGGTTCTCAAAACTACGCTTTGACAAAAAGCTAACATCCACTCTTTCCCGTTTACGTTTTGGTCATTGCAGTTCCCCATCCCATCTTGCTAAACTACGCGTTCGCGACTCCTCGCTCTGTGAGTGCGGACTTGACGAAGGTAACATCTTACATATCCTATTCCAGTGCCCCCTATATAATTCTTTGCCCTTTTATGACATCCTTTTAAAATACAAAGCTCCTCTTCCCTATAACCTTTCCTCTATCCTGTCCTTATCTAATAGAATTTATGTTAAATGTCTTATTAAGTTTTTGTCTCACCATAATATCTGTTTATAATTCATCCTTCATATATTTATTATCTATTTATCAATATTAAATATATTTACGACCCATGCCCAACTCCAAACCCATCCTTCCTTCTCCCACACTGAAACTGGCAGAAGTATTCCCCTGTCAAGAGGAGTGGATTGCCACTACAAAATAAAGAAGAAGAAGAAGAATGTCTCTGACAGCTATTTGACGTTTGAACAATAAAAATAAAAAGTATCGGTGTCGATGTCAAAGTTTGAAATTTTGAATTTAACCTTTCACGGATTAATTTAATTAATTAATTATATCCGTCAAGCACCTGTCAAGCTTCGGCCTACGAACGTGTTCTGCCGCGCGCTCTGCAACTATGGACGAAAACGTTCATAACATACGAACTACCTATCGGATCTCTAATCTGTTTGTTTTATTTGATTTCTGAACGAATTCTCTATTGCCCAATGTAATAAAAGAAGTGGTACTCTATGTCTGACTTTTGTTATTACTCTGGCAACTTTTTTTTTCTCCAAACGAGAACTTTTGCTATAGAAAAAAAAATTAAACCAAATGGAATGAAACAACTTTGTTAAATGTAAGCTCTATTAACCATAGAACAAAGCTCATAAGTTTTATCACATCTAAAACACAATAATAAATAAATTGAGAGTATCGAAAACATGGCAGCAAAAGTATGTTTTTGTTCGGGGGGCTAAAATTCCCCATATGAAAATTTTCACAGATTAGCAATGCAATATGAAGTAGAATTTTATACTGAACACAATACAAACCTTAGCCAAAGCAAAATAAACCTTGTTTTGATACTATCAAGCTTTAAAGTGGTTTGTGTAGGCGCGGTCGCATGCGACCGCTCGCGGCCTGACGGCATCACGTGTGGCGCGGTCGCATGCGACCGCGCGAAGCTTCAGAGGTTAATTTAAATTAAAGTCAAAAGAAAAGAGTTAAAACCACAATCAAAACGTATCGAATTTTTTTTTACTCTAATTACTTCGTCTATCTCATCTTCCAGGAGGATGTGAGGAGGATTAGGGTCAACATTTTGCAGAGATAGCTATAAAACTCGAGCAATAGTAAATCATTTCCAATCCAACACAAGCGTCGTCAAAAATTTTGAGGTTATAAAAACTACTATTGTAGTCTATATAATTTGTGATAAAAACAACTAGATCGTTCCGTGCCGTGGCTCGGTTGCATTACAATTGATTACAATGCAACTCAAACGGGTTAAACTTTAACCAAACAACAACTACACCCAAAATCACGGAACGCAGCCCGGCCGGTGGACTATAGAATAATATTATGGAAAGCGCGGGAAACTCTAAACAGGGCGGACGTACTTTTATTTTCGGAAATTTCCTTTTAAATTTTTTGCTGTATTATTGATCAGTGGAGTGGTGAATTGGTGATAATATTTTATTAGTTTGTATTTGTATAGTATTTGTATATAGTCTTCTAACTCTGGTAAGTTTTTATTTTAATTTTGTATATATGGATACTACATGACCGAGCCCCCCGATCTGAATGTTCCACCGGGGGATTTGGGGTATGACCTGAGTCCCCCTGTGGGTTATAATGTTATTGTTTCTGATAGGGGTGATGGAATGGACACTGATGAATCAGTAGCCAGCAGTATAGGCTCTGGATCTCGAAAGAGATTGAAAGTAAAGAAAGTGTGCAAACACTGCAATAGGAAAAGGAAACGGAGTTCTGAGCAGGGTAATAACGAGTTCGATTGCAAATGTTCTGGTCATGATATCAGGCTAAACAAAACATCTACTGATACCGTTTTTAAAAGTCCAGAAAATTTTCCCGCCATCTCTAGTAAAAATGAGAGTGGCAAAAATATTGGTGTCTCCACCTCAGTTCCACTTCCCACTCAAACAGCTGAATTTGGCCGTAAGGAATATGTTTCAACAGACGTATCTCCTTATTTAATTCATGTTCAAAGAACCGAAACTGCTCCTAATGATGGTAGTTACCTGCACCCCCTAACATTTGGGAACTTTCTTAAAAAAACAAATTTCAGAAACATAATACCAGGAAGTGTTAAACGGATAGGTAGAAATAGATGTACTGTATCTTTTTCAACCTTACATGATGCTAATAGTTTTGTTAACAGTGACAAGCTTAAAGATTTTAAATTAAAAGCTTTCATTCCCACTTTCAATGTCACGCGAATGGGTATAGTACGTGGGGTTCCAGCAGATTGGACTCCTGATGAAATCAAGGACAATGTTAGTGTTCCAATTGGTTGTGGCCACATCATCAAAATTAGAAGAATAAATTATAAGGCACAGGTTGACGGTTCAGTCAGCTGGAAACCATCACAGTCAGTAGTATTTACATTTGATGGACAAGTTCTCCCTAAGAGAGTGTATATATGCTACAATGCACTTCCAGTAGAATTATACACATATCCTACTATTCAGTGCTATAATTGTTGCCGTTATGGTCATACAAAGATAAATTGCCGGTCCCGTCCTAGATGTTTTAAATGTTCTCAGGAACATAATGGTGAAGGCTGTAATGTTGACGAAAGCTGTGCTGTGTGCTTAATGTGTTCAGGTTATCATTATGCAACCAGTAAAATATGTCCTGAATTTAATAGACAAAAAGAAATTAAATTAAGTATGTCTCACAACTGCATCTCTTACAACGAAGCTAGTAAACTTCACCCAGCTATATCCAAACCTTATGCTGATGTGCTAGGTTCAAAACAAAATTTAGTAAACAATAACATAAATCATAGTTTAGCTTCATCAATCTCTCAACACACATCATATAAAAAAACTGTATTTACAAAACCTCGTCCGCCCCCGTCAACTATTAAAGGTTATGATCAAAGAACTCACAACCAATTGACCAATGAGTACAATATGCATCTCTCTAGCACTAACGGTACCGCTTATAAACAAAATAAGGAGGTAAATTCTGAAAATAATACAACAATTGATGTAATAATTTCTTTTCTTAATTCTTTGTTGACCAATCATACATTAAAACCGTCCAACGTTGCTATAATAATTGATATTATCACAAATTTAATTAACAATAATAATGGATCTAAAAGTCCTACAGTGGAACTGCAGGAGTGTAGTACCTAAAAAAAGTGACCTAATTTATATAATTAATAAACATAAAATAAGTGTAGTTGCCCTGTCCGAGACATGGCTGAAGTCTGGTTTTCTGTTTGGGATTCCTGGTTTCACTTGCCTCAGGGAAGACCGCACAGATGATTATGGAGGAGTTGCAATTCTTGTTAAGAATAATATATCTTTTCAACGACTGTCACTTCCCACACATAACTTGAAAGATATTAATGTTATAGGTATAAGATTAGACAATGGTGTCTCTATTATTTCTGTATATATTCCTTATCCATCTTCTAGCATTATTGATAATGAAGTTGTCCCATTAATAACTAGTGTAAATAGTCCTTTTTTACTTCTTGGGGATTTCAACTGTCACCACCGTTCATGGGGTTGTGGTACCACAGATAATAATGGTGAACATTTTTTGGATATTCTTGATCAACATAATCTGTGTATTTTAAATTCTGGAATTCCTACTCGTCGTACTAAACCTACTGAAAGTTTAAGTGCGGTAGATCTATCTATTTCTAATCCAGGATTAGCTTCTGCGATTTCTTGGTATCGCCTCAATTCAACATTTGGCAGTGATCATTTCCCCCTTGTTATTTGTACCCTTATAAAAACTCCTTCTGGTTCTAATTACAATCCTCGTCTTAAACATAGATTAACTCAATCTGAAAGCGACTGGGAAAAATTTAAAAGTATAGTCCATGGCAAAACTATTGACTTGCCTAACATTAGTCAGTCGGGAGTAACAACCTGTACTGAAGCATTAGCTAAATGCCTTATAGAGGCAGCCGATGAAACATTTCATAGAAAAGGTACTTCCTCAGGATTAATCCCTTCCCCGCCTTGGTGGGATCATGAGTGTACTGCGGCTATCAAAACACGAAAGGAGATGGAGAAAATATATAAACAGAACATGACAGATGAAAATTACGAACAACTGCGTAAGGTTCTTGATAGCACCAAAAAATTTCTTAAACAAAAGAAAAGAAATGGGTGGTTATCTTTTTGTACATCACTTTCTCCTAACACATGTCCGTCTGAGGTGTGGCGTAAGATTAAACGATTCAGATCAGCTTTTAACTCCTCATCTTCAGTACTTTTTGATCCTGCCATAGCGGATAGTTTTATGGATCGGTTGGCGCCTCCAACGGTGTCAGAGTCATCCGATTCTGTTTCATTTAACTTGCCATTGACATACTCTACTCTCACTGATTCTTTCTCCCTTACGGAACTTAAAAGGGTCTTAGGCAATGTAAAAGACAGCTCTCCAGGTGAGGATGGTATTCCATATTCATTTTTTGTAAATCTGAGTGATGAGACTTTAACATATTATTTAAAATTGGTAAACGAGGTTATGTCCACGGGGGAGGTCCCACTTTCCTGGAGGACACAAATTGTGGTTCCGATATTGAAACCAGGAAAGCCTTCGAGTGAACCGGGGTCTTTCCGACCAATAGCATTAAGTGCGATATTAAGCAAATTGGCGGAGCACTTGGTTAAAAATAGATTGGAATGGTACATTGAAAGTAATCAATTAATATCCAACAGTCAGTTCGGTTTCCGGAAAGGAAAAAGTACCATAGACAATATTAGTATTTTAACTTCTGACATACATTTAGCTTTTTCTAAAAATAAAGTAGTTTTAGCAGTATTTTTAGATATTCATTCCGCATATGATAATGTCAATGTTAATAAGTTAATACAAAAATTAAAATTCCTTAAAGTTCCCGAAAACCTCACAAAATTTATATATTTTATGCTTTCGGAAAGACATATCCACTTAGATCTCCCTGATGGCACTAGGCTAACTAGAGTACTTGGTAAGGGTCTGCCACAAGGCTCAGTTTTAAGTCCTTTGTTATATAACATATATGCTAGTGACTTAGAACGTTCACTAAATAATATTCACATTCTTCAGTACGCTGACGATCTACTCCTTTACTATGTTTGTCAATCACCCGTAGATGCTTGTAGAGTTTTGAACTTTTCTTTGACTTTGCTTAAACAATGGTTGGACAAAAATGGATTAGAGTTGTCGGTTGGAAAAAGCAGTGTGGTATTGTTTACAAGGAAACGAATTGCACCGGACGTCAACGTTCTATACGACGGAACTCCAATTGAAATAAAAGATCATGTTAAGTTTCTAGGGGTTATGTTGGATTCAAAGCTTACTGGCATCCAACATTGCGAATATGCTGTTTCTAAATGTGAAAAGGCTTTGAATATGATGAGGTGTTTGTCAGGCGTGTGGTGGGGTGCCCATCCAACTTCGCTTAAGCTGATTTACAACGCATTGATAAGGAGTATTCTTGAATACGGAACGTTTTTGCTCCAAGGCGGCAACAAAGCCGCTTTTCAAAAACTAGATATTATCCAACACAAAGCAATGAGACTGATCCTAGGTACTATGAAATCTTCGCCTATTAATGCCATGCAAGTGGAATGTGTCGAACCTCCTCTTAGTTTAAGGAGGCAATTACTCAGTGATAAATTTGTAATTAAAGCATATCAGTTTTCAAATCACCCTCTGTTCCCAAAACTACAAATGTTAGAAGAATACTTAAACTCACTTAGTTACTGGAGACACAAACCCCCAATATGTCTTTCTATTAGTTATAAAAAACTGCTAGCCTTAGAGGCACCCATTTATCGGTCTCACGTCTTACCGCTATTTAAAAGTAGTTTAGAATCTCTGTTCTTGGAACATAACATTTGTTATAATATTAATAGAGACGATATAGAAGCAAATACTCTTTTCAACCATAATTCCCATGAACATTTTAGAAATGCAAATTTCATCTTTACAGATGCTTCAAAATCGTCAGCCTCTGAAAAAGTAGGAGTAGGTGTGTTCCATGCCCAGCTCAATATAGTTCAAAAAATTAAATTACCTCCTGAAACTTCGGTATTTACGGGGGAATGTTTTGGTATATACAAAGCCTTGGAGTACATTATTTTAATGAAACTTAATAACACCGTTATATTTACTGATTCAAAAAGTGCATTACAGGCTATAGAAAAATTTCCTTTCAAAATGAAACCCTGTTATCCAATTATTTGTGACGTTAGGGAAAAGCTTTGGAAATGTAAATATTTAAATTATACAGTTACTTTGGCTTGGATTCCAAGTCATCAAGGCATTAGTGGGAATGAAAGAGCGGATCAATTGGCTAAAGAAGCGGTGGAATGTGGTGACCTACATCCCTACCTCAACTACTGCCATGATTTGACTTCTTTACCTAAAACTCATTTAACAAATTCCTGGAGACAACTTGTTGAAAAAACTTCTCTTAATAAAGGCAAAATATATTTTAGTTTACAACCTAGCATTCCCATAAAACCCTGGTACAACAAATTAGAATGTAACAAAACCTATGTCAGCATGATCACGCGTATGCGTCTTGGCCATGTGTGCACCCCCGCTCATCTGGCGAGGTTGCATATCGTGACCAGTGACCTGTGCGATTGTGGAACTGATGTTGGAGACCTCGACCATATATTCTTTTCTTGTCCTCTATATGATCACTCCGTTTTCTTCAACTCTCTGTTAGCACTTGATGTTCCCTTTCCTACCCGTATGTCCTGCCTATTGATGTATCCTTGTAAATATTACAATGCATTATCATCCTTTATCGATCTTAATAATATTAAAATTTAATATGTATTATTTATTTTATACCTACTTATTGTATCCATACTATTCCCATTCCACTCATGTTTATTTCCTTATAATATCTACGAACCTGATCCAACTCCTCTGATCCTTTTTTCTCCCCTTATTTGCTATTATTATTATCATCCCTGTTTCCCTACCTTTTAATATTTGTCATTGGCAAAATAGTAAAACTCAATTGCCACAAAAAAAAAAAAAAAAAAAAAATAATATTACTCACAACTCACAAAGGAAGGGTGGGAAAAAGCGCGGGAAACGTTAAACTTCGCGGACGTGTTTTCTGAAGCTCTTACAATTTTTATCAATTTTCTTTCCGAAATAGTGATCAGTTGATTGGTTTGTTATTCCTTATCTCGTATTTAAAGTGTATTTATTATTTATTTGTGCCCTAGCAGCTTTGGTAAGTCAAAATTTAGCTAACTTTGCATGAAAGATCCCCCTGAGCCGGGGGGCTTTGTCCCCCCGGCTTCTAATTTTATTACAATTGGCTCAAACAATGAATCTGGCATGGAAACAGACGGATCGGTCGCAAGTCGATCTCTGAAACGTAGTCGATTACACATTTGCAAACATTGCAATAAAAAAAGACGCCGACATCACACAGCCGACCCGCCAAAACCCTCTGATTGTAATTGTAATGAATCGACAACGGATCAGCCTGAACCAAATCGCAAAATTGCTTCTCCAGCTTCTTTTAAAAATGTTCTTGTGCAAGACTCGCCTGTGTCCACTTCCACACCTACTGCAGCTCCTGTACCCATAGGTAGGACCTCATATGAAAAGACGGATGCTGCTCCTTACGTAGTACATGTCCAAAGACATCAGGATTCTCCAAACGATGCAACTACTATGCACCCCATGGCTTTCGGTAAATTCTTGAAAAATAACTCATTTAATAACATAATAAATGGAAGTGTTAAAAAAATTGGCCGTAATAAAATGTCTGTATCATTTTCAAAATATCAAGATGCCAATACCTTCATTAGTCATGATAGTTTAACAAAAAATAACTTAAAGGCATTCATACCTACCTTTAATATTACACGTATGGGTTTAGTCCGAGGAGTCCCAGCGGAGTGGTCTCCTGAGGAAGTTAAGGATAATATATCTGTCCCAATAGGGTGTGGTGAAATTATCAAGGTTAGGAGATTGAATTTTAAAACTTCTGTTGATGGTACCTCAATTTGGAAGCCATCTCAAACTATAGTGCTAACCTTTGACGGACAAGTCTTGCCGAAACGCATTTTTATGTGTTACAATTCACTCACTGTAGATATGTACATATTCCCCACTATTCAGTGTTTTAATTGCTGCCGCTTTGGGCATACCAAGGCACAATGTAGATCAAAACCACGTTGTTTTAAGTGTGCTCAAGACCATATAGGTGAGTCTTGTAAAATCTCTGAAGAAGAGGCATCCTGCAGTTCATGTGGTGGTAGTCATTTTGCAAGTAACAAAACATGTCCAGAGTTTGTGAGACAAACCCAAATAAAACTATATATGGCACAGAATTGTGTATCTTACATGGAAGCTTTAAAATTGCACCCACCTATTTCAAAATCTTTTGCTGATGTTTTGGCCAACCCTCCCATGAAATCATCTATGAATGAAACCCCTTATAATAACTTATCACCTACAGTAAATCCCTCAGTATCATACAAGAAAACTACATATACAAAACCTCATCCTCACCCTATCCCATCTAAGGGATATGACAAAGTAGCTCACCAAGCCCTCTTACAAGAATACACAATTCCCACTCCTAATAATGGCTGTGGGTTTAGCAACAATGTTGACTCAATCTTACCTGCTGATACTCAACTACCTAATGATTTTGTCACAGCTCTATTTAAACTGTTTTCCCAATTTAACCTTCTCCCACCGTCCAACGCTGCTCAACCTATACTTAATAATATTCAATTCTCTCAAAATGGACAGACAAACAGACAAAATAATTCAGTGGAATTGTCATAGTGCTCCACATAAAAGACATGAAATAATTTATCTGTTAAATGAATATGATCCATCTGTTCTTGTTTTGTCAGAAACATGGCTCAAGCCGCATTGGAACTTTAAAATATCTGGTTACAACACCATACGAAGCGATAGAAATGATGGGTATGGCGGAGTAGCCATTCTTATCAAAAATAATGTTAAATATGACATCATCTCTTTACCATCTTATAACCCACTAATATCAATTATAGCTGTACATGTACATGGCCTTAACTTAGTATCTATCTATATTCCTTCTCAATCATCTACGCTTATGAATGAAATAAATAAACTGTTTACCACTCTCCCTAGACCCTTTTTAGTATTGGGAGATTTCAACTGCCACCACCAAGCTTGGGGAAGTACTGTCTCTGATAACTATGGAGAAAACCTATTAGATATCACTAATTTACATAACTTATGTATTTTGAACACAGGTTCTCCCACTCGCCTCACAGCCCCTGGACGTAATTTAAGTGCTGTTGATTTGTCAATATGTACTCCAAATTTGGCTTCTCAGGTATTTTGGTATACTCACTCATCTACACTTGGGAGTGATCACTTCCCTATAGTTATTACACTTCCCTTAAAAAAACAAACAAGTGGAAAAAAATTGTCTACAAGGAAATATAGACTTCCTGACAAACACTCTAAAGACTGGATTAAGTATAAAACTTCTGTTGAAACCAAGCTGACTTCCCTCCCTGCTGTGACACCTGAGACTGTAAATGAATGTGCAGAAACTTTGGCTTATATTTTAAATGAAGCAGCAGGAGAAATATTCCCTGTCAAATCTAATTCAAGTACCAAAATACCGTCACCACCATGGTGGGACAATGATTGTACTATTGCTATCAGTAAAAGAACAGTGGCAGAAGAGACATATAATAGTGATATGTCGGAAGCCAACTACGATGCCTTGATGGAAATCATTGCAGAGACTAAAAAGTTGTTCAAACAGAAAAAGTTTGAGGGCTGGAGGAAATTTTGTAGTTCTATTTCACCTGAAACCCCCCCTACACTAGTTTGGCGCAATATTAAAAGATTTAAATCTGCTTCAAATCCAACTTCCATAAGGAACATTCCTCCTATTTGTTACGTAAGTAGCTAGTTAGGCTGTGGTCATAAATATATGTTTATACTATGACATGAGGTATAGCTTATGGTTTGGTTGTCATACAAAGACATTATAATAAAAACGTTACTTAATATCAGTTCGTATTATTTAACATGGTGTCAGAAGTTGTGATTTTTAAAGTTATTATGAGTCGTTGCGCTGCAAAATGGAAAATACATTGCACATTTCACTGTCAGTAAGTTGAAAAATATTTTTTCATCGTCAAAGATTCAGTCATCTAAAGTCGTGTTTTGTCTAAACAAAAATGGCGCATGCAGTCCCACAGGAACAAAAACCTGATAGTCAATTTCCACATCGTGTCAAGAATGTTTTTAGGACTGGTATTGAACAGCTTTCATTCGACGGTAATTTATCGCAAAATTGGAAAAGATGGATACAGGCATTCAAAATATACATTTTAGCAAGTGACCTTTCGAATGAAACAAATGAACGAAAAGTTGCACTTCTTCTTCATCACATGGGTCCCAATGCCCTGGAGATATTTTCAGCGTTCGGTTTAGATTTAAGTACGGTTGAATACGAAAAGCTTATTCAAAGATTTGAACAGCATTTCAGCCCGAAACAAAATATAACGTACGAATCGTTCAAATTTTTTACAAGGAGACAGGGGACAAATGAACCACTAGATGATTTCGTCACAGATTTGAAAAATAAAAGCAAGGATTGTGATTTTGGTGAATTGAATGATCGTTTGGTCAAAGACATATTTATATGCAATATGAATGAGAGATATCACTTTATTCGTGAAAAACTTTTGCTTGAAGAAAATTTGACCCTGGAAAAAGCAGTTTCTATAGCAAAAACTCTACTGCAAACACAGAATCAAGCTGAGGAACTAAAAGTGCAGAAAGTTTCATACATTTCACATCACAGATCTAGAAGGTCTACTCAAAGTCAAAATCAGCCCTCGAGATCTCAGTCTCAGTCACGTCAGTATCAGTCTTCCAGTCAGTCACGTCAAAGATCATCAGAAAAATGTACTCGCTGTGGTCAAGTTCATCGATTCAAGTGTCCAGCTACTAATGCTCGTTGTCGAAAATGTTCAAAAATAGGTCATTACGAGTCAGTATGTAGATCGAAAACGAGAAGTGTGAACTGTATGGAGATACAACCGTCACAACAGTCAGGTAATGAGGATCTTTTTATTTGTCATTTGAGTGAAGGTCAAGGTAGTAACTCAGATTGGACCATAAATATGGAAATAAATAGCAAAAATGTAGAATGTATCCTGGATACAGGTAGTGATGCTAATGTAATGTCTATTAGTACTTACAAGTCTTTAAATTTAACAAATATGTTACCATGTACAGCTCGAATTACTTCTTATAGTGGAAACTGTGTCAAAGTCGTAGGTAAGCAAGAAATTGTATGTCATTACAGTAACAAAGGTCAAAATGTCGCGGAGACTATTTTGTTTATAATTGCCGATGTAGAATCTCCTACTGTTATAGGGAAAAACACATGCTCTAAATTGGGTCTTGTCAAACGTGTCTTTAATATAGAAAAATGTTTCTCTATAAATTTACAGGATCTTATTAATAAACAATACGACACAGTATTCCGTGGCTTGGGCTGTCTTCCAGGAAAACAACATCTGGAGATCAACCATGATGTTCAACCAAAGATTGACCCTCCTCGTAAAGTACCTTTCACATTACACGATCGTCTGAAAGAAGAACTAGGCAGGATGGAAAGCATGGAAGTAATAGTTAAAGTTACAGAACCAACAAAATGGGTGAGTTCTCTTCTTACTATTGTAAAGAAAACAGGTGATCTAAGAGTCTGTATGGATCCAAGAAATTTAAATGAGGCTTTATTACGATCTCATTATCCAATACCCAACAATGATTTTATTAGATCAAAGCTTAATGGCGCAGAATATTTCTCAAAACTTGATGCTCGCAGTGGCTTCTGGATGTGTCAGCTTGATGAGGAAAGTTCTTACTTATGCACCTTCAATACTCCGTTCGGGAGGTACAGATTTAAACGGTTACCTTTTGGCATTAATTGTGCTCCTGAAATCTTTCACCGTGTCATGACAGAAACCTTCGGAGACCTGCCAGGAGTGATTGTGTATGCTGATGATATTCTGGTCTATGGGTCCACGGAACACGAGCACAATGAAAATTTAGAACGAGTTCTACAGAAAGCACTTGAAGTCAATGTCAAATTTAACAAAAGTAAGTGTATTTTTTGTACTAAAGAAGTCACATATGTCGGTCATGTCTATTCAAAAAAAGGTGTATCGCCTGATCCTGAGAAGTTGCGTGCAATCAAAGAGATGCCGTCACCGTCTTGTCTTAAAGATTTACAAAGATTTTTAGGTATGCTTAACTATTTGGAACGGTTTATAAAAGATTTAGCTTCAATCACTGAGCCTCTACGCCAACTTCTAAAAAAATCGAGTGATTGGCAATGGAATGAAAGTCATGAATCAGTATTTTGTTATTTAAAAGAGCTTATATGCAAAGCACCAGTCTTAGCACACTATGATGTCAATGAGTCAGTTGTCTTGTCAGTTGATGCTAGTCAGTCAGCAGTCGGAGCTGTCATAATGCAAGATCAGCATCCAGTTTGTTACGCATCAAAAACATTAAGTGAAACTCAGCAACGCATGGCTCAAATTGAAAAGGAGTTATATGCAATAGTCTTTGGATGTCTTAAATTTCACCAATATATTTATGGGAAAGTTGTAAGTGTGGAGACTGATCATCGTCCTTTAGTTACTTTATTTAAAAAACCTTTGGCTGAAGTTCCAACACGTCTACAGAGAATGATGTTAAAAATTCAAGCATATGATCTAAAAGTTCAATATATTAAAGGCTCAGAAATGTACATAGCGGATACTTTATCCCGTGCCGCATTATTAGACGTAGTTGAAGATGAACTTGATGAAGATATTTTGGTTCATGTTAGCTTCATCAGGAGTAATCTGCCTATTTCAGAGGAACGCAGTAAATGGCTTGCGGAGGCAACGCTGGAGGATCCGGCCATGCAATTATTAAAGAAATATCATAAAGAAGGATGGCCAGATAATCGATCCAAGGTGAATCCGTTAGTACTACCCTACTGGAACCATCGTCATGAAATTCATACTATTGATGATTTTGTACTCAAATCCTCAAGTCTGATTATTCCTAAAAAATTAAGACCTGATATTTTGAAAATAATACATAGTGGTCACCAAGGAATAGAAAAGTCAAAGAATTTTGCAAGAGGAGTTGTTTATTGGCCTTTGATGTCACAAGATATAAAAAATGTAATTGAGAGTTGTCCCACATGCATGTCATACAGGAGTTCAAATGCACCTGAACCAATGTTATCACATGGTATAACAAATTTTCCCTGGGAAAAATTAGGTATAGATTTTTTATCATATAAAAATCAAACTATTCTTGTGGTTGAAGATTACTATTCGAACTTTATAGAAATGATGAATGTTTCAACAATAAGCGCAAGAATTGTCATAAATGCTTTGAAATCAATTTTCAGTCGTCATGGAATACCTGTGGAGGTTGTAAGTGATAATGGTCCTCCTTTTAATTCAAGTGAATTTAGACAATTTATGACAGAATGGGGTATACAACATATCACTTCGAGTCCATACGTACCAAGATCAAATGGATTGGCTGAATCAGCTGTGAAGATAGTTAAACGAATTCTCACAAAATGTGAAGCTTCTGGAGATGATCCATATTTGGCAATGTTACAATACAGAACGACTCCAAGAGGGAATTTACCATCTCCCGCACAGTTATTAATGTCAAGAAGTCTTCGTACTCAAATGCCTACAGTTGCCAAAAATTTAAGACCTAATATTGAGAGTCATAAGGTCTACACTAGAAATCAAACGCAAAACAAAATGAAACAAAAATTTTATTATGATCAACACACAAAGGAATTACTGGAGTTGAAGGAAGGAGACCGCGTTTGGTTTAAGAAGTCACCAGAAGGATTATGGAGGCCAGGTATTATCAAAAGGAAGTGTAAGGAACCAAGAAGTTACATAGTTGATTCTGATGGTTCGACATATAGACGTAATCGTCAACACATTATAAAATCGGCGCTTACCATGTCGGTTCCTGGTTCATCGGAACAAGAAAAGAAGTTTATAGTGTCCGAAACAGAGAGACAAATAGTTTCAGACAGAGAAAGAGATGAAGGTACGGAGCGAGAAGAGGGTTATAGAACTAGAAGTGGAAGGTTGGTTAAGCCACCAGTCAGGTTTAGGAATGATTAATTATTATATTGTTAATATACATAAGTGAATGTCGTAATTCAAAAAATAAAAAAAGGATGATGTTACGTAAGTAGCTAGTTAGGCTGTGGTCATAAATATATGTTTATACTATGACATGAGGTATAGCTTATGGTTTGGTTGTCATACAAAGACATTATAATAAAAACGTTACTTAATATCAGTTCGTATTATTTAACACTATTGTGGCCAATAATTTCATGGACAAACTATCTCCTCCATGGGTAGCACCACTCAGTAACACAGATACCTCACCCGATAACCTTTCAGACTTAAACTGTCCCTTTTCGCTCCACGAACTAAAAGCTGCAATACATGGCACTAAAGATTCTGCACCAGGTGCAGACGGTATTCCATATTCTTTCTTTTCTTATATCACTGATGAAGCTCTTATCTATTATCTAAATCTTATCAACACTATCATGATGACAGATGTCATTCCTCTGTCATGGAAATGTCAAATAGTGTTGCCTGTTCTCAAACCTAGCAAACCTCCAACTGATGCTAGTTCTTATCGTCCAATAGTTTTATCGTCTGTTTTAATTAAAATAGCTGAAATATTACTCAAAAACCGTCTTGAATGGTATTTAGAGAATAATAATTTGCTATCCAATACTCAGTATGGTTTTAGAAAGGGCAAAGGTACAATGGATAGTTTAAGTATTTTAACTACTGACATACGCTTAGCTTTCACACACAATGAATCAGTAATAGCAGCCTTTCTAGATATTAATGCTGCGTATGATAATGTTCTCTTACCAGTTTTAAAAACTAAACTAGAATCGCTATCAGTCCCACCTATGATAATACATTTTATAATAAATATATTAGAAGAACGACATTTAACACTAAATTGCAATGACCTTGAAATTAAAAGGACTGTAAGGAAAGGCCTACCACAAGGATCTGTTCTTAGCCCCTTGTTGTACAGTGTTTATACACATGATCTAGACCGGTGCTTCAATAATAGTATAAAAATATTACAATATGCTGATGATCTGGTAATTTATTCCACAAACCAGTCGATCCAGATAGCTGCGTTACATATCTCATCTGCTTTGAATGGTTTAAACTTATGGATGAATGCTAACGGATTAGATTTGTCAGCGTCTAAAAGTAGTATCGTTATATTTTCAAGAACAAGAAATCCCCCTGCCGTGCAAGTTCATTACAATAACACTCTTATTCCCGTTAAACCTAACTTTAAGTTTTTAGGTGTTGTTCTAGATTCAAAACTTACTGGTCGTGATCATTGTGACTATATAGTTGGTAAAACTGAGCGACTTCTGAATCTACTTCGATGCCTCGCCGGAGTCTGGTGGGGGGCACATCCTCAATCCCTTCGATTAGTATACAATGCATTAATCCGTAGTGTATTGGACTATGGAACTTTTCTTTTGGAACCTGCTAATTTAGCTTCTCTTAAAAAATTGGATGCTGTACAGAACAAGGCACTTAGAATAATAACCGGAGCTATGAAATCAAGCCCTATTAACGCGCTACAAATTGAAAGTTGTGAACCTCCATTAAACATTAGGCGACAACTTCTTGCTGATAGATTTTTGTTCCGATCGCTCCAATTCTCCGATCATCCTATTTTCCGCTCACTTCACTCGCTGACTGAAGAAATGAAAACAGCCCAATACTGGAAGCACAAAGCTTCCCCTTGCTTAGTGGTCAGTTATCAAAAATATCTTAGCTTATTATCTCCCACACACCGATCCATGCGCCTACCTCTCTTTGAAACTGATTATAATGCCTTACATATCTGCCCATATATTAGATATGATCTAATTCAAAAAGATAACATTAGTCCTAACTTAGCATTTACATCCATTCTAGATTTAGAATATAGTGACTACCACCACATATACAGCGACGCTTCAAAAATATCCTCGTCCGAATGTACTGGAGTCGGAGTATACCACACCCAACTCTCTATTGTTCAGAAAATTAAACTTCCTCCAGAATCGTCTGTTTTCACAGGAGAATGCCTTGGTCTTCTTAAAGCGGTAGAATATGTCCTTCTCATGAAATTAAAAAAGACTATAATTATTTCTGATTCTATGAGTGCTCTTCAAGCCATTAACAAAAATCCTTTTCGCACCCGAACTCACCTTCCCATCATTTATGACTTGAGAAATCGTCTTAATACATGTATAAATATGGGTTATGTAGTAGAATTTGCCTGGGTACCAAGTCATATCGGAATCCAAGGTAATGAAAAATGCGATCAGTTAGCTAAGGAAGCTGTATATTGCGGAGATATGGTTCCATATAAAAACTATAGTCATGATCTGCTGTCTTTGCCCATGATTGACATGCTTAAGGAGTGGCATAATTCTTGGATCAACAGTCGTGAACTAAAAGGTAGATATTACTCTTTATTACAGCCGTCTATACCAGCAAAGCCATGGTTCCGCAAGGCTAAGTTTGGTAAGATGGCTACTAGCATCTTAATACGCATGAGGCTTGGTCACGTCTGTACACCGGCTCACCTTGCTAAACTTGGTATCGTTAGCGATGAATATTGTGAGTGTGGGACGGACATAGGCGATCTAAACCACATTTTCTTTTCATGCCCATTTTACGACCGGTCCGTATTCCTAAATGATCTCCTTTCCCTTGATGTTCCTTTTCCGACATCTATTATTTCCCTGCTCTCTTCAAATGATTTATTAATATTTAAATGTATCGTATCTTTCCTGAATTCCAATGACATTAAGATATAATCTATCTGTATATATTATAATATTATTATGTAAGTAATAAACTAATAACCCACAGTCTCCTGATCCTATCCAAAATTCCGAACCCGCATCCTTTTAATTTTTGTCATCGTTTCCCTACCTTGAAACTGGCAAAATGCCCAAACCGCGCGATGCCATAACAAAAAAAAAAAAAAAAAAAAAAAAAAAAGGAAGGGTGGACTCGGTGGACGTGCGGTGGACTGACCATGTCGAATGAGGAAAGTTCTACACTCTCAGCCAAGGATTGGGCTCAGTCAGTTAAATCTATAAACAAGGTGCGATGGGGCTTAACCGAAAAACCGAAAACAGGCTATCTTGATTTTGAGTGTTCAAATGTTGGTGATTGACTGGCCCAGTAAACAAACATGAAATACTCTAAAGAATTCCCTTCTACTTTTATGAAAAAAAATTACATCAGAAATAGAAAAAGGAGTAAACTTTCTTCGTACTTAATTTTTACTTTCTTCTTTACAGATAGGTTATATGGATGGTGCTTATAATGGCCAATCTGCATCATTTCAAAGCAGTTTTGATGCAGGTTATATACAAGGCTTAAGCTTTGGAATGAAATTAGGATTTCATAAAGCTCTGCTCAGGTATAAATCTCAATACTGCAAATGCTGTCATATATGGAAAGTTTTGTTATGGCGGATTTAACAGTAGCCTTCGCGCATATTTTATTACTTTCATATCTATACCTTGTTTAAGACATGTAAGCAACGCAGGCATATCAACTAATTTATCTGCTTTTATTTCATTTCCAGTAATCAAGAGAAACATTTCAGAACCAGTTTAATAGATCCAAGAAAAATTAACTGTCAACTATGTGTAAATAGAGGAAATGATGATAAAATTGACAATCTAATAAATATTCAAGAAGAGAAAAATAGTAAATTTCTTGAAAGGCATGATTTAAAAAAACAACCTCTGAAGAAGGATATCTGATTTATGCCGATTGGATTCAAGATTTAAACCAAGAGAATCTACAACATAAATTGTTTCTGCTTAAATTTTTTGTAACATTTGCATTATAATCAGAGATTGGAATAGGTATTATTAGTAGAGCTATTTTGTGTATTAATTATGGTCATTCCCAGATTTTTATTTTTAAAACTAAAGAGTAGGTACCGCAATTTGTTATTAAAATTGGAACGCCTCTCCATTAACATAAAAATGAATGCAAATAATTTCCCATCTATGAAACACTAAACTAAGAAAGTTTTTGTGAAAATTGTGCATCAGGTCGGACAAGCTAACAATGACAATAGACACAGAATAGTGGGGTCGAAAGGGTATAGCCTTATAGCTAAATAATTGAAGAATATTTATAGGAAAAATGTGATAGAGAAAACCACGAGCCCTATAAGTAGCTTTCAGGCGGGATTCGAACCCGTGCCTCTGGGAATCTGGCCCAATGCTCCGACCGAATAAGCTACCGAAAGGCCTACAAGACTCGTCGAATTTAACTATCACTTGTTATGCTGTAGGCCAGCGTTGTTTCATCAATGTGAGAAAACCCTCGCAAAAGAAACATTTTTACATATGTTTAACAGTCAATTAAGATGAAACAGCCATTAAATTGTGATTTTAAATTATTTTTATGCATTCACAATGCAATTTTGTAAGTATAGGAAAATGTGATAGTAAAAAGCCACAAGCTCTATGAGTAGCTTTCAGGCGGGATTCGAACCCGCGCCTCCGGGATTTCGGCCCGATGCTCTGACAAACTAAGCTACTGAAAGGCCTACAAAACCCTTCGAATTTTGCGCACTTGTTACACTGTAGGCCAGCATTGTTTCATCAATAATGTAGTTAAGTGTCCATTTCATTCAGAATTTTTAAGTGCTGACTTAGTATTTTTGTGTGGGTTATGTTAGGATAGTTTAGTGACCAATTAAATGCAACTCTTTATTTAAACATTAGTTTTATTTCTATAGTACTCTA
The DNA here is from genome assembly GCA_949710035.1 of Crambus lathoniellus. Classification (NCBI taxonomy): domain Eukaryota; kingdom Metazoa; phylum Arthropoda; class Insecta; order Lepidoptera; family Crambidae; genus Crambus; species Crambus lathoniellus. Next base: position 10,802,901 of record OX453315.1, read on the forward strand.
GGTTTTTTCTCAGGAGGTGGTTTCATATTTTCTTGTTTGATTTCCGTCTTGATTTCCATATGACCTTGCATAGTTCCATTAGTCATGTCTGGATTGCTGGGGTCAGCTGGCTCTTGTTTTATAGTTATATTGCCAACTGTATTTCCCTCTGTTGACTTTTCTCCACCTTTATCATTGGAATTATCTGCTTTGACAATCACCCCATTAGCCTGCAATATGACATAAGAAAATAAAAGGTTTAAGTCATTATTATGATACCCAGAAGTGTGTGTGTGTATGCCAATAATTTAAATAATCCCAAAAAGTATTACCTGGTTGGCATTAGCTTGGGTCACTGGTAGAGGAAATTGTCGTACCAGCTCGGCCAATAGCATATCTACTCTTTGACGTTGAAATAATGTAGAAGGTTCTTCTTTAGGGGTAGTCTGTGCCTCTTTGGGTGCTGATTGAGCAGTGTGAAATGTACTTAAGCCTATAATAGCCAGTTTAAATGTATTAATATATATTTTTCTATATCTGCCCCTGTCCTAGCATGACCAACAAAATGCAAAATGATATAGCGCTTTATCCTGTTTACATGTCAAAAAACAATGGATTTTGACATTTGTGTGTCGATAAATCGCTGTATCATGCTATATATATCACGTTTTGGGCGGTCATGCTAGCCTTATGGACTTTAAAAGGTAAAATACAATTTTAAAATAGCTTTATAAAAGTGAGCATACCCGGTTTTGTCGCTTTAAAATCCCACCAGTATCCTTTACTAGGATGATATCTTGAATACGACATTGTCTCTTCAAAAGAACATTGTAAATGATGAACAGCAGATAGCTGAAGAAGAAAGTCATTGTTATTATACCTACTATTGATTAAGTTTTTGTTAAATCAAATTGATTAATGTTGAACTACTTTCCTTACCAATCTAGAATTTAAGACACTGGCTAAATCAGGTGCCTGGTACACAATACCAGCTATGATATAATAGTCAGCTAAAGGTGTAGCTTGAGTTGGACTGTGGCGGTGCTGTTTACGAATGACATAGAGTATTGGGTCTTGAACATGCAGTAATATATACTCCAAGCCAGTCATATTCCTGAAATAAACTTGGGCATGTTTTCATAACACTATAGGTTTGTAATTACAAGATATTATTTTTTTTATCTTAAAAGTAAACAATACACACAGGTCCTTCATAAAAAAGTTACTAATCTATAATATTCATTTGAAAAAATTGCTACCTATTGCTAACTATGGTTTAAAACATAATTTGTGCCCAAGTTGACATTATGTACCTACTCACTGTAATTGGTCCATACTCAATCTTTGCATTTTCACTACTTCATTATTGCAGGTGCGATCAAAGAACGGATTTGACCTTTCTGAGAAGTAATCCATTATATTTGAAGGGTTCAGTATCGGTATCCAGGCAGAATCATGCCACGAAAGCCCTAAAGGATTCTCAGCTGCCAGCGGTAAGGTCCCAATTCTACCGGGCATCATTTTCCCACGTCAATAGAATTAAACTGTTTCAATAAAATTGTGCATTTAATAGATATACCATAGTTATATAAACATGTAATGGTTTGGATGTTTGGTTAAGCAAAAATGCAAAAATTCTACAATGCCGTCACGTCACACAAAGACACAAACAGGACCACAAATTATATAGACTAGTACAGATAGGAATCAAGCCTTATAGCGGCCGTTTGTTAGTGAATGACGGACCCCGATTAGAGTTTGACAACATAGTGCTGCCAGAACTATCGACACCCTTGATTCGTTATCGATAGTTGTGCAAATCATCGACGTTTACTAGGGTTGTGGTACAACCCTAGTAATATATTATTTTAAATTCTGCTCAAATAAAAAACACATTTGATGAAAGAAGGCATTTATTACTTGACATTATAATTTTATCAAATACAAAGTACATAAGTATAAGTTAAGATTTATACAAGACAAAGAATGAGAGTAATGAAATTACTTACTAAATTGACTTTATAGATAAACTAAGAAATAAAAATACTTTATCAGCCACAAGAAAAATTAAACTGCTTGCAAATATTTATTACGCACAAATGCTAATGCTATTTTTCCTAGTAGTTTTATTTAGTATCTGCCATTTCATTATTTACTGTTAATATCACTTTCAATGCAAGACGCAATAACCTAATTCTAATAGTTAAACATTTAATGCAGTAAGTAATCAATATAGCAACTAACAGCAGTAATTTGCACCATTATTCTGATTTGATAACTTATTACCGCAAGAATAGGCAGACACGGGCATCTTCGCAGCACTCCACGAACCTCGTTGAGACTCAAGTTATCTGAAAAGATTAGATTTGGTTAGTATAGATTCTACATATTGTTACTATAATCTGCCATAACATTTTATAAACAAATAAGTGATAGTTAAACTGAAAAGTTTGTAAATCAAGAAAGAGTAGTGTGTATAAAGCACATTTTGTTTGTTGTGCCGCTATGCACAAGTTATAGATAATCAATGTTTATAGTTAATAACTGTTATTAAGTAGATAAGCTTTGTACATAGACTGATGAGAGGTAATACATATAATTAAGTAAGATCCAAGATAGTAGGTAGCAGTAACAGTTATAACATAGTCATAAGACAATCACAATAAACCATCATTCGTACCGACAACAATCATATGGGTCAGGCCGTAGATTTTGCCACAAATAGCGCAATGGTGACGCAAAATTTTCTACGAGTCGGTCGCACAAAGTGGTGCAAAATGGTAGCGCAAAATTATTAAGGAGCACGTACATTAATGTGATTTTATTTAACAAACATGTACTAACAAGAGGTATTGCATCAAACTAGAAAAAGAAACACGATGTTGGTATGTAAGTATGTTTAATTAATAATTAACAATAATTTACCTATGAGTAATTCTTTTTTATATATTGCGCACAATGAAAAGTTAAACAGGATGACAAAAACTAGTAAGTACCTATGTATGATTTGTTCAATTTACAAAAAAAATACATTTAATTTGTTAGATGGAGGTATTTGGTATTATTCATTATTAATTATATAAATATAATACAACTTTAAAATTTATTTCAACTCTTTTCAATGTTTGAGAGTCCATTACTTTGACTCTAGCAACAACTTGCTTGAAGTATCACTTTTAAAAGGACCTGCCAACCATTAGGATGCCAAAAATAATAAAAAAAATAGATCTGTCAATAAAAAAAAAGTTACATGGGTTTAAAAGTTAGTATGAAAGTGACGAAATATCAAAACTTATAAATTACAAAATAAAAAAACTTTGGACCTAGGTAAAATTTTTGAGGCTGGTTAGGTAGCAGACCACCGCACCTACCCCTATTTTCGTATGTTTAACGTTCTGCCGAACACCCTGTACTTATAGAATATTAATAAAATCTAACAAATCAATTAATAGTAATGCTAGTCATGTTTTTAGCGGAATTACAGCTAAAAGTAATTTCAAAATAATAAAAAAACTTGAAAACCTTGTGTGCATGCACTATTATTCAATAGCGTAAAATAAGTGGCGCAATTTCTACGCAACCGGTATCGCAAAGTGACATAAAGACAGTTTTGCGGAACCGAGGCGCAAATGAAATCGATTATAACTCTTAAAATATACTATTTAACAAGGCTAGTTTAACATATACAGATCACACACATCTAATTAAACCATGCGCAACAACAATTATAAGTTTTAATCAAAAACTTACCTTGAAATCTCAAAAAATGCACTCTGCAAAGTAGGCGACACTTTTCACTTTGATCGGAGTTGACACCGAAATGTCAAAAAATATGGTCGTCAACGCTGCATTGACCATAGAATACGATACTTTGGTGATGCCAGCACTCAAACAAAATCTTAATAAATGTTTTAAAACCATAAAATGGGTGAAAATGGTTGCGCAATATAAGTAGCGCAAAGAAATGGTTTTTCAAAAAAAAAATCTTATTGCCGAAATTTTATCTTTTTTCTTAGGAAAGACGCAAAGATATTAAAGGAATGGCAACCTTATTATTATTTTATAACGTCAAATCAAACAGCTCATCAATAAGTTAAAAAATGATAATTTTATCGATGTTTAAGCTGGACACATACCACTGCGGATTCGCGGTTTTTATAAAAAATCCGTCACTTTTGGGAGGGAAATGTCAAATAGTTTTCTAAATATATAAACTTATCCAAATATCTATATCTGCCTTGGTTTGCTATTTCTTAGGAAACACGATGATAAGATTGAGACATTTCTAAGAGTACTATATTTAAAATTATATGAGGCGGAGACTTTTGTACCCTCGAATGTGGCAAAATCTACGGCCTGACCCATATATTATCCCACCGGTACATTTGTTATAATCTTGTTCTGTTTGTCAGAATCAGAAATATGAATTTGATGATAAGGCATTTCAAATGTTTTGACAAAGTTATTGAATTACTTTCACTGTTATTTTCTCTTGACTTGGTATTAACAACTTCACTAAATTGAAACTTGTTAAATGTGACAACTGATTATTTAAATTTAATCCCAAGTAATCTACTGTGCTTTATCATTATCACCATATGATATCACTTCTACATGTATATTGAAATAAGGTATTAGGGAGGTTTTTTTTAACAAAACTAATCAATAATTAATTACACATAACATACCTACTTACATTCATATAAAAAGAAAAAACAAACATTACCTACCTTTCATTCATAACTTCTTCAACATGTCAATGACAAGTACAAAATCATATGTTGTTGGCCCAAAACTGTGCCACTCTCAACGCGTTATCTGCAGCCAACATGAGGTCCTCACGCGTGCAGGTGTCCGGGCATGCAGAGCAATCAATGAGGTGGGCCATGGTCTGTGGAGTGTAACCACACCTGTACGCGAGATCCGTGTTACTGGTGAAGCCCCACCTGGACAGGTTGTCTTTACTTCAACGAACTTGGGTACGGAGTCTATTTAAAGATCTCCATAATGATCTGGGAAGTTCAAGGCCAGAGGGAGCTTTTCCTGGATGAGCACATATGGGTGTGGAAGGGTAGCAGAGTTTTCCCACAGTTTAACTTTGGTTAAAGAGGCCTCCGTGGTGCCAGGCATGACGCACTTATAAAAACTATTGCGACTCTTTTAGCCTTTGATAAATTTCATAACTTTCTGAGAAACCGAATCTTCTTTACTCCGGTTAAGTTGTGAACTGTATTTTCTTTTGTTTTGGTTAGTTTTAAGAAATACAAAGTTGCCTCTTGGAATTACCTAAAACAACAAAACTCAAATTTAGGTTAATGTAATAAATAATTGATACATAAAACTACGTAAATAGATTAACTTACGTGTACCGAAGGCATCTTCGAATAATGTATCCATATTTCTGTAAAGAAATATCTGAGAAAAAGTGGAAAAACATCTAAAGAATACTAGGATACCGAAATGAGTAAAAAACACAAACTAAATAAACGACATCTTGAAATTCTTGAAAAAAGTGACAGCCTTAATTTTAGCCAATGGGGGCACCCCAACAAAATGGCGGTCTTAATTATAGCCAATGAATGGGTATCGGGGCTACAGGCCACTAAGTTTTGACCTATTCTATGGGTGATTCCAACGCCTGAACAGGACAAACAGTGACACAAATTCTACAAAATAGTACAGACCATGAAGTTTGACTTAATACTCTGAGGTAACTGGAGCTCTCACCCTGAATAAAAAAGTGTCGCCAGCAAATTTGACATTTATGTATGTAGTGGCTGTCAGCTGTCTCATATGACCATACGTATTTTTTTAAAGTGTAGGTGAGACGGAAGACAGCCACTGTGTTATTTGTGGTATTCAAAAAATTGTTCGTACTGCACCCTCCAGGGGGGCTACCGGCTAAGAAATATGGATATGGGTATGGGCTTCAACTGTCATTTGAATTCCTTATCGTGATAGATTTTTGCTGCTTTGTTCTGTTGAACGTTGCTAACTTGTTATTGTTATACCCAACGTCACAAAACAAGGAACTGATAGCGGCTATTTTCTTTATAAAATTCACTTAAAGTTCCCAAAAACGTATGAAGTTCATACCCATAAAGTTACGCGGTAGCCCCCCAGTTACCTCAGTAATAAGTCGAGCTTCATGGTACAGACAGACAGATAGGAATCAAGCGCAAGCCTTATGCCCCCAGTACAGGTTGGCCGACCATGGTCGGCGACCATGACCAATACATCGTACATTGACACTTTTGAACGAACAAGTTTAAAAAGGTTCTTTCAAAAGTGTCAATGTACGATGTATTGGTCATGGTCGCCGACCATGATCGGCCATCCTGTACTGGGGGCTTTAGCGGCCGCACAAGCGGCCGTTTGTTAGTGAATCACAGAACCACAAATTATATAGACTAGTACAGATAGGAATCAAGCCTTTTTATTATTTTAAAAAAGTATAGAATTTTTTGTAACTTATTTCAATTACTTTTAAAATTTATTTATTTAGATTTATTTTATAGCGGCCGTTTGTTAGTGAATGACGGACCCCGATTAGATTTTGACAACATAGTGCTGCCAGAGCTATCGACCCTTGATTCGTTATCGATAGTTGTGCAAATCATCGACGTTTGGTACAACCCTAGTAATATACTATTTTAAATTCTGCTCAAATAAAAAACACATTTGATGAAAGAAGGCATTTATTACTTGACATTATAATTTTATCAAATACAAAGTACATAAGTATAAGTTGAGATTTATACAAGACAAAGAATGAGAGTAATGAAATTACTTACTAAATTGACTTCACTATCACTACATAGTATAAAACAAAGTCGCTTTCTCTGTCCCTATGTCCCTTTGTATGCTTAAATCTTTGAAACTACGCAACGGATTTTGATGCATTTTTTTTTAATAGATAGAGTGATTCAAGGGGAAGGTTTATATGTACTTTTTATCCCGATATTCCCACGGGAACGGGAACCACGCGGGTGAAACCGCGGGCGGCCGCTAGTAATAGATAAACTAAGAAATATAAATACTTTATCAGCTACAAGAAAAATTAAACTGCCACAACACAAATGCTAATGCTATTTTTCCTAGTAGTTTTATTTAGTATCTGCCATTTCATTATTCACTGTTAATATCACTTTAGTTTCAATGCAAGACGCAATAACCTAATTCTAATAGTTAAACATTTAATGCAGTAAGTAATCAATATAGCAACTAACAGCAGTAATTTGCACCATAATTCTGATTTGATAACTTATAACCGCAAGAATAGGCAGACACGGGCATCTTCGCAGCACTCCACGAACCTCGTTGAGACTCAAGTTATCTGAAAAGATTAGATTTGGTTAGTATAGATTCTACATATTGTTACTATAATCTGCCATAACATTTTATAAACAAATAAGTGATAGTTGAATTGAAAAGTTTGTAAATCAAGAAAGAGTAGTGTGTATATTTCATATAAAGCACATTTTGTTTGTTGTGCCGCTATGCACAAGTTAAAGATAGCAATCAATGAGGTGGGCCATGCTCTGTGGAGTGTAACCACACCTGCACGCGAGATCCGTGTTACTGGTGAAGCCCCACCTGGACAGGTTGTCTTTACTTCGACCAACTTGGGTACGGAGTCTATTTAAAGATCTCCATAATGATCTGGGAAGTTCAAGGCCAGGAGGGAGCTTTTCTTGGATGAGCACATATGGGTGTGGAAGGGTAGCAGAGTTTTCCCACGGTTTAACTTTGGTTAAAGAGGCTTCCGTGGTGCCAGGCATGACGCACTTGTAAAAACTATTGCGACTCTTTAGCCTTTGATAAATTTCATAACTTTCTGAGAAACCGAATCTTCTTTACTCCGGTTAAGTTGTGAACTGTATTTTCTTTTGTTTTGGTTAGTTTTAAGAAATCCAAAGTTGCCTCTTGGAATTACCTAAAACAACAAAACTCAAATTTAGGTTAATGTAATAAATAATTGATACATAAAACTACGTAACTAGGTTTACTTACGTGTACCGAAGGCATCTTCGAATAATGTATCCATATTTCTGAAAAGAAATATCTGAGAAAAAGTGGAAAAACATCTAAAGAATACTAGAAAACCGAAATGAGTAAATAACACAAACTACAATAAATTGACTTTATAGATACGGAGTCAAAGCCAACAAATCAAAAACCATGGCAATCGGTCCAGCCGTTCTCGAGTTATAAGTGTTGTAACAAACACGACTTTTGTCGCGAAGGGTTCGCGAGTATCAAAATTAACCCAACAATAATTGTATATAGCAACACTCAATACAAACCATAGAGCTAATTTCCGATCGGTAAGTGTCAACATTTTTCGCTCCAACGTCGACTCGCTTTCAAGTTTTCAAAGTGTAAATCGTGGCATGTGTGATCTTCGCCTGCTGCTCGCCGCCAGCCTCAAATACCACCGAAGTTAAGTACTCAGCATTATACAAACCTTATTTAGAATTGAATGCATAATGTTCCTGTTAAGGATCGCGTTGATAAAGGACGATGGAATGGTACGCCCACGAAACTCGCTGAGCTGATGGGATGTGGTACAGTTTCATCGTACAGAGAGGTAATGTCCTTACAAATCACTGTTGTTTTATGTCATAAGGCGTGTGCAATTCTGTCCCTTGTCAGGGAACTAAGATTGGATGAGTATCCATAAAAGAATGAGCCCTTGAAGAGCTCGCCCGCACGGCCGCCTGCCACAGGATGGCGGCCTGCATGTTAAGTTTGCGCAATCTTATCACGAGGTATAAAGGTTGGTCTGAAAAGACCGTAGTTGAGACTAGGGCGTGTGCCGACCGTAGGGTCTGCACTAGTACACCTATTGAGACACGATAAGACCTGCCGATGCTTTCGGAAGGTAAACAAGCTATAAAGAGGACTGAGGTCCTTCACAAAGTATGTGAGATTGCACTCCTAATGACATAACAAACTCAAGTTGATATGCTAAATTTCATGTTGATTACATGTGTTACTTTAATGAGAATATATGTGCTGAGTGCTTAATGATTGTACATGACTGTATGATCATAAGAATTGTCTAACCGCAGGTGTGTCAACCTGACCAAGATGGCGAGGGGGCTAGAGTCTGGCTGAGGGACAAATCATCATCATCCAGGTGAGACAACTGACAGACCTACTTTGCATCATTACCTACCTTAACTGCATGAATACTCTTGGCCTCCTGTATCAGATTTCTATATAATATATTAAGATAAAGCGAAGCAGATAATTTATAACTAATAAAATCCATTAACTTTTAATAAGTACATAGGTACTTTATGAAAGAACTCTGGCAACAACCTGTATGATAGTTTGATTTGTGTAGGCTGTCATACAGATTACAGATGTAATTAAGTAATGAATGTAAGGTCACATATGATACCTACTATGTATACACAAATTTGGTGCAGATGTGCTGGGATTGAAATTTGATATAGATAAGTTGGAATTTATCTGGGGAAAATAAGGGGATAAAGAATTGGATATAGTTATACCTACTTACTGAAAAATAATTTAAGTAGTATAAATTCAAACAAAACAATGTTTAGTACAGATCTCAAACAAAGCTTATCTGATATATGGCCGAAGAGAGTTTAATGAGAATTCATTTGATGCAATAGGATGCATTTGTCAGCTGTCTCATCGAATGATAACAATACCTATAAAAAGATAAACAGATAAATACTCATGAAAAACAATGAACAAAGTGCAACAATTTACTTTATTAGTAAAAGTCATGCGGTCACACCTACACACTTACTTAATATAAGTTATTATTTCTGATGGTATGAGTGAAATTCAGTTTTACTAAGGTTGTGAACATTGATCTAACAAGTTACTACTGTTGAGTCAGTGTTAGCAACTTAACATCAAAACAATCAAAATTCCCACCAAGTGTTAAGTTTAGGATCAGCGCCACGGAAGTGTCAGTGAATACACGCAGCGCTAGTGTGTTAAGATGTTGCAATTTTTCTCCGCAGGTCGCTACTATACTTACACGAAAGGGTCATTGTAATTGTCAACAAACAAATTGAATGTCATTCGAAACATTTTCAATAGTTTAAAGTGAAACAAAGAAAGTACGAATTAGATTTCAACAGGTAAGACAACAAAGCATCACAAGCATTGTTTGAAACTATAATTTCAAGTTTAAACCATATCTTTAAGTCAGAACAACCAATTGTCAGGAAAAATTTTGCGGCAACCTATAAGTCACATAATTATGTTGAAAACAATCTTCAAAGTTTTTTTTAGACAAAGAAAATGTGCTTAATGATGAAATAAAATATCAGTAAAAGGTGTTTCAATGAGGACTCTAGCTGTGTGGATCTTTATTTAAACCTAACTTTTTATCATTCTAATAGGGACACCGATACTCAGTACCTACAAACAATACATATAAAAGTGTACTATTACAAGAAGACATTGAGTAATAAATTGAAGTCAAGGTTCAGGTATGTAAAACTGTGATCACACACCATATTATTTCAAGCACATACAGGACTAGTCACTTGATAAAACTTCCAACATTAAAGTAGAAGCTGACTAGCAAAGATTGTTTCAGATAGCATGTCAAATTATCATAGAACATTGTCGTTGTAATTCTTATACCAAATCAAAACTAATCATAACCCAATGTTTACATACTTATGGTTTACATGACATTTTCACCAAGCGCACTTAAGTTTTCACATAGTGTCACATACCTACCAAGTTGAATATTGTCATTGCTTCAATTAAATACAACTCAAAACATTGACAACAAAGATAATATGAGCGTCTCATACTAACTTTTATTATTTGAGTGCTGACAGGTGTTATAATTATCACAACAAAATACTACTTAAGTTAGCTCACTAAGATTCTTAAAATTATAAGAACAGAGTAGCATCAAACTAGACAAATTCTGATCAAACTCAATAGCCTAACGGTAAATAGTTGGTTAATGCTGTGAAAAAATGATACACAAACAAATACATAAATAATGACCTACTTACCTATCTATTACAAACTACATGCATACATATTTGATGTTCAGATGTTACATACACTGTGAGAATGTAGTATCTGTGCTTATGGATACATAGTGAAGTGACAATCAGTGTTCATGTTCAGTGTCTACACACTGTGCTATAGTTTGATAACCTATAGTCAAAAGTGAAAAATTATTGGTGGTCAATATGGTATATTGAGTGTACAAAAAGCAATAAAATGATTGTGATTTCATGCGTTTGATAAAGTTAGTGCTAAAATACAATCTAAACACTGTGTGACCAATAAGAAGTGTGGCCTAGTGAACTTTCTTGTGTTCCCATATAACTGAGTCAAAGAGGCACTGTAGTGCCATAGCCAAGTAACTAAGTCAAAGGGGCACTGTAGTGTCATAGCCAAGTAACTAAGTCAAAGAGGCACTGTAGTGTCATGGTCGAGTAACTAGGTCAAGGGGGCACTGTAGTGCCAGAGCCAAGTCTAGATAAGATCAAATGTTTTAAAGGTAACAACAACTAGCTCAACTAGTGCTATGATTATAGACTAGGTTGAGTAGTATAACTTACTAGAGATGTTTCACAAAATTGACTATGGGATCAAGAAGTCTCTAAATAATTAAAACTTAATACTTGATTAATTATTTCAAAACAAGTTATGAAAGCACTATTATAGATGAATATTATGATTGTTACTGTAAGGTAATAAGAGTGCTAATCTACAAACACACTTTTCACACACAGTAAACGCATAACAAAGTTAAAAATAAACAAGGCTAACTATAATGAGTCTGACTAAAATCAATTATTACTGTGTCATGCATGAATGAGTTATAAATGGTATACAGTATTTATGATGATTTAGAACAAGCAAGGATCGTGTCATCAAAATTACAAGCAGTAATTCACCGATTTAATAGCGAATTGTATCAATATTTTAACACTTCAACAAATCCGGATGCGGATGAGATATCCAGTATGACGACAGAACAATTAAGAGGAGAGGAAGCATTAGCTGAACTAAATGTAAAAATACAAGTCAAAAGGGACAAGGCTGATTCTTCTTCCAGTTCTAGTCAGTCCATCAGCAGAGGAAAGCTACCTGAATTGAACTTGCCCACATTCTCCGGAGATGTTCTACAATGGACACAATTTTGGGATCAATTCTCTTCCAATATTGATCAAAGAGCATTAAGAGACGTCGATAAGTTATTGTACCTAAAGGCTTCTGTGAAGGGTGAGGCTAAGACAATTTTGGATGGTCTTGAGACTACAAACGAAAATTATAAAATTGCTGTAGCAACTTTAACAGACAGATATGGAAAGAAAACCCAAATAATCGATGCTCATTATTCAACACTTTACAAACTTAAGAGAGCAGACAAACAAGAAGACTGTAGAAGAATATTAGATGAGATTGAAAGACACCTTCGTGTATTGAGCTCACTGGGCGAAAATACAGAACACAACCATCTGAGATTCTTAATCCTGGAAAAGTTTCCTGAGGATATAGTATACGAGTTGAAATTGAAACTAAGTAACAACACTATCGAAGAAATGAGAAAACAACTCCATATTGTACTCTCAGCGAGAGAGGATGCTAAAAGAACATCTGAAAAATTCAATTTAGAAGATACCAGTTATACAACAGAAACGCTTCATATACTAGAACCTAGAAATGAGAAAGGATCAAAAGTCCGAAAACCAAATAATATAAGGAAGACAGATAAAGGAATTAAACGTAGTGTAACTGCTTTCAACAAAACCTTTAACACTAAGAGGAAATTTCAATTCAATGAAGAGAAGTATGGGCATGGATCTAATCAGAAAAGAAGGAAGCTCTACTGCATATTTTGTAAAGGAGATCATTTTAATGATGAGTGTACAGAAAGTAAAACTCTACAACAAAGAAGATTAAAATTAAGAAACCGTTGCTTTATTTGTTTCCGTGAAGGCCATCAAACAGGCTCCTGTAAGTCTAAGCACATAACCTGCAGACACTGCGGTAAGAAAGGCCTCCATAATAGAGCACTTTGTCCGAACAGAGAGTTCCCAAGGAAGGTGACAACAAAGAATGAGGTACCAAGGAAGGAATCTACCAGTACAATGCACATCTATGAAAAGGGAGCCACAATACTACAAACTGCTATTGTTAATGTCAAAGGACCTGAGAATACCTCAAAGAAGTGTCGTGTACTGTTAGATTCAGGCAGTATGAGAAGCTATGTTACGCAAGATGTCGCGCAGGACCTTAATTTAGAAACCGAAGAAGACAACCACCTCACAGTATTCACCTTTGGTTCGAACAAACCTCAAGAACTAGATAGCCCGTTGGTAAAACTTCATATTCAATCAAGAACTCATATGCGAAGGACAGTATATGCGAATGTCGTACCATCTATTACACGCAGTATCTCATCTTATGGCAAAGAATTGACCAAATGGAACCATCAAAAGGATTACTTATTGGCGGATGATGGATCTCTGTCAGATAAGGTAGATATTCTGATTGGAAATGATTATTATCATTCACTTATGTCAACCGAAAAGGTGAAATTACAAGAGAACTTGTACTTGGTGAATTCCGACTTAGGATGGATATTGTCAGGCAAAATAACGCATAAACATGAGGATGAGTTATCAATGCTCACATACTTCCAAGCACCCTATGAAACTAGATTAAACGAGCCTGATCTGCCATTAGATAACACATCAATGAAAACTTTGTGGGACTTAGAATCTCTTGGAATTACTGATTCTATAAATGCTAACCGTGAAGAAGAAGCTATTAAGCATTTCAATGAAAACACCGAATTCATAGAAGGAAGATATCACGTTAGCTGGCCTTGGAAGGAATACCCACCTGAATTACCAACTAACTACGGTCTGGCATACGGACGCCTGATAGGACTAATGAAACGCCTAGACACAGAAACTTTGTCAGCCTACGACCAAACACTAAGTGATCAACTGCAAATGGGTATCATTGAACTAGTACCTAGAAAAGATACAAGTGATCATCCCATCCACTACCTTCCTCACCATGGAATATTAGCACCAGGTAAGGCTCTGAGAATAGTCTATGATGCTTCAGCTAAAACAAAGGATACAAAGAGTCTGAATGAATGTCTATACTGCGGTCCGATGATGTTGGAGGATTTGACTGGACTACTGTTGAAATTCCGAAGTCACGCCGTAGGCATGACGGCAGACGTAGAAAAGGCATTTTTACAGATTGGTCTAAAAGAAGAGGACAGAGACGTCACTAGGTTCTTATGGTTGAAAGACATCAATAAACCCGCTACTGAAGACAATCTACTACACTACAGATTTACCCGTGTTCCCTTTGGGATCATATCCAGTCCATTCCTTTTAAACGGTACGGTTAGACACCATCTTCAAAGGTCGAATGGAGACTACGCAAAACAGTTAGCTAAAGACATATATGTTGACAACATAGTCACTGGGGTAGAAACAGCAACAGATGCTTTAAACCTTTATAAAGAAAGCAAGAACATGTTTTTAGAAATCTCAATGAATCTTCGCGAATGGAGCTCCAACTCCAAAGATTTTATCGAACAAATACCTGATGCTGCCACACAAACAACTGTAAAATTACTGGGTCTAAACTGGGACTTGAAAGAGGACGTACTTTATCTTAGAGCTAGAGTCAACGAGAACAATGAAACCACAAAAAGAGGAGTCTTAAGAACTATTGCAGCTATTTATGACCCCTGTGGATTCTCTGTACCAGTCATGTTACCAGCTAAGTTACTACTTCAACAATTATGGAAGAAACAGATTAAATGGGACACACCATTACCAAAGGATCTACTTCACAAGTGGACGAACATCTTGAAAGAAATGAAACAAGTAGAAAACATATGCCTACAGAGAAATATTACTGTACCCAACGAAAGAGAGGCACAAATACACTGTTTTACTGACTCATCTACAGTAGCTTACGCAGCAGTAATATACATAGTACAGAAAGGCATAGTCAACTTCATAATAGGTAAATCACGCTTAGTTCCTATTAAAGACCAAGAGAACTTAAAGATTCCACGCTTGGAGTTATTAGGCGTTCTAATTGGAAGTAGACTTATAAAATTCGTACTCAAATTCTTACCATTGAACATAACCCAGTTAACACTGTGGACAGATAGTCAAATAGTGATTGATTGGTATCACTCTGAAAAGTTACTTGAACCTTTTGTATCTAAAAGACTAGAAGAAATAAAGCGCAACAAAAATCTAATAGTAAGATACGTACCGTCTGGACTTAACCCGGCAGACGTAGCGACACGTCCAACCGCCTCAGAAGAGGAAAGGAACAAGTGGTTATCTGGACCCGAATTTTTAAAACAAAACCCTAGACACTGGCCTAGTGGTCCGATAAGGGATACTTCTCTTCTGATGGGGGAGGGTCTGTTGAACACAGAAAAACAACCAAAAATAACACCGTCAGAGAGAGAAGCAATATCAAACGAAATTTTAGATTCACAACTGCAAGAGATAAAAGAACTACAGAGAAGTACATTTCCAGAAGAGTATGGAGGAAAGAAAACAAACCTATCTAAGAACTTAGGATTATTTATTGATACTAATGGAATTCTAAGATGTGATGGAAGACTCACACATTCAGATTTATCCTACGATGCAAAACATCCCATACTACTACCAAAGAACAGTGAACTTACCGAAAGAATAATTAAGGAAACTCATGAGAAAAACCTTCATGTTGGAGTACCACATACATTAAGCCTTATAAGACAAAAATTTTGGATACCTCAAGGAAGAGCAAAAATTCAAAAAACGCTAAGCAAATGTACAAGGTGCGTAAAGCATGGAGGAGGTCCATATGAACTACCTAAAACTCCAGCGTTACCGGCTGAAAGAGTAACGTTTAATACACCATTTACATACGTCGGTGTAGACTACTTTGGGCCGATGGTCATAAGGTCAGAAAATGGTATAAAAAAGAGATGGATTTGTCTTTTCACATGCCTTGTGATACGAGCAATACATTTAGAGGTTGTCAAAGATCTAACCACAGACGAATGTCTTATGGCATTCAGACGCTTCATTGCTACTAGAGGAACTCCTTCACTTATATTAACTGATAACGCACCTCAGTTCAGACTGCTAGCTGAGGTAATATCAGAAAGAGAATCGACAGAAAAGATAAAATGGAAATTCATTCCTCAACTAGCACCCTGGCATGGGGGCGCGTACGAGAGACTGGTAGCAGTGGTAAAGCATTGCCTAAAACGAACTCTTCAAAAACATATGCTCGGAGAAAATCAACTCTCGACGATCATCAAAGAAGTTGAAGCCGTAGGCAATACCAGACCACTTACGTACGTGGGAGCCGATATGGACCACATTCTGAAACCAGCTGATTTCCTAACACCAGGAAAATGTTTGAACATTCAATTACTCATGGATTGTTTGCCACTCTCTGGTTCAACCATTAAACAACAACTCATCGAAGGATGGAAACGTGGAAACACGATAATGAATGAGTACAAAGAAATGTTCATCAGCCGATACCTTCTGAGCCTCAGAGAAAGGTACGGAAATTCTCCCAAACAAGCAAGAGTGAGGACTCGTGAAATTCCTCAAATCGGAGATGTGGTACAAATTAAAGGTGAAACGAGAAACCGCGAAAGTTGGAAAATAGGAAAAATAGTAGAAATATTAAAAGGAAAGGACGGTTTATGCCGTGTTGCTAGAATAAAAGTCGATAACAATGTGTTCACACGATCAATTGCTCATTTATATCCTCTTGAAGTGGAAGAGGAAGAGACACCACAAATTTCCATTGACAAAGCACTAAATCAAGTGGATCTCGAGAACATAAGCGTTGATGATAGAGAACGTTAGTACGTTAAATGACACTGAGCTTGCACAAGACTATAATGAACGTGATCTAGAAAACGAAACAATAGATAACCATGAATGTAATAACCAAACAAGCGATGAGAGATCGCGTCGAGCCGCTGCAGTCCAAGCAATGGAGAAGATCCATAAATGGACTCGCGACTTGATGACTACTATAGTGTAAAACTCGCGAGGCGGGTGTGTCGCGAAGGGTTCGCGAGTATCAAAATTAACCCAACAATAATTGTATATAGCAACACTCAATACAAACCATAGAGCTAATTTCCGATCGGTAAGTGTCAACATTTTTCGCTCCAACGTCGACTCGCTTTCAAGTTTTCAAAGTGTAAATCGTGGCATGTGTGATCTTCGCCTGCTGCTCGCCGCCAGCCTCAAATACCACCGAAGTTAAGTACTCAGCATTATACAAACCTTATTTAGAATTGAATGCATAATGTTCCTGTTAAGGATCGCGTTGATAAAGGACGATGGAATGGTACGCCCACGAAACTCGCTGAGCTGATGGGATGTGGTACAGTTTCATCGTACAGAGAGGTAATGTCCTTACAAATCACTGTTGTTTTATGTCATAAGGCGTGTGCAATTCTGTCCCTTGTCAGGGAACTAAGATTGGATGAGTATCCATAAAAGAATGAGCCCTTGAAGAGCTCGCCCGCACGGCCGCCTGCCACAGGATGGCGGCCTGCATGTTAAGTTTGCGCAATCTTATCACGAGGTATAAAGGTTGGTCTGAAAAGACCGTAGTTGAGACTAGGGCGTGTGCCGACCGTAGGGTCTGCACTAGTACACCTATTGAGACACGATAAGACCTGCCGATGCTTTCGGAAGGTAAACAAGCTATAAAGAGGACTGAGGTCCTTCACAAAGTATGTGAGATTGCACTCCTAATGACATAACAAACTCAAGTTGATATGCTAAATTTCATGTTGATTACATGTGTTACTTTAATGAGAATATATGTGCTGAGTGCTTAATGATTGTACATGACTGTATGATCATAAGAATTGTCTAACCGCAGGTGTGTCAACCTGACCAAGATGGCGAGGGGGCTAGAGTCTGGCTGAGGGACAAATCATCATCATCCAGGTGAGACAACTGACAGACCTACTTTGCATCATTACCTACCTTAACTGCATGAATACTCTTGGCCTCCTGTATCAGATTTCTATATAATATATTAAGATAAAGCGAAGCAGATAATTTATAACTAATAAAATCCATTAACTTTTAATAAGTACATAGGTACTTTATGAAAGAACTCTGGCAACAACCTGTATGATAGTTTGATTTGTGTAGGCTGTCATACAGATTACAGATGTAATTAAGTAATGAATGTAAGGTCACATATGATACCTACTATGTATACACAACTTTCTTTTATATATATAGAATAGATATAGATATATTTTTTTTATTATTATTCATTTGTTCAATACACTTCTATAAACTTACATTTTTATACATAGCCGCACCACGAAAACCTCACAGGGTTTATCTGGGTGACGGCGAGCCGCTGATTTTATATAAAATATCGTTTGTTCGGTAGGTAATACTGTTTAGGCTTAGACCGAAATGCTTTGACATTTTCTTTGTACATTGTCTGTAGTTTACAAGGCAATTTATTTAAATAAAAAGGTATTAAATATCTGGAAACTCTTTTCCCATACAAGTTGTTGTGTTTGGGTAGGTGGTACTTATTTAGGTACGGCACCGCTCTCAAATACTTAGGCCTACTTTTTTCTAATACATAATCAGGATTGTAAGATTCATTTAAGATAAGGTATTCAATTTTTTCATATAATAATATGCTCATAACATTACAATAATTAAATATTTTTTTCTCATCATTATCAATTTTTTTTAATATATATTTGGGCGTTATGATTTTTAAAAGTTTTAATTGTAACTTATAGATAGAATTAATGTATGTTATATATGTGCTGCCATATGTGCTCAGACCATAACTAACAATCGAGTCTGCTAGGGACAGATATAGCAATCTTAGGGCGACTTTCATCACTGATATTTAAACGTGATTAACGCTAAACTTGTTTAATACTTAGTTCTGCCTCTGTCATCTATTTGAATGTGACAGGGACAGAAATACGTTTTAAACACGTTTAGCGTTGATCGCGTTTAAATATCATTGGTAAAATCGGGCCGTGGTTTAAAAGGTAATTTATATTTAAGTACATAAAGTTTACTGATAATTGATCTTAATTTATTACATACGTGTTCTTTGTGGGGTTCCAAACAAAATTGACTATCAATCGTGAGACCAATGTATTTATGATTATCAACTACTTCTATGACAGGACACGGGCACAAATAGTTTGTATTGCTGGATATAGATATAATATAATAATAATATATATATATATATAAGATTACCAGATTTATAATAACTCTAACCGTCCTATAGTTTTATCATCAAAACGTCCATACTTTTTCCGAGTAGCGCCTTAAAAATAAGTTTTTACAAAAAAAATATTATGGGACAAATCAAAGTCAAAAATTTGTATTGACATAGATTAGATAAAATTAATATTTATGAATCGTCCCAACATTTCCGCTTTATGGCTTGTAGAAGACGATAGAGAAGGCTGTGAACGAGCTCATGGTCATGTCATTCCAATAGCGGTTGGCGACAGCACAAACACATAACACAGCATATTTCTCTAAAAATTACAAAAGTATCCTGTAAATAAGCCTTTTCAGGCCTGTAAATGTTGTATTTTTCCTTCTGCAAGTGTTTTTTTTTTAACATTGACCGTCTTAACGTTGACTCCTTGCCAACAAATTAAAAAAAAAGCAAAGTCTGTCTGATATACGCCATCTGTTGAGTTTTTTGGAACTAACTTTTTCGAGTTTTTGGCGCCATTTTGGCGGGTTAGGTTAAGTGGATATTTTAAGCCCCCAGTACACGATGGCCGATCATGGTCGGCGACCATGACCTATACATCGTACATTGACACTTTTTAAAGAACCTTTTTAAACTTGTTCGTTCAAAATTGTCAATGTACGATGTATTGGTCATGGTCGCCGACCATGGTCGGCCAACCTGGGGGGCTACCGCGTAACTTTATGGATATGAACTTCATACGTTTTTGGGAACTTTAAGTCAATTTTATAAAGAAAATAGCCGCTATCAGTTCTTTGTTTCGTGATGTCGGGTATAACGATAACTAGCTAGCAACGTTTAACAGAACAAAGCAGCAAAAATCTATCAGAATAAGGAATTCAAATGACAGTTGAAGCCCATACCCATATCCAGATTTCTTAGCCGGTAGCCCCCCTGTACTGGGAGCTCAAATTAATCGCAATTTGTTTCATAATGGGCTTTGTGACTCAAGATAGGTGTGCTTTTGTGCCCCAACCAAGTGTTTACGCAACTGGACGATGTGTGGAAAGATTAAAATATGCGCTATTTCGGTAACGTGATGCCGAGTGTTTTATTGTAGTGGGGACTACCTCAGCAAGAATTACCGAGAAGACAGACTCGACATACTTGACGCCAAATACTCCAAGAAGCATTGGAATGTAATACACCTACATTCTAATGAGAACATAAGTAACTATAATAACATAGGTACATAATACTCAAGAAATGGCAGTATGGCTTGATGTCTTCGCCTGTCCAAAAAGACGAACTTTTTACTACTACTACCTTTTTTCTTTTTTAATCATCTGTCAAGAATATGAAGTTTGACTTAATCAAAGATGTATTGGACTTAATACTCTGAGGTACAGTGCCACAAACTTTGCTGTGCCGGTAGCCAAAATGTGAAACTAACGTGATTTTTTTTAATGTCATTTTGCTGTCAAGTTGATGTCCAACCATAGCGCTGCTGGCGGCTGAAGTTCTTAGAAGTCAGGGCCGGTTAAATTACTACAAAAAAAAAGAAAAACGTACGTAGCGCCGCTGTCACCGGCACAGAAAAGGTTGTGGCACTGTAGATGCCAGAATAATAAACAGTCTAAATAACCGCGGTGAACGTCGCGAGTGCGCATTTTAACAGTACACAGCACTAATAAACGTAGATGGATAGTAGAAAGTGAAATGTACAATGCAGGTTGCATCTCTTTTTAACTCACTATGGAAGTCATTTGAAAAAAAGAGACAAACATAGTAGTGTGGCGTCCGAAAGAGGTTGCATTCCTTGCGGCTTTCGGCGTCACAATTAAGAGGATATATGAAGCCCCCAGTACAGGTTGGCCGACCATGGTCGGCGACCATGACCAATACATCGTACATTGACACTTTTGAACGAACAAGTTTTAAAAGGTTCTTTCAAAAGTGTCAATGTACGATGTATTGGTCATGGTCGCCGACCATGATCGGCCATCGTGTACTGGGGGCTTTAGGTGACAAGTTGTCATCCATGTCAACGGTATTCGTTTTGATTGACAGGAACAATTTTCCTATATAGAATTTTACGAGTTACGTTCTAGATAATATTATTTAGCTGTAATCGTTTGTACATAATTGCAATATGCAAGTGTAAATATATATAGTGTAAATACAAGTGCGAGTTTGATTCCTGGTTCCGTCCGTCCTGACCCGAGAGAGTGCGGGACATTGTCACACGCACATTGGTGACCCCGATCGAAGAAGCATCCTTCCGGCGGGCGGCGCACACTGGTAACAGTTGCTCACGGTGTGGCCCGTATCGACGCGACGCCCACGCCAACGGACACGGACGGTAGGATACCACGGCTCGATGTTCAATCGCCGTGGCTGAAATTGTGCCGATTTGCGCATCCAGTTCATCAGTTCCTGAATCGTTTCTCGCCCGAGGCATCGAATTCGACAGACTTCGTGGTCTCCGTGTCGACATACGTATTTATACTATTGTACATGTCATATACAGTGTGTAGTAATTTTTTAGATTGTAGCGAAGACAGTTTTAGTTTTAAGAATTTTATGTGGTGTTTCATACTTTTTTCCCCCTTGTTTCGTGTTTGTGTATATTTAAATTAATATACCATGGCTGAGACGGAACAATTACAGGAACAGTTGAGACTGCTTCAGGAGCGTGTTTTAAGCCTGCAGTCTGTGGGTGACCAAGCCCAGGTTAGTGAGGTGAAAATAAAACTTCCCGCTTTTTGGGCAGACAAGCCGAGGTTGTGGTTTGCTCAGGCTGAGGCTCAATTCGAGATCCACAGGATTAAGGCCGACTCCACCAAATTTGGTCACGTGTTGTCCATGCTGGACACGAGAGTGGCATCCGAGGTTGAGGATGCCATCACCAATCCTCCGGCTGAGGATAAGTACGACCATTTAAAGAAGGAGTTAATAAGTAAACTCTCAGTTTCGAGAAGCCAGCAGATACGTCAATTGCTTAGTGACGAAGAGCTGGGTGACAGACGCCTGTCAGTTTTCTTGCGCCATCTTCGCTCCCTTGCCGGCACAGAGATGGGTGATGACAGCATCCTTCGTGAGTTATGGATGCGCCGTCTCCCGCGCGAAGTACAGCGCATTCTTATTGCTCAAAAGGACCTGCAGCTGGATAAGGTGGCTGAAATAGCTGATGCTATTGTTGAAGCATCGCCGCCACCTCCCGCAGCTGTTCATGCCGTGACTTCTCCGGAGTTGTCCGCTATTATGCAACGCCTGGAAGAGTTGTCTCGGAAAGTTGAGGCTCTTTCTACTGAGCGTTCTCGTTCGCGTTCTACATCCCGTTCTTCGTCTAGGACCAGCTCCAGATCCAGGGATCGCCTTTGCTGGTACCATCGCACTTTCGGTACTAAGGCCTCCAAGTGCATTTCACCCTGCTCCTGGAAATCAGACCAGCGGGGAAACGAACCAAGCAATCAGTAGAGGCGGCGGCTGATTGCTCGAAGCCTAGCCGTCGTTTGTTTGTCACTGACTCTAAGTCTGGCCATCGGTTCCTTATTGATACCGGATCAGACATAAGTTGTTTTCCTCGCCATCTACTTAAAGGTGATTATCCCGTAACTACGTTTGATGTCAGCGCTGCTAATCGCAGCACCATCAGAACGTATGGCCCCGTTTTAATGCGATTAAATTTAGGTCTTCGACGGGAGTTTCGTTGGAATTTTGTTATTGCAGACGTCAGTGTACCCATTATTGGTTCAGATTTTTTAGCTGAATACCACTTAATGCCGGACTGTCATAATCAACGGCTACTTGATGGTCTCACTAAGATTACTGTTGCTGCAATCGCTGCCAATAGTACACAGGCTAGTGTTAAAGCTGTTGTAGCTGATTCACCTGCCGCCGCTCAGATATTGTCAGAATTTCCTGAGATTCTGCGTCCACCAGGTCTACCTCGGGTTGTAAAGCACAAGACCCTGCATCACATCATTACCACTGATGGCCCTCCGGTTTCATGCCGTCCTCGTAGACTTGCGCCGCAGAAACTTCAGGCTGCTAAAAAGGAGTTTGAGCTGATGATCAACTGTGGAACGGCTCGTCCTTCCAGCAGTTCCTGGGCATCTCCGCTGCACATGGCTCGCAAGGGAGAAAACGGCTGGCGTCCTTGTGGTGATTACCGCGCGTTGAACGCCAGAACGGTTCCCGACCGGTATCCTGTTCGCCATATTGCAGACTTTGCTCAAAGTTTGGCTGGTGCTACTGTCTTCAGCACTCTTGACTTGGTAAAAGCGTACCAACAAGTGCCGGTTAACGAGGAGGATATTTGCAAGACAGCCATTACAACACCATTCGGATTGTTCGAGTTCCCCTTTATGACGTTTGGTTTACGGAACGCTGGACAGACTTTCCAGCGTTTCATTGACGAAGTCGTAAGGGGACTCGACTTCTGTTATCCATACGTCGATGACATTCTGGTGTTCTCGAAGACCCTAGAGGAGCATGTCCAGCACCTTCGCATTTTATTCCAGCGATTGCGAGACTATGGTGTGGTGATCAACCCCGTCAAGTGTGTTTTTGTGGCCGATAACGTGAAATTCCTCGGTTACAGAATTAGCAAAGACGGCTCTAGTCCTCCTCCAGAAAGAATTGAAGCCTTGCGAAGCTTCCCTCTACCGAAAACGGTTGAAGGACTTCGCAGGTTTCTCGGCATGGTGAATTTTTATCGCCGTTTCCTGCCGGGTGCAGCTGAGATGCAGGCACCGCTTATCGATGTGTTAGCATCATCTAAGCTGAAAGGCTCGAAGCCTGTGCCATGGACACCGGATTTGGAGCTCGCTTTCCAGAGGTGTAAAGACCACCTGGGTAGTGTTACACTTCTGGCTCATCCAGTTCCTGATGCCCAATTGGGATTATTCACGGACGCGTCCTCCAGCCATGTTGGGGCTTGTTTACAGCAGAAGGTCGAAGGCCATTGGCAACCTTTAGCTTTCTTTAGCAAAAAGCTGTCTGCTAAACAATCCACCTGGCCTGCATATTACAGAGAGCTTTTGGCTGTTTATGAAGCAGTTCAGCACTTTCGCCACATCATGGAGGCGCAAAACGTGACTGTTTTCACAGATCATAAGCCGCTGATTTACGCGTTTTCCCAGCGGCGCGAAAAGTTACCCCCTGTGCAGCTCAATCACTTGTCTTTCATTTCTCAGTTTACGACGGATATTGTTCATGTAAGTGGGAAAGACAATGTGGTTGCAGATGCCTTGTCGCGTGTGGAGGCTCTTTCTTTTGAAAGTGATTTCACGGCTCTTGCACAAGATCAGGCGTCAGATCAAGAGTTACAGGAGGTTCTTACCGGTTCTTCGCTGAAATTAGAGAAGATTGTTTTACCCGGAACGGATATTTCAATTTTCTGCGACATTTCAACTGGTAAACATCGGCCATATCTGACCCCCTCTTTCCGTCGCCCTCATTTTGACAAACTGCATTGTCTTAGTCACCCTGGCGCGCGAGCATCTGCTCGCTTAGTTGCCGAGCGATTTGTGTGGCCTGGCATGCAGAGTGACTGTCGTACCTGGGCGCGAGCCTGTACGAGCTGTCAACGGAGCAAGGTGTCCAGACATACTGTGACGCCTTTGGGGCAATTCCCTACTCCATCGGGGCGTTTTCGCCACGTTCATATTGACATCATTGGTCCTCTGCCTCACAGCCGAGGATTTCAGTACTGTCTCACAGCTGTGGACAGATTTACCAGGTGGCCCGAAGCATGGCCGATGGTCAATATGACGGCAGAAGAGTGTGCAGAGACGTTCTTCCGGGGATGGGTTTCTCGCTTCGGCGTTCCGTCTGTCGTGACGACGGATCAGGGGCGCCAGTTCGAGTCTGTTCTTTTCCGGAGTCTCTTGCAACATTGTGGTACACAAAGAATACGCATTACGAGCTACCATCCTTGTGCAAATGGTCTGGTAGAGCGCATGCACAGACAGCTTAAGGCGGCTCTCATGTGTCACAATGACACGTGGCACAAAGCTTTGCCAGTGGTCCTCCTTGGGATGCGATCTTGTTTGAAGGAAGATCTTCAAGCGTCCCCGGCCGCTTTGGTATGTGGGGAGTCTCTGTGCTTGCCAGGAGAATTTGTGTGTCCATCTCCTGTGAACCGCATTGGAGAGGCTAATTTCGCGGATCAACTTCAAAAGCACATGGCGCTTTTAAGTCCAACTCCACCCTCGCGTCACGGCGAACGTCACCCGTTTGTTTTTAGGGATCTGGAGAAGGCGACCCATGTGTTTTTGCGAGATGACTCTGTACGGACTTCTTTAAAACCACCGTACTCGGGTCCTCACAAGGTGGCATCTCGTGCTCACTATGGAAAAACGCTGACGATTTTGATGGGTGATAGGCGACTTACTGTAAGCCTTGACCGAGTAAAGCCAGCTTTTGTCTTGAGCGACCCATCTCCTCTGGGTTCTTTGCCAGCCGCTGTTCTTGGGTCTCCTGCACCTGTTACTGATTCCGGACTGCCGTCTCAGCCACCGGTATATCATACCCGTTCAGGAAGAAAGGTTCGCTTTAGGGTTCCCATTGATGTATAGTTTTGTAAATATTGTGTACATTAGTTAGTTTTTTCTTTTTTTTTTTTTTTTTACTCCGTAGGGGGGTGATGTGGCGTCCGAAAGAGGTTGCATTCCTTGCGGCTTTCGGCGTCACAATTAAGAGGATATATGAGTGTAGTATACGGCAATGAAACAACGCGGTCAGGAGTTGACTGATTTATTGTATCTCTAAGTACCTGCACTACAAATAACCAATGTACCCTCCACATCTCCCCCTTAAGTTTAGAAAACAAATTTTAAAGTAAAGTAAAAATCTTAACTAACACACCCACCTACTCATAACTTCAATACAGTATTAAAGTAAATCAAGTAACAATCTTAATTAACATACTTTACCTACTCTTAACTTCAATACAGTAAGGTGTATACAGAACGTGTCGGAGTCAATTTTTTTTTTTTTATGACTATGTTAACCAAGTGTAGGTAACCAAGCTTATACTTTAAGTATGTTTAATCATGTTAAATATTACAAAAGTACACTATACACTTATAATCACCTAGGTAATTAGCTCAATTTTAAATTTAACTTCACATAAAGAAAAGGAAAAACAAATTAACGCTAAAAATAGTAAAAAACCCTACGAACTTTTTATTGAAAATACAATACAAAATTATCCATACTATTATGGAACAATTTTGATGCAATTTATTTACTACAATACTTACCTAAGTTCAAGAAAAAAAATTTTTATTTTTGTACGTACCTAACGCTATTAATTAGCCTTTAATTATTTTTATCTAATCCTACTACATCCTTTACTTTTCTCAAATCTCGAATAAGTGCCCTCTTTGCACGCTCACTGACCTCTAATTTTGTGGCTAGGTCCAGGGTCGCTTTTGGAGAAACGGATGCAGGTGGATTATGTTTCACTTCCGAAATCTCACTTTCTCTAGTCACTACATCCGCGTCTTCGCTGCTATCTCTATTTGAATTTGAAGCATTTTTCGGTACGGTTTCTATGTCAAGGTCACTCTCTGGTTCATTAGTAGTTGCTAAAGCTGTAGAAAATCTCTTTTTTACTGACAATAACTGATCAGAGTGTCTGCGGCTTACTATACCATTGTTCATTTTAACTTTATATGATACTGGCCCTGTTTGGTCAATGATTTGGCCTTCTATCCATTTTTTATTATTTCTATTAGAATAGTCACGAGCAAGGACATGTGACCCCACTTTAAAATTTCTGACAATGCCTCCCGCTGCTTCAATTTGTTTATGTTGTGCTTCGCACACTTTATTTGCGGTGTTAGGACGTAGCCCGTCCAAACGGCTGCGCAATCGCCGTCCTAAAAGCGCCACGGCCGGTGCCACCCCCGTAGTGGCATGCTCACAGTTACGATAACTTAAAAGAAAAGTACTTAAACTCGCTGATAAATCTTTGCCTTCGCACATCGCCTTTTTTAAAGTTTTCTTTATAATTTTTACGGAGTTCTCCGCTGCACCGTTTCCTTGTGGTCTATATGGTGAAGATGTGGTGTGTCGGATTATATTCTTACAGCAAAATTCTTTGAATTCCTGACTTTGAAATGGCGGCCCATTATCCGTCACTAACTGTAAGGGTAGACCGAATTTTGAAAAAAGATTTCTAAAAAACTTTATTGTTTCGTAAGCTGAAATACTACGTATTTCTTCTGCCTCAATCCACTTGGAATGTGCATCTACCACTACAATATAATATTTTCCGCCAATTTGTGCGAAATCAGCATGAAGACGTTGCCACGGGGCAGCAGGGAACTCCCAGCAATGTAGTGAGTGTCGCGGCGGCGCGTCGCGCACACTACGACATGACTCACAGTTTTGACAAATCGCTTCAATGTCCTTATCTATTGCCGGCCAATAAACGTAGTTTCTTGCGATTGATTTCATTTTAACTACTCCTAAATGACCTTCGTGTATTTCCACTAACACTTGATTTTGTAATTTAGGCGGTATTACAACCCTATATTTATATAAAATACAACCTTGTACTACGTACAATTCCATTCTGCGAAAATAAAACGGTTTTTCCTCTTCCACTTCGCATTTATCTGGCCAACCAAACATAATATACCCATAAATACGACTTAAAATTCTATCACGCTTAGTTTCTAACGCTATGTCTTTGTAACTTACGGGGAGTGTTTCCTCTGTAAATAACAAGTAATGGTAGTCTTGGTCTCCGTCGTCACTGCTCGCCTGCGGCTGCCTTTGCGAGGTCGACAGGGGCAAACGAGACAGCGCATCTGCATTTACATTGTTCTTAGACGTGACGTACTCAATTTCATAGTCATAAGCCGCCAACTTCACAGCCCAACGCTGCAACCTACTGGCCGCTGTTTGCGGAATCCCCCCCTTAGGCCCGAAAATATATATTAAAGGTTTGTGATCCGTTTTAAGAGTAAAATTCCTACCAAACAAATACTGATGGTGTTTTTGTACTCCATAAATTATTGCGAGTGCCTCTTTGTCCAGTTGGCATAAATTTTTTCTGCGTCACTTAGCGTTCTCGACGCACAGCTGACTGGCCGTTCTATGCCGTCCGGATATCGATGCGCAAGAACCGCCCCTACCCCGTACGCACTGCTGTCAACTGATAACACTAAAGGCAGCGACGGATTGTAATGACTAAGAATTTTGTCGCTTGCTAAAATATTTTTAATATTTAAAAATGCATTTTCGCACCCCGTATTCCAAAACCACTCTGTACCTTTTTTTAATAGTCTGTATAAAGGATGAAGCGTGGTACTTAAATTGGACACAAATTTCCCGTAGTAATTAATTAAACCTAAAAAAGCTTTTAACTGCGTTACATTTATCGGCCTAGGAGCGTCCACTATAGCTTTGACTTTCGACATATCTGGGTGTAAACCATCCTTATCTATAATAAAACCTAAATAGGACACACTTTTTTGCAAAAATGTACACTTATTAATTTTTACAGTAAGTCCCATACTCGCTAGTCTCTCGATTACAGCTCGCAAGTTCTTTTTATGTGATTCTCTATCTACCCCGGTTACGCAAATGTCATCGAGGAATACCACAGTGTGCGGCAGCCCACGTAGTGTCTCTTCCATTATTTTTTGAAATTTTTCAGGGACGCAACTTAAACCGTAAGGTGTGCGACGAAAGGCAAAAGTCCCTACGTGCGTACTTATCGCTGTACACGCCTGCGAGTCCGGGTGGAGGGGTACTTGCATATACGCGGTAGTAAGATCTATTTTTGAAAATTCTTGCCCACCACTCAAAGCAGCAAATAATTCGTCTATCTTAGGCAAAGGATAATGATCCTTTTTTAATTTCGGATTTATCGTAGACTTATAATCCCCGCAGATTCGAATTTCCCCTGATTTTTTAATAACCGGAACAATAGGTGTACCGTAATCTGAATTTTCCACCTGGTAAATTGAACCCTCAGCTTTTAACCGAGCGAGTTCCTTCTCCACCGCGGCTCGCAGCGCCAGCGGCACGGGCCGCGCCCGCACGTAAACCGGTTCGTTATCACTGAGCTGTAATCGGATTTCGCGCTTACATGTTCCTAGATTATTGCTAAACACCGATGGGTAACTTTCTTTTAGCTCATTAATAAACCGTTCGTGCAATTCCATGTCGCTTTCGTTTGACAAAATATTATTAATAACTAACTGATTTATGTTAAAACGACGAATCCAACATCTACCAATCAAAGGACGACTGCCATTTTTTATTATATACAACTGCAAGTTTGTCTCGTGAGTTCCTTCGATGGTTGCGTTCACTAGAATATACCCGATCGGTTCAATTAGTGAGCCTGAGTACGAACACAACTTTATACTATCTTTAAAAATTTTATACTTAGAAAATAGACTGTTAAAACACTCTTCATTTATGGCGGAAATTTTACTTCCCGTATCTAGTTCGCATTTAAGAATATTGTCCTCTATTTTAACATTAATAAAATACGGTTTATCACCCGCAGAAACCGCTCTTATATTGTACATTTCACTGTCGGAGTCACTCACTATGAAATTATGACTTTTATATTTTTGAATACCCGTTGCTTTACACATCACTTTTAAATGCCCTTTACCTTGACAATTATCGCACGTATACATTTTAAATCTACACTTATCTGCTCGGTGTGGCTTTCCACACCTCCAGCACGTCCCCGGGTAGTGCGTTTGGTGGCCGCCTGCGGCGGAGCGCGCCCCGCGAGCGGCCCGCACGGCGTGCAGGCCCTCGCCCGCGCCACTGCCGCCAGCTCCGCTCGCACCGTCATCGCCGCCTCCCGAACTGCCAAAGCCCGCGGCGGGGCCAGCTCCTCCTATGCTAGCTCGCCCGCTCACTTTTTCTACATGCTTTTCCGCAGCTTCGAGACCCAGAGCTAACTCCACCGCCTTATGATATGTCAGGTTTTTTTCCGTAAACAACCTTGATTTAACATCGCCGCTTGCTAACCCGATCACGAACTGATCACGCAAATTTTCTTCTAAGTTACTTCCAAAATTACAGTTAATAGCCAAATGTTTCAATTGTTGTAGAAAATCTGCCAATTCATTTCCGTTTTGTTTTCGGTCACGAAACACCTGCCTTTCGGCTATTTCTGAACGATGTGGTTGAAGATGGTTTTGCATAATCCTCACTAAATCATCGAAGTTTTTGTTTTCCGGTATTTCAGGTGCACATAAATCGCACATAACGTTATAGGTACGTTCACCCACTACGGTAACCAACGTGGCCACTTTGAGCTCATCTTTAATTTCATTTAATAACATAAACTGCTTTAAACGGCGCACATAGATATCCCACTGTCCCGAAAACAAATCAAAAGGTTCGATTTTACCGTAAGGCATTATGTAACACGCGAATAACAAAGTTCGATTAAAATATCCTCGTCGCCAGTGTAGTATACGGCAATGAAACAACGCGGTCAGGAGTTGACTGATTTATTGTATCTCTAAGTACCTGCACTACAAATAACCAATGTACCCTCCATCAAGTGACAAGTTGTCATCCATGTCAACGGTATTCATTTTGATTGACAGGAACAATTTTCCTATATAGAATTTTACGAGTTACGTTCTAGATAATATTATTTAGCTGTAATCGTTTGTACATAATTGCAATATGCAAGTGTAAATATATATAGTGTAAATACAAGTGCGAGTTTGATTCCTGGTTCCGTCCGTCCTGACTCCTGACCCGAGAGAGTGCGGGACATTGTCACACGCACAGTAGCTTTGTTGCTACTTAATATCGAAGTGGCACCGTTTTGTCTATACATACTTACTTATTATGATATAGAGCTATAGTGATGCACCATTCGTAATGAAAAGTATCGATAACTTCATTTTATCAGTTAACAAAATGAAGACCTCGTAGCTAGTTAGTCCTTTCTTAGACTGTCTTTTATCCCGGAAATTTCAAGAGTTTCCTCGGGAATTACAAGCGGAAGGGCAGCTAGTTTTCTACAATCTAAAACCTTTTTTGGATAAAAATAACGATGCAAAGGTGAATTTGTGTATCTGTTTATTATAGGAGATGTAGAGGAAAAAGAAAATAAATAAAAAAATACTGTACTGAATTGTACCGTTTGTTTTCATAATATAAATACTTTACTAATGGAAACTCTAGTAATGGAAAGATAAAACAAACATCAGTTTATTTTTTACTTTTATGTTTAAAACAAATTTACATCTTCTCAATCTTACTTAATTATTATTACAGTTATATATATCGCAGCCAAATGGTTGAATTCGCCATTCAATTAAACGCCTACCAGGCCGATCATTTTTTCCGTAAGCTATTTTATCTTCCCATAAGTAAACGGAGTCATAAAAAAATAACCGCGAAATTTAAGACGATCGCTTCGCTGCGCTTCGCAATCGCCTAAGATTTCTAAAGCCCCCAGTACACGATGGCCGATCATGGTCGGCGACCATGACCAATACATCGTACATTGACACTTTTGAACGAACAAGTTTAAAAAGGTTCTTTCAAAAACGTCAATGTACGATGTATTGGTCATGGTCGCCGACCATGATCGGCCATCGTGTACTGGGGGCTTGACCTATCACGTGTTCTACAGGACTTTCGAGAGGTACATGCTGCTATACTTAACAATCCGGCGGATTCTACCATCCGCCTGCGACATATACATTATATGAAATTGTCTCTGAATGGGTCCGCTTTTTAGGTTTGTAATATAAATAGTAAAATACATAAGTTTAAAATGAGTATGTGAGCAAACATTAACAAAATTTTATTCATAAGAAACGAATTAGAATCTTTCTGGGGCTTGCTTGACTATGTGAAGAAAATCTGGTAGGTTCCGA
Organism: Crambus lathoniellus; assembly: GCA_949710035.1. Taxonomy (NCBI): domain Eukaryota; kingdom Metazoa; phylum Arthropoda; class Insecta; order Lepidoptera; family Crambidae; genus Crambus; species Crambus lathoniellus. Next base: position 10,835,033 of record OX453315.1, read on the forward strand.
AATGGTCGATGTCAATGTTCTCATTGATCGTGGTACTCGTGGTCGTGTGTCATTATGTTTCCTGTTAACAGAAAAAAGTTAGACATAAGTATGTATAAAACATGTTACAAAATGAACCAAAAATCAAAAAAATTGCAGTTACCTAGACTGCAACTCTAGTGACGATCAGTCAACCTGACGTGAGTGAGCCCAATACAAGAGGGCCATAAGATAATAGAACCGATCTTAGTTAAAACAGAAAGATTTTTTAAAATATTTAAGTGCCGGATTGGAAAAAGTTACATTTTTATACCTAAAATCCTTAGGTATAAAAATGTAACCTTTCTAGTTCTATTATGTGAGCAGGTTCCTTACTATGTCAGACGTTACACCTAGTCCGACAGCGAAACATAAAGGATACTAAAAGATCGGATCTAGAAGTCCATGCAAAGTAGCAAAGTTGTGCAAACTAATGGGTCCTCCGGGCATAGCCGCAGTAGGCGCTTTAGCAATTACTTTATCATTTTTTTACTAAAAATAACTGTTATTTCTTAAAACAAAATACGGGTATTTTTTGTAAAATCTTGTTTATAAAATAATCATACATTATCTATACATACCTATGTACCTACATCATATACTTAGGTACACTTCTAAAATGAATAGCTTAGGTACAGAATGAAATTTTATAGATAACAGAAATTCAGAATACAAAAATTACCTGCTGAACGTTTGCTGGTTGATTTTTAAAAATCCGTATCAGCATAAATCACTAGCACTCGTTTTTTTTCATAATGCTAACTGCATAGGTACTCTTGCATTTTTTTGGGGGAAGCCAGTCTGCTCTTCCTATATTTTCAACCACCTCAATTTTAAATCGGAGTCTGACGGAAAGCTGAAAATTAAACATATTGTTGTTAAATTAAATTTGCCATACGAACGAAAAAATAGGTACTTACAGACATAAAATAAAAGTAGTAATACTGAGAACGAAAAAGTATTGATTCGATTATCGATATCTTATCTGCAAAGTACCAACACTACAAGACCAAAGGCGAGTAAATGAAATGTCAAACAAAATGTCGATCGATATCTAACAAAAGATTTTCATTTATTTGTTTTATCATCAGGTATAGTTACGTGTATGAAAATAAAAGATAAGAGTTTTCTACAGTATTTTTGCAAAGAAAGGCTTACCAAAAATGGCCTAGTTATTTGAATAATTGGAAAAAACGGAGGTTCACTCACCGATGAAAGGATATTATTCCGAGTTTGTCTTTTAAATTACTGTAGGAACTATTGCAGCTCTTAACAGCACAAGCCATGGTGTTTTGGCAATACACACAGACAGATTTTTTTCACTAATCTTGGATAAATTAACCACAATTAATAAAAAACCACGAACACTGATCAACACTGATGTAGTCCACTCTGGCCTACAGAAACTCGGCTGGTGGCGCGCTAGGTTTCAATACGGAGCGTTGCCTATATTGCTATCTCTTTTCAATGCACGCTGAACTGTCATTTAGGAGGATAGGAAAGATATATCGTTTCGTTGTTCAACTTTTTAGTATCCATCTATGTTTAATACTACATCTTTGGTTCTGCTACATTATGTAGCAGAACTTATACATATGTAGCCTACATATGTATAAGTCTGCGCGCGGTAAAAATCGAATACTAATCTTTTCTTTATCATTAGAAAAAAAAAAATGCACTGTAACTAGCGCCAAAAACGCGCCAGGCACGTGCAGAGTTATCTGACACACACTTCTATATAGAAGTCTCTGTCAAAGGTCTCTGTAGGATTCAGTCTATATAATTTGTGGATTCAGTACTCAGAGATAGGATTCCCACCCAATGTATTATAGTACTCTATGGATAGCAGGCGTTGGAATCACCCATAGAATAGGTCAACACTTAGTGATTAAAGTAGTGGGGATGCCCCCATGGTCATACATTGGCTATAACTACGACCGCCATTTTGTTGGGGTGCCCCCATTGGCTAAAATTATGGCTGTTACTTTTTTTCAAAATGACGTTTAGTTTTTGTGTTTTTTTACTAATTTCGGTTTTGATTATTTAGTTAATTTTATAGTTTTCCCATGGTTTTTCTACTTTTTCGCAGATATTTCTGTACAGAAATATGGATACGTTATTCGAAGATGCCCACGGTACGTAAGTAAATCTATTTGCATAGTTTTTTGTATCAATTATTTATTACATTAACTTAAATTTTCGTTTGTTGTTTTAGTTCATTCCAAGAGGCAACTTTCTATTTCATAACAAACCAAAACAAAAGAAAATATAGTTTACAACTTAACCGGAGTAAGAAGATTCTCAAAGTTATGAATGAGAGGTAATGTTTGTTTATTTTTTATAAATGAATGTACCTACTTACCTGTGTTTATGTAATTTAAATATTGATTAGTTTTGTTGAAATCCATTCTAATACCTTATTTCAATATCCATTTAGAAGTGATAATGATAAAGCACAGTAGATTACTTGGGATTAAATGCAAATAATCAGTTGTTACATTTAACTAGTTTCAATTTAGGGAAGTTGTTAATACCAAGTCAAGAGAAAATTAGGTACAGTGATTCAATAAATTTGTCAAAACATTTAAAACTGACTTATCAGCAAATTCATATTTGTGACAAGCAGAACAGAATTATGACAAATAAACCAGTAGGAAAAGAAATGATTGTTGTCGGTACGAATGACGGTTTATTGTGATTGTCTTACAACTATGTTATTACTGCTACTATCTTAGATCTTAATTAAGTATATAATTTATACTATACACATCCACTCAGTCCATGTACACTCGACAGCACATCAAGTTAAACAGTTGAACTGCGATAACAGCTTTTATTACATAAGGCATACAGGCGGTCTCAAGGTCAACATGTATAGTCAGATGTGCTGCCGTGTGTAGGTACATACCGGCACAATAAACAATGTGCTTTAGCCACACCAGTACTCTTTCTTGATTTACAAACTGATCAGCTATCACTTATTTGTTTATAAAATGTTATGGCAGATTATAGTAACAATATGTAGAATCTATACTAACCAAATCTAATCTTTTCAGATAAGTTGAGTGTCAACAACATCAATGGAGTGCTGCGAAGATGCCTGTGCCTGCCTATTCTTGCGGTGATAAATTATCAAAACAGACTTATTGTTTAAATTACTGCTCTTAGTAGTTATATTTATTACATACTGTATTCAATGTTTAACTATTAAGCCCCCAGTACAGGATGGCCGATCATGTTGGCCGACCATGATGGGCTATCATGTACAGGGGCGGTTTGCGTTACTCGCAGACGGCAATCATATGCAAACTGGCTCTGTACACGATGGCCCATCATGGTCGGTCAACATGATCGGCCATCCTGTACTGGGGGCTTTAGGAGTTAGTTATTGTGTTTTGCATTGAAAGTGATACCTATTAACAGTAAATAATGAAATGGCAGCTATACTGATTAAAATTACTAGGAAAATTGTGCGTAAAAACTATTTGCAAGCAGTTTAATTTTTATTTTATTGGTTGTTAAAGTGTTTATATTTCTTGGTTTATTCATAAAGTCAATTTAGTAAGTAATAATTTAATTACTCTCATTCTTTGCCTTGTATAAATCTTAACTTACACTTCAGTACTTTGTATTTAATATAAAATTATAATGTAATAAATGCCTGTTTTATCAAATAAATGAGTTTTTTTATTTTGTCAGAATTCTAACAAATCTATCACTAGGGATGTATGTAATTAAATATCGATACCATTATCGATAACGTATCAAGGGCGTCGATAGTTTTGACAGCACTATGCTGTCAATTTCTAATGGGGGCGCGTCATTCACTAACAAACGGCCGCTATAAGGCTTGATTCCTATCTGTACTAGTCTATATAATTTGTGATGGATAGGATCTGTGCTGTGTGTGTTGTTTGGTGGTTGTTTGTTGTTTAAAAATTTATAATCACCTCTGAGATAATCACATATAAAATCCTGTGGTGTTGTCTTGTTTATTTATTGTGCTGTTTCTGTTTATTTTGTAAATACCTCAATAAAAATATTTGTAATAATGGCAGATAAAAAGCCTTTAAAATTAGATCTTTATAATGCCATTGTCGATGATTTCAATAAATCGACTTCCTATAATCGGAAAGCAGAGAATGAACTAAAAAATAAATATAAGAGGTAAATATTGATGTCGTATGAGTTTCACTTGATTATTATTGCTAATTTTAATATAATAAACAGTGGACGCTTCTTCACTTATTCCATTTTATATAACCTATGTTGTAAAATTATATAAATTTTTACTTTATTTATTGTATTTGATTAGCTTGCCGCCATCCACTCTGGGCAGCATTATATCCTTATTAGTCCAGAGGTCTATGAAGCAGAACTATAGAAAATCTCCAGTCATATCGAGCAAATATCATGAATTATATGAGGAACTCATGAAAGACAAAAATAAAGAAAATATCATTATGAGGTTAGTAAGTTACCTTATATCATACAAACCATTGGTTCCCTAGTAACTAATTTAATTGATAACTTCTGTCATCAAGTGATACATAGGCTTAATCTTTCTAGGCTGCTCTGCGTTTTAGTGGAGGCAGTTATGCATTGCTCCCATACATACCCAAAAAAATTTGTATTAAGCTATGTGCTTCATCACTTAAGTTCCTTGAGTAATTCTATGCATGTCTAGTTCGGGAGGCAATAAAGAACGTGAGGCTAGACGGGGAGGGCGAGGTACAAAGATGGCCGCTACCCATCATCTTTAAAAAAAAATCTATTGTCGTCCTGGTGGCTACTAGAGCAAGTTTGGTATCATTTTCGTATAAACCGAAGCCGTAGAATTTATTGCTAATATTAGTTTTTTTCAGTTTCATAATTTTTGAGGTCAGCTGTCAGATGTTCTTCTTCCTTCTTCTTCTTAACAATACGGGCGGTTTCCGCAACTCGACGTCTATTGCGCCTATTTTGCGTCCGGAGGGTGCGCGGCCAGATCACTCCAGCCAGCCCAGCTCAGCCAGGAACGCTCCAAGAGCTTTCACATTAGTGATCGCTTCCTGGACGCTGCCCGGCGAGCCGAGGTACCTCGCCCGGTAGGGGGCCACCCCCTTGCATTCCAGCAGTACGTGGGCAGCTGTTTCTTCTTCCTCCATGCATCCTCTGCATAGGGGACTGTCGGTGACACCTAAATTAAAAAGATGTCTGTTAAATTGTCCATGACCAGTAATGGCACCTGTTACCAGGCGAAGTTGCGGTCTGCACAGTTGTATCAGGGCCCTGGATAAACGCGCGTCCACGCGCGGCATTGCGAGCTTCCCCTGTCTGCACGAATCCAGCGAGCTCCAGTTCTGTTGGTGTAATTCTGTAGTGCGTTCACGGATCTTATTTGCATACCAGCTCGTCGGGATGGGCGCGATCGGCTCTGGGCCAACAGGCGTGGAGCCGGATGCGCGTCTGGCCAGTTCGTCGGCTGCATCGTTTCCACGTGATCCGCTGTGACCTTTGATCCATTGGATAGTAATAGTATTAAGTGCACCTACTATATTTAAGGCGTGGTGACACTCAAGTAAAAGGCTCGAAGTGATGCGACTTCCCTGGAGAGCTTGTAGGACGGATTTACTGTCGGAGAGCATTAAGATGTCGCGGTCTTTTACCTCTCTTGTTTCGATTGCCCGAGCCGCCATTATTATGCCCATGCACTCGGCCTGAAAGACCGTGTTGTATGAGCCTAAGGGGGATGCAATTTGTATGTTGAGGTCCCCTGAGAAGACACCCGACCCTGTGCCCGATGAGGTCTTGGAGCCGTCAGTGTAAATGAGGAGAGCCTTGTGTGTTTTGTTACCTCCTCCAATCGTTCTGTATGGCATAGAAGATGTGAATGAATTATCAAAACTAATAAATTCAGTCTGTACTTCAAATGAATATAAGATTCGCATCATAAATAAAAATTTACTGAGAATCCTACCTGAAACAACAGAAAGCTACAAAAATGTGATATCTGTAGTAAGAAGTCATGGCCTGATTCCGAGCAACAAAACTATGTAATTACTAACGGAATTACGGATCTTTACGAAACAGAACATAGCAAATAACAAATTTAACAAACAAAAGTATTATTTAGTTTATTTGACATTATTTTCCATAAGTACACTAGGTGCCACAAGCTTTTCTGTTCCGGTGACAGTAGTGACAGAGGAGCCACTTGCAATAAGAAATTAGCTGTCAAAATGGACTGTCGTATGAAAACTGTTTTAGTTCCAAAGATAATCCGGAACAGAAAAGATTGGCGCACTTATAAAGTGTCTCTAAAACTCTACTCTTTAAAGTTTATACTCTTCCATCAACTTTCAACAATATAGTATAGAAAAAAAGGATTTTTCTCTTCTTTTCTATACTGTGGGTGGGTGTATTAACTTGGAGCCATCTATCGTTGACTTTAGTGAACTATTTATGTGCAAAGTGTGCACCTACAGGGAGAACATAGTAACTTTCGCATATTTTGGCTTCTCGTTAGTTCCCATTTGAATGTAAGAAGATTGCGCCCCCTGGAGGTCGGGTTATAAGTACTATGCTCCGTTTTGACGTGAAAGAAGGACAAACAAACAAACAAACACACTTTCACATTTATCATTACGACTCCGTAGCTCAGTGGTTAGAGCAGTCGCCCGGAAAGCGAAAGGTCGTGGGTTCGAGTTCCATCGGAGATGGTTGTGAGATGATGGTCGATTTTTTCTAAATACCTCATTTTCCATTTTTCAATAATAAAAATTGGATTGTGAATGCAAAAAAGTAAAAATTTAAATAACTTTATAATTTATATTAATATTCATAATTAATTTAAGCCAAAGGTCGTGGGTTCGAGTCCCATCGGAGCTGGTTGTGAGATGAGGGTCGATTTTGTCTAAATACTTCATTTTCCATTTTTCAATAATAAAAATTGGATTGTGAATGCAAAAAAGTAAAAATTTTAATAGCTTTATAATTTAAGTATATAAATATTAATAATTAATAATACTATGGATATCGTGCTAGAAGGCGCAAGTTTGTAATTAATTTAACGCGAGGACAAAAAAGTGTTTTCACCTCTCCAGCTCGAAAAGGGCGCTTTTGGCACTTAAAAACTCGCAGCAAAATCGATTTTTGCTGCGAGCGTGAGGCAAAGTGCTTTTTTAATTTCTTACACCAACTTTTGAAATAATTAAGAAAAAAGAAATAGAGTGACAAGGATGAGACTTTAAAAATTAATATGAGCAAAAAGGATAGATAGATAGCTTTATGTCGATGGACATGAAATATAAAGCTTAAAAAATAAATACACGGATACCAAAGGTTCGAAATAAAGAGTATGGACGAAATGAGGTCGCATGCATGATATAAATATAAAATAAGAATAATTAATGAATTCTAATAACAAATTATATAAATACGATTGTAGTACTATTGCTTTTTATTAAACACGCAATATTTAAAATAAATAACATGAAGTGAACATTATATCGCTTACTAATATCATGTTTGGTTTTCATAAAAATTACATGCAGTGCAGTTTTTGAACGCAATGCAAACAGTTACCTTCAACTTGCATAATTGCACCAATTTTACTCTTAATTATTAATTTTATAATTTTGATGTTTTCTTTATTGTTAAATGTTGCCTTCAATGTTGTTTTTTCTGACCTGTAACACTTTTCTCGCTGGTAGAGGTGAAAAGTTGTATGTTTAACACGAGAGCAAAATTTTCTGATGTCTCGTGCCTTTAAATCACTCACTGTGCTCAGTAGTCTTTATTTGAATCACTCGCTACGCTCGTGATTCAATTTTAGACTACTTCGCTAGTTCGTGATTTAAATTCAGCACTCGCAGCGAAAAATGATTTTGCTCTCTTGTATAACAAATAACTATTGGCTAATCTGGGGTTCGAACTTGGTTCTCTCGAGTCCTCAATATTGATTGGCCACTACGCCGTCGGCGCTAGCCGAACTTCGAGAAGTATGACGAATTATTGGTATATAACAGAATAAAAACTATTACAAACTTATATTTGTACTTCATCTTATACAAGATCTTATACATGATAAGTGCATAGGGAACGCAAATATAAGTTTGTCAACGTTTTATTTAAAAAAAATACTAGTTTCGGATTTTTTCCTTTGTATTCACCAGATTACCTGTCTGCATGCCAAATTTCAGCTTTCTAGGTCATCTGGAAGTGGGTAAGAGTTTTGATTATAGGTGAGTCAGTGATAAAAATAACGATTTTTGGACGTAAATATCTAAATAACCGTTTGAGCTGTGTATATAAAATTTGGAGCACATTTTATCTCGCTAGTCTCAATACATAAGCCAAATTTCACATGTTTCTGTGTAATAGTTTTTGAGTTATGAGGGGGTCAAAAGTGGCTCCATATGGTTCGTGTTAAGATATACACGGTGCTGCTCGCCAGTTCTGTTTGCTTTTGAACTTGGCTGATACGCTGCCGCGTATCCAGATGTAGTGGCTGTCAGTTGTCTCATATGACCATACGTATTTTTTTAAAGTGTAGGTGTGACGGAAGACAGCCACTGTGTAATTTTTGGTCACAAAAAAGTGTTGGTAATGCACTCTCCAGTTACCTCAGTATTAAGTCGAGCTTCATGGTTGTCTCTCTCATTGGCGTTTTTCTTCTTTCCCTAACATGTCTCGGTGGTGTGACCTATTCGTTTACAGCTCTTGCAGTACAACTTGTATTTATTTTTCTTAAAGTGGTATGCTTCTGAATTTTCAGGTTGTTCGTTGCGGCTCCGAGCCTGATATTCTTCACAGATTTTTACTTTCAGGTCTTCGGGAGAAGGCTATCCGAAAGTTTTCAAAACTTGTTGGCAGACTATACAATACAGTAGCATTATGCTGAGCAATTCTGATGGTATTTTTATATCCATATTATATCCTTTTATATGATCACGGATGTCTTCTTCTGCGGTCATTCGCATAAGAACTAGTTGTTTCAGCAAGGTGGCTTTCCTTGCAGGCCCGGTGCTTTGGTAAGTGGCTTTTAATTTGTTCCATAATGTTAGATATTATTTGAGATAATTATGAAATGATATAACTGATGTGTTAAATTGCTTATTTTGTAAAAGGACTGTAAATAGTTGTTGAATTGACTAGTTGTTGTATTGACTAGCTTAGTTATGTCAAAGTCAGATTATTCTCTATGGTAGGGTGGGGAAAGCTGATATAAGCGGGTGTTTGTCATTTTAGAGGACATTCTTGTGCTGAGCATTGATCTAGTGGAAACTCTGTCACTTTGTGTACTGTACCCCTAGTGTAAGTTTTTATGTCAAAAAACGCAAACTATCGTGAGTGCGTATTTATGTCAATTTGTATGAAAACTGTATCAGCGCCTCTAGCGGCGAGTAGCGCGCTTATGCAGTTTTCATACAAATTGACATAAATACGTACTCGAAATAGTTTGCGTTTGCTTGACATAAAAACTTACACTCGGGGTACTGATCTTAAATAACATTTTGTGATAATCCTGCACCTTGGGTTCATTATTCTCTGATAAGTTTATAATAGGTACTGCTTTAGTCGTCGTGCAGGTTTTTATTTGTTTTAACTCTGATGGCGATAACAAAAGTAAGATTTCAGCTCTTGCCTTTAAGTCCTCTTTGTTGAACGCTGCCGTCGCTGCCGCATCTGCATTAGGTGACAATATTTTCTCGCCGCTCACGATATCCGAATAATCGTTTTTAATCAGGACCGCTTGCGCTTGCAGGCACCAAGTATCATAGTTTGACTTGGTTAACGGTTCTAAGCTGCGATAATTCGACGTTGATGCCATTTTACTTACTTGTAGGTAAAACTACGCTCTGCCACCATATTTGTGAGGGTTTTCCTACGTAGGCATTCAATAATACAATAAAATATTTACGTTCATCTAGAAATCGAATTTACTCAGTTTTTTAACCGACTTCCAAAAAAGAAGGAGGTTATCCATTCGACTGTATGTTTTTTTATTTTTTATTTGTGTTACTCAAAACTTTTTAATTAATGAACCGATTTGGATAATTCTTTTCGACGCTTCTCGTGTGGTCCCATTCAAATTTCATCAAGAAATGACGAGAAGTTCAGGAGTTATCCTAAATAATGCGTATTTAGACTATAGTTTGTGTATTTAGACGATTTCTTATTTTCATCAAAGTTATTTTTAAAATGATTTTAACTTACTTCTGACGTGATCTTATTTTCACCAAGTCAGAATCAAGAGATGAAATCCCAGGAAAATCCAGAGAAATTCTCAAATATAGGCAAGCCTTATGTGTTCCATTTATTTTTGAAGTTAGTCAAGTATTTGCATCTGGTAGTCATTATCTCATAGTGATGAGCTGGTGATGAAAGCTACAACTCCTTAACGGTTAGGAGCTGCAGAATAATTCTTTAAGTATTAATCGTACGTATGGGCCGATAGTTATATTCTTTCAGGTTATTAGGGTGAACTGATGATGAGAGGTGAAACTCCTCAACAGTTAGGAGTTATTTGATGTTTTATAAATACCATAATGCACTATTATGCACGAATGGACCTTCAGTTGTATTCCTTCAAGTTATTTATGTAGCTAAAGATGGAAAGCTGAGCTCCGTAACGTATAACGTTTAGGATATTTACAACAATTTATCATAATCACCATGTAGTTTCTTAAGCTACGATTATTTACACTAAAACTCGAAGAATAAAACGTTTTAAAAAAAATGAAACCGCCTTCAAAAAGAATCTTCAAACAAAAATTAACAAACACTAAAAAACGAAAAAAATAATTAGAATTTTTATTTCAAAGGACGAAAATGCGTGACTTTTTCCACAGAATATATAATAGTACCAAAGTACAGAAGGCTCACTCTGCAAACTCGTTCAAATAAAAATAAATCTTTCTGCATAAAAATAAAGTCCAATTCCGGTCGCTTTGTCATCGCTTGCCTACTGTTATAATAACCTAAAGTTCGCGCATGCAAGCAATAATGTATCAAACAGCTACGCGTGAGAGTTTATATTTCTATGAAAGTCTCAAACAGCTCGCTCGCTGGTTAGGGATGCGAGCGACTTGCGAGTTCGGTTTTGTTGTTTCTACTGTTCTTTCTTTAATTTAGACACCCGTAAACACAACAGTATCTTTTATACGGATTATAAGAACGTTTAGTAGTCATTGTTCGGTGCACAAATATCACAGAAATGATCGATCGTTTTACGCGCAACGTGGAGCGTACGAGCCGAGCAGCATCCTTCTGCCATACGCCTGCCCGGCAGGCGCGCCGGCCGAACGTACCTAAACTGTGGAGTGACACCCCCCTGCTTTTTCTAACTTATCTTGGTACTTACTGAACTGTTTGAAGTCGGTGCCAAGCCAAAAAGAATAAGAACAAATTATACTAAGGCCGCATTCTACCAAACTTTTATTCCGAGAATATCGCTTACTGTCGGATACTATGTCAAACTAGTATGGGGTTTTGATATTACTATCCGAAAGTAAGCGTTATTCTAAAGAAGTCTTCAAAAATAATAAAGAACTGAACTGTGTTATCGATGTTTTTAGTTAGGTAACAGCTCTACTACGCCTCTAACGATTGCTGCCGTAACGGGACACTTGAATCTAACAAAATTTTGCACTTTAAAGCTTAATAATTCACAAACAGATGCCGCAATCAAAAAACTGTCTTTTCAAACCCACAACGTTTTTGAAATTGCTATCCAACGACATCCCACACTATGGGGTAGACAAAAATCAAAATAAAAAAAATCAAAAATATTTATTTTCCTTTAAAAGATAAAAACTTAACAATAAGTAGCAGGGGTCCTCTTTTAGACAAGAAATAGTAGATTGTATTACAAGGGAGCAAAATAGTATATTTACGGCGAGGGCGCTATTTTGAATCCAGAGCGCAGTGAAGGATTCTAGAGTAGAATCTCGAGCGCAGTGAGGGATTCTAAAGTAGAATCCTGAACGCAGCGAGGGATTCAATATACGCCGCCCGAGGTGAAAATAATTTTGCGGCCGAGTAATACACTCTGCTTTTCATCCCCCTCTATAGTAGTAAGTAATAATAAGAAATAATAATATAATAGTAAGAAAAGCAGTAAAGACAACTCAAACTACCTACCTTTCTTTGTCGTACGGATACATCATAGCGCTAGTCGGGCAAGAAAAAAATTTGAGTTTTGAAAAAAAAAAAACTATATGCCCATCAGATTCCTTATAAGTATCTCTGGGGATGCCGTAGGGGGGTTGAAAATGTTGTTAGATTTTAGCTACGACTCACCGTTTACGAGATATTCTCAATTTTATAAAATTCCGTTTTTGAAAATTTCTCGGTCCCGAAAAAAGTCCCGGCCCCATACAAAATCATTTGAATTTTTTTTAAGTACTGCACACCCTTTGCTACACTCCAACCAATGCTTGTTTAATTATGTTCTAAATTCAAATCTCATCGTTTTAGACCCTGTTATGAAGCTGTTCAAAATTCAAATCTCATTTATACCCTCTTGTCATAACAGGTAAACAATGAATCGTTTTGGACCCTGTTATTAGATAAACAACCATCGCTTTTCGAATCGATGGGATGAAAAAAAATTACATACCCACTTCACGTGTAGGGGAGGTAACCTAAAAAAAAAATATATTTCAAAATTTTACTTTACCACTTTGTTGGCGTGATAAATATGTATATTCATGCCAAAGTACAGCTTTCTAGTACTAAGAGTCTATGAGCTAGACTGGGGTCAGACGGACGGACGGACAGACGGACATGGCGAAACTATAAGGGTTCCTTGTTGACTACGGAACCCTAAAAACCGGTCTCAAGCGTGAGGTATTTACTTCAAATACCTATTAGACTTGGCACTGACTTCAAACAGTTCAGTAAGTACCAAGATAAGTTAGAAAAAGTCACGTATTTTCGTCCTTTGACTTAAAAATTCTAATTATTTTTTTTCGTTTTTTAGTGTTTGTTAATTTTTGTTTGAAGATTCTTTTTGAAGGCGGTTACATTTTTTTTTAAAACCTTTTATTCTTTGACAATATGTAAACGAACTTGGTTGCTAAGCACTAGCAAAACCACAGACGACAGGGTAGTGCTAGCCAGTACCCACATTATGTTTCAAATACAATCTACTTCAATAATATCTTTATATATTTTAGATTGTCTGAAAGCCAAGGAATCAGTCCAGCTCTTTTTGCCAGATCATTGTTACAAAATGTATATAGTGATTCTACCATGACCAAGAAATGTATGAAAGATACCACCCTTATTGAAGATAAGGATCTGGCTTATCAAGTATTTCTAGTAAGTATAAAGTCATTATTTATAACTTTAATAGCTGAGCAGAAGCAAGCGATAAATAATTATTACATTATTTTCTTCACAAGCTTGTAAGTAGCGACAAATTCCCACATTGAAATAGATGTTTATTTTACGTTATAGACTTAGCTCCCGTTGCACGAAACCCTACCTCACAAGGTGGCAGCTCAGAAATGTAATAGTGATAGATTTTAGTAGGTTGCCGTCTACGTGTTATAAGTGGTAGAATGTAATTGGCCTTCAATATTTAAATAAGTACTTTTTGTAATCCCACCTAGCTGTAAGCTTTCCTAAGATTGTAAAATAAAATAAAATCTATATATATAAAAATGAATCCCTATTTCCCTTGGTCACGGCATCACGCGTGAACAGCTGGACCGATTTGGCTAATTTTGGTCTTGAAATGTTCGTGGAAGTCCAAGGAAGGTTTTAACGGTGAGAAAATAGGGGAAGTAGGGGTAGAGTAGAAGTAGGGTAGGGGTAGAGTAGGGGTAGGGGTAGGGCAGGGTAGGGTAGGGGTAGGGTATGGGTAGGGGTAGGGTAGTGGTAGAGTAGGAGTAGGGTAGGGTAGGGGTGGGGGGTAGGGCCACGGGAACGAAGTCGCGCTGGGTCAGCTAGTAATAAAATAAAATAATATCCTGGAAGAATTTAAAATTGTTTTCGTTGTTGTATCGCAATTTTTATCGGTACCTAATTACATCATAAGGTGGCAGATCGAAACATTTACTTGTCGAAAGAGACACATTTGAAAATAACAACCCGCATAGGTTGCCAGCCCAAATCCTGGCAGGTTTCAAGGTCAGCCAAGTTTTATGAGCCCCAAAATGGGATCAATTACCTCATCAGGTGGCACGACACGATGAAACTGATGCAGATCGATTGCCCTAGACATGCCATTCATTAATATAGTTATAGGGTTGCCTGCCTTCAGCTTGGCAGTTTTTCTGGTCAGCCACTATGAACAATTTATGACAAAATCTTGGAGAGTGTGAAATGCTATCCCAAAATACGAATGATAAAATCACTGAAGGCCAAATGAACGAAATCCCAAATCGCATTTTACCAAAAACATTTTAAGCCGAATCACGTTAATCCAAATGCACGAAATCCCAAATCACGTTTTACCAAAATCATTTTAGTTGAAATCACGGTACATAATCCAAAAAAAACGATCGAAACCACAAATAACCAAAAAATGATTTATGAGGATGTTTGGATGGATGGATGTTTGTTACTCTTTCATGCAATATCTACAAAACGGATTTGGTTGAAATTTGACCCACAGATACCAAGTAGATAGCCTGGATTAAAATATAGGATACTTTTCATTCCTACGGGAACGGGAACCACGCGGGTGTAATCTTATTTTTAACAGTTATATCGCAGGTTCAATCTATAAATAAATATCAGAACCTTAAAAAATCCGTAAGAAAATCATCATCATCAAATAACCAAAAAAATCATCCACTGCTGTAGAGCAGTGGATGATGATTTTTTTGGTTATTTGGGGAATGCTTATGTACCTACGTACATAAGCATTCCCCAAATTATATACCTAGGTACGTATTATTGCAATTACCTACAAGTTAGCTGGTCAAAGCTAACAGGGCATTAGGGTTCATGGTTATTTCTTTCTGTAGTTTTGAACAACTACTTAATATAAATTTTAAATGCAATTTTATTTACAATTAAATTAACATAAAAAAGTTTTGTTCATACAGCTGTATTAATCTGATTACATATGTATTATCTGTTTCAATGTTTATATGTTTATTTTAAATATATTTGTCTTTATTTCATATATATAATAATACATAATAATTATAAAAAATATCAAATACTTACTAAAAAAATACACTTTGATATCACCGGTCTTTTAAACAAGAAATAAAAATTTGCCCAGCTATTTTGCAGGTAATTGCAATAATACGTGCCTAGGTATATAATTTGGGGAATGCTTATGTACCTACAGCAGTGGATGATGATGATGATTTTCTTACGGATTTTTTAAGGTTCTGATATTTATTTATAGATTGAACCTGCGATATAACTGTTAAAAATAAGATTTCGCCCGCGTGGTTCCCGTTCCCGTAGGAATGAAAAGTATCCTACATTTTAATCCAGGCTATCTACTTGGTATCTGTGTGCCAAATTTCAACCAAATCCGTTTTGTAGATATTGCATGAAAGAGTAACAAACATCCATCCAAACATCCTCATAAACTTTCGCATGGATAATTTTTTGGTTATTTGTGGTTTATGATTTATGTACCGTGATTTCAACTAAAATGTTTTTGGTAAAATGTGATTTGGGATTTCGTTCATTTGGGTTAACGTGATTTGATTAAAGATGTTTTTGGTAAAACGTGATTTGGGATTTCGTGCATTTGGATTAACGTGATTCGGCTTAAAATGTTTTTGGTAAAATGTGATTTGGGATTTCGTTCATTTGGCCTTCAGTGATTTTATCATTCGTATTTTGGGATAGCATTTCACACTCAATCTTGGAATAACGAGAAATTCTTGTATAGATGCTATGGTTCAGAGAATAATTTAATAAAAATCGTGATATCAAATAAAAGTCGACATACTAACAGACTTGCGCTTATGGTGTTCAAACAATAGGGTAAATGTACCAGTTTTGGTATTTTGCATACTGTACTGCAAAAGTCTAGGTAAGATCTGACAAAAGAAAAGTACTTATAAAATTAGGGGTAGGGTAGGGGTAGGGTAGTGGTAGGGTAGGGTAGGGTAGGGTAGGGGTAGAGTACGGGTGGGTAGGGTGGAGTAGGAAGTAGGGCCACGGGAACGAAGTCGCGCTGGGTCAGCTAGTTTATTTATATTTAACTGAACTCCTACACGAAAGGTGATTTTGTTTGCGTCTGCGAATTTTTCAAAATGGCTGTCTTTTTGAACATTTACTTAAATTTAATTAAATAGTAAAATACTGCATTTTCTTTTAATTGTAGGCATAGGGTTCCATAGTAAAATGTATTCCTAGGTTCGATTCCCGAGTCGTGTATGAGTTTTTTGAAAATCTTTGAATGCTCCTAACTCTAAAATCGACGACATGGTTCCTTAGAACAAAATATCTCTATCTCTTAAGCCCCCAGTACAGGTTGGCCGACCATGGTCGGCGACCATGACCAATACATCGTACATTGACACTTTTGAACGAACAAGTTTAAAAAGTTCTTTCAAAAGTGTCAATGTACGATGTATTGGTCATGGTCGCCGACTATGGTCGGCCATCCTGTACTGGGGGCTTTATACTTTAAACTTTCCCATACTTCCCCGCCCCGATGTATCACCCTGTATACGAGTCAAACAGTCAACTTGTTTCTAATTTTATAATGCCTTCTGATATTATTTAGGGTCTTTGTTAGTTAATCATCATCTTAAATATTTATTACCCTAAAAAGCTTCACCTTATTGTTCAGATTTTGCCCTTAGCAAGTCTTTCTGCACTTATTAAAATAAACTATTTCTTGTATCTAATTTAATAGCGGCGGATATTCAATTAAAAAGTTACTTGGAAGACACAACGTGGTCATCAAGACAATCTTTTTTTACAACTTGCATGGAATTTATCTTTGAAATAAATTAATTTAAAAGAAATTTATATTTAATAAGATGTGCTTAAGGAATTTATCATGTCATTGCATTTAATATGTATACTTAATCTCGCGACTTTTTCAAATAGTTAGCAATGCATATAACTAAGATACTGACTATTATAAATCTCAAATATTTGCCATGTTCTAATAAGTACAACTTATCTTTTTACAGGGTGTTATGAATGATAATCAATATGGTCCATTTGCTGATATAGTAAAGCAGTAAGTTTAATGATGATAAGTACTTGTTCCTGAAGAAGTTTAGTTTATAAACAATAGGTACCTATTGACTTTTATATATATTTTTAGATCTATTGGACTTGAATATGAGCTAAGATTGGAGAGAGAACTTAGATTATTAAATATCTCATTTTCTGACGAAAATATATTGCGATCAAAGGGATACGACAAAACTCCAGATTTTAAACTTGATATACCTATTGCAGTAGATGGATTCATAGTAAACTGGGTTGAAAGTAAAGCCTTATTTGGTGACGAGGAAAATCACTCGGGTTATTTGAAGGAGCAATTGCTGTGCTATTGGAATAGATTTGGACCAGGATTGGTAATTTACTGGTTTGGATATCTAGAAACATTGAACTCAACTCCCGAAGTGAACAATATGTTCATTTTACGGACAAGTTTTCCAGAAAGATCTAGTATAACGCAATATAAATTTAATGTCTAGATAAATAAAATACCTACTATAATATTGTTTTATTAGATACCTACCCTATTGTTTAATTATATATTAATTTGCTCACTCATGTTCTGAAATGTTAACATTACATTTGAAAAAAGAATGCAGTAAGTACGTGGCACTTTTCCGAGGTCAAATCAGTACAATGCACATAGTACTTTTTAGGGTTTCCGTACCAAAATCATGGAAGTATTACATAAACAGGAATGCGCTGTTGTGAAAAAAGTGAGCCGAGTGAGAGATTACTCAATGTTCATTTAGGTGTTCGAGCTTTCGCTTGATCCACCGGTGAGATTACCCCTCAGAATTTCACGTAGTTGCAGTGTGTTTCGTACCCGAACCTACTCTTTGGTTTTGGTTTTCCTAGTACCTACCCGCTAGAGGGCGCACGTAACGTTACCATCGCCGAGCGGTTATTTCTTCAGTTCAGTACGTCTTAGAATTTTCACTAGTGAGCAGTGTGTGTGACTAAAATAATATTTTAATTTTACCTTTTTATCAGCGTAATAGTGTATCGTGAATTAAATCAAGGTAAGAATTGAAAGTGCTTCAAGATAAAAGTTAATCATTATAAAATTTTGGTAAATAGAACCAAAAAACATATTGTTAAAGAATATGCAGCCTCACTTCATACAAAACTACTTTTGTATGAATTACGAATGCCCGCTCCCTCCGGACGGCAGACTCGTAATATTTGAAATTGGAACCTGTGGCGACATCTAGGCGACGCGCACATGGACGCATAGCACGGAGTTTCAACCTCGTAGCGATAGACGGCGCTAGCAGTCAATGACGGACTTATGTGGAGAACCTACATCGCGCCCGCAAAGTTATTCAGCAAAGTTCATACATTTAGAACTTCCGACATACAACCATCGGACAGTTGTCCCCGGGCTAATAACAACCTAGCCCGGAAGGAAGACACAACATCAGTCTTCCTTTACTAGTTGCTTCACATCCTACAAACCCAATACTACTTCACCCTTCAGTGTGAATTTTGAATTTAGACTTCTATCATAGTATGGGTACATACAATAGGCCGACGGCTGAACAGCCGTCCTTCGAGCCAACAACTGACTGGTAGGCTGCTAGTCAGCCGTCTCAGCTCAGACGGCCATGCACTAGGGACGGCTCTACAAGTCTACAGCCGTCACCATTTTAAACACACTAATTTTCTCATGGTCTTGCAGATCATGGATGAGATAATTGAGCAAACCACACTTGGACACCTGGCAGATTGGGACCCTGCTCCAGAAGACCACAATTATTTTCGCAGAATATTAAAGATTCTGGATCACAATTACCCAAAGGACTGGAGGCTATGGGTCATAAACAAACTTTCATACGAAGACCTTTTTGATGATAAAATTTCACCTGATGACGAGTGTCGATTACGTTTTGCAATACCTACGCTGGATTTAGTGCAAGCGTTCAGCGATGGGAAATTGACCTCAATCAGTGAAAAGAGATACAAAAAGATAAAAAGGATTACGATCACGTGGCCTCTAGCGAGAGCCCTGATTTACTCACCATTTGCCATAATGAAGAAAATACATCCAGTGGATGCTTACAACAAATTCGGGGACGCTGTCGCCCTCCTCAAACCGCTTCTTTTATCTAGAAACCAAGTATCTGATATATTAAAGAAACAACAACAATCAGTAGCAACATCTCCCCCATCATCATCACTGCCTAGCAGGAAGCGACCACTCAGTCATCCTGAACAGAGTACCCAAAAAATAACCAGATCAGAGGAAGGGGACACTCTGAAAGAATGCATTAACCATCAAAACAACATTTACAGAATTAGTCCAGTCAAAATAAATGTGTTTGTATGGAGAAGGTTGCAATATTAGCACTTTGGGTGATAATTTGGAATAACATAAATGAATACTTGAAAAACCGGAAATCAGAATAATCTCTGACATTAACTTCGTACTTGTCGGTTAATTAATCAATAAAGTAAGAAAAAATAATTTGGGTGTGAACAAAAAATGGAACACTGGTGATTTTGTTCATTTTAGAGTCTTTTAGAATGCTTTAATTAAGGAATAAATAATCTCTCGTCTAGGTCGATTTATTGAGTGTATTTCGAATATACTATGTCAAATTATTTCTAACTTTATAACAATAATGGCACACTGAGTGATATTTAATCAAAGCATGTATATAAATAATACTAATAAGTATACCAATTATCACCAAGGTGACTCTGGTACTTTTTTTTTAATGCAGTTTTATTTGATTTTAAAATTCGCACACTAAAGTCACCTCGAATTTTTTTAGTAATCCATGTAGAAATAATTTATATAAACTCAAAACAATAAAAATCCCGTACCAATATGTTATAGTTATCTTATTATAATTATTATCAAAAACGCAAATGAAGTGAGGCGCGCGCGTCATTAAGGCGAGAATTCCCAACCGCAGATACAATTTGAAGAACATCGCATTATCAGTGGTGTGGGACCCCCGTGCGTCTCAGTAGGTATACTTAGCAAAATAAGTAATTTTGAAAATTTATGGCCGTTTTCACCAATCACTCGTAAGGTATTTGTTAGCTAAGAATATCTTAATTTAAACAGTACCTTATGATACTGTTACGTTTCAACAACCAAAACTACTAAAAAGATTCCTAGATAGGAACGTCTTAGTTAAGTTTAATTTCTCTATAGAATGTCACTTCTGAAGAATGAATTCTAGCATAGATTAGGTAGGTACCATAAAGTGCCTTTGAAAGTCTTGAAAGTTCTAGGAAACCAACATTTTCCGTAATGTAGATACAAGTTCTCGTATATTTCCACAGCATGAGAGCGCATCGTGTGTATTGGCTTTATCCGTTGTTGTCTTTATGCGTACAATTTCACCTTCATCGTCGTCAAAATCGTCAAAGAAATTCAGAAATTCAAACAAATCTTACGCATTCATTTTTTATTATACAAATTCATGATTATTTTAAACTTTATTCAATATTTACGAAGATAACTCAAGTCAAGTTTGACGTTTCATTTGACATTAAGTTGATCCTTAACAACTAGGCGGCCGTTTTCTGTGTTCTAACTTTAGGAGCTTCTTAACTACTTGGGGCATTCTTAAGTTGTGGTGAAACGTAAAAGTTCAATTTAAGAATCGCTTAACGATAAGCATTGCCTTAGGAACGTCTTAACGTTTGGTGAAAACGGCCATAAGAATGCCTTTTAAAAAGCTTAAAGTTATGACTATTTATAAGTATTATTTGTTTATTGTATTTCGTAGAAGAGAAGTGGAAATTTCATAACTATGAATAAGGTAATCCGTGGCGGTGCCCGTGATATAGTTTTCTAGGTGTTTTACGATGTTTGGCGGAGTTCCAAGCAGGAATGTTGCTCAGTAGTCTCGACGATGTTTACCAACGCACCGCGGATTTCACGGGTAAGTAAGTAAGTTGCACGACGCGTATTCACAAAGTATTATATTGATCCTGGATGTTAGTTCTTGAATTACCCCACATAGGTACATTTTTAATACTTTTATCCTAGCTTAAGAGGTTATACCAGTTATACTAAAATAAACAAATACTCGAAGTTTTATAGTGCGACCAAAATATCTTGAGCATGAAATGTTAATTCGTAGAAAACATTGTAGGTATTGAAAACTATTATCCCTGATTTAATTTAAGACTGTTATTGTTTGTTTCTATCACAAAGTACAGTTCGCAGAATTGTAAAGTTTGGTAATCAAAGTGGTGGAAAATTCTCGACTCCAGCTAAACACTCCTAAAAATTTAGATGAATTCGATATAATACGTTCGTACTTGTTTGCAAACATGCGATCGGTCTTGAGACCATAAGCAATTGTTTTGGTTTTAATGCAGACGTGTAGGCATGCCTTTCCAGTGTCAGGCTGTCTTTGTGTTTTGCTAACTGGTATAGTTATTGTATGCTGTCCCAAGGATGCAGTCTTTTCAGGCGTCTTGTTTGCAATGGTTCAATAAGACACTGGGTCAGTTTGTTCTTATGAATACCAATTCGATCTTTATACGAACTAATGCCATTGGCTATGTGCTGTTTGACGGTTGGTATATTCAGATACTCATGGATTTCTTCCATTTTTATGAACTATGGGGCATTCACTATTGTTTTGAGCACACTGTTCTGAAATCTTTGCAGAATTCCTATATTCGACGTTTTTGCAGTAAACTGTTGCAGTAAGCTGGAGTCATGAATTTTCCACCACTTTGATTATCAAACTTTACAATTCTGCAAACTGTATTTTGTGATAAACCTGAAACAAACAAAAAAGTCTAAAATTAAATCAGGGATAATAGCGAAAATGGAGTCATGAATTTTCCACCACTTTGATTATCAAACTTTACAATTCTGCAAACTGTATTTTGTGATAAACCTGAAACAAACAAAAAAGTCTAAAATTAAATCAGGGATAATAGCGAAAATATTAAACAACTATACCTACGAATTAACATTTCATGCTCAAGATGTTTTGGTCGCACTATAAAATTACAAGTATTTGTTTATTTGAGTATAACCATATTGTATTATTTTGACCATAATATTTTATTGTATAAAGGGCAATGGGCAAATTGGTAGCGTACTCGTACGCGGCCACTTCAAAAAATAGTCTCATTTCTTAGATTTTTCTATTCTCTTAAAAAAGTTTGTATGGGCACAAAGTACTGTATCCATAGTTTCTGAAATACATAGAAAAGAAAGCTTAATTTAATTTCGTTTATTCAATTTAGGTTTGTTTCAACACTTATGAACTTCAATGAAGCTTCGCCATCGGTTCACATATCCTACGGCAGGAGACCTTGTAACGAGAAGAACCGGCAAGAAACTCGCCATGGGCTATTTTTTACTCCCTGTTTTAATTTATACAGAGTCGTCAAATTTGAAAAGTGACCTTTACATAATATAATAGTAAGGTTACTTCCATCACAATACAGAATACCGCTTAAAGTAAGTACGATTTTGCTTATTACCTAAAACAGTAAACAATTTTCAACTAAACGAGGAATCAAACAGTTTAATGGACGCACTAATCTTAATCTTATTTACATTATATTATAGGATTAATAAAAAGGAAACTGCAAGCTGCGCCGTATATTCAAATCTATAAGTATTTACAAATAAAAGGAATTTTTGAATAAATATTAAGTACTTACAACAATAATTAGAAAAAATTGCTGTTACTGTAAGACACGAGTACTTACCAAAATTACTATGAGATACACCAGCTCGCTCACAAAACTATATTACGAGTATAATACTATTATAAACCATATCCCGAACACCTTTAACACAAGTTAACACGAGCAGACCCACCCTACTGGCAGCACCCGTTCACGAGCATGACGCATGAGCCAGCCAAATCGCTTCGTTCAACCATATTTTAGGGAACGTAACGACCCGACTCACACGATACCACCGCAGGAATATTTAGAGAATGTAGAAAAGAAAGATCTTTTATATGAATAAATTCTTTAACCATTTATAACTGTTTCCAAACTGAAAATACAAAAAGAAACTTTCATAGTAGTAAAACATGATCAGGTATCTGTATAGATTGAAAAAATGTATAGTTTCGAAGTGGCCGCACACATTTTTTTGGCTACCAAACCAAGGCCCTTAGAAATTGCCCATTATCCTTTAGTAATTGATAGAAGATCATCATGTCAGCCGAACGACGACGCCCACTGCTAGGCATAGGCCTCCCCCAAGGATCTGGGGGGTTCCGTAGCCGAATGGCAAAAAACGGAACCCTTATAGATTCGTCATGTCTGTCTGTCTGTCTGTCCGTTTGTCCGTCCGTACGTATGACACAGCCACTTTATTCCAAAACTATAAAAACTACACAGTTGAAACTTGGTAGTTAAACTGTACTGAAAAATATTCTATTTTTAAGGCACAAAAAAAATGTATTCGTGCAATCTGCAAACTAAAGTTTAGGGATAGTTGCCAACAACACTTTAGTAATCTTAATATTATGACTTTACCATCTTTATATATTTATGAGGTAGCTGTATTTGTTAAATCTAATATAGGTATGTTTGAAAATTTTAGAAGCCTTAGAAAACAACACAACATTTGTTTTCCATGTAATAGAACTGCGATGTTTAACAACAGTGTATTCGGTATGGCACCACGGCTTTATAATCATTTACCAGAAAGTCTAAAAGAGATAAGCAGTGTCAAGACTTTCAAAATCAAACTGAAGAAATTGTTAATAGATAAATCATATTATACAATTGACGCATACTTAAAAGATAAATTTTAATAGCTCTGTGTAAGTGTAATGTCAAATTAAATATTATTATATGTGTTATTAATTTGTTTTAGTTTGTAAGTTTGACATTTTGTAACTAAATTGACATTATTATCATCATTTATTTTTGTTTGTTTAATTGTTTAATGTTATTAATATATTTTGCGCGGTAACTTTCGAGTAGGTAACTTAAATTTAAAATGTTGCATGTCAAGAAGGCAGAATATGGCAGAACCTTGTGTAACTTTAAGTGCACCAATGACCACCAATGTATGACCCGTATTCGCAATAAAGAATATTTGTATTTGTATTCTGTTAACCGCTTTACGATTTTTATACAAAAATAAAAATAAAAAAAAATTATGGGAGGCTCCCCATACATGGAACTAAAACCGAAATATATTTTTTTAATCAAACATATTATTCTACGTGTGGGGTATCTATAGATATGTCTTTAAAAATGACATGCAAGTTTCTCAAACCATTTCAACGAAAATTGGTTTGAACGAGACTATATCTCGTACAAACCAATTTTCGTTGAAAGTTTTTATTAAGATCTACAGCATTTATTTTTTACTTCAAAAGTTAGAGGGGGGAAACACATTTTACCATTTTAGAAGGTTCTATCTTTTAAAAGGTAGACTTTGAGAAAAAATGGTTTGAGAAACTTGCATGTCATTTTTAAGGTAAGCACTTTTTGAGATATAATATACTAAATATTCAAAAACCGCAAAACACTATAAAAAACAAAGTTATATTTTGCTGACGAAAAATTATAGTGGAATTTTGGCTAGGTATAACCAATCGGTACAGTAAGTGAGTACGGAACCCTTCATGAGCGAGTCCAACTCGCACTTGGCCGATTTTTTCTAGTAATAGGTTTATATTGTCTTTTAGGCTATTTTCTATTAATACTCAAACGCTATTTTAGTTTCCCAATAGGTACTACTCGCAGTGTCAACCTTTCTTATGTTAATATTCTTGAATAATAGCATCGAAGGCTAAGACACAGTTTATCCATTTTTTCCATACAGCAGTAAGAAAACAGCAACGCAAAGTTAAAAATATTTAAAAAACCAAGCTGGCAGCCAACTTTTTTTTGTGGGCCGGTTTTGATGTAACTCGGTTTTACTACTATTTTAAAAAGAAAACAGTAACGCAATGTTAAAAATATTAAAAAACCAAGATGGCGGCCAACTTTTTTGTGGGCCACAAACAAATAAGTTGGCCGCCATCTTGGATTTTTTTATATTTTTAACATTGCGTTGCTATTTTCCTGTCAAAATAGTACCAAAATCCGAGTTTCATCAAAATAAGCCCACAAACAAAAAAGTTGGCCGCCATCTTGGTTTTTTTTATATTTTTAGCAGTGCGTTGTTGTTTTCTTGTCAAAATAGTACTAGAAATCGAGTTTCATCAGAATCAGCCAACAAACAAAAAACTTGGCCGCCATCTTGGATTTTTTATCATTTTTGACATTGCGTTGCTATTTTCCTGTCAAAATAGTACCAAAACCCGAGTTTCATAAAAATCACCCCACAAACAAAAAAGTTGGCCGCCATCTTGGATTTTTTTATATTTTTAGCAGTGCGTTGTTGTTTTCTTTTCAAAATAGTACTAGAAATCGAGTTTTATCAAAATCGGCCCACAAACAAAAAACTTGGCCGCCATCTTGGATTTTTTATCATTTTTGACATTGCGTTGTTATTTTCCTGTCAAAATAGTACCAAAACCCGAGTTTCATAAAAATCACCCCACAAACATAAAAGTTGGCCGCCATCTTGGATTTTTTTATATTTTTAGCAGTGCGT
Organism: Crambus lathoniellus; assembly: GCA_949710035.1. Taxonomy (NCBI): domain Eukaryota; kingdom Metazoa; phylum Arthropoda; class Insecta; order Lepidoptera; family Crambidae; genus Crambus; species Crambus lathoniellus. Next base: position 10,860,762 of record OX453315.1, read on the forward strand.
TGTTGTTTTCTTTTCAAAATAGTACTAGAAATCGAGTTTTATCAAAATCGGCCCACAAACAAAAAAGTTGGCTGCCATCTTGGATTTTTTATTATTTTTAACATTGCGTTGCTGTTTTCTTGTCAAAGTAGTACTAGAAATAGAGTTTTATCGAAATCGGCCAACAAACAAAAAATTTGGCCGCCATCTTGGATTTTTTATTATTTTTTACATTGTGTTGCTATTTTTCTGTCAAAATAGTACCAAAAACCGAGTTTCAACAAAAACAACCCACAAACAAAAAAGTTGGCCGCCATCTTGGATTTTTTTATATTTTTAACAGTGCGTTGTTGTTTTCTTGTCAAAATAGTACTAGAAATCGAGTTTCATCGAAATCGGCCCACAAACAAAAAATTTGGCCGCCATCTTGGATTTTTTATATTTTTAGAAGTGCGTTGTTGTTTTTTTTGTCAAAATAGTACTAGAAATCGAGTTTCATCAAAATCGGCCCACTAACAAAAAAGTTGGCCGCCATCTTGGATTTTTTTATATTCTTAAAAGTGCGTTGTTGTTTTCTTGTCAAAATAGTACTAGAAATCGAGTTTCATTAAAATCGGCCCACAAACAAAAAAGTTGGCCGCCATCTTGGATTTTTTATTATTTTTAACAGTGCGTTGTTGTTTTCTTGTCAAAATAGTACTAGAAATCGAGTTCCATCGAAATCGGCCAACAAACAAAAAAATTGGCCGCCATCTTGGATTTTTATCATTTTTGACATTGCGTTTCTATTTCCCTGTCAAAATAGTACCAAAACCCGAGTTTTATCAAAATCAGCCCACAAACAAAAAAGTTGGCCGCCATCTTGGATTTTTTTATATTTTTAGCAGTGCGTTGTTGTTTTCTTTTCAAAATAGTACTAGAAATCGAGTTTTATCAAAATCGGCCCACAAACAAAAAAGTTGGCCGCCATCTTGGATTTTTTTATATTTTTAACATTGCGTTGCTATTTTCCTGTCAAAATAGTACCAAAACCCGAATTGCAATAAAAAAAAAATGAAAATAGTTTGTTATAAAACTTAAATATAATATGATCTTTCGAATTATCACAAATAGTTTTTTGTAAAAAAATCATTTTTGTGACAAGCTTTTTTGCTGGCCTTACTTTATTATTGTACTGTCATCCATACCAAACCTATATGCAAAATTTCAGCTCAATCGGACACAGGCAAGTGGGTCAAATTTAGCTCGTAAGATTTGACCCGAACGGACATACATACCTAAAATCAAAATCAAAATCAAAATCAAAAATCATTTATTCATTTTAGGCTGATACAGCACTTGTGAACGTCAATGAAGCTACGCTATCGGTTCGTAAATCCTACGGCGGGAGGCCTTGTAACGAGAAGAACCGGCAAGATACCTACATACATACACTGCAAGTTAAATAAAAGCTTGTAAAAAATCACATCCCCAATTAAAGTGTCAATAATTTTACTCTGGCTAGTCTGCGGACAATACGCAGCAAACTTTTTTGAAGTTTAGATAATAAGATGCGAATTTGTGTAATAATAAACTAACAAGCCTATGTTCCTCTCCAAGCTACAAAGTATCTATATCCCAAATTTCAGCCAAATCCGTTCAGCTGTTTTGGCGTGATCGAGTAACAACCAACATCCAAACATCTAAACTTTCACCTACTCAATTTAATTAGGAAGTAGGATGAATTGCCGCAGCGCGGCAACGCGCCGCGTCTATCCATCCTTTTCACGCCCGATAACTCCGTCTCTCTCGCACACCGACTGGCCATGCGGACGCTCCGTCAAGGTCACGCGTAATTTGGATTTTGAATGAGTTATTTTATTACTTTGCGGTGATTGTGCATTTATTTATATTTTGAGGAATCTTTCTCATGTTATCAGGGGATTATGATTTTTTTATATATAAAATAAATATGTAAATGGAAATCTTACATAAAAACTGAAGTGACTTTAATGTATAACCGACTTAACGCAAAAAAACCACTTTTAACCAGGTTCCAAGAAAGTCACCTAGGTGAAAACTTAAAATTGGTTCGAGGTTTTTATTTATAGTGTATAAGTAGTAAAATCTCTGAAAGTGCGATTTTGTAAGTCTTATTTTTTACGTCGTGACTGAAAAAGCGTTGTAATGTGCAGAATATTGTGCTCACGTCAGGGATTACTTGCCTAACATAATTTTAAGGGTATCCATAGATTATATTATAATATTCACCTAAAGTGCCTTTTTTGTCTAATTATAAACGGCCAAAACACAACTTTAGGTATTTCTCTCGAACGGACACCAGTATACCTACAAAATCACGATGAGTGCTCAAAATAAAGGCAATATTATTATTTAAAAATAAATTTGTTAAAGGTGCCATTAATGTGACCCCAAACTTTATTTTGCCTGGACTAAATTTAGTCCGGCAACAAAACTTAATGATGGAAAAAAATTATGCTATCAAAGCACAGCTACATCGTATCCAGATCAGGCGGAGGATATTTCACTTTTAAGTGAGGAAGACAGCTGGATGGCACCACCCCTTCTTGAACAAGAAGAGCCAGAAACCCGAAAAGATATCACAGACGAAAGAAAACCGGTAACCTCCCATGAAACCGAGGACCTCCTAGACTTTCATTCAACTACGAAAGAAACCGAGGCAAAATTAGGGACAGCAGAGAAAACTTAAATTAAGCAAGGTATCCAATGTCAAAGAGTAGGGCAAGAATCGTGGCAAAATGAACGATACGCTGAAGTACAAAAACGCTTTCAAGCTACGCCTGTTTTTACAAGTCTCAAGACTAACTCAAATTTAGCCACCGTCACACCCCCTTGGCAGTTATTGACAGCTCTTGAAAAGATGGATGCATGTCTAGTCTAGGTGCTATTACACTCGGACTACTACAGCAAAGAAAGACTTTCCAAGATATATATAACCAATCAACACTTGAAATGAAATCTCAAATTTCTAAACATTTCTTGGCTGAGGAATCCCTTTTCGGACGCACCTCTGATGCTCTTTTACAATACACGTGCGGGAAAAGGGCAGAAGTAATACAACAACGCCGAAATTCGTACAAACCAGCCAATAAAACACCACACAACAAAAGACAGGCACCCCAAACCTAACGAAACGTTCAAAAGACCAGCGTACAAAGAATAGAATTAAAAAGCAGAAAATAATCGTTTTAAAAACGAAACCTTCAAACGAACTGTTAAAACGAGTCTCGGAGTTTAAGTTTTAAAAAAATGATTGAATTGAAACAAAGAAATAGTATAGCGAAATGGCAGGCAACCGTCACGGACGAGGATTGGCGAGAGACTGACTAAGCGCTCGGGAGGCGAGCGCGTCGTCGGGCGGCTAAACGCTGATGCAGCAGTATTCTAGGGCTGTCAGCTTTACAGCGTTCATCCAAGGGATGTAACACCTCCCCCCATGAAAAATAAACTTTAGAATTGGTATTCTAAAGTTTATTGATAATTTTAAAACCTATTTTATATATTTATTTATTTTAATATATTTTGTTTATGTTTAATTATATTTTACTACGGATTTTTGGAGAAGGGGAAGCTTCTATATTTTCAGATTCTATTTCTATATTTGCTAATTCTATAGTTTCGTTTTCTGATTGATTATCATTTTTCGTGATTTTCTTTTTAAATATTACTTTATGATTTTCCGTTTGTCTGTGAGGGTTGCCAGTTAAATTTATTTTCTTAAACAATTTAAAGATACAAAACAGAACTAAAATTACAATTATGAATATACCAAGTGTGGAATAGTGTGCTCCGTATTTAATAAAATGGGGTTTGTTTATAATTTCATTTAAATCTTTTATCATTTCTTTATCTAAATTTTGTGTAAGGGGTAAGTTTTCCAAATCTAAATTATTTAGTTTTACCAGGGGAACACTATTCGCGACTTCTTTAAATTTATTTAAATCACAGCATGAATCATTAATTAAATTAAAATCTAAGTTTATCAAAGGAACAGATATATTCAATACATTATAATCAGGTAAGAGTTTGGTATTCTTGCAATAAGCTTTACAGTAGATGGGTATGTACACAATTCCGGTACCTAATAGGTTTATATCTATTGGTTCTGAATGAAGACAATCTATTGTTAACTTACTAGGTTTAGACTGTATAAATATCCATTTATTATTGCGTATAGGTTTCCAAATATCTAATTCGCCATTAACGAATTCGGTTTTGCAATAGGCTGGAACAGATGATACTACTTTTGATAACAATTCACTTTCGCAATTGGGATTAGCGGATGTTGGAAATATATTCATTACTTTACATAAATAATTTTGAGGGTCAATTATTTCACAAGTTTCGACATCATTTACATTACAGTAATGAGTTTTGTCTTTAGTGATAGCGATATACTTACTGCTAGGGTTCACAACACTAAATGAATTTGGGTTTGTCACATAATGAGGCATAGGCAAAGGAATACTATTATATAAATAAAATTCTAGTGGGTTTGTAAGGGGGACCCTTAATATAAACATTAATTTCTTATTGAAATAATAACTCATTAGTTTTGACATGTTCATAATTAAGTGAATAAATTTTAATTCTAAAGGTACTACGAGTTCTAATTCATTAGGTAGGTATTTATAATTATCTGTCAGTTCTTTGTACAATTCTTGCGGGGTTATCACAGATGGGTGAATGATATTCATTTTACTCAGTAAAACAGCATTTGTAATATCTTCAATTTGTAAGGACAAGGTAAGAATGGACGCTTCTAAGTTATTGTAAATTGTGTTCAACCCAGACATTACTAACAGATGATCTGTCTTATTTGATAGATCCTTAAACTTTACAGAAAATTTATCGATGGCTAAGTTCAGGTTATCTTCATTAGACTTTAATTTTTTTATAGTTTTATTGAATCCAGTTAATGTAGATCTGGTAACTAATATATGTTCCTTTACTAATGAAGCTATCCTTTTCTGGTCATCTTGTACATGGTTTATAGCACTATCATATTTTACTGCATCGGCCTCGTCTAAGGTGCCAAATATTTGTTTAAAAGCAACACCTATTCCGCCGATCCAAGCATTGCGTTTCAGCCTGTCGTCAATTAAATGGGTTATGGATGAATATTCTCTAACCATATCTATATATCGGGTGGTTAATGGTTCTAATATATTTTCACACTCTGATTTGTCGAATGCTTTAGTTCTATTGCAAAAGTACGTAACTGTTCCTAATGCAGAATTTATATTGTCAATGTGTGACTGTATATGGGAAATATCTATCGGTATGACTAAACTTAAATAACCGTTTTTGATTTTAACCTTTCCCACGTAATCGAAATATACGCCTGGGCTCGATGAGATTTGTTCTACAAATTTTGTCGCCACCGAGGTTGACACACTGGAAATAAAGTTAAGATATATTATGAATATAGATTACTATGAAAACTTAAAATACAATTGCCGAACACTATATTGATAAAACTACAAGTAAAGGGGCTACAATAATATATCTTATTATTTAAATAATTTATTTATTAGGTCTCAGGGATTGCTGGGGAAAACGCCAGCTAACTTAATTTCGTCAAAATGATGTTTGACGTGGCGTCTGTTTATTAGTAAAGTTACAGTGTTATTTCCGTGAACGGCAAGGATTTTGTAAGGACCCTTCCAAATCGGAGAGAGTGCTTTACGGAGTCTTAAATGATTTTTCAAATAGACGTAGTCGCCTACTTTGTATCGGATAGGTCGGGTTCTTGCGTCGTAGTAGGATTTGGACTTTTATTTTGAATTTTGTATGTTTTGGTATGCTTTTTCCCAAGACAATTTAAGGCGATGTTGAAGCATTCTGACGTAATCAGGATACGTGGTAACATCTTGGCTATACAGGGAGTCGGGAATAAAAGATTTATGCCCAAACAGTAGTTCGTAGGGCGAAAAGTTAGTGGTGCTGTGAGTAGCGGTGTTGTAGGCCAGGATCGCTGTATAAACGTATCTGGGCCAATCGTCTTGGTTCTCGTTTACATAGGATTTGAGATACTCTTTAAGAGTAGAGTGGCTCCTCTCAAGAGCTCCTTGAGTCTGGGGATGATAAGGAGTGGACCACAGTTGCTTTATTTTCAGGAAAATACAAGTTTTTTTAAATAGGTCAGCTGTAAAATTGGTACCTTGATCAGTGAGAATGGTCTGAGGGATTCCGAAAAGAGAAATGAAGTGCACGAGACAATCAGTGGTCTCTTCTGAGGATACACTACGGAGTGGATAAGCTACGGAGAATTTGGTGAGGTCGTCTTGAAGAGTCATTATACAGGATAAATTTTTTATCAGTGCACAAATTTTTAGGATCGACTCAGAATCGGTAAGTGAACAACTTTCTCCTAGAAACATAGGTCGAAATATGACAAAAATTGTTTGACCTTTCATACAAATCGGACTGATCACGTGATCGAATTAGTATGGGAAGTCCAAAATTTTTTGTCGTATTTCGACCCATGTTTCTAGGACAAAGTTATTCACTTATCGTATCTGAGACGATCCTAAAAATTTGTGCACTGATAAAAAAATTATCCTGTATATTTTAATTTAGCAGGACCGGATTCGGGTAGAGGACCGACAACATCCAAAGCTATTCTTTGGAAAGGACTAGTAGAGGTGGTAGTAATCTGCATCGGAGCGCGATTGAGTCTTCGAAGAGCTTTATTCTCCTGGCATGAAGTACAGGCTTTAACGTAACTTTCTACATCACTTTTCATGCCCTTCCAGTAAAATCTTTCTTTGATGCGGTTAAGCATTCTGTTGCAGCCTAAATGTCCCGCAACAGGAAGATCGTGGTTTTCCTTTAGAATTTTTTTTATTTCACTGAGAGTTGGATAGATTATGCTATCGTGATAGACGTTTATTTGTATATCGGTGTTGTGAAAAATGTATACCATCATGTTATATAATTTTGCAAAAGATAGATTTTCAAACGGGTTTTTAAAGTCTGAGATAGCAATTTCAGAAATGCTATCTTCACTTGACATTAAGTGAGTTTTAATATTCTTGAGTGTTCGGAAGATTTCTGGGTAAGTGCATTCATCGAAATGATGCACTTTAGGGAAAATAAGGTAAGTAACTTTGTTATCATTGGTCTGGACTTTCTCGAAAGAGTACAATTGTTTTTCTCTGTAGCGTGTTTCATCCGTCATTCTTTCCAGGATTTCTGGCAAATGCGGATTGGATTCGTCTAGATCTATAGATGTGGGAATCAGGATTATTTTACAATGAGTTTTAGTGAGGGATTGGTTGTGTTCAATGATTTTAGTGTTAAATTGATTGTTTTTATTGTTAATTTCTTTCAGAAATTTGGAGTATTCGTCGTTGGTATAAGTATCATCAGAAGTTGGAGGAGAGTCGTGAGCTTGCATTGGTAAGTTTTCAAGATTCGGCGGAGTTTGTTCTTGAATTTCAGGATTTGGAGAAGCAGGTATGGTAGGGTTTTGAGCTGAGGTTGAAGGTGTAGGATCCGGTAAGTTTTCCTGACTAGTGGATGCTAGAGCATCGTCAGGTTTTGGAGATTTTATTTTTCAGTAGGACCAGTGGGGCTATAATTGAATGGAAACTCGTCATCGTCATCTAACAGGTCTATTTGAGGCAAACTGCTGCTGTCATAGTCAGGTGTAGTAGGGAGATCGACGCCTAGATCGTCTAGAGTCAAAGGGCTAAATGGACTTGGTCTGTTGTCGTTGTTAGTGTCAGTAGGGTCACGGTTTGTATTTTCTTTTTCATGTTGGTTAGGAATGATAGGGTTTACAGGATAGGATAGCGGGAGAGAGCATCTGCGGCCGAATTAAGTCTACCTTTCCTGTATATGATCTCGTACTCATACTCTCTGAGCATCAGTCGCCAGCGTTGCATTTTGCTGTTAGGATCTTTGTGATTAAAGAGCCACTTAAGTGGTCTGTGGTCTGTAACGATTTGGAACTTCCGTCCATACAAGTATGGTCGGAATGTTTTGCAACCAAAAACGATTGCGAGGAGTTCTTTTTCCATAGTGAAATATTTTACTTCGGTTTTGTTTAGGGTTCGAGACGCATATGCGACAGGACGATCTTTGCCGATAGGGCCTTGGGATAATACAGCGCCAATAGCGTGATTAGAGGCATCACAGGTAAGTACGAATGGTTTCGTAAAGTCAGGATAGCAAAGTACAGGTGCAGTGGTCAGTTTTTGTTTCAGGGTGTCAAATGCAACTTGTTGTTGGTTTTCCCAATTGAATGTGGTATCTTTTCTCAGGAGTAGAGTAAGGGGCTTGGCAATTTTTGAAAAATCGGAAATAAAACGACGGTAATAGGAAACAAGACCTAGAAACGATTTTATATCTTTCGGGGATTTAGGAATAGGAAAATTCATTACAGCTTCGATTTTATCAGGATTGGGTTTTACCCCGTCTGAGGATATTATGTGGCCAAGATAAGCGACTTCGCGCCTAAGAAACTCGCATTTGTCAGGTTGTAATTTAAGGTTAAATTGGCGAAGTCTTTCGAATATAATGGTTAGATTTTGGATCATGGATTTAAGATCGTGAGAATAGGAGACTATATCGTCGAGATATACAAAACAACGGATGCCCTGTAGGCCTGAGAGAGCTGTATTCATTAACCTTTGAAAGGTGGATGGTGCATTTTTTAGCCCGAAGGGCATGCGGGTGAACTGGAAATGACCCTGAGGTACATTGAAAGCGGTTTTTTCAGCGTTATTTACTGGGATTTGATGGAATCCAGAGGCTAGGTCGAGGGTTGAGAAGTATTTGCTGTTTCTTAGCTGGTCTAGGATTTCAGTTATTTCAGACAGGGTATGTGTCGCCAATGGTGACATCGTTTAACTTTCTATAGTCGATTACGACTCGCCATTTCTGTTGGCCGGACGCGTCGAGTTTTTTAGGTACCACCCATATAGGTGAAGACCAAGGAGAAACAGAGGGTTCTATAATGCCTTGGTCAAGCATCTGATCTACTTGTTTTTCTACTTCTTTTTTATGAATTTCGGGGAATCGGTAGGTTTTAGAATGGATGGGTGCATCGGATGTGGTCTTGATGTCGTGACTTATGGCATTAGTACATGAGAGTTTTTCTCCAGGGAGGTGGAAAACGTCTGAATAATCTGAACAGACTTGGAAAAGGGCTTCAGCTTCCTCATAGTTCAGGTGGTCTACACGAAGAAGTTCTAGAACTTGACGAGTTCTATCAGCAGAATTATTATTTTCAGGTTGTAATTAACTGGAGTTGGTAAGGCTTTCGAAAGTTTAAGGTTTAAATCGGATTTGATAATGATTGAGGATTCGGAGAGATTAGCGACTGTTAGATTGATTTTATTGTTTTCCTTGACTTTCACTAAACAGTTAGCTATAAGGAGGTTCTCATGTGGCCTTTGGTCAAGTATGAGTTCTTCTTTAAGTTGAGGGTTGGAGACTGTGGTTTCAATCACTTTTTCAGTGCGCGCTGGGATTACGAAGTAGGGCTCAGAGAAGTGGATATGTATATAGAAGTCTTTAATTTTTAAGATATTGAAGGTAAAGTCAATATTTCCTTTAGATTCGATAAGGAGATCATTTCCAATGATACCATCATATGGAAAGTCCAAGTTGCTTACTACGTGAAATTTATGAGTTACGTGGTATTTAGGATTTTTGTCACTGAGGAGTAATTGCAAGTTGAGTGAGCCTACTGTTGGAATAACGTCGTCTTGTGCTGTTGTAGTAGTGAGACCTTTCAATTTAAGAATCTCCTTTTGGAGAGGAAGATTGGGCTTAAGGACAATATCCTTGATAATGCTGATGGATGAACCAGTATCTATGAGCAAGGTCAGTGGAAGTTCTGACGCTTTACTGTTTGTAATTATGTAAGGTAGCGCTTTTGTTGAGGGATCAAACGAGATTTCGTATATTTCGTTAAGTTTGGTAGGAGAGGTATTTGGTTTAGTGGGTTTAGGAGGATTGGTAGTTGATTTTATATAATATAATAGGTCTTTACATATGAAATTGCCGTTTTTTTCTTTTGTACATATAACTTAACAACTTTTATAATATTAGAAATATATAATTTCTTTAATATTGCATTACATTAAGACCGTATCGAGCAACTTTTGATAATTTAATAACCACGATATTTGATTATTTACATAGAAAAAACTTATTCCGAAAGTTACGACTATTTTTGTTTCCAGAATTTCGTACTTTATTAGTTGTAACTTAGTGAAAAAAAATTTTTTTCTCCTAACGAATGTGTCATTTAGTAGTTAAAATGTCCATAAATACGTGTGTAAAATTTTGTAAATTTACATAATATTAGTCGTTAAATAATAACAAAAATGTTAGTATGGAAAAAAAATAATTACAGAAATCTCCATACAAAACGGCAATTTCATAGGTAAAGACCTATTATTATAATAATAATAGTTTATTGACTATTCAGTTTTACATAATTATTCTCTTAAGCTACTAAATAAATTAGGTACACAAACTTTGCATAAAAGATTTAAGAGGTTAACGTTGGCAGCTGTACTAGTATGAACTGTACCACAGCTGCCAGCGCCTCCACCCAAACACATTTCACATAATATTGGTAACTCACTAACTAAGAGATTAAACAACAGTTAATAATTTTTATGGAATATAAACCATTATAAAAATACTACAAATGCAAAAAAAAAGAAATCAAAATTGAAAACTAATATACAATTTTACCACGATGTAGTTATCTACCACAGTTTAAGGTGTATTTGTGTGTTTGTGTGTGTGCGTGTGTGTATATAGTGTGTGTGTGTGTGTGTGTGTTTGCGCGTGCATGTGTGTATATGTAAGTGAGATGACAGCTTTATCTTTGAAAAATTTCTTCTGTTTCCGTATAAAGAGTTTTTAACCAATCCAAGAGTTTTTCTTTGCATTTACGAGGAGTGAGCGGATAAATATTACAAACCTTGTTGACTTTATTATACAACTGACAACTACTAATATAAAACTGACGCCTCGCCAGTTCTGATTTATGAGCTACCAAAGGGCATACCCTACTTTTGTTGCGCTTGTTGGTGGGATTGTAGGCAATGCTTTTATGCTTTTTAAGTACAGAGTGTAAAATAAAGAGCTGCCTAACCGTGAGAACAGGACATTCGCTGTAAAGAAGGAAAGTGCTGTACTTTCGAGGTTTCCCTAGCATCACCTTTAAAATTGCTCTTTGGGCTCGTTCAAGAGGTAGGAGTGTAGTTATTCCAATGCCGCCCCAAACTACAATGCAATATTGGAGAATACTCTGGGCAAGAGCATAGTAAACACACAGTAATGTGTTAAAGTCTGCAGAGCATCTAAGTTTCCTGAATGAAGGAATGAGCTTTCTTACACGACAAGCTAAATTTTTTATGTATGTTGACCAGTTCAGGGAGCTATCAATTATAAGACCCAGGTATTTTAAGTAGAGAACGCATTCCAAAACAGCACAGGAGCAGTAGGACTCATCATCACATTTGTGAGCTTTGATACAAAAGTCAGCCTTTGGGAGTGTACTAGATCGATGACTGAATGCTATGTACAGTCAGCATCAAAAGTAACTGAACAAAAACAAGGTGGCAAAAGTAATAGTCACGTGTAAGTGTCTAAACATACTCATCATTTAATATTTCAGAATTCAATGATATTTTTTGTGTTCATATTAGATGGTTAAGGCTATAATGCAAAAGTATATTACCTTACATTTTCCAAATAATCGTCAATAACATAATTTCAAAATTAACGGAAAGTGCAAAAACTCACAAGAGAATGAAAGTATTTGACGCCTTGCATATTATCATGTGTGGCTAGACAGAAACCCATACTTAGATTTTAGGGGGGGCTATCACGAAAATAAAACGACGAAAATACGGCTCGATCTGACGATCATGTCGCCATCTCTGACGCTCAAATACGTATGAACAAAGACGGCGATACGATATCTTTTGAAGACAGCTTTTTCGAAGTTCTATTTTCATGGTAGCCTTCCTCATAAGGATATATATTTTGGAACTTATGCGTGAATGTCAACTATGTCACCGCAAGAAAATCAAATTGAAAAAAAACTTTTAATTTTAGAACAGTTATTTATTTGGATACATTCCAAAGAGTTTTCACAAATTTATTTCAGTTACTTATGAAACAGTAACATGTCAGATATTTATGAAATGACACACAATCAAATAATTATAACTTCTCTGAAGTTATCTATTTTTGAAATTTAAGTTTTAGTTTATTTAGTAGTTAGTGACGGTCATGTACTTTTGACTCAAAAGCTATGTCAGACAACTCTGGTCATTTCAACCGTAACAATATTTTGAAAATTTCATATGCTAAGCTACTTTTGATGCTGACTGTACAAAATTTCAGCTCCATCGGACACTGGGAAGTGGGTCAAATTAAGCTTGCAAGATTTGTCCCCCACTAACTAACAAACTAACTAAAGGTTGTAAAAAAGAGGGTATTATTATGTTTGACGTGTCTGTGTACAGTAAGCATCAAAAGTAGCTTAGCATATGAAATTTTCTAATTATTGTTACGGTTGAAATGACCAGAGTTGTCTGACATAGCTTTTGAGTCAAAAGTACATGACCGTCACTAACTTCTAAATAAACTAAAACTTAAATTTCAAAAATAGCTAATTTCAGAGATGTTATAATTATTTGATTGTGTGTCATTTCATAAATATCTGACATGTTACTGTTTCATAAGTAACAGAAATACACTTGTGAAAACTCTTTGGAATGTATCCAAATAAATGATTGTTCTAAAATTAAAATATATTTTATTCAATTTGATTTTCTTGCGTTGACATAGTTGACATTCACGCATAAGTTCCAAAATATATATCTTTATGAGGAAGGGTACCATGAAAATAGAACTTCGAAAAAACTGTCTTCAAAAGATATCGTATCGCCGTCTTTGTTCATACGTATTTGAGCGTCAGAGATGGCGATATGATCGTCAGATCGAGCCGTATTTTCGACGTTTGATTTTAGTGATAGCCCCCCTATAATCTAAGTATGGATTTCTGTCTAGCCGCCACACATGATAATATGCAAGGCGTCAAATACGTTCATTCTCTTGTGAGTTTTTGCACTTTCCGTTAATTTTGAAATTATATTGTTTACGATTCTTTTGGAAAATGTAAGGTTAAATACTTTTGCATTATTGCCTTAACCATCTAATATGAACACAAAAAATGTCATATAATTCTGAAATGTTAAATGATGAGTGTGTTTAGACACTTACACGTGACTATTACTTTTGCTACCCTGTTTTTGTTCAGTTACTTTTGATGCTGACTGTACTTGGTCTTGTCAACATTTAGAGTCAAAAGATTAACGTCTAACCATTTCATTATAGTTTTAAGTGAGTCTTCTGCACTTGTGGATGTTTGTGGATTTGGTAGAATTGTTATTTGATTCAGTGGGTTTCGTGATGGATTTAGTAGAATTGGTATTTAAGTCAGTGGATTTAGTAGGATTGATATTTGATTCAGTGGATTTAGTAGGATTAGTATACGATTCAGTGGATTTAGTAGGATTGATATTTGATTCAGTGGATTTAGTAAGATTAGTATACGATTCAGTGGATTTAGTAATAGATTGAGTAGATTTTGTGGTGTCTGAATTGTAAAGGCATCTCGCGCGACACCCGAACGAGACGGTTGGTATCTGCAAACCATGTTTTGGTTGGGACCACGAGACGAAGGGACTTGGGTGTTAGGATAATTTCTTGGCACGAATGCATTACGATTTTGAGTAGTAGGGTTAGGAATAGGTCGAATTCTATTAAAAGTCTGTTTGTTATCAGTCGGAGTATTGTTCTTATACAGTGTTTTTTGTATTCTCTCTTCGGAAATAGAAAAACTGATAGCTTCGTTTAGGGTTTTCGGTGATTTACACCTAACGATGTTGGATATACGAGGATGGAGACCGATCAGGAAATGGTGCAATGCTAATTCTTCCATTGCGGCACAACGGCCCGGTAATTCTTTTACTTTACTATTACTGAGTGAGATTTCAGTGAGCAATTGTGATAATAAGGTCTCGATTTTAAGAACAAATTGGTTTACATTTTCGGCTGGGAGTTGCTTACTCTCTTGTAATTCCATCAAAAGGTGTGATGAATGTTTTCTGTCGCTGAATTGTGTTTTAAGGAATTCTTTAAGTTGCTCCCAATTCAAGAATTCTTTAATGGAGCAAGCAACTTCCGCCTTTCCTTGGAGTTGGCATAGGATATACTTGAAAAGTATAGGTTGCTGCTGAGTGGTTGCCAACTCATAAGCGTTGTTGCAATTTATTATAAAGGAATTAAGTGTATCTCTACTGCCATCGTATGGCTTTATAAATTTTTAAATAATATTTAGGTCTAGTTTGTCTATGATTTGAGGAGTAGAGGTCTTTTTTCCTCTTCCCCTTTGTTTCTCGGTCGGGCTAGGAGCCCTGTCATCGTCGGTTTCGGCTGGCAATTCGACGTTCGAGGGAATTTGCAAAGTTGGATTTGGCACCTTAGAGTCTGTCATTTTAAGTTAACAACAAAACAATAAAAGGAAAATAGAATAAGTAGTAAAATTAAATTAAGTTATAATTTTAAGTTTTTCACTCGCGGCGAATAAAGATTAAAATTAACAAAGTCACTGTATAATGCAATGAGCAACAAAGAGAGAATAATGGCTAGCACGACTCACTGTTCGTAGAACACGATAGCGGCTACGGCTGCGATAAGCTTCATTACGGCCGCGGATATGATTTCGTAGGAATGCTGCAACAATGTTGTAGGGCCCACCGATTGTTTTATTAGCGTCCGCTAATAAAGTTAGGATGAAAATCACGGAGGTGTTGGATATTGAACACAGGTGGTTATTGTTCTTTTCCACTGGGCAAAGAAGTAAGTTTACGCCGGATATAAGGGTAAGTTCACACTGGACACGCGGATAATTTTCACTGGACACAGGGGTAAAGTTTACGCCGGATATAAGGGTAAGTTCACACTGCACACGAGGATAATTTTCACTGGACACAGAGATAAAGTTTACGCTGGATACAGAGGTAAGTTTACGCCGGATATAAGGGTAAGTTCACACTGAACACGAGGATAATTTTCACTGGACACAGAGGTAAAGTTAACGCTGGATACAGAGGTAAGTTTACGCCGGATATAAGGGTAAGTTCACACTGGATACGAGGATAATTTTCACTGGACACGGAGATATTGTTTACTACACATAGATTTACAGATTCACTCGTTCTACTTTACTTTGGGACGGAGACGAACCGAGGACCCTTTTGGATCCTTTTACGCTGCCACCAATGTTAAAACGAGTCTCGGAGTTAAGGTTTTAAAAAATGATTGAATTGAAACAAAGAAATAGTATAGCGAAATGGCAGGCAACCGTCACGGACGAGGATTGGCGAGAGACTGACTAAGCGCTCGGGAGGCGAGCGCGTCGTCGGGCGGCTAAACGCTGATGCAGCAGTATTCTAGGGCTGTCAGCTTTACAGCGTTCATCCAAGGGATGTAACAGAACCTTTAATCAGTCAACGCAAAGACCGAAACGAGGTCGAAAATTGTTAGAAATTATATAAGCCCCACATGAACGCAGCTATATTGATTTGAATGACATTGAATGCTGTCATCTGTCACTTTGTAAGATTTGTTCTTTCTGCTTCCTGCTCTTGGCTCTCAGCCTTATGTGTTGTGTTTTTGTGTCGTCCCAATAATTTATTAATCTTAATTCATCGATATCTATTTATTAGAAATAATGTAATGCAGGCTTTTATCTTGATAAATAAAACTCTGGTTATTGCAACAATGTGTTTATTTGGTTGATCACGCCTAACACGCCAATTCCATTGCGAGATTGCAACATCTGTATTAATAGGTTATGTCAGGGGGGTGTCACTCCGCAGTTTAGGTACGTTCGGCCGCCGCGCCTGCCGGGCAGGCGTATGGCAGAAGGATGCCGCTCGGCTCGTACGCTCGACTTTCGCGCGTAAAACGATCGATCATTTCTGTAATTTTTGTGCACCGAACAATGACTACTAAACGTTCTTATAATCCGTATATGAGATACTGTTGTGTTTACGGGTGTATAAATAAAAGAAAGAACAAAATAAACAACAAAACCGAACTCGCAAGTCGCTCGCAACCCTAACCAGCGAGCGAGCTGTTTGAGACATTAATAGGATTAGAAACGCTCGCGCGTAGCTATTGGGTACAGTTTTGCTTGCATGCGCGAACTCTAGGTTATTATAACAGTAGGCAAACGATGACAAAGCAACCGGAATTGGACTTTATTTCCACGCAGAAAGATTTATTTTTATTTAAATGAGCTTGCAGAGTGAGTCTTCTGTGCCTTAGCACTATTATTTATTCTGTGGTTATGTGCCCAGTGACTATTGAAAAGGTAATCTGTAACCAGAAAAAAAGGCGTGCAACGAGGGATCGACGTATAATCGCCGTTGTATGTATCACCAAATTTCACTGTTGACCAGATTCATTGTCAAATATGCCTACGCAATCAGAAAATATGTCTACGCAACCAGCGATACACATTACAAATCTTACTTACTTTAGAAGGTTTGTGGGACTGTGTGATCGGCACTGATACTGACGCCGTGCGTGATAGCCGCGCCTTGGCGCGTATTTGCCTGGCACTACAACCCAACTTGTACCAAATGGTTCGGTCAGCATCAAAAAAGCTAAAGAAGTATGGGAGAAGCTAGCTCATACATTCGAGGACAAAGGTCTATATCGCCGTGTTCTGCTACTTAGACAGTTACATCGAGTCGACTACAGTAAGTTTAGCAGCATGACTGAATACATAGAAAATGTTACCGGATTAGTCCAGCAGCTCTCTGACATTGGAAAAGTTATAGACGACGGTGAGGTGGCTGAAATTCTACTTAGCGGCTTACCGCAGGAGTTTGATACACTAGTCTCCGGTCTTGAAACTGCAAATTTAACAAGCTCGCTGACTTCTGAACTAGTGAGAACAAGATTACTTCAAGAAGAACACAGAAGAAATGGAAAATATGATAATGATGCTTCAGCTTTTCATGTAAAAAAGAATAAACTTTTCAAGTGTGATTATTGCCGTAAACCAGGACATACAGCGAAGCGATGCTCCAAGAAAAAGAGGGAAGAGAAGAAGAAAGAAGAACATCACTCCCTATATGCATCTGCTTACGTTGCTCACCACAATGATGTCATCATCGACAGCGGAGCCTCGGCTCACATGATCAATGATGCTAGGTTAGTAAGAAATTTTAAAAGTTGTAAAAATAACTCAATTTCTATAGCAAATGGTGGTCAATTAGAAATGTCTGGTATTGGCAATTTAGTTTTGTCTACTGACAAAAATAATATCACTTTAGAAAATGTTTTAGTTGTTCCCAATCTGTCAACAAATTTATTGTCTGTAAGTAAAATGTGTGACAATGGTTTTACAGTAGTTTTTGATAAAAATGGGTGTCATGTTTATAATGAGACAATTTCTTTAACTGGCAACCAAATTTTAGCTGCTACAAATGTGAACGGTTTGTATAAGATACAGCAGTGCAAGCCGCATGTGTTGGGGCATTCCATGCTGGTGCATCCTAGGCAGCAGCCAGAGAGTGTCAATACTGCATTGGTGTCTGCGACAGTCTGGCATAAACGTTTAGGTCATATCGACAAGAAAGGTATGAATAGTCTAAGGGGTGGTGGTATATGTTCTGGTGTCGTTTTTCAGGATGACGACTCACCAAACGAGTGTATTCTCTGCTTAACTGGAAAGATGCATACAAAGCCTTATCCGAAGCTTGTGGGAGCCCAATCTACCGTGCCACTCCAGCTTGTGCATTCCGACGTCTGTGTGTGGGCCCATTCAAGTCAGCAGTTGGGGCGGTGCCCGTTATCTTTTGACTTTGACGGATGATTGCACTAGAAAAACCTTTGGTTATTTAATGAAGTCAAAATCCGAGGTGAGTTCAGATATTGTTAATTTTAAAAATATGGTTGAAAAACAAACAGGTTTGCAGCTTAAAATTTTAAGAACCGATAACGGTACTGAATACTGTAATAAAACGTTGTCTTTTTTTCTTAAAAAGGAAGGGATAATACATCAAACATCGGTGC
Organism: Crambus lathoniellus; assembly: GCA_949710035.1. Taxonomy (NCBI): domain Eukaryota; kingdom Metazoa; phylum Arthropoda; class Insecta; order Lepidoptera; family Crambidae; genus Crambus; species Crambus lathoniellus. The sequence goes on from OX453315.1 coordinate 10,878,900, forward strand.
CTTACTGTCCACAACAGAATGGAGTTGCGGAGCGTGTTAATAGGACGATTTTTGAAAAAGCTAGGGCCATGTTACATAATGCGGGTCTGTCTGAACGTTTCTGGGGAGAAGCAGTAATAACTGCTATATATCTGAAGAATAGGTCTCCTACCAGCGCGTTGTCAGATGACATTCCTGAGAGAAAGTGGACTGGAAAGCCAGTCGATCTCAGTCATTTGCGCGTATTTGGCTGTGTAGCATTTTCTCACATTCCTGATGTAAAACGTCGTAAACTTGACGCTAAAGCTAAACCATATATCTTTGTAGGCTATGGTGAGACTTTTAAAGGCTACCGTCTCCTTGATCCATGTAAACCTAATAAGATTATGTATTCGCGAAATGTTACTTTTTTTAGAAGATGAATTTATTGAAGGACTTCACTTTAAAGCACAAAGCAGGAATAATGATTTTATCTCACACTAGCTTCCGCCCGCGACTTCGTCCGCGTGGACATTCGAGAAAATACTTAGGGGACAAATAACCAGGATAAAAAGTATTCTATGTTTTAATTTCATAAAATTCCGATCAGCCGCTTTTACGTGATTAGGCGCGTCCTCCCTCACCAAGCGAGCAGCCTCGCGCGAGGCAGAACGTTTGCCTCGTGCGGCGGGCCTCGCACGAGGCTGCTCACTTGGTGAGGGAGGACCCGCCTAATCACGTAAAAACGGCTGATCGGATTTTTATGAAATAAAAATATAAAATACTTTTTATCCTGGTTATTGGTCCCCTAAGTATTTTCTCGAATGTCCACGCGGACGAAGTCGCGGGCGGAAGCTAGTAAATAATAAGTATCTGTTTCACAATCAAAAAGTTAGTTCTGAGTAGCTTAGGTACTAAGAACTTTTAGGGTACTTAAGATGATTAAGGTTTCTATACCCTATTTACCTACTACGAAATGGGTTGCCTATTTGTTTTAAGAAGTAATCCTACAAAGTTTCAAGTGGAAATGTCTATTTTAACCCCTGATTTTTCATTCAAAACTTCACCCCTATTTCAACCTTTTAGGGATTGAATCATGTTCAGCGTGTTAAACATCAAAATAAATGCCATTTTTGCAATCGTCATCCCATAAAACCTCAATAACGACATCCATATAGATTTTTAGGTTTATTTATCCCATTTAAGCTCTAAGGGGTTGATTTTCGAAAAAATACGAAACATGTTTTTGCTTATTTGTTTTACTTTCCGACCATAAGCCTAAATAATTTTAATGAAAGACTTTCCAGATACAACATTTCATCCCCCTCTTCACCCCTCCGGGGGTGGAATTGTCAAAAACGCTGATTCAGGAAAATATAAATTTTCAATTTCCAGCCTAAATACAAAATTTTAAGATCCTAACTTCAAAACTGACGGACTTTTATACACATATTCAACCCCTATTTTACCCCCTGGGTTTGATTTTGGGAAAATTACGAAATGGGTTGCCTATTTGTTTTAAGAAGTAAGTCTACAAAGTTTCAAGTTGAAATGTCTATTTAACCCCTGTGTTTTCATTCAAAATTTCACCCCTATTGCAACCTTTTAGGGGTTGAATCATGTTCAGCGTGTTAAACGTCAAAATAAATGCCATGTTTGCAATCGTCATCCCATAAAACATCAATAACGACATCCATATCGATTTTAAGGTTTATTTATCCCATTTAACCTCTAAGGGGTTGATTTTCGAAAAAATACGAAACATGTTTTTGCTTATTTGTTTTACTTTCCGACCATAAGCCTAAATAAAAAATTAAATGAAGGACTTTCCAGATACAACATTTCATCCCCCTTTTCAACGCCTTCGGGGGTAGAATTGTCAAAAACGCTGACACAGATAAACATTTATTTTTAATTGCCAGCCTAAATACAATGTTTGAAGATCCTAACTTCAAAACTGACGGACTTTCATACAAACATTCATCCTCTATTTCACCCCCTTAGGGGTGGAATTTCCAAAAATCCTTTCTTAGTGGATGCCTACACTGTATAACGTATCTATGTGCAAAATTTGAAGTCTCTAGGTTCAGCGGTTTGGGCTGTGCGTTGATATCTCAGTCAGTCAGTCAGTCAGTCAGTCAGTCAGGACTTTGAATTTTATATATATAGATGAATGCATTATAAATAATAATAATTATAAAAATATTGATAATGAAATTTTAAAAATTGACTGTGATAATGATAATGCAAATAAAATGAATGATAAAATTATTAATAATGTCTGTGACAGAATTAGTCATAAATCTACTACGGAATCACCTATTTCAGGATCTGAGAGTGATCTAACACCTCCGGTATGGTCTCCCTTGTCGGATCTGCTCTACTGTACTGGTGATGAAGGTGACGGTTGTGATGGTGATGAGGATGATGTCTGCAAGGACGCTGTGTCTTCTCTGCCTGATGCCACACTTCGAGGAGGAGAGGTTGAACATGTGCAAAGTGTTGCTTCTGGCTCGCGTCCCGTACGTAGTAATAGAGGTAAAATTCCACTTAAATATAATGATTATGATTTATCGGCTATGCTAGTTGAGCAGAGTTTATCAAATGAGCCTAATACATACGAGCAAGCTGTGAAGTCTACTGACTGTGAGCAGTGGCTTCACGCCATGAAATGTGAGTATGATTCATTAATTAAGAACAATGTTTGGACATTAGTTGATCGACCAGAAGCTGAAAACATTGTAAAGTGCAAGTGGGTCTACAAAAGGAAACATGATGCCACGGGCAAACTCGATAAGTATAAAGCTAGATTGGTTGCCCGTGGGTTTAGTCAACAAGAAGGTATAGACTATAATGACACTTTTTCACCCGTTGTCAGACATGTCACCTTGAGAATCTTATTTTCCATTGCAACAGAAATGAATTTGCAGATGGACCATGTTGATGTTACCACAGCTTTCCTAAATAGTGATCTGGATGAAATTGTATATATGGAGCAGCTAGAAGGTTTTTGTTCAGATAAAAGTAAAGTGTGTAAGCTGAATAAAAGTATATATGGTCTCAAACAGGCTAGCCGTATGTGGAACTTAAAAATTAATAATGTTTTAATTCATAATGGATATACTCAAAGTAAATGCGAACCGTGCGTATATATTAAGAAAAATTATAAAGATTATATAATAATTGCTCTGTATGTTGATGACTGTTACATATTTCATAACGGATGTATTAAGAATGTTTTATCATTACTAAAAGAAAACTTTGAAATACGTCATCTTGGCCAATTAAAAAATTGTTTAGGCATGAATGTCACTAGATATAATAATACAATTGTGCTAGACCAGTCTAATTATATAAGATGTTTGCTAGCTAAATTTAATATGAATGACTGCAAGCCAGTACTTACACCATTACCTGTGAATTGTAAGTTACAAAAGTCTAATGGAAAGTGTCTTGATGATGAGATATACAAATACAGACAACTGTTGGGATGTTTAATGTATTTGAGTGTGTGCTCACGCCCGGACATTTCATATGCTTGTAGTCAGCTTAGTCAATACAGTACATATAGACTTGATGTACACATGAAAAACATAAAGTGAAACCATATTCTACGATGATCAGGATACGGGCAGTATCAGTTGCAACAACTGCTTGCCTGAATAATAATAATAATAATAATAATAAGTATAAGTATTTAAAATGTAATAAAGGGAATAATAATAATAATAATAATATTTCGACATGAGTCATTGGCGCGCAGCAAAGCGAGTACTTCGTTATTTAGCAGGGACGATCAACTATGGTCTCCATTTTACAAAAGGTAATAATTTTAATATCAGTGCTTATGCAGATGCCGACTGGGCTAATGACTCATCAGACAGAAAGTCCTACACTGGATTTGTTATAAAATTAGGTAACTGTTTGATCAATTGGGAAGCTAGAAAACAGCGTAGTATAGCTTTATCAAGTTCGGAGGCAGAGTACTTAGCAATAAGTGATGTTTGCAAGGACTGTTGAACTAAATAAAGGTTTTTTTAAATGAAACCATTTTGTCCTTGTCAGAAATTTTCTGTATTATTTTGACTTTTTAAAAACATTTCCATGGTGACGTGATAGAGCAAAAAAGTAAGTAGTTAACAGTAAAGAGTTTCTATAACATACCGCCCCCCAAAGGACGTTATTCTGGACACGTCCTTTAAAGGCAAATCGCTAAATCCAAATAAAACATAATCAAACTTATAAATTGAAATCGTTACTATAAACAAATCAAGAACTCAAAAACTATAACCCAGAAACAACTTATTGAACTAATACTTAAGTGAAATAAAAATTAGACTTTGAATAAAAAACATTCTAAGTGAACAAGAATTAAATAACATCCTGGTGGACAATTTGACTGAAAGTTAACAAACAATATACAATTAAACAGACATAACATCAGAATCATCAACTTATTACTAACACATTGACAAATCTTTAATAATATTATCAAAATTAAATAATAAAAAATAAACCTATTCTAATTACCATCAATTGGTAAAACACATAGTTTCGACGTGGGTCGTTTTAATGTGGAACCTCGTACTCTTAACGTAACCACTCGGGTTATATTATCTGTTCCAGGGTGTTTTTCTAAAACTCGACCGAGCAACCAACGACTAGGAGGCAAATCACTTTCCTTTACTAACACTACATCTCCTAATTTTGGTTCAGGTGATTGATACTGCCACTTATATCTATTAAGAAGTGTTGTCAAGTACTCTTGTGACCAAAGTTTCCAAAAGTCCTGCAACTTTTTCTGTATAAGTTGCCACCTGTTTAAAGGACTGATGTAAGTATTTTCATAATTTGTATCTGGTACTGAGATTAGTGGTTCACCTACTAAAAAATGGCCAGGTGTTAGAGGCAATGGTTCATCTATATCATTAACATTTATTATAGTAATAGGTCTGGAATTCAAACATGCTTCAATTTGGCATAATAATGTACTCATCTCTTCAAATGTTAACGTTGCTTCTCCAAGAACTCGCCTAAGGTGATATTTTGTAGATTTCACTGCTGCCTTCCATAATCCTCCTAAGTTTGGTGAATGTGGAGGTATGAAATGCCATTCTGTACTATTGGCTTCAAGTATTTCTGCTATGCTTGATTGTATATTGGCCAGTGCCTTTAGTTCTCGAGCTGCTCCAACAAAATTGGAACCATTATCGCTCCACAGTTGTGCACAATGACCGCGTCTTGAAACAAACCTTCGAAAAGCAGCTATAAAGGCTTGAGTAGTTAAATCACTAGCTACTTCCAAATGTACCGCTCGAGTTGCCATACAGACAAAAACGCATATATACCCCTAAGAACGTTGTCCACGTCCTTTACGAGTTCTAATATTAATAGGACCTGCGTAGTCTACACCACTATGTAGAAACGGTCTGTTTGGAGTGCAGCGTACTGTAGGTAATGAACCCATTAGTTGCTGTCGAACCTTTATATTATTTTTCAAACAAATTATACATTTTCTTACGTACTTCTTTACTAAAATTTTTAAACCCACAATCCAATAAGCAGATCTCAAGTAAATTAACATAAGCTGATGATTACCATGCAGTGTTCTATCGTGAGCATCAGCAATAATAAGATTAGTAAAATGTGCATCTCGTGGAAGAATGGCTGGATGTTTGGTTTGTAAAGGTAGCCAAGATTGTTGCAGTCTACCTCTCACTCTCATGATGTCATCTTCGTCAAGGTAAGGACATAGTGATTTTAATTTTGATTCTTTATTTTTCAAACACCCCTCCTTTTTCAACTGTAAATATTCTTCTTGAAACTCTTCTTTTTGACAATTCTTTATACAACATTTTAATGCGTCTTCTAATTCATTTCGTTTCAGATATTTAAATGCCCTTTTGGTTTTTTTGTAATGTAAAAAACGTCTTAAAAAAGCTACTATTCGAACTAGCTTCCAAAGTGTTGAATATTTTACAAAAAACGATTCTTCAGTATTCACCGTCAAGTGTGACTTGATACATTCTTCTAACTTCGTATCGACATGAGTTCTATTATATACAATCTTATTATCCCATAAAAACCGTGGTCCCTGTAACTAAAGAGTATTATTTACAAGTAGTTTCGGTTCCAGCCCTCTAGAAGCGCAATCAGCAGGATTTTGATCTGTTGATATATGGGCCCACTGCGATGCTTCAACATTTGTCAATATTTCTGAAACGCGATTGGCCACAAAATTCTTCCACCTATTTGGGTGACTATTGAGCCACGCTAAAACTATTGTTGAATCTGTCCATGCCCGTACTCTGTCTTTGTAAATTTTCATAGTGTGTGCCACTTCTAACAACAAATGTGACAAAAGTAACGCGCCACATAATTCCAATCTTGGAATACTTATTTGTTTGATAGGAGCCACCCTGGTTTTGGCAGTCAACAATGAAATTCTAATTTGACCATTGCTATCAATCATCCTTAAATAAACCACTGCTGCGTATGCTGACTTAGATGCATCGCAAAACCCATGCAGTTCAATATAATCATCCTCTGATTGCATCCCTATCCATCTAGGTATTTGAAATTCTTTTAGTTGAGTTAAATTGCTGCGGTAAGTATCCCACTCTATTTTTAAATTATTAGGAACGTCATCATCCCAGCCAATACCAGATAACCATAGTTTTTGTATGAATATTTTTGCTAATACTACCGTAGGAGCTACCCATCCCAGAGGGTCGAATAAACGTGCTATATCTGACAAAATAGTTCTTTTTGTTTCAGATCCAGATCTCTCAGTGAACTGCACTGAATATTTGAAGACATCATCACTGCGAGACCAGGTAAGTCCTAAAATTTTAGTAATATCCGATGAGTTACCTGCTTTCTTTTCAGATTTACATTCTTCGTTCTTATTTATATTTATACTTTTATTTAAACCTTCTTGATTATCTTGTATTTCATCACCTACCGACATAAATCTTCGTAGTTCTTTACTGTTGCTATTCCATTTTTGATGGTCGAACCCTCCCCCTTTTAGCAGGCTCTTTATCTCATTGTATGTACATTCTGCTTCTTTTAAATTATAAGCTCCTGTCATCAAATCGTCCATGTAAAACGATACTGCTATCTTTTCCTTTGCATTTGGGAACTTATTTCCGTCATCTAATGCTACTTGATTAAGTGCTTTGACTGCTAGATATGGCGCCGAGGATGTACCAAATGTGACAGTCAGAAGTTCAAAATCCTTTATGTCTTCATTAGGATTATCTCGCCATACAATTCGTTGAAAATGTACATCTTCATCATCAACTAAAATTTGACGATACATTTTTGTAATGTCTGCTATAATAGCAATTGGATATACTCTCCAGCGCATAATAATATGACGCAATTCCAACTGTAAAGATGGACCTACTAATAAATCATCATTAGAGCGACGCCTTTCTCATTTTTACAGGAAGCATCGAAAACTACTCGAACCTTGGTAGTTGTCCTATCTTCTTTTATCACTGCATGATGTGGTAAATATGCAGCTTTATCTTCGTTGATCTTGTCTTGATTTACTGATCTCATGTGCTTTAAAAGTAAATATTCGTCTATCACTTCGGTATATCTTTTCTTTAGATTTGGATCCTTTATAAATTTTCTTTCCAGAGCTTTAAATCTTCTCACAGCAATTCCTCTTGTATTTCCTCCGACACATTGAGGATTATCATCTCGAAACGGTAGTTTTACAATATATCTTCCCTCTGAAGTTCTCTTGGTTGTACTGTTAAATAAATTTTCACATTTTTGTTCTTCTTCTGTAAGTATCTTCTTACCTAGATTATTCGACAATTGGTCTTCTATGTCCCAAAAATTTTTCAACATGTCAATCTCATTGAACTGTAAGTGCATCACCGTAACCCTCTCTGTGTATAACTTGGTATCTCCTGAATTGACAATACCTGAAAGTATCCAACCTAGGCAAGTATTTTGTGCTAAGATATCTTGATCTGGTACCTTTCTGATACCTTCTTTCATTATGTTACTATAAACTTCTGCTCCCAATAAAAGATCGATTTTATTTGGTTTATAGTATTCCGGATCTGCTAACTTTAGGTGTATTAATTCAGGCCACTCAACGGCTTCCATCCTTTTTTCAGGAAGATAAGATGTGATGGTTTTCAAAACATATGCATTGACTTCAACTTGAAAGTTAATATCTGTCAAAGATTGGAGCGTAAGTGTAACCATGTATTTGGATATAATGTTCTTCGAGTCACCCAAACCGGAAACTACACCCTTAATTGGAATTTTCTTTAATCTCAAAAATTGTACTGTCGCTTCAGTTACAAAACTGGCTTGTGAGCCCTGATCTAGTAAAGCTCGAACTAGTTGAAAATCACCGCAATAAGATTGAAGTTTAACTAAAGCGGTAGCTAAAAGGACTTGTTTCGATCGAATGAACCTTTTTGTTAAAACGCATAAAACTACAGGCACTGTATCTATCACATTAGATGATGCACCGGCTTTGTTCCTTTGAATGTCATAATTTGTTATATGTAAAAGAGTATGATGTCTTCTTTGACATGTATGACACGATGTAGGTTTTTGACACTGGTTCAACATATGGTTTCCACCCAAACCATTAAAACACATTTTTTTATTCTTTACGAATTCACGTCTTTTTAACCGACTTCTAAATCAAAAAGGAGGAGGTTCTCTATTCGTCTGTATGTATGTTTTTTTTTTTTTTTTTTTTTTTTGTGTATGTCCACCGATTACTCGAAGACGGCTGAACCGATTGAAATGGTTCAAACGTTATTACATCAGGTTGGTTTCCAAGTTAGTCCCATTTTTTGAAATTTTGAAATCCGTTCAGTAGTTTTCAGGAAATCTTGAAAATACTGTCGTTTTCGTTACCACTTAATGTGAATTTAATACGTATCTTTAGGCATAACTCCTTTGTTTATAAACCGATTTAGATGATTCTTGTTTTGTTAAAAAAAGGATACCTCAAGGTATTTTAACCGACTTCGAAAAAGGAGGTTTTCAGTTTGATCACATACCTATTTACCAGAAAACACGTAAATTGCCTGCACGATGCACTAAAAAGAGTGAAATAAAAATTATTTTTATAAAAAAATAAAACCGCCTTCAAAAAAACCACATCAAAAAAGTAAGAAATAATTCCTCACCAAATAAACAACGTAAGTACTTTGAAGTCGGGCGGGTTTTAACAAAAACAACAAAAAAATTGTACATGTTTCACGCCCGACTTCAAAGTACTTACGTTATTTATTTGGTGAGGAATTATTTCTTACTTTTTTGATGTGGTTTTTTTGAAGGCGGTTTTATTTTTTTCGCAATCTAAATCAATAAACTTTTTGCAGATACATAACTTATGAGAGTCATTGCAATATTCACAGCGAATGCCGTATGAAGTGTCGTTGCGAGCCATCATCACTTTGGAATTAAATTGATGCATGTTTGATGAATTAAACTGATTGGTTATCTTTTTGGTCTCTATGAACTCTAATGCTCTAAATCTGCTTTCAATAAAGGATTGAAACTGTTGTAACGTGGGCAAATCACCTGAACTATCACTCGAAACTGAAAGTTCCCACTGTTTGCGGGTTTCTGGATCGAGTTTAAATGAAATGACATGAAGAATTATAAAATCCCAAGTGCTTACGTCAATTTTCAAGTTTTTCAGAGCGGCTAAACAATCCATTGTTGTATCTAAAAGTTCTTTTAAAGCGACGGCTGATTCATAAAAAATTCGTTTTTGACCAAAGAATCTTTTGAGTATACAATTAGCTAAATACTTTTTATTGTTGTATCTCTTTTCTAGTTGATCCCAACACTGATGATAATTATCCTCAGTTGTTGGTATATATCTGATCAGCTGTTCTGCTTCACCAGTGAGATGGCTCTTTAGATAATGCATCCGTTGAACATTATCTAAGGAACCATTCTTGTGTACCAATGATATAAACAAATCACGAAAGGTTATCCATTCTGAATATTTGCCTGAGAATAGGGGAATAGATATTTTTGGTAATCTTAGTGATGGTTTTGATTGAGAAGATTGACAAGGAGAAGAAATATCTATATCATTAGTACTATTTGTACTCGTGAGCTTCCTCTTTTCAGTTTTTAACAATGTTTTGTATTCCAAATAGCTCTCTTCTACCGCACAATAAACATCATTTAAATTATAAACAGATTTTTCTAATTCAACAACCTCTGAAATTTCATTTAATTTAGTATGATTGTAGGAAAACCTGTCCCAATCTTTTTCTAAAATTTCTATTTTTTGTTTCTACAAATTCAAAATTTATGCGTTGTTTAGGTGCTTTTTTGTAATTAATAAAGCTTCGTTCAATGTTTTTTTGTATTGCAAACTGTACCTTTATTAGGCCTTCCATTGCAGAAGAAAATTTAAAAAAATTATAAAACTAAACAAAACTATGAACTAAGTACGTAGGTGAAACTAAATCAATGATTAAAATAAATAAAAAGGATATGTTGTTCTCTTGAATTCGCACGTACTTATCAGGAACTTATCAGGAACTTATCCGGAACTTATCCGGAACTAATCAGGAACTTATCATGAACTGTTTCTGGTACTAAAGTTTATAGACAAATAGTAGTAACCAGATGAACTTTAGAACTCAAATCTTTTCTTAGTACCAACTTACGTGTATACCGTGCATAGGTACGTATTGGAATTTTTGTATATTTCACGACACAAGTAGGTACTTTTTATTTTATATCCACGAACTGAACTGTAATAGCCAACTGGCTATCCGGCTATCGATTTAGGACCATTTTGTTGAACTAAATAAAGGTTTTTTTAAATGAAACCATTTTGTCCTTGTCAGAAATTTTCTGTATTATTTTGACTTTTTAAAAACATTTCCATGGTAACGTGATAGAGCAAAAAAGTAAGTAGTTAACAGTAAAGAGTTTCTATAACAAGGACATTTGCTTTGTGAAGAATTTCTTGTCTGAAATTATTAACAAAACATTTGATGTAGGTAATTGTATACAACGATAATCAAAGTGCTCAAAGATTATTACTGGTAAAAGAATATTCGCATAGAAAAACGAAGCACATTGATTTGCGTTACCATTTCATAAAGGACTTCGTACAAAAACGAAACATAACTGTAAGATACTTACCTACTGCTGATATGCTAGCTGCCCACTATGTGCGCAGAAACATTGTAACTTTGTAAATTGTCTAAATGTAAGAGTTTGTGGAGCAAATGTTTAATGTTTTGTTGTGTAGGTACTTAATTTTTAAATGATAATATTATTATATTGTGATGAATCATGTTATGTATAACTATGTAGAGTCGCTCTAAAGATAGAGTAGGGAACTCTTGATTAATTGTGTAGAGTTTTTAACTAAATGTAGTCTTTTTAATTTTGTTTAAAGTCACATTACTTTTATTTTCTTTCATGTAGCGCTTAAGGAGGAGTGTTAGAAATTATATAAGCCCCACATGAACGCAGCTATATTGATTTGAATGACATTGAATGCTGTCATCTGTCACTTTGTAAGATTTGTTCTTTCTGCTTCCTGCTCTTGGCTCTCAGCCTTATGTGTTGTGTTTTTGTGTCGTCCCAATAATTTATTAATCTTAATTCATCGATATCTATTTATTAGAAATAATGTAATGCAGGCTTTTATCTTGATAAATAAAACTCTGGTTATTGCAACAATGTGTTTATTTGGTTGATCACGCCTAACACGCCAATTCCATTGCGAGATTGCAACATCTGTATTAATAAAAATACTGAATTCAAGGCAGGACAGGTATGTTTATACTTACAGTACTGGGAAACTCTCGGAGCCCCTAAAAGCATATTATCCATCTTGGCTGGCTATAGAATACCTTTCACCTCTTCTCCACCACTATCTAAATAAAATAAAATAAACTGTTCAAGATTTAAAGTCAAAGACACTTCGGAAATGGATGAAGCTATAAATAAAATGTTAAAATGTGGAGCTTTAGACTTTAACTACCTCCGATTTCCTTTGACCATGTCGATGTAACGCGGCTGTTGAAGGATATTCTTATCCTTAAAGACGAGTTGAAGCGTGTGAAAGAAACGTATGCTACTTTGGAGAATATTGAAGAAATAAAAAAGGATCTATTTAACTTAAAAGAATCATCGGTTGTCAATAACTTTTGTCTAGAAAATGTAAACACAATGCGAGGTGGTCATATTAGAAACGACTATAGTTGTGATAGTGGGCCCATGGGCTTTCACCCAATACTATCGGAATCGGCCGAAATCTGTGGTAACCTACAAGAAAAAAATCACAATAATGAGACGTTACCCACACCAGCGTCACCGGACCGACAGTCTAAGGTGGTTCCCCATAGTGAAAGTATGATCGGTGCCCAACAGTCGTCACCCTCACGCCAGCCTCCGCCTTTGCAGATAGCGAGTGATTTATGCCCGTCCTCTGCTAACGGGGACCCAGCTCCCGTAAATAACAAACCGGTTTACTCATCGCAGCGCAAGACAATAGCCGATATTGCTCGCACGGGCGAATGGAAGGAACATAAGCCAAACGACGACGAGTGGATCACTGTACAGAGGAGAAAATTAAGAAATCAGTTCTTAAGTAACACGGGAAAAGCTAATGTCGCCGCTAATGATAAGTTCCGTGCAGCCGAAATAAGTGTGCCTATTTATATTTATAATGTAGCAAAAGACATTTGCACTACGGACATTTCGGACTACATTTTGAAGAAAACTAATTTAAATGTAAAGGTACAACTACAAAATGTGAAGGTCAACAAACAATATGACTCATACAAAATATATGTTCCCAATCATAAAATGAAATTATTTTTGCAAGAAGATTTTTGGCCCGACGGAATTTCGTTTCGTCGATTTATTGAATTCGGCAGTAGAAAGCAGAACAAAAGTGCGAATGAATAATGGATAAGAAAACAAAGTTTATTAGTTTCAATTGTAAAGGAGTAGCTCGCTCTGTGAACTGTGTGAGGAAGTTATGTCAAAATGCCGATGTCGTCGCTTTGCAGGAGACGTGGCTTTTTCCGCATGATGTACCTTTCCTGGACGGTATAGACCCCAGCTTTGCCTACACTGGAAAATCAGCGATGGACACCAGTGCCGGAATAATCAGGGGTCGGCCTTACGGTGGAGTGGCGTTGCTGTGGCGTAAGAACTTGTTCCAGTCAGTTAGTGTGATAACGTGTCAAAGTGCGCGCTTAGTTGCAATAAAAGCTAGCCTCTCAAATCGTGATATGATAATATTTTCGTTATACATGCCTACGGATTCTAATGACAACCTTACGGAGTTCACAGATTGTCTTAGTGAAATTAGTGCAATAATTGAAGGTAACAATGCAGAGTCCGTTGTTATACTTGGAGATTTCAACGCCCACCCCGGTGAGTTATTTCACTCTGAACTTTTGGACTTTTGTGATGAACAGTCATGGTCGTGCGTAGACTTATTGTTATTGCCGAAAGAAACTTATACGTTTGTAAGCGAGGCGCACGGTTGCCGACGATGGCTCGACCACTGTGTCACATCAGCTGCCGCGGCCCGTGCCGTTACTGGGGCTGAAGTGTTAATTGACGTATACTGGTCGGACCATATGCCATTGTTAATTGAATTTAATTTAGACTTAATTAGACCTAAAACAGAATTTTGTAAAATTAAACAAAACAAAGCAATTTGGGGCCACAGGGATGCTACTCAGATACTTAAATACCATGAAATTTGTCATTCAAAATTAAAAGATATAGACTTTCCGTCGGAACTGAGTAATTGCTGTGACAAACTTTGTGATAATAAGAAACATAGTTTAATAATAGATGACCTTTATTCTAAAATTGTAACTATACTTACTAATGCTGCCGAAACTACGAATATCAGTAAATCTGGAGGGTATCCTAGGCCCGTGGTAGGATGGAACACGCATGTCTTGGGCGCTCATAGGGAGGCTAAGCTTAACTTTGAAATCTGGAAACTATATGGTAGCCCCAATAGTGGTTATTATTATAACAACATGATTAACTCTAGAAAAATTTTCAAGTCCAAGTTACGGTGGTGTCAGAAAAATGAGAATAAAATCAGAATGGATATTCTAGCCCAGCACCATAAAGATAATAATTTTGTAAAATTTTGGAAGGCCACAAACAAAATTAATCCTAAGTCGAGTCTACCCGTGAGCGTGGCTGGCGTGCGTGATCCAAAAGATATTGCTAACGTGTTCCGTAGTCACTTCCGGGTTGAATCTCCTCTGGATTCTGCCCCAGCATCGTCATTGCATGCGCCCGTTACCACCCCGGAGCGTACAGTAACCTTCTCCACTAACGAAGTTAGAACTGCTATTAAAAGCATGGTGAGAGGAAAGACACCCGGATTTGATGGTCTTAGCGTGGAGCATCTTCAGCATGCAGGCGTCCACCTCCCCAGAGTTCTTACTATGATATTTAATTTCTGCATGGGACATTCCCACCTGCCGCGCGATATGATGAGGACTATTGTTTCGCCAATTGTAAAGGATAAGACCGGTGACAGTTCGGATCTGAACAACTATAGACCGATATCTCTTGCAACAATAACTGCAAAGGTGCTGGACAGATTGCTTGATCGGCAGCTTGACAATTATCTTAAATTGCACGACGCGCAGTTTGGCTTTAAGCCCGACCTGTCTACTGAGAGTGCAATTCTGTCGCTTAAGCATACTGTACAGTACTATTCAGAGAGGAAAACGCCGGTCTATGCTTGCTACCTGGATCTCTCTAAGGCCTTTGACCTTGTCTCATACACTAAGCTGTGGGACAAGCTTAACGCGTCCAGCGTGCCTGATGAGGTAGTGTCCTTGTTTAAATATTGGTATCATAATCAAATAAATCAAGTAAGATGGGCGGGTTCTCACTCAGATGAGTACAAACTTAACTGTGGTGTGAGACAAGGAGGAATAACATCACCTAAACTGTTTAATTTGTACATTGATCAGTTGATTGTTGAGCTCAGCAACACCCAAGTTGGCTGTCATATAGACGGAGTCTGTATTAATAATATCAGTTACGCTGATGACATGGTGTTGCTGAGCCCATCGATCGCTGCATTAAGGCGACTGCTCAGTATCTGTGAGAGATACGCGGCGGCCCATGGACTCAGGTACAATGCGAAGAAGAGCAAGCTCATGGTTTTTAAAGCAGGCACCAAATGTTACTCTAATGTGCCACCAGTACTATTGTCGGGATCTCCTCTCTGCCAAGTTACAGCGTTTAAGTATCTGGGTCACTGGGTCACTGCGGATCTTAAGGATGATTTAGACATCGAACGGGAGCGGAGGGCGTTGGCTGTCCGATGCAATATGCTGGCTCGCAGATTTGCACTGTGTAATAACGAGGTAAAGGTGACGTTGTTTAAAGCATTCTGTCAGTCCTTTTACACATGCAGTCTGTGGGTCAGTTATACGCAGAGGGCGTATAACGCCCTTCGCGTCCAATACAACAATGCGCTCAGGATGTTGTTGCGGCTGCCGCGATATTGCAGCGCATCGGCAATGTTTGCGGAGGCGCGGATTGACGGTTTCCACGCCATTATTCGAAAGCGTTGCGCCTCTATGCTAGCACGCGTACGAGCCAGTCGCCACACTATCCTGGGCACTATCGCTGACAGGTGGGACTGTCCTATTCTACAGCACTGGATTAGCCTGCATGTTGCCCAGTAGCCACCAACCGTTTTAATATTTTTTAATAATGTCGCTTTCTTGTATATTTGATTTCTCACAAATTTTGCAAATGATTTTATTGTATCAATTACCTACCTAATTATTTATTTATGTTTTTAATAATTTAATTTTTGTTGATTTAATTTTTATTATTGATGATTTTAATTTAATTTAATTTAATTTGTTTGAATAGTTTTATTGTAATAATACTTATTTTAAAATTTTAACTCTTGTAGCTGTGATAATAATTGATTTGTAGTAATCTGACATCTTCTATAAAATTATTGTATTTAACTAAACTAACATATTTTTAAGTCGCTACTAACAATAATGGATCTTTGTTATCTGGAAAAATAAATTACTTACTTACTACTTACTTTAGAACAAGGAACCCCCCAGACAGGATTTTTATCGCATATGTTTTTGAGAAAGAAATCAGATGGTTCAAACAGACCAATTTTCAATTTGAAACCACTGAATAAAGGAGATGTCCGCTTTTTGTATGGAGGTTGGATTTTTATTCTGAAGGTTAACTAACCACCGTAAAATCAGACTTATGTAATAGTAACAAAAATTAAAAACCCAAAATCGCTAAAATAAAAATTATAAAGCCCTCCGTTTTTTTTAAATTAAATAATTTGTTTTTTTTTATGGTAGAAATATTTACATATGCTTGGCAACACTGAACAACCTTAACTGTCAAACAAATATGACATTGTCATTGTCAATGTCAGGTCATGTCAAATTCAAAAGTTGTTGGCTGACCATATCATAGTGGGTAGTGGGCCATCGTGTACAGGGCCCAGTCCCTGTACCGGCTAAAAAAATGGATATGAATATGGGCTTCATTTTACATTTACTGCCATATTCATATTTTTATCCATATCCATATTTCCATATCCATATTTTTAACCGGTAGCCCCCCCTGGCCATGTACACGATGGCCCATCATGGTCGGCCAACATCATCAGCCATCCTGTACTAAGGGCTTAAGGCTTGCGTCCACTAGGCGCACCAAGCAGCACGGGTAGCATGATGAACTCGAGAAAGGATTTGTCCCTAATGGAACCTTAAAAATGACATTTTATTGTAGACTAATCTATTGTTCGGCTGTCAATTATAGACTTTCGAGGTAGTCAAAACACTTCTCGAGTTTGTCATGCTACTCGTACAGGGGGGCTACCGGCTCAAAAATATGGATATGGACAGGGCTTCGTTTGACATTTGAAGCCTATATTTTACCCTTATATGGACATATGGGCTTCAAATGTCAAATGAAGCCCATGTCCATGGCCATATTTTTTAGCCGGTAGACCCCCAGAGCCGAATCGAATCGCAGAAATTCGCCTGAAATATAATTTCTATGAAGCTGCGTCCACTAGAGTCGATCAATTCGGTACTTTTCTTCATTTTGACAGCAAAATGCTTTCTTCTGTTCTGTGATTCCCACACTGCACTGCACACCGCTCCAGTTTGCGGTAGTGCGCTTCTTAACTTTGGCTGTAGAATCTTGATTTGCATACAAAACCCGCAGTGTATAACACACATACACCGCATCTCCGTCCGGTGTGGTGCGGAAACCGGAGGCAGTGTGATAACAACCTAAACCTAAAGTCCTTTTCTTTTTCTTCCAATATCATTTACGGCTCTGGAATCCTCTGGATTTTTCTTTTTAAGCCAAATGGCGGGCATTTAAAATTAATTTTCTCGGAATCGGAGGGCTTTCTCTCTCTCTGGGGTCGGTCCCTCATGTCTGAGGATCGTGTTCAGCATCAGGGTTGCATCTGGAGCGGATGATTTGCCTCCACCGGTCACGGTCCAGCGCGTCTCTTACGACCGTGTGTAGTTTTGAAGATGACGAGTCTTTTGCTTGGTCGGTCCATCTTGTAGGTGAGCGACCGCGCGATCTTTTGCCTTCGGTGCTCCCGACCACAATTAGTTTTTCTAGGCTGTCGTCACCTCTGCGTACCGTGTGACCGAAATACGAAAGAATGCGTTGCTGGCATATGGTTGATAGGCGAGTTTTAATTTGGAGCTGGGTTAGGATTGATGCATTAGTGCGCTTCGCTGTCCAAGGTATTCTTAGCATTCGCCTCCAGCACCACATCTCGAATGCATCAATCCTTTGCCTTTCTCGGGCCAGAATTGTCCACGTTTCAACCCCATACAGAAAGATTGGGAATACCAAGGCTCTTATCAATCGCATCTTTGTTTTTATACCAATTCCTCTTTTCTTCCAGATGTTGTTCAAACGGGTCATAGCATCCTTTGCCATCCCGATGCGCCTTTTTATCTCGGGTACACAGCTGCCGTCGTTGCAGATTTGGGAGCCCAGATAAATGTAGTGGTTGACGGTGCTAATGCCAGGAATGTTGCAGGTGACATTTGATAACAATAACGGAGGGCTTTAAAAATTTACAAATTACTTCAATAGCTTTGTTTTTGGACTAAGTATCTATATAAATTTATATTACTGTGGTTAGTTAATATGATTTTTAAAAATCCATTTTAGGACATCTCCTTTGTTAACCCACCAAAATTTCGGTTAATAAACCATTTTAAAACTCCTCTTTGTCTCAATGCACAAGATTTTATGTTAAAAATAGATATTTCTCAGGCTTATTTTCACATACCAGTAACAACTCCACATCGTAGATTCCTTTCACTTGCCTATAAAGAAAACATCTATCAAATCAAATGACATGCTTACCGTTTGGATTAGCAACAGGCAACAGCACCTATAGATGACCCTAATCCGGAAATGATTGCAAAATATATGTGTTTCCTTTACAAAGAAGTTAAACTGGCTCCGAAAACTATAGCACTTCACAAATCGGTCGCATCTATGTTCGCAAAACCACTCAAGTCAAACTTCCTGAGTAACCATCCTCTGGTAAAGCAAACACTCAAGGCGATTCAGATAACGCAGCCGCCACCAAATAAATGCCACACCTGGGATGTAAGTCGACTCATTGAGTTCCTAAATGTTTACCATATTAAGGAAGACAGCTTATTCCAGGTTTCACGCCACTTAACGGCGCTCCTCCTGTTGGCTAAAGTCGTCGAATACACGACCTCGCGCTTTTGGACATTACTCCGGAGCCTTATGGGTCAGGCCGTAGATTTTGCCACATTCGAGGGTACAAAAGTCTCCGCCTCATATAATTTTAAATATAGTACTCTTAGAAATTTCTCAATCTTATCATCGTGTTTCCTAAGAAATAGCTAACCAAGGCAGATATAGATATTTGGATAAGTTTATAGATTTGGAAAACTATTTGACATTTCCCTCCCAAAAGTGACGGATTTTTTATAAAAACCGCGAATCCGCATTGGTAGGTGTCCAGCTTAAACATCGATAAAATTATCATTTTTTAACTTATTGATGAGCTGTTTGATTTGACGTTATAAAATAATAATAAGGTTGCCATTCCTTTAATATCTTTGCGTATTTCCTAAGAAAAAAGATAAATTTTCGGCAATAAGTTTTTTTTTTTGAAAAACCTTTTCTTTGCGCTACTTCTATTGCGCAACCATTTTCACCCATATTATGGTTTTAAAACATTTATTAAGATTTTGTTTGAGTGCTGGCATCACCAAAGAATCGTATTCTATGGTCAATCATAGATGTATTATTCCTGTAGATGGATCACAAAAATAAGCTATAACTCACCCATCCTTTACCCCTTCTAACACTATCAAATTGTCATAAGAGAGAAAGAGACATACATGTTAATCTGTTGCGTCGACATTAGAGAATGTCTCCATTTTGACTATGCAATGCTAGATGATGATGATGCAATGATAGTGCTGTGGTTTTTTTTATAACAAGTTATCGATAAAAGATGTAAAAATAATTTCAATGCAATGCGATACATAAAATTACAATGTATATGTATATATCGCAGGCGTATTGTATATTTCACCGTATTACATAGCAACTAGCTGTATTGGAAAACAGCACCGCATTGTAATGCGGCGGATTCAAGATACGCCGTATTCAATACGGCTGATCGAAAGTACGCCGCATTGAATAGAGCGCTTCGCGATTTTCAATGCGGCTAGACTTAATGTAATTGGGCGGTTCATAATCCGCTTTTCTGTCAGTTTTTAGTACTAATCGTGTCCAAAGTGCTCACGGCCTTAGAATTTTGTTTATGCAATGAAACTTCAGCATAGGTCGAAATATGGCAAAAAAAAATTCCCTCCAGACAAAAGCGCACGCTCAGCTGATCGATCTAGTGTGGCAGAATATTTTTTATATTTCGACGTATGCTATGCTAAAAGAGAAAGTTGTTCAGTTTCATGGTCTAAACAAGCCCTTTAATTTTGAATCAGTGCCAAATATGAAGTAGGTACTATAATTATACTTGAGGAGATCGATGGCTCATTGGTACGCGCATTCTGCATCCGGTCGTTGATGATAAGCAACATTCGTTGCGGTTGGAATGGTGACCAAAACTTTATTATCTCGGTCTCCTCTGTGCTTCGGAAGGCACGTTAAGCCGTTGGTCCTGGTTGCATTAGCAGTCGTTGGCACCCTCACCCACCAATCCGCATTGGCTTCGCGTGGTGGGTTATGGCACTTATGGCCCGTTCTACCTGTGGTGTTTTCTTGCACAGGGAAGCATGAAGCTCGACTTAATACTGAGGTAACTGGAGAGTGCAGTACTAACACTTTTTTGTCCCCAAAAATTACACAGTGGCTGTCTTCCGTTCCACCTACACTTTAAAAAAATACGTATGGTCATATGAGACAACTGACAGCCACTACATACATAAATGTCAAATTTGCTGGGTATACTTTTTTATTCAGGGTGAGAACTCCAGTTACCTCAGAGTATTAAGTCGAGCTTCATGCAGGGAAGGCCCAGCAGTGAGGACATTAATATGATAATGATGATGATTATTCTATTTATACTAGGAGGTATAGTCGTAAAACTGAACGAGATTTCTAATCAATTTATTAAATTAAATAATCTGCTGAAAAATATCAAGTAAAAAAAATAAAGATTTCACGCTAATTTTTATATTTTTAATGTATTCAATTTTTTAAGTATAAATCCACAATTTGCTTTAATAAGTGCATCGAGTATATTCTTGTTTGTTACGAAGGTCTCCAATCGTCGCCTTTTCTTACGTTTCTTATTCACGTTTCCTTTACATCAACGGCGGTGCGGCGGTAGAAAATCTGTTAAGAATTGAGAAAAATTAAGTTTAAATACAAAATTGTTAACGCTACAATTTTTTATCGATATTACATAATAAAATCGGACTACAACACTATCAGGTTGGTCAAATGTCAAAAAATCCCAATTGGCTTTAAATTATAAATTTTTAGCCTAAAAACACCCGATTTTCTTCAACCAAGTCAATGTTAAACTGTATATACACGTACAGCGATTTAGTTTTTGCAAATACGGACCAGTAAGCTATTAAACTGTGTTCGCAAAAACACAAAACAGTGAGTGTGACTTACCTCTTAAATGATATGTGTTCATTATTCTCTTTCAAAACACTCACTCTGCTTGAATAACTGGGAACAGTACAGGCCATTCTTAACAATCAACAGATTTACCGCACCACACCATCAAATCTTTCTATATTTTTGTACAAAAAAAGCTTTTCTTTCTGAAGCATTTGTTAACCAGCTGGTTAACAAACAAATATGACGTTTACTTTCAAGTGGCGCGCAGCTCATTAAGACGCACACGTTGGGCTATTGTTATCTCTTTTTAACAGACGATATGTCCCCATTTGAGAGACGAGAGTCGATTATAGAAGGAATTGTTCATTTTCTTATGCTCCATCTACAGGAATAATACATCTATGTGGTCAATGCAGCGTTGACGACCATATTTTTTGACATTTCGGTGTCAACTCCGATCAAAGTGAAAAGTGTCGCCTACTTTGCAGAGTGCATTTTTTGAGATTTCAAGGTAAGTTTTTGATTAAAACTTATAATTGTTGTTGCGCATGGTTTAATTAGATGTGTGTGATCTGTATATGTTAAATAAGCCTTGTAAAATAGTATATTTTAAGAGTTATAATCGATTTTATTTGCGCCTCGGTTCCGCAAAGCTGCCTTTATGCCACTTTGCGATACCGGTTGCGTTGAAATTGCGCCACTTATTTTACGCTATTGAATAATAGTGCATGCACACAAGGTTTTCAAGTGTTTTTATTATTTTGAAATTACTTTTAGCTGTAATTCCGCTAAAAAACATGACTAGCATTACTATTAATTGATTTGTTAGCTTTTATTAATATTCTATAAGTACAGGGTGTTTGGCAGAACGTTAAACATACGAAAATAGGGGTAGGTGCGGTGTTCTGCTACCTAACCAGCCCCAAAGATTTTACCTAGGTCCAAAGTTTTTTTTATTTTGTATTTTATAAGTTTTGGAATTTCGTCACTTTCATACTAACTTTTAAACCCATCTAACTTTTTTCTTTATTGACAGATCTATTTTTTTTTCTTTTGGCATCTTAATGGTTGGCAGGTCCTTTTAATAGTGATACTTCAAGCAGGTTGTTGCTAGAGTCAAAGTAATGGAAAGAATGGAAATGGTAAAGTTGTATTATATTTATACATATAATGGATAATGAATAATACCAAATACCTCCATCTAACAAATTAAATGTATTTTTTTTTTGTAAATTGAACAAATCATACATACTTAGGTACTAGTTTTTGTCATCCTGTTTAACTTTTCATTGTGCGCAATATATAAAAAAGAATTACTCATAGGTACATTATTGTTAATTATTAATTAAACATACTTACATACCAACATCGTGTTTCTTTTTCTAGTTTGTAGCAATACCTCTTGTTAGTACATGTTTGTTAAATAAAATCACATTAATGTACGTGCTCCTTAATAATTTTGCGCTACCATTTTGCGCCACTTTGTGCGACCGACTCGTAGAAAGTTTTGCGTCACCATTGCGCTATTTGTGGCAAAATCTACGGCCTGACCCTTATGAGTCCTTGAACCATTACGTTATCTTTTGGCCTAAGTTCGGATCCAAGACAGACACGGCAAATTATCGCCAGTCTGGGTGGAAATTAACTGAAAACGCAAATGAAAGGTTAAATATTGTAACTTGGGTGAGAAAATTAATTACCATCTCAGAGGGACGGAGATCATGTAATAACTCCCTTTCAAGTCTTTTTATTACAACAAGAGGAAGGATCAAAGAAGCGTCCCGTTCTGTAATTGCAGGCAACCCTCTTAAAAGAAGCTAAAAAACGAACGAACGCTCAGTTGAAGCATAGTTTTTTTTTTATTGTGCTTTACGGCACTGGGTTCCTGCCCTTTGTGCCAAACTTAACAAAATGTTTACATTGAATTGAAATGTCACTGTCAAATATCACTTCACTTTCTTCAATTCAACCGTTACTTTGTTTTCTTTCTTTTCTTTCATTCACTTCACAGATTTTCTATGGAATTGTGTATGAATTTGCACAATGGTTCAAAATATTTCGAGTCTGCTAATAAGTCTGCATTCCGTAAAGTTTGCATCTTAAGATGATGTGAGGAAGATCTTCGTTTTCATCGCAGGTGCTGCATTTGGGATTATCAGCCAACTTTATTTTATGAAGATGGGCGGTAAACTGACCAGGGGGGCAATTGCGTAAGGTAATCGTATTAATTTGACAGTTCATATCATTCATTTAGGGCGACTTTCATCACTGATATTTAAACGTGATTAACGCTAAACGTGTTTAATACTTAGTTCTGCCTCTGTCATCTGTTTGAATGTGACAGGGACAGAAATACGTTTTAAACACGTTTAACGTTAATCGCGTTTAAATATCATTGGTGAAATCGGGCCTTATAACGAACAAAATTATCAGTGGTATTCCACTTATCAAAGATCTTTAATCGTCCTCGTCCAATTTCTTTGATCAAATATTTGAGATAAGTATATTCTCAACAACATCTCGTCCTCCTCTTCTGCTGATATCTGGAAGTTCCTTGGAACTCTAGGTATAGGCAAATCGCGACATCTAGACTTGCCTAACTCAATTGGACTTCACGATCTCAATCTCCATTTCACCACTTCATCCAAATTAGATCGTGCGGCGACTTCACGTACCGTTGCTACTATAGCTAGTCTAGCGCGTCCCAATATACCCCCGTTTCGTTTTTCTCCAGTTACCGAGGATGAGATCAAAAAGATTATCCTCTCCATAAAATCCAATGCTGTGGGTTGTGTTGTGATGGCATAAGTCGCTGCATGATAGTTACTTTATTGGAACATCTTCTACCAGCTATCACCCACATCATAAACTTTTCCTTTAATTCTGGTGTTTTCCCCAACCTTTGGCGTAAAGCCTATGTCCGTCCTCTCCCCAAAACCACTAATCCATCTCATTCTAACCAATTTCGTCCAATTTCCATCCTTCCTTTCATGTCCAAAGTGCTTGAGGCCTGTGTTCACAAGCAATTCTCTCACTTTGTCCATGAAAACTCCCTACTTAGTCCTTTGCAGTCTGGTTTCAGACCAGGACACAGCACCGCTACCGCTCTCCTCAAAGTGACTGGCGATATTAGGAAAGCGATTGAGGATGGAAAAATAACGGTTTTGGTACTTATTGACTTTTCCAACGCTTTTAATACTGTCAGTCACGATATCCTTCTTTCCATATTGTCCCATCTTATGGTCTCTGACGAGGTACTGGAATGGTTTTCATCTTATCTTCGGGAACGCCAGCAGGCTGTGCAATTTGATGAGTCAACCTCACCTTGGCTTAAACTAGACACTGGCGTTCCCCAAGGCGGCTTACTTTCTCCTCTTCTTTTCTCAATTTTTATTGATTATATCACACATAAACTTCAGTGTTCGTATCATCTTTATGCAGACGACTTACAAATATATGCCCAGGCGCGTGTTGATGACTTAGATAATGCTGTCAATGAATTGAACAGGGACCTACACCACATTAAGATCTGTAAGCCTAGCATGACCACCCAAAACGTGATATGTATCGCATGATAGAGCGACTTATCGAAATTCAAACGTCAAAACCCATAGTCTTTTGACAGTTAAACCGGATAACTTATCATATCATATCGAATTTTGTTGGTCATGCTAGGGGGGCTGGTCTGACTGTTTCGGTGTTGCCGTCAACCCTGGTAAATGCCAAGCTGTGTTGGTGGGTAGTCCCCGGATGATGTCCAGATTGGACTTCACTAATCTGTGTCCTATTATTTTCGACGGAACTCCAATACCGCTAACCCCTAGTGTGAAGGACCTGGGTTTACTTATTGATTCTAGGTTTGACTGGCAAGCACAAGTCACAAGTATTTGTCAAAAAGTCACAGGAGTATTGCGCTATCTTTACCGTCTCAAAAACTTCTTTCCATCCAACATCAAGGCAATGCTTATGCAGTCCTTAATCTTCCCTATCGTCGACTATGGTGATGTGTGCTACCTCGACCTGAATGCTGATCTACTTAATAAACTTGACCGTCTTTTCAATAACTGCATTCGATTCGTATTTAATCTACGTAAATATGATCATGTGTCCGCATACCGATCGCAGCTTAAATGGTTACCCATTCGGCAGCGCAGAAGTATGCGGGCTTTGACCACTCTATTTTCTCTTTTAAGCTCTCCTTATGCTCCCTCTTATCTCACTTCACATTTCCAATACATATGTACTTCGCATGATAAAGATCTTCGTTCCTCTTCTAACCGTCTACTTAGCTGTCCCTCTCATCACTCTGATACCATTCATTCTTCTTTCTTCGTTCATCCTATTCTACTGTGGAACGCGCTCCCTTTAGATATCAGAATGTCCACCAGTCGGTATTCGTTCAAGACAAAGTTGCGCAAATTTTTAACAGAATAAGCAGATCGTTCTTAAAACTTGTTGTTTGTTATTAACTT
Organism: Crambus lathoniellus; assembly: GCA_949710035.1. Taxonomy (NCBI): domain Eukaryota; kingdom Metazoa; phylum Arthropoda; class Insecta; order Lepidoptera; family Crambidae; genus Crambus; species Crambus lathoniellus. The sequence goes on from OX453315.1 coordinate 10,904,480, forward strand.
ATTATAAAACAAAGTCGCTTTCTCTGTCCCTATGTCCCTTTGTATGCTTAAATCTTTGAAACTACGCAACGGATATTGATGCGTTTTTTTTTAATAGATAGAGTGATTCAAGAGGAAGGTTTTTATGTACTTTTTATCCCGATATTCCCACGGGAACGGGAACCACGCGGGTGAAACCGCGGGCGGCCGCTAGTATATGCATATATATTGTATTTAATTATGATTTAATATTTATGTTATATTTTATTTGTAGTATATAGTATTATATTATATTTCTTATATATTTTATTTTAAAGAGTATACATTATTCGTCTTGTTTTTTTTTTCTTCTATAAGCTGGTTGTGCACCCTACCACATCATAGACTCCACATCACCCTAAGGTTGACTGGTAGAAAATGCCTAAGGCATTAAGTCCGCCTCTGTACATTCTTTTTTGTGCATAAAGTGTTCAATAAATAAATAAATAAATAAATGCTAATTATGACAGTTTGGCAGGCCTGCTGGCACGCTAAAGTGAGCTCATGGTACGTTTAGCAACGCTGATTGACCGGTGAACGTCTAGATCGAACAGCGCTGCTATTGTTATGGTTCATGGTACCGATAAGCAGGGCAGTTTTTTTTAAGGCTTAAAAATAACTGCTATAGGCCGTGTTCCGTTTTGAGTCAATAGTACTGTTGGCGCTGTGAGCGCTAAAAGCTGTTCCGATTTGATTATCGCGCTGACAGCACTGTTGACGCGATTTCAATTCGGAACGGCTATTTGCACGCATCGCGAGCGAGCGTTGTTTTGATTTGAATTTGTAAGTAAATAATCACCGGTTTAGTATGGATAGTCGTCAATTAGTAAACGTTTAATTGGACAGCGATGATGATAGTGATCCGTGCTTAAATTTAGAGTAATGTCTCTACCCGTCGTCTCATCTTTAATAAGCACTATCATTTTTCTGGCTTTCTGCTTCGGGATAAACAAATAAAATAAGTACCTAAATAAAACCTAAAACGCAGAGATTTCTCAAACAAAACCACAACAAACAATGACGCACAATGACGTTTGACAACAAAACGTCAAATATGACAGCCCGCTCACAGTGCTAACGCTTGAGAACGATATCACCGTGATCGCAAAATGGCGGCGGTAGTGACGTCATCCGTGACGTAATTACTGCTTTCGTTGTCGCGCTCACAACAAATCGGAACGATGTGTGAGCGCGATATCAGTGATATTATCGCTGTTGACGCAAAACGGAACGTAGCCATAATAAGAGCTTGTGGTAAGCCCCCAATGCCCACACCAAAGATATTATAATATAACCCACACATCAAAAAGTGCTGCAACTTGGCTGCAACTATTATAATCTAATCTGTTATGTCAATGTCAAGTCATGTCATGGCGAAAAAAAAGGTTACGTCGCTTTCGATAACTTCTAAATAAATAAATAAATTATAGATCTGGACTGGACTGTTTAGTTCTACCAGATCAAAATGGTTGTAGGAGCATTTCCCATTGCTAAATTATCGGTTTTACTAGTTAAACAAATAAGTAAACCTATAGCAAATGCGTGCAAGGAGCGGGCCAAGAATAGTCCATTTTTCAGGACCTATGTATGTATGCCTCCAGCTCAATGTAAGTGCCAATTTGTTTGATATTTAATCTTAAATAGACGTCAACATCGTCAGACGATAGCACTTGAGTCGATTTTATTTTATATTTTAGTCTACAACTGGTGTGAAGTGAAGGCCAAGATGTGGATCTTAAACCTTGGAAAACCAGTGAATATTCCAGTTCTCAGTCAAGAAATGGCCATTGAACTTGGTGCTAATCTTCTCGGTGAAACTGTTATATTTGTGATTGGGGCTGGTCTGCTTATTGTTGAATACAGCAGGTGATAATCTCAATATCAATAAAATTATTATTTATTGGGGTATTATTTGGTATGTTATTAACATCTTCTCATTCATGTTTTTCTAGGCAAAGCAAAAAAGAAGCTGTCAAAGAGGCTAAGAAAGCTGAGGAATTGGAACATATAACTAGCACCATCAGAGACTTGTATTTCACAGTTCAACAACAACAAACACAACTCAGAGAAATGGAAAGATTAGTTCATACAATAAGTGAGTTGCTGAATTTATTGTAAATTTTGATTGTTTAAATAATAATTCTGAAATTATTTTAACAACTTATATTTTTACCTAAATTCAATTTCAGGTGGGAAAAAACCTCTTGTAAGTCCCTCATCTACAAACGGACCTTCCAGTCAGCCTCCACAACCACCTCCAACTGGTCCAAAATTAGAGAAAGCCAGCAACAATACTCCTTGTGATATGAATGTTTCTTCACACACACCATATCCCAACAAGGGGCTTATACTACAGTCTCTAAACTACATTCAAATGGATGTATTTAGTTCTTTGTTTCCTGAAGAAACTAGAAAAGTTGTAGAATCAAACAAAACAAATCCACAAGTACCTCTGAGACGTCAGACTGCCCTTCTGTCAGAGACCTTGTACAATATAGAAAACAACTTCAAGAGTTTATTTTAAACTTTGTGAAACATATACAAAGAACTCAAATTGTAAAACAATAGTATACACAAAATGCAAGTCACTAATTGTAATAGTGTGCTGTTAGGGTGTAACATAGCTGATTTATGTTAAGTGCATTAAAATTTTATTGCTTTTGCATAATTCTGAACAACCTTTGTTCTTTTTGAAAGCAGGGAACCAAATGTATATAGCTGCATTTTAATCATTTGTAGCGAGTAGGAATGTAGCGATGGTTATAAATGTTGTTTTGTTAATAGTTATATAATATTGAAATCAGTTATTAAAAATGTATTATACACTTTTTTTGGAATTTTATTTCATTTGTTAATTCACAACAAAAATTAGGGTTACCTGGGTAATGTTCAATAATAAGCAGATAAAATGGTAAGTTAAATCTTTAATAATAGTATTTAATTTGTGTCTATTCAAGCCATTCTGTCATATATACACATTCTTGTGGTGTAATCAGTCCAGTGGAGCAACACTTTAATACAAGAGGGCAGACACCACATGGTACTTGTACTAGTCCTGGAGGGGGTATGAGAGCTTCAATTGCACGGTAAACTTTGCTACCATCTGGAAATACACTGCTTTCAGCTTTTCCATCATATACCAAAGTATTCAATATGGTGATAACATCTTCCACTTCGAGTTTCACCTGGAAACAAAATACATATTTATGCTTTTTGAGTGTATTGTCATCATCATGTCAGCCAAACGACGCCCACTGCTGGGCATAGGCCTCCCCCAAGGATCTCTACAACGATCGGTCCTGCGCTGTATATATACGAGTGTATAACTATAATTACTAAGCAGGTACTGACATTACTAATTCCTAAATCTGTTATATATTTCTGAACTTCAGCAGCCATCGCATAGGACTGAGTTCTTCCTATAATTGGGCCTCGTGGGTTATTCTTTATTTTATCAGCTCTCTGTTGCAAAAATCTTAGACATTGTCGATTTAAAATATCCACAAACTCAGATTCAAAGTCTTGATCTTGATACCATGCTCCACCAGATATAGAGCGATCAGGTTCCAAATTGTACAACATATAGACTTTCTTTTTCGATGCCTGTAAATAAAACATAAAGCACATTAATTTTTAACTCTTGAACATTCATAAATACAATTTAGACATATTCTTTTACTCTAAAATAGACTTGTAGATGATATTGAAGATGATGATCCACATGGATCGATGGAGTATATTACTTCAGGCTGCTACTACAATAAAGGTTGGTAAAAATCAAAATATTTACTTACATTTACACATTTTACGGCTTTAATAAATTTCTTGCTCTCAAGACTTTTCAAAACTTTGGTCAGCTGTGTATTGGCGAGATTAGAGCGCATTCTGATATCCCGAATCCATATACCTTTGTTGCCCGCCTCTTCGATTAAATTAAAAACTACCTTTTCTTCATTATCAGCCCCTTTAACTGCTTGTTTATTTGTTTGTGTTTTCAATCTGTAATATTTAAAGATAATTGTGTAGTACGAACTCGTACCAACATCTGAACCTGAAACAATGACCCCGATGTCTTCCTGATTTAGCCCTATTATATTGGAGACAGCAAAGCAAACAATACCAAACTAATGGTAAAGGTAAAATGATCCAGCTTCTTACTTATATATTAAAGAGCCTCCTTGATTGTATATATCTAAACAACCTTGCTGCAAAAGTTTATTTATTGTGGCGACTAGTTCGGTTGATGCAAGTTCTGGTAGAGCTGCTGTTATATCTTTATCAGTAATTCCTTTTGGGTGCTTCTTAGCTAAATTTACAATCTTATCCTTTATTTCTTCTTCCGACATAATTAAATATTATTTGGTACTTATGTGAAATATTAGTAAAAAAAAATAATTTTATTAATTCAGGGCAACTTGGTCTTTGTGAGTGTGTTGTATTGTTGGTATAAATAATGTGCACAAACACAAATTACACTGTAGAGACTTTGTGTTGATGATGATGTTTTTCATCACTTCACGTTGATGATGGAATGGAATGGAATCACAAATTATATAGACGAATGGAATATTGTGATTCACAACACCACAACACAACAACACAATTTAGATATTTCCATGGAACTGTAGCTGACAGCTGTAGTAGGTTTCGTCATTAACCAAAGGATGGAGGGCCATAGCTAGAAACAGCTTGAGACCTATCAGAGGATTTAGTTAAAAAATAGTTGATTCCTAAGCAAAACTCCATGTGATCACAAATTATAGAAGTTACTCTATGCAAATTATATAGACTATGTGATTTCTAATGAGGGATTTTCTGACAGATGATTAAAAAAGAAAAAGTTAGTTCCAAAAAACTCAACAGATGGCGTTCATCAGACATGGGTTTGCTTTTTTTAAATTTGCTGGCAAGGGCCCTGTTTAACCATTTTTACAAGTCTACAATTATGTAAGAAAGCTAGTGAAGTACTTGTATTTTTACTCTAGTAGAATATCAGAATCACAAGTTGGCGGCCATTTTAGAAGAAATCATTCACTATAATTACGAGTGCAATGTCAGTGACATTGACATTAAGCTAATAGTAGATTGTATTATATACAAGGGAGCAAAATAGCATATTTACGGCAAGGGCGCTATTTTTAATCCAGAGCGCAGTGAAGGATTCTATAGTAGAACCCCGAGCGTAGTGAGGGATTCTATATTAAAGTGAACGTGAAGTAGATATTAGATAAAAGAAAAAAAAAGTAGTTTTGTAAGAGAATCGAAATAATATATATTGACACTATAAAAACAACAGACAAGTTAAGCTGCCATATCAACAGTATGTTGCTAAGCGACAGACAACCATAGTGAACTCAACCTGTCACCTCAACATCCACCCCTGTTGATGATGATAATGCCAGCCATCTTCTTTAGCATTTCAAGTCTGGGCCCATATAGCGGTTTTGTAAGCATGTCAGCTATTTGTCTGGTTGCTGGCACATGGCAAATTGTCATACTTCCATCTTGAATACATTCCCTGACAAAGAAAGATCTTATTCTGATGTGCTTTGTCTTCTGATGAAGTTCTGTTGGATTTTTCGCCAGTTTTATTGCACTTTCATTATCTATACCTAAGGTCGCAGGGCAGTGAACACCAGTTAGATCTTGTAATATCCTTTGTAGCCATATAGTTTCTCTAGCAGTTTCACTAGCTGCTACTATTTCTGCCTCTGTCGAGGATATTGCAACAGTGCTCTGCCGTTTGCTATACCAGGAAATAGCACCTCCAGCGTATATACAGAGAATGCCTGATGTAGATCGCGCAGTTTCCATATCACTGCCATGATCTGCATCGCTATAACAATCCAAACTATGAACATTATCTGTCCTGTAACGTATACCTTCGTCCATAGTTCCTTTTAGGTATCGCATTATTCTTTTTACGTTCAAGATGTTCTCTTTTGTTGGTTTCTCCAAATTTCGTGATGCAACACTTATTGCATAGGCAATATCAGGCCTTGTGCTTGTCATCAGATAAGACAAGGCACCAACGGCTTCACGGTAAGGGAATTTTTCCGTAACTTCATCCTCAACCTGAGCATTATTTGCCTTTAAAATTGGTGTTGTCACTGGCTTGCATTTGTCCATACCAAACCTCTTCAACAAGCGAGTGACGTATGCTTTTTGATGCAGCAGAATGGAGCCATCAGAGTATCTTTTTATCTCCATACCTAGAAAATAGTTTGCGGGTTTTACTGTTATCTTGAAATGTGCTCTCAGTTCATTCAGGAAACAGTTAGCCGTTTTCTCACTGGTATATGCCAATAGACCATCGTCAACATACAGGGCTAGAATAAGTTTTTCTTTTCCTTGTCTTCTTACAAACAAACAGGGATCTGAATAACTTTGCTTGAATCCTGTCTTTACGATGTAGTCTGTGATGCATCTGTTCCAACAGAGAGGAGCTTGCTTTAATCCATACAAGCTTTTCTTTAATTTGAAGACATACCTCTCATCAGCATAACCCTCAGGCGGTTCATGTAAATCTCCTCGTCTAATGTACCATATAGGAAGGCTGTAGACACATCGAATTGTGATAGCTTCAGTTTCTCCTTTGCAGCTACACTTAAGACGGTTCGTATCGTACTGCTCCTAGCAACTGGACTAAAGGTTTCATGGAAATCAATATCTTTCTTCTGCGAATATCCTTTTATGACTAGTCGAGCCTTATATTTATCAATCGAGCCATCGGGATTCGTCTTTAATTTGAAAATCCACTTGCATGAGATGGCTTTTCGACCTTTTGGTAATTCGACTAGTTCCCATGTTTCGTTATCTCTTAACGAGTTTATTTCGCTCTCGATAGCCTTTGTCCATTTCTCTTTGTCGTTACATGATATTGCCTGCTTATAGGTTTGAGGCTCATATAAATTGTTGGCTTCCAGAGCCATAATATAATCATTAAACCTTACAGGAGGCTTTAGATTTGCTCTATCTCTAAGAACCATGCGATTTTCTTCTCTTTCGACGTTTTCATCAGAATTATCGCTACGATTTACTTCTGTTTCAACGTTTCCGTCAGAATTGTCGCTTTCGTTTCCTTCTGCTAGATTTTCGTTTTCTTCTTCAAAGGGCAAGGGTTCGAAATCTCCTTCATTCATATCATCTACCGTTTCATCATTGGCTTCAATATATGCCCTTGATGACGAAGGTCTTGAAATTATTTGGATATCATCCTCTGAAGCACGTCGTTCTCTAATCTCTCTATTAACATTCATCTGATGTTCACTTTCAAAACTTGGGAAATTATGATTGACGTTCTTTTGAAGAACAGGCGTCGGCTCTGTCGGTCTAGGTACATCCTCTCTTGATTTTCCCAGTAGCGGTATCTCTTGGAAAGTCACATCTCTGGATCTAATCAATTTGAATGCTTCTTTGTCCCAGATCCTATAGCCTTCATCTCCTTCATAACCAATAAGTATCCCTTTTTTAGCTTTCTTGTGCAGTTTCTTGCGATAAGCTTTAGGAACATGGGCATAGCAGGTACAACCAAGGATTCTAAGGTGTTTGATCGCTGGCTTCTGTGCGTACCACAGCTCATGTGGAGACTTGCTTGGCACACTCGTTGGCCCTGTGCGATTCAACACGTAGACTGTCGCATTTACTATCTCTGCCCATAAACCATCAGGAATTTTATCATGCGCATGCATGAAGGCGCGTGCGGCTTCTACGACCGTCCGATTTTCACGCTCTACGCAGCCTGCTTGCTCTGGGGTGTGGGGCATAGTGAATCTTTGCTTAATTCCGTTTTCAGTTAGAATATTTTTAAATTCCGCGCTAACAAACTCACCTCCGTTGTCACTTAACATTTCTTTAATGACATGTCCTGCCGTTCTAGTTTCATTCAAGAAGATCTTTAGCTTTGAACCTGCTTCAGACTTTTGTCGAAGAAAATAGATGTGGCGATATCGTGTGAAGTCGTCCTTGAACAGAATGTAATATCGTAACTTCGAAATCGAATATGGAAATGGTCCGCATAAATCTGTATGGATTAGTTGTCCAGGTTTAGTGGCTCTAACCCTTGTTCCAAATGAATGCCTGTGCGCCTTTCCATAAACACAGCCTTCACAAATGTCGGATTGTTTGTTATCCATTTTCAATCCTAGTTCTTTTTCGATCACTTGACGAACATGTCTTTTGTTTTGATGTACTAGCCTTTCATGATAGACTTGTAAAGGGTTTGTCAGTAGTTGATTGACTTCTTGATTTTTAGGCGCGACACATTTCAACTCCAGCTTGAATCGTCCCCCTTTAATCGTTCTAGCTCCAATCACTTTTGCTTCTCCATTTACTTTTACTATACATTGCTTAGGCGTAGACTGAAACGTACTTGTGATCAAGTTATCATGCACAGCTAGCACTGAGAATAAGTTTCTTCTAATCTTTGGGACACACCAAACGTTTTTCAAAAGTATTTGCTCAACTTTTCCATTAACGATGGCTTCAGCTCTAATGTTGCTTATACCAATGGCTTCAATGGTTTCTCCGTTCGCCGCAGATACCGTATGTGTTCCTTTAAAGTGCTCGAAGCTCTCGAAGAAGTCACCTCTGTTAGTAACATGGCTTGTCGCTCCGTTGTCAACGTACCAGTTAACTTTATCCATTGGCAATCCATCTTCTATAGCTAACACAGTCAAGTTTACATTTGGATTTTTACTAGCGTTTGACGGCTTTGGAGGTCTTCCATCGTTCATCCATTTTTGGCATTTTCTCACAACATGTCCAGTTTGTCCGCAATAATTACATTTCAAAACTGTATTCTTCTTCTTCCTCAGTGTCTTGACGGTTAATACATTTTCGGTATTATCTATTTCAACATTAGCAGTCAAAGCTTTTTCATAAGCGCTCAGTTGCGATGTCAGATTCTCCACTGTCCGATCCTTTTTTGTTATTAAAAGCCAACTCGACTTGAAAGCAAAATAATCTTGTGGTAAGGTTCCGAGTATCTTGCAAATCAGTAGTATCTCGGGCAGATTTGCTTCGATTTGGCTATTCAGCTCGTGCCAAATATTCTTCAACGCAGATATGTGCTTCCTTATGTCATGTTCAGGATCCTTTTTATAATCAAAGAATTTTAGACAGAGATCATAACTTTTGTCTTCGCTACTTCCACTGTATAGGCGTTCTAGTTCATCCCATACCTCTTTTGCGCTTTTGTAACGCATGACTTGCTCCAGTAACTCATCGGTCATATTTGTTGTCATCAGAGTCAATACTGTACAATCTATCTTTATAAATTGTAGTAAATCGTTCTCATACTTAACTTTTGCAGCTGCATCAGCAGTCGCTGCTAGTTCTCCGGGCTTGATCATTTTACCTTCTAAAATTTGTTCAGCTCCGGGAATTGCTCTGCACACTGTTTCAATTCTATATCTCCAGTGCTTGTAGTTGTTTCCGTTTAGGTGCACTATTTGCACCTTTGAGGCTTCCGCTATAGCCTTATCCATCTCGGAAAAACTTTTGTAGCACTCTCTACCTTAAACTTTAAGTTTTACTCTGCTACCATATTAAAGTGAACGTGAAGTAGATATTAGATAAAAGAAAAAAAAAGTAGTTTTGTAAGAGAATCGAAATAATATATATTGACACTATAAAAACAACAGACAAGTTAAGCTGCCATATCAACAGTATGTTGCTAAGCGACAGACAACCATAGTGAACTCAACCTGTCACCTCAACATTCTAAAGTAGAATCCTGAACGCAGCGAGGGATTCAATATACGTCGCCCGAGGTGAAAATAATTTTGCGGCCGAGTAATACACTCTACTTTCATTTCGAATTTATGGAAAGTAAATACACTTTGCTTTTTATCCCCCTATATAAGAAAAGCAACAAAAGCAACTAAAACTACCTAGAAAAATTAAAGAATAGTGGCGGGGGGCATCGCCTTCTCTATTTTTTCTATTATATTTAAAAAATTTGAAGTTCGATGCCTCCTATGTATCTCCGGGGTGTCATAGGGGGTTGAAAATTTTGTTAGATTTTAGCTTCGACGCACCGTTTTTGAGATATTCTCATTTTTATAAAATTCATTTTTGAAACAGTTCCGGCCCCCCCACCCCATACAACATCAGTAGAAAACTTTTTCATTGCCGATGAGATAACTCTATGGTTGACTGTAACCAAATTCAGTTCTATTTTTAAAAATACTTTTACACCCTAGGGTGCAACGCAGAGTTTTGAACCCGCTGCTCAGTTTAAAGGCCTGATCAGACGAGGGACTGTCCGCCGAGTACTTTTTTGTCCATCGATATAGATCTCTTATAAATTGTATCGAATAACGCACACGAGGAACTAAAAATACCGCGGACAAGAAGTCCCCGAAAGTACGGCGGACACCGAGAGACTGGACTGGACAAAAGTTCGCGGTAGTCCCCGAAAAAAATAGAACAAACGTAAATAGGCGTAACAACGCACACAACGAACTTTAGTCTGCATTGAGCGCCCGATAGTGAAGTACGTCTTCGGGCAATAAATGACCGCACACTATATGCGTTGAGTCCGCGACAAGTACCCGGAGGAAATATTTTGGACGTACAGGCACCTTTTGTCCCACTGGGACAAAAGTCCTTCGTCTGATTAGGCATTAAATATACATCACTTTTCCAATATGAGAGATGAAAAATATTTATCAGCCAATGCATTTATATGTCATTGGGTATTCCAATGACACTCTTTTTTGTTACCGTAAAAAACACTTGTTATTTACTTCGTGAAACAGAATTTACAATTCCATGTTACATTTCGAAGCTTGTGAACTTCTAAACTTGTATCTTTCGAGAAATAGGTCCATCTCTGTGTGGTAATAAACAATAGAGGTGAGTGGATTCATGTCAGGTCAGCGCCATCTATCGAGCTAATAAATAAACTTTTTTTTTTTAATTTGCAGAACTGGCAGAAAATCTCTCATAGTCAATGAGCGATTTTCTGAGAGGCCATTTAAAAAAAAGCTTCCAATGGCTTCACTAGATGGCGTTGAATAAGTATGTACATGTCTATGGTATATTTTGGTATGAAACATATTTAAATTAATTACTTTTTAAAAACCTAAACGAAACTAATAATATATTAAATAAGTACTACTGTGAGGAACATAAACGAAATAGGTAACTTTAAAGATTTAGGTAAATAAATAACATCTGTCTGACGTTCCGTTTTACGTAAAAAAGTCGCGTCAAAGTAAAATTTATAACGTTCCGTTCCTTCTAACAGCATAGGTGGGACAGCGCCATCTAGTGGCTGAGCTTTCAGAAAATCGCCCATTAAAACTGCTATGACCAAATGAGTCAGGCCCTCAGTTCATCAATTGTCAAACATTTGCTGTCACCTGTCAAAGTAATTAAGCATTGATATCTGTCAAAGGAAGGAGGGCCATAGCTAGAAACAGCTTGAGACCTATCAGAGGATTTAGTTAAAAAATAGTTGATTTCTAAGCAAAACTCCATGTAATTTCTAATGGTCAATTAAAACTGCTATGACCAAATGAGTCAGGCCCTCAGTTCATCAATTGTCAAAAATTTGCTGTCACCTGTCAAAGTAATTAAGCATTGATTGTTAATAATTTTTAAATCCGAATATAGTAAAGAATTCGTGAAATCTTTTCAGAAGTTTTCAATTGTCTAGAATATACCGTTACAGATTTATAAAGGTTTAGCTTGGGCTCTCAGTTCATCAATTTGTACAATAATGAATCTTCCAAATTTGCAAGTAAACTAAAGAAATACATAAAAATACTTTGAATTTCTGATTCTTTAACACTTTTGGGAGTTTCTAACGTAGAAACAATGGTGCAAACGTTAATAGTTTAGTAATAATTGGAATTTTTTTATTTTGACAATTGATAAACTGAGGGCCTGACGTTTTCGGTTCTACTGACTAGGCTTCGCTACATAGATTAATGAAAGTAAGCTTACGTTTTTTTAGGAAATCTTTACTAGAAGTTGACCTAGCATCCGTTTCTCTAAGTACCATACTTTCAGAGATTGAATTTTTTAATTTTTGTGAGAACAAAATTGACAGATGGTGACCAGTGATTTTTACTTTTTTTAGGACGGTGTTATTATAACAAAGTGTAAAAAAGGCGTCAACTATTTCGACAGTAGATGCCAGAATAATAAACAGTCTAAATAACCGCGGTGAACGTCGCGAGTGCGCATTTTTACACTATGTTATAATAATACCGTCCTTAAAAAAAGTAAAAAATGATGGTCACCATCTGTCACTTTTGTTCTCACAAAAATTAAAAATTCAATCTCTGAAAGTATGGCACTTAGAGAAACGGATGCTAGGTCAACTTCTAGTAAAGATTTCCTAAAAAAAAATAAGCTTACTTTCATTAATCTATGTGGCGAAGCCTAGTCAGTAGAACCGAAAACGTCAGGCCCTCAGTTTATCAATTGTCAAAATAAAAAAATTCAAATTATTACTAAACTATTAACGTTTGCACCATTGTTTCTACGTTAGAAAGTCCCAGAAGTGTTAAAGAATCAGAAATTCAAAGTATTTTTATGTATTTCTTTAGTTTACTTGCAAATTTGGAAGATTCATTATTGTACAAATTGATGAACTGAGAGCCCAAGCTAAACCTTTATAAATCTGTAACGGTACATTCTAGACAATTGAAAACTTCTAAAAAGATTTCACGAAATCTTTACTATATTCGGATTCAAAAATTATTAACCATCAATGCTTAATTACTTTGACAGGTGACAGCAAATTTTTGACAATTGATGAACTGAGGGCCTGACTCATTTGGTCATAGCAGTTTTAATTGACTATTAGAAATTAAATGGAGTTTTGCTTAGGTATCAACTATTTTTTTACTAAATCCTCTGATAGGTCTCAAGCTGTTTCTAGCTATGGCCCTCCTTCCTTTGACAGATGCATTGATTGTTAATAATTTTTGAATCCCAATATAGTAAAGAATTCGTGAAATCTTTTCAGAAGTTTTCAATGGGAGAGTTTCCTGCAGTTATTTTTCGATGCACTAGATGGCGCTGTAACCCTAACACAACCTACTTTTTTCAGCATATTATGGCAAAGGATTAGTTCATGGAGCCTAAAAAAGACTTTTGTGTCGGTCGGTTGTACTGTCAAATTAATCTGTCTGTGGTAAAGTTTTTTTTCTGTCAGATCTGCGGATTGCTTTGCTTCCATGCCTAGGTGTTGGTGAAATGTGAAACTAGATTGTGTGTCAGATAACTCTGCACGTGCCTGGCGCGTTTTTGGCGCTTGTTATAGTGCATTTTTTTGTTTTAATGTTATAGAAAAGATAAGTATTCGATTTTTACCGCGCGCAGACTTATCTGACGAGCACTCTAGCGTGTTTTTTTAATGTCATTGTGCTGTCAAGTTGATGTCCAACCATAGCGCTGCTGGCGGCTGCAGGTATTAGAAGTCAGGGCCGGTTAAATTTCTACGAAAAAAGAAAGAAGTACATAGCGCCTTTGTCACCGGAACAGAAAAGATTGTGCCACTGTAGTACGTAGTGGCCCTTTAGTGGCTGTCTGTTGTCTCTTAAGACCATACGTTTTGTTTCAAAGTGTAGGTGAGACGGAAGACAGCCAGAGTGCCACAAAAAAGTGATAGTACTACGCGCTCCAGTTACCTCAGTATTTAGTCTAAGCTCTTTGTCACAGAATATAATAGTACTTAGTTCCACATGCCTGTCTGTTCCAATAATAGCCGCGACAGAGGAGCCACTTGCAATACAAAATTAGCTGTCAAAATGGACTGTAGTATTAAAATGTTTTAGTTCCAAAGATTATTTTATTATTGAATTTATTATTATTATATTATTGAAGTTAAGCACGCAAAATTCCTAGGACTTACAATCGATCAGGAGCTGAGTTGGAAAGCACATATCGATAATCTTTGTGGTAGAATCAATAAGTTTGTTTATGCACTAAAACAAGTCAGATCTGTGACAGATATAAAAACTGCGATAACCACTTATCATGCGTATGTAGGTTCTATATTGCGTTACGGGTTATTGATATGGGGAAATAGTTCACATGCTAACAGAGCGAAAATTGCTCAAAAAAATGCATTAGAGCAATATGCGGAGTTCCTCCACAAACATCATGTCGTCCTCTGTTTCCACGACTTCAGTTATTAACGTTGACATCGCTTTATATCTTTGAAATATGTTTGTTTGTTAAACAAAATATGCTATTGTTCACAAAAGCAGGCGATATTTATCCGAGAAATACTAGGAACGGCTCTAGATTAGTACCGCAAGAAATACCGAATACGGAACAGTTTAGAAAAAGCTGTTTATGTATGTGCGTAAATATATACAATAACATACCGAACGAAATAAGGGAACTAAACATAAGTCGTTTCAAAACACATCTGCATAAATGGCTTCTAACGCACACTTTTTATGACATAAAAGATTTTTTAATAATAAGCATTAATGTTTAATTTTATTTTAATATCAATGTTAAATATATTATTTCTCAAAATGTAATAATAATAATAATTTTGTCCATGTATTAGTTTATAAGAAATATTTTTGCATGTCATATTATTGGCTAAACATGTTTGGCTACTTACCTTATTTAAACTACCATAATTGTATACCATGTTTACAAGCAAATAAAGCTTTTGTATTTGTATTTGTATTATCACCGGAACAGATATGCTTGTCGCACTATAACGTCTTTGTTACCTATTAGTCTACCTATTAGGCGCCCATTAGACGGTAGGTTTTGCTGTCAGTTTGATATCAGTCACGATTCTTTTAGCCAATCAAAATGAACCATTCATAACGCTGCCCGTAGTTCCTCTATACCGATTAGTTAGATAGTCATGACGTCATGAGTGATGGAATCATGAAGCTCGACTTAATAATAGGTCTTTACATATGAAATTGCCGTCTTTTTCTCACATGTTTATTGGTCTCTAATTTTTTAATTAATATCAATATATCAAAATTAATAGTCAGTTTCGAAAATAGAGTATGTCGTCATGTTAAACATCTGAGAAAAGAATAATTAAACACGCGTCTAAAATTTTTATAACTGCTTCAAAGTACCGCTCCTTGGTTGTCGTCAATTTGACAGCTTTGAACAGATATATTTTTTTTCTAAGACAGTTTATTAAATGAGATTAATAGGCAATAGTTAGATTAATTTTGTCTGATCATATCTCAAAAGATTCGTTGAATTCGGAGTTCACATGTCCAAGAAATCCCCAAATATCTTTGTATGCTAATTCCAACTTCCTACAATTTCCCTATAGAAAACGGCAATTTCATAGGTAAAGACCAATTACTGAGGTAACTGGAGAGTGCAGTACTAACACTTTTTTGTGACCAAAAATTACACAGTGGCTGTCTTCCCTCTCACCTACACTTTAAAAAAATACGTATGGTCATATGAGACAACTGACAGCCACTACATACATAAATGTCAAATTTGCTGGGTACCCTTTTTTATTCAGAGTGAGAACTCCAGTTACCTCAGTATTAAGTCGAGCTTCATGGATGGAATTGACTGATGGTTGCATGACCGTCTAATGTACGCCTTACTACAGACAGACTTTTTTCTTTGCTATTTTCTATTAGGTACTTTTTTGTTTACTTCTTTAGAAAAAATGAGGTCGCTATAGTGGGGTTGCGCCATCTAGTACAAATTTTTGAACTAACGATGAAACGTCAAAAAAAACTCTCTCATTGTCTAGAATATACCGTTACAGATTTATAAAGGATTAGCTTGGGCTCTCAGTTCATCAATTTGTACAATAATGAATCTTCCAAATTTTGCAAGTAAACTAAAGAAATACATAAAAATACTTTGAATTTCTGATTCTTTAACACTTCTGGGAATTTCTAACGTAGAAACAATGGTGCAAACGTTAATAGTTTAGTAATAATGGGCGATTTTCTGAAAGCTCAGTCACTAGATGGCGCTGTCCCACCTATGCAGTTAGAAGGAACGGAACGTTATAAATTTTACTTTGACGCGACTTTTTTTACGTAAAACCGAACGTCAGACAGATGTTATTTATTTACCTAAATCTTTAAATTTACCTATTTCGTTTCTGTTCCTCACAGTAGTACTTATTTAATATATTATTAGTTTCCTTTGGGTTTTTAAAAAGTAATTAATTTAAATATGTTTCATACCAAAATATACCATAGACATGTACATACTTATTCAACGCCATCTAGTGAAGCAATTGGAAGCTTTTTTTTTTTTAAATGGCCTCTCAGAAAATCGCTCATTGGAATTTTTTTTATTTTGACAATTGATGAACTGAGGGCCTGACGTTTTCGGTTCTACTGACTAGGCTTCGCCACATAGATTAATGAAAGTAAGCTTATTTTTTTTTAGGAAATCTTTACTAGAAGTTGACCTAGCATCCGTTTCTCTAAGTACCATACTTTCAGGGATTGAATTTTTAATTTTTGTGAGAACAAAATTGACAGATGGTGACCATCATTTTTTACTTTTTTTAAGGACGGTATTATTATAACATAGTGTAAAAATGCGCACTCGCGACGTTCACCGCGGTTATTTAGACTGTTTATTATTCTGGCATCTACTGTCGAAATAGTTAACGCCTTTTTTACACTTTGATAAAATAATACCGTCCTTAAAAAAAGTAAAAATCGATGGTCACCATCTGTCAATTTTGTTCTCACAAAAATTCAAAATTTAATCTCTGAAAGTATAGTACTTAAAGAAACGGATGCTAGGTCAGCTTCTAGTAAAGATTTCGTAAAAAAACGTAAGCTTACTTTCATTAATCTATGTGACGAAGCCTAGTCAGTAGAACCGAAAACGTCAGGCCCTCAGTTCATAAATTGTCAAAATGAAAAAAATCCAATTATTACTAAACTATTAACGTTTGGACCATTGTTTCTACGTCAGAAATTCCCAGAAGTGTTAAAGAATCAGAAATTCAAAGTATTTTTATGTATTTCTTTAGTTTACTTGCAAATTTGGAAGATTCATTATTGTACAAATTGATGAACTGAGAGCCCAAGCTAAACCTTTATTAATCTGTAACGGTATATTCTAGACAATGGGCGATTTTCTGAAAGCTCAGCCACTAGATGGCGCTGTCCCACCTATGCAGTTAGAAGGAACGGAACGTTATAAATTTTACTTTGACGCGACTTTTTTACGTAAAACGGAACGTCAGACAGATGTTATTTATTTACCTAAATCTTTAAATTTACCTATTTCGTTTCCGTTCCTCACAGTAGTACTTATTTAATATATTATTAGTTTCCTTTGGGTTTTTAAAAAGTAATTAATTTAAATATGTTTCATACCAAAATATGCCATAGACATGTACATACTTATTCAACGCCATCTAGTGAAGCAATTGGAAGCTTTTTTTTTTAAATGGCCTCTCAGAAAATCACTCATTGAAAACTTCTGAAAGGATTTCACGAATTCTTTACTATATTCGGATTCAAAAATTATTAACAATCAATGCTTAATTACTTTGACAGGTGACAGCAAATTTTTGACAATTGATGAACTGAGGGCCTGACTCATTTGGTCATAGCAGTTTTAATTGACCATTAGAAATTACATGGAGTTTTGCTTAGGAATCAACTATTTTTTGACTAAATCCTCTGATAGGTCTCAAGCTGTTTCTAGCTATGGCCCTCCTTCCTTTGGTTAATATGTATTGGTCATGGTCGCCGACCATGACCAATACATCGTACATTGACACTTTTGAACGAATGAGTTTAAAAAGGTTCTTTCAAAAGTGTCAATGTACGATGTTTTGGTCATGGTCGCCGACCATGATCGGCCATCGTGTACTGGGGGCTTAAGACGATAGAGACGGCTGTGGTTTCCGCTGTCAACAGTCAATGTCACGCATGAAGCTCGACTTAATACTGAGGTAACTGGAGAGTGCAGTACGAACAATTTTTTGAATACCACGAATAACACAGTGGCTGTCTTCCGTCTCACCTACACTTTAAAAAAATACGTATGGTCATATGAGACAGCTGACAGCCACTACATACATAAATGTCAAATTTGCTGGCGACACTTAATTATTCAGGGTGAGAGCTCCAGTTACCTCAGAGTATTAAGTCAAACTTCATGATGTCACGTCACATCACAAGCAAAAAGCTTAAGCCCCCAGTACAGGATGGCCGATCATGGTCGGCCAACATGATCGGCCATCCTGTACTGGGGGCTTTAGGTTAGTAGGATAGGATTTAAAGAAAAAACTTTATTGAAGAGTAACTAGAAAAATACGAAAACTAGGCTGTATGAGCATTGCTCCCCTTGCCTACCCAGAATGGGTGAACGTTAAAAAAAATGTATGTAAACCAGCGTTGCCAGAATGTTACAAAAGTAACATTTTACGTTACTTTTGACCCTCTCATGTTACTTCGATGTTACACGACTCCATATGTTACTTTTGTGTTACTTTTTAGATTTTCCAGCAAACAAAAAAAGTTCTAAGGATATAGGTAGTAGGTAAAGATTAGTTTTCGATTTTGAATTATCTGGCGCGCACTCTAGGAGAACATTTGTGAGGAGGACGCTCGCCTCTTTCTTCTGTTTTGTTTGTGTTGTGATTTCAAGTGAACTTGTGATTCAAAACAACTTTGGCTGCGTTGTTTGGCAATTTTCTTTTTCAGCATCGCCAGTCGATTATTCGATCAACAATTACCTATTACGATTTTTTCGAAGTTTAATGCATCATTTATCTGTTGATACACGAGCCATGAGCCGAAAATAAAGGCAGAACAAAAGCTGAGCCAAGGCGAGTCATCACAAACAGCCGTTTACATGCTGGCCGCTCGTTACATGTTGGCTTGCCTACGCTGTAAACGCACCATAACAAATGGGACAGGAAACTTATTTTAGTTTTTGTGTAATAAAGTGCCATAGTAAAGTATTGTGTCGTTTTCCACAATAAATAAGGTAATGTTACTTTTCTTGAGAAAATGTTACTTTTTGAGCTGCCTCATGTTATATTTGACTATCTTCCACTGGCAACACTGATGTAAACAAAAAATCACAAAACAAGACAAAAAGTAAAAACAAAATATCACATTTTCTGTCTGATGTTCAAAATAATCCAAATTAACGTAAAAAATGAGGAAGTTAAGTTTAAGTAAATTCTTTTTTACAATTTTGTTGTTTGCATTAGTTTTATATTTGTATTATACGAAGTATAATCATAATCAATGTTTAGGCACCCAAAAGAGGACTGAAAAAAACTTTTCGAAGTTCGAGTTAGTACTTATTTTTCAAATCACCTTTTACTGCGGCTTTTATCTCCTAAAACTTTGTATTTATTCAATTACTAACATTTCAGGTTTCATAAAAATGCTAACAACAATACAAAACTGACATACAAAATTGTTTTATCTTTTGTGGTATGTGATTCAAGATTCAATGAATCTCTGAATGTAGTGAAATCCGTTTTACTCTTCACTAAGTCGCCAGTGTATTTCGTCATATTTACCGATGATGTATTACGGCCTAAATTTGTGGAAACATTGAATAAATGGAAGGTTTTAACTGAGAATCAACTGGATTATGAACTTCATAAAATTCATTTCCCTGAAGCTCATGAAGAAGACTGGATGAACCTTTTTAGTAAATGTGCTGCTCAGCGTTTATTTATTCCGGTTAGTTTATTTTAAACTTATATTATGTTTGTTCTTTCTTAGATTTCTGCGCGAACTGTCCATATAAATAAAACACTTTCACGGATTTTTTCACGCAATTTATTTAACAACTTGGTTAAATTCTAGTTGTTTTTAGAGATATTTTGGTTTATCCCACGTTTCGGCACCTTTCCAGTGGCCGTGGTCACGGAAAACTACCCACTATTTTTGATTTTAATAAAAGAATATACCCACTTCGATTGTCTTTTTTTTTGTTCGGAAACAAGATATGGTTAGGTATTGATTATTTTAACTTTATATTTAATTATAATTTGATTTGGTTAAATAATTTGGATAATAATTATTATTTATAGCAAAGCAAAAAGTTACTGACTCGACCACCAGTTCACAAAAGATGGAGCCCTTCGGAGAAAGAACTGGCAAGAAAACTACACAAAGGGGGACGATCTCCGTTTATTAAAATTATTTGCAAAAAGAACTAACCATATCTTTAGTTCTTGCAGTGTGCGGTTTGGGTTGAGACTTTACTTGATGTATTATAGTGTCCCAAGCTGGTGGTATCTTCCAACCATCTTCTCTATTGAAATTTGGGTATTTGCTAATTTCAATAGCCTCGCGCATTAATCTGGGAAAGTATCTTGGTTCTCTAGCGAGGATCTGCGGTTTGTCAAACCTTATATAATGGTTGGTTCCCTCATATGAATGTTCACACACTGCAGACTTATTATCCCGCCTATGTTTGATGTCAGCTACATGTTCTTTAACACGCGTCCCTATGCTTCTCTTTGTTTGCCCTATGTAGGAGAGCCCACAGTCACAATCTAGTTTGTAAACGCCTGCAACTTGAAAGGGGATATTACACTTGACTGGTGGTAAAAATTGGTTAATCTTCTTCGGCGGCCTGAAGTAAGTATGAATCGAAGCACGCTTCAGAATCCTCCCAATCTTGTCAGTGACACCTTTCACATATGGTAGGATGGCAGGTTGACGTTCTACTGTGGCTGCTTTGGTGCGTTTTCTGTGATGTTTGCGAGGTACTGGCAATTTGTTACTTAGCAATACTTGCTCGACGTGCCGAAGCTCGGCACTTAGGTGTTCAACATCACAGATGCTGCGAGAGAAGCGAAACAAAGATTTCCCTAGCTATCTGTAAAGGATGATTATTATTATTATTTATAGGGGGGACGCCAGCGAAGCCGGACGGGTGATCAGTCACCTAGGTCGGGACCATTTCACCCAGTTCCCCAAGTCCCCTAAAAGCTGAAAAATCAGGGGGGAGGCGGGTTATCATTTACCCCACCGGCGTCGGACCCTCGAACCTACCTGTGCGCTTACAGTACCTGTTGAGTTGACTTATCGTTAACTTCTTTAGATCCTCTTCCTTAAGCTTGTCCGTTCCAAAGAGCTCCCAGCGCAGTGATGCGTACATCGGGCACTCTGCCATGAAATGGTAGCTTGTTTCTTCTCTTTCTTTGCATTGCGGACAGATCGGGTCCTCTGTCCGTTTAATCACTGATAGGTGTCTGTTTAGTGGGCAGTGCCCAGTAAGTACACCTACAATCGTTCTTATATTTCTCCTACTCTGTTTCAGAAGTTCTCTAGTTTTCTTCTTGTCAACCGATTTGATGAAAATCTTAGACTGTCTGCAGTCCTTTCTTCTCATCCATCTTTGGTTGGTTTCTTTGATTGTTCTGATCCCGATAATGTTCTTAGTAATTCTATATGCGATTGGTAGTCTTGGTTCAGGGCCAATGAAGGGTTCATCAGCTCCTCCCCTGGCTAATTCATCGGCTTCCTCATTGCCTACGTTACCTTCGTGTCCAGGTACCCAGGCAACTTCTACCTCAACCAAGTTGGCAAGTGCCTGAATGCTTTGTTTGCATTCTTTCACCAGGGCTGAGGTAGTCTCCGCTTTGTCAAGGGCCTTGATGGCAGCTTGACTGTCGCTATATATTATTATTTTTCCTACGTTATAATTGCCTATCTCACTTTTAATCATGTTCGCACACTCCAGTATCGCGAATACTTCCGCCTGGAACACGCTGGCGTACTTGCCCAGATTAAAAGTAGTTCTTATAGTGTTGGGTTTAGCTATGTATACCCCAGCTCCCGATAGTCCAGTTGACTCCTTTCTTGACCCATCTGTATAGCATACTGCAGTGCTATCCAGATTGTCATGTTCTATTTTCCAGTCTTCTCTGGATCTGATGCTTATTCTGTACTTTTTGTCGAAGATCCTTTCCTTTTTTATTAGGTCATTATTAACCAGTATCATGGAAAGGTTTTCTTCGTACTTTTTTCCTATTTCAGCGTGACCATGATCATTGTGCCTTCCTATCCACAGGTTAGTGCTTTTCAGCTTAAACCATTGTTCTGTAGCTCTCTTTTCGATTTCAAGATCTATTGGACTAAGGCCTAGTATCATTTCTAAGGCGGCCGTGGGAGTTGTTCTCATGGCTCCCGATACCATGACGCTAGCTAGTCTTTGTACCTTAGTGAGTTCTTTTCTGTTGTATTCTAGTTTTGCCTTATGCCACCATGCTAGTGCTCCGTGAAGGATTCTCGGTAGGATGATTGCCCTATAGATCCATTGGACCACTTCGGGTTTCATGCCCCAGTTCCTGCCAACGGCTCTTCTGCACTGCATGAGAGCTGTCATTGCCTTTTTACTGGTTTCTTTTATGTGTGTCCTATAACTTAGGGTACTGTCTAAGACTATCCCTAGGTATTTAAACTCCTTTACTGTCTCGAGTTCTACATTCTCAATGTTAATTGGGATCATGCTATCAATCTTTCTTTTGTTAGTGAACAACATCAGTTTGGTTTTACTAGGGTTGAGGTTCAATCCCTTGTCCCTGCACCATCTCAGTGTTGTCATAATTCCACTTCTCATTATATCTCTGACCACGCTTAGAACTTTGCCTCTTACAAGTAACAGGCCATCATCCGAGTACGCTTGGATGTATATATTCATAGCAGTGATTCTAGTTACTAGTTCATCTATTAGGATACACCAAAGCAGTGGAGACAGACAACCTCCCTGGGGAAAGCCTCTCCTAGCTTTGATGGTGTATTTGATATCTGCTAGTTCTGCTTGTATGGATCTGTGTTGTAGCATGTTAGTGATCCAACCTGATATTTGCTTTGTTACGCCTTCTCTGTTTAGTGCCTCCACGATGGATTGCGCAGACGCTTTGTCAAAGGCGCCTTCAACATCGAAGAAGCACGCTAGAGCGTATTCCTTGTTTGTGATTGATCTTTCCACTCTGACTGCCATGTTGTGGAGGGCTGTCTCAATGGATTTCCCTTCCATATAGGCATGTTGATTGTCATGTAGTGGTTTTTTACTTTTGCCTATGGTTTCTCTTATGTGTCTATCTAGTATTTTTTCTAGTGTCTTCAGTAGGAACGAAGAAAGGCTGATGCATCTGAAGGACTTCGCCTCTTGATACGTGGCCTTCCCTGGTTTCGGTATGAAAACGGCCCTAACTTTTCTCCAGCAACTAGGTATATAGTTAGTTGCTAGGCTGCTTCGATATAGAACTAGGAGGTCCTCC
Organism: Crambus lathoniellus; assembly: GCA_949710035.1. NCBI lineage: Eukaryota > Metazoa > Arthropoda > Insecta > Lepidoptera > Crambidae > Crambus > Crambus lathoniellus. Next base: position 10,927,719 of record OX453315.1, read on the forward strand.
TTTATAAACCTTAAGGCAGCTTGTAGCATCTTTGGGAAGATGCCATCTGGCCCTGCTGCTTTATATGGTTGAAAGGAAGAAATGCTCCACACTAGCATGTCCTCTGTAATTACTTTTCTGACCTCTGCCTCGCCGTCTGATAGATTTTCTGCCGACAGAGTGTTCATCTCCTCCTCTGTATGCTCTATACAGTCCGGGAAGTGAGTGGCCATCATTTCCGTAAGTATTTCTTTAGGGTCCACTAAAGTAGTGTCATCTTTTTTGAGGCTTCCTAGTTTACAGGTGTTATCTTTTGCTAGCATTCTCACCAACCTGGCCGATTCAGGTTGTCCAGAGATGCCTTCACAAAAGGCTTCCCATCCATTTCTGCTTTCTTTTCGGCTTGTGTACTTGAAGTTGTTACGTTCTTCTCTGTACTTGTTCCAGCTCTCGTCGTCGTCCTTTTCTAGGGCAATTCTGAGTGCCGTCTTGGTTCTTTTCCTTAATTTCTTAAGTTCTTTGTTCCACCAGGGTTGTCCCTTCCCTGACTTAACTTGTTTCAGCGGACAGGCCGATAGATAGGCTTTCGTAAGGGCCTTTTCCAGCCTGTCTGCTTCTTTTTCGATTTCTATTGTGTTATTAATTAGCCTACCATTGCCGGGTTTCCATTCATTGGTGATTAAAGGATGATGGTGAGAGTCACCATTTAGATATTTATCTGTATGTGTTGCTTTTCGATACAGTGTGGCTCAAAGTTTGGTCAGGATTCCTGATAACAAGTACATCTAGGAAGGCTAGTTTCTTATTTGCCTCTAACTCCATAGTGAATTGAATATTTGGGTGAATAGAGTTAAGGTGGTCAAAGAAAGCAGTGGCAATATCTTTAGGTAGTACTGTGAAAGTGTCATCTACATACCGTTTGTAGAACCGGGGATACACTGGTGTTGAAGCCAGCGCCTTCTCAAAATCCTCCATAAATAAGTTTGCGACTATTGGGGATACCGGGATACCAGTCGCAGACTTATTTATTGAGGATTTTGAGGAGAAGCTATAATCCATCAAGTAAAGTCTCAACCCAAACCACACACTGCAAGAACTAAAGATACGGTTAGTTCTTATTGCAAATAATTTTAATAAACGGAGATTGTCCCCCTTCATGTAGTTTTCTTGTCAGTTCTTTCTCCGAAGGGCTCCAACTTTTGTGAACAGGTGGTCGAGTCAGTAACTTTTTGCTTTGCTATAAATAATAATTATTATCCAAATTACTTAAACAAATCAAAATATTAAATTAATAAATCATTTTTGTTATAATTAAATATAAACTTAAAATAATCAATACCTAACCGTATCTTGTTTCCGAACGAAAAACAAAGACAATTAAAGTGGGTATATTTTTTTATTAAAATTAAAAAAAATAGTGAGTAGTTTTCCGTGACCACGGCCCCTGGAAAGGTGCAGAAACGTCGGATAAACCAAAATATCTCTAAAAACAACTAAAATTTAACCAAGTTGTTAAATAAATTGCGTGAAAAAATCCGTGAAAGTGTTTTGTTTTTACTTTTTTGCATTCACAATTCAATTTTTATTATCAAAAATGAAATATTTGAAAAAATCTACTAGGAAAGGTTGTGGGTCCGAGCCCTAGCTAGTTGTGAGACGGGTTGATTTTTTCTAATAAGTATTTCATTTTCAATTGTATTACTTTGGTACCTACATACTAAATAAAAATAAATTTTCAATTGATATTTAGTTACAATTAACATTCCATTTTAATATTTGTTACACCTGTTTGATTTTTAAACCTAAAGCTTCACAAGTTAAATACATTGTTCCTTTTTTCTTCCTTCAGCATTTCAATTTACATAAAATGTCCTCTTTTTCAGAAATTGGTACCGCATATTGACTCGATGATATACGTAGATACTGATACTTTGTTCTTGGGGCCTGTTGATGAGTTGTGGAGTTTCTTTTCAAAGTGCAACAGCTCTCAAATATCTGCAATGGCACTGGAAGATGACAATCCTAGCATTTCATGGTACCCTAGATTTGCTAAACACCCGTTTTATGGAAAGTATGGTAATTTACTTCAATACTACCATAGATTAATAACTCTTCGCTTGCGTTATTATTCTAAGAATACTACCTACTCAATACTTTTAATTTATTTGAAACAGTATTCGTAACATAAGACAAAATCTATACTTATAATAAAACTGTAAACGATCCAATTCTGTACATTGAAAAGAAATAGAAAAAAATACCTCCAGGGGTCTTCTTAAACGAAACAGATACCAAAAATATAGTTTTTGAATTTTTTGTCTGTCTGTCTGTCTGTCTGTTGTCCGTGTTTCACGCAAAAACTACTGGACGGATTTTGATGAAACTTTTTTTGTTATACAGCTATTGGTTCTCGCCAACATATAGGCTATAATTTATTTTGAAGATCGCAATAACTGATGTGGAACCATAGCAGTCCAGCTAAACTATGAGAGATATAAAAATACCGTCTTAAGGAATTTTTTTAAACATTATGAGCGTTTTCTATTGACGTACAAAGTTTCAAGGTCTGGAACACCTGATGTTGGAACCCTAGCAGCCAGGTTAAACTATATGAGATACAAATATAGTATCTTAAGAAAAGTTGTTTAACGTAATGAACATTTTCTATTGACGGAAAAATATCCGAGGTCTGGTACACCTGATGTGGAACCCTAGCAGCCCAGCTGAACTATAAGAGATACAAATATAGCATCTTAAGAGAAGTTGTTCAGTGTGATAAGTATTTTCTTTTGACATACAATCTATAATAATATTATAAATGTGAAAGTGTGTTTATTTGTATGTCCGTCTTTCACGTCAAAACGGAGCAACGGATCGACGTGTTTTTTTTAGTATGTGGGTTTGGGTGAAATGGTCCCGACCTAGGTGACTGATCACCCGTCCGGTTTCGCTGGCGTCCCCCCTATAAATAGTATGTGGGTAGTGGCTAGAGAGTGACAAAGGCTAATTTATATCCCGGAAAAATATCACTTTCCCTTGGGATAACGTTGTGTAGTACCTACACGCGGGAAAAACCGCGGGCGGAAGGCTATGTAATATAAATTTTTAAAGTGTCTTTAATATCTTTATTTTTTTCTATATTTTTTATTAAGTAATAAAACTGTAAACGATCTAATTCTGTACATTGAAAAGAAATATAAAAAAATACCTCCAGGGGTCTTCTTACACGAAACAGATACCAAAAATATAGTTTCTGAATTTTTTGTTCGTCTGTCTGTTGTCCGCGTTCCAGGTAAAAACTACTGAATAGATTTTGATAAAACTTTTTTTGGTTCTCGCCAATATATAGGCTATTATTTATTTTGAAGATCGCAATATCTGGTGTGGAACCATAGCAGTCCAGTCAAACTATAAGAAATATAAAAATACCGTCTTAAGAAAAAATTTTAAAATGTAATGAGCATTTTTTGACGTACAAAGTTTAAAGGTCTGGTGCACCTGATGTGAATCCCTAGCAGCCAGGTTAAACTATAAAAAATACAAACATAGCGTCTTAAGAAAAGTTGTTTAGCGTAATGAACATTTTCTATTGACAGGAAAATATCGAAGGTCTGGTACACCTGATGTGGAACGCTAGCAGCCTAGCTAAACTATAGGAGGTACAAGTACTAATATAACATCTTAAGAGAAGTTGTTCAGCGTGTTAGGTATTTTCTTTTGACATACAATCTATGTAATATTATAAACGTGTAAGTGTGTTTGTTTGTATGTCCGTCTTTCACATCAAACGGAGCAACGGATCGACGTGTTTTTTAGTGCGTGGGTTTTTTTAGTTTGGGAGCTAGAGAGTGACATAGGCTAATTTTTTTCCCGGAAAATTATCACTTTCCCTCGGGATAACGTCGTGTCGTACACGCGGGCGAAACCGCGGGCGGAAGGCTATGTGATATAAATTTTTAATGCGTTAATATGTATCAAAGCGCTGTACATATATATAATGAACACTTGTCAGCTTGCTTTGTAATTTTAATTAATTAATTTTATTAGTAATTTACGTTATATTCCAAATTATTTGTAATAATTAGCTTAATTACGTGTTATTTAACAAGTGGTAGTGTTATCAGCAAGTTTAATGCGCTAACATTTGAAATATAGCGAGGAAAAATTGACCCAACTGTCAATCCAGAAGAGGATACAAATTCAAATTGAAAAGCTAAAAATACTGTGGACGGCTTCTTCTTAAACCTGGGGAGTATTGTTTTCATAATTTACATCACTCACATTGCATTCTCAGACCAATAGAAACTTTTATTACGTACCTACTTACCTATCTATAGATATTGATACCAACTACCTATTTGTAGTTGTTAAATTTTCATTAATTTGTTAGACCAAACACTTGAGTATGCTATTAACAACAACAAGTGTTTTCTGATTAGGAATATCATTTGTTTGCATTGTGTTATAAGTAGTTAAACTTCAGCAACACTCCGACCATTTCAATCTTTTAAATATACCTACTTATTAGTTACCTAGTTATTTTTAACATAAAGACTTTATTAAGTGATTGCAGGTTTTGCCATCCCCTTTACAGCCTGAATAACTAGTTGCAGTGTATAAATTTATTAGTAATAAAGTGAAGTTTTTAATTTTAATTGGGTTCAAAATACCTACCCACATATTTTGTTATTATTTTAGTTAGTGATCATTTCTTTTAAATTTAACTAACACACAGGATTTGAATGCCAAATTAGTTTCACATTTACTGTACATTAATCATTACTAGTACAGAGCTCACTTTGAGTGAGCAACGTCACAATCCATAACGATTTGGCATTGATGATAACCTCTCTTTACTTGACAAACTGTGGAAGTAGAGCTGACGGTGACCACTACTGTCACAGGCATACACCTTACTGCTACACTTTGCATACACTACATCTATACAGAGACATCTAAATCATTTCAATCAAAGATTGTGAAACTGGTTTACAAAAATAGTCTTGTGATAGTTCTTTATTTAAATAGTTAGTGGGTCGTAGAATTAAAAATATTTACTAAAATTTAAGTAAATTGACAAAATACTTCTGAAACGTTTTTATCACTTTGCTTAAACAAAAGTCAATTTGATGGTGACACCTTGCAGCTGTTTATATACAGATTTATTTTTGTATTTTAATATTATTAAAGATACTAAAGAGACTTCTTTTTTACAACAAGGCTTTTAAGAATTTTGTAATTTAATAAAACGCATTTAGCACTAGAATAATCTGTAATTTTAACAAAAGTAAGAGTTAGTTGATATAATATATTAGTTTCTGATTCTGTTTTATCATTTTTAGATTATTAAACCATAATGCTGACCCGCAAGGCTACAAACAACAACACCGAATTGAAGCTGAGGCAGGCACTAAAGGAGTTAAAGGAGTCCAGGGATACATGCAGCCAGCTAATACGTGAGCGTGATGACAGTGAAGAAGAAATCAAAAACATTGTCGGACGTAACTCACTGTTGAAGACCGAACTAGCCAGTTTGCATACTCAACATATGGAAGTGGTTCTACAAAAAGATCAACTTGAGAGTACCATCAGCAGCTATGAAGAACAGTTTAGCACATATGAGAGAGCCCTGAACCGGATTGCTGACCTGGAACATGAACTGAATGATGCCAATAAGAAAATATCTGCCTTATTAGAGCAGCAACAACAACATGAGGTGGATAAAACTCAAAGCCTTTTTGAGGAGCTAATGCTCTCGCCTGGTATTCAGTTAGCGAATTCAGCTGTAACGGCTGGTGTTTGCGTTACACCCAGACCTAATATTTTAGGTGCTAATAAATTAAAGAAGTATATAAATATTCGAAAATTTATAAAGAAAACTGGAAGGTTAATTAAGAAAAATAATTGTTTTTATAAAAATATTGCTTTGCGGAAAGAAAGAATTAGTCTTTTGGATTCAATGGAAATTTACAGTAATAAATTAACTGAAAGCAGGCAAATGTATGACCGGGACACTAAACAATTGCAATTAAATATAATAAATTTGCATGAGTCACTTGAGTCAATGCAAAATAAATATTGTACTGCGCAGAAACAAATTGATGAACACATCAAATCTGCCACAGAGTTAGTTGAACTCTGCAAATATAACGCGGAGAGATATGACTCTTTAATAAATAGTCAAATTGATACTTGTAATGATTTCTCTAAAGAGGAAAACATAATTCGGACACCTCAGAGCCCCTGTCATTCATTAACCTGCATAGAGACCTTAAAAAGTAACTATTGCAAACAGTCATTTAAATCAGCTACCTCATGCAAGTCAAAAGACACAAAAACGATTGTTTTCTCAGATAAACTGGGACAAGGTCTAGGAGTAACGATGAAAAATATATATAATAGAAATGTTATAAATGTATGTACACCTGGGAAGTCTTTTGAAGATATTGTGCATAGTTTATCTTTGTATGAAATAGATAGTTTGACCAACATAATTATTTTATGTGGCGACAGCTCCCAAGTTAGGAAACGTGAAATCTTGATGAATATTAACTTTTTATTGAAACTACAGTCTGAAACCGGCTGTAAATTAGTAATTAGCTCATTTCCTTACGCGAAAAACCTAACTAGGGAGCAGAATCAGCATATATATGAGTTAAACTCATATTTGTTCAACTTGATAAATTGTCATAGTGACAAGGTTTTATATTTTGATATTAATAATTTTATTAATAATTTTATTTTGACATCGGATACTATGTATCTTGCAAATAGGTTTAGGACAAAAATAGCTAAATTGTTAGCTTTTAATTTACAAGACACCTTTCAAGGTGGCAAGCCAAAGTCTTTTGACTCTGATTTTAGTAGCTTACCTACTAATAATAATTTAATTAATTTAAATAATATAAACACTTCTTTACAAAGTGAAAACGTCTCTAAATCGGCTTTAAACTAAAACATAAGACAACAGCCAAGCCCTCTTGCCTTAACGTATTATGTCAAAACATTCAGGGCCTGTCTGGCAAAGTTTTAGAGTTAGAATTATTTGCAGAATGTAATGACATTCATGTCATTTGTATAACTGAGCACTGGCTGAATCATTGTGATTTGTCATGTAGTGTGAATAATTTTCAGTTAGCAAATTTATTATCTAGGAAGACAACAACGCGTGGCGGCTCTCTAATTTTCGTAAAAAATAATATAAGCTACAGAGAAAGAAAGGATATTGTAAACCTTTCTATAGAACGTCATGTCGAGCTGTCATGTGTAGAATTAAAAAGCTTAGTCATTGTATGTGTATACCGACCACCTAAAGGTAATTTTGAAACATTTGAATCGGTGATGGAGGATGTGTTGAATAAGTTAAAGTTAAAAAATAAACCAATAGCAGTATGTGGCGATTTTAATGTTGATATTCTCGAAAGCTGTGCATTGACTACACGAATATTAACTTTGTTCAATTCTTTTAATTTAATTAATCAGTTCTTGGAGCCCACAAGGGTAACATCTCATTCAGCCACTTGCATAGATAATGTTTTTTCGGAGTCTGATCCGACTAACAAACTAGTCGTTAAAAATATTACATCCGACCATTACGGATTAAAGGTATCCTATGAATTAGATATTGTTGATGCGCCTAAAAGTGTACAATGCAGGCCCGTTACAAAAACGCGACTACGTAATTTTGAAAATAATGTAGCTGATAAAGTTTCTACGATGCCATATGTGCATGATGATCCTAATGCGCTTTATGGAACCCTTTTTGAATTAGTAACGAATGAGTTCAATAATATCTTTAAGTCTAAAACGATTAAATGCACCCAGAAGTTAAAGTTTTGCGAATGGGCTACGACAGGTATTTATAAAAGTAGAAACAGGCTGTATGAACTATATAAATTAAGAGAAACTAATCACAGCCCTCGTTTCGTAGAACATGTAAAACAATATTCTAAGATTTTCAAAAAAGCATGTTCTAAAGCAAAGTCTATATTTTTAAAGGATAAAATTAAAAAGTCAAATAATAAAATCAAAACAACTTGGGATATTATTAAGCGTGAAACCGGAAAAGGTAAACAACATGACAACAGTCTAGCGCTTAACATTAATAACGCAAGAATAAACTCTGAAACAGAAATTGCTAATATTTTTGATAACTTTTTTGTAAATATACCATTAGTAACCACCTCTAATTTGAATTCTTCACCAGCTTCTGCTGTCTCGGTTCTTGAAAAACATGTGTCTGAGTGTAGTTCATTATTTAATTTTAAAAAAATTAATTCGAGCGATATAATCAAAACATTTAATTTACTTAAAATGAAAACTACCACTGATTTATGGGGCATATCTGTTACTGTACTTAAAAACATTATTCATGCTATTGCCCCTTATCTTGCTATTATATTTAATCAGTGTATCGCTCAAGGAATTTTTCCTGATTTAATGAAATTTAGCAAAGTGATACCTTTATTTAAATCAGGAAACAAAGAAGACCCAAGTAATTATAGACCAATATCAATATTACCCGCCTTAGGCAAAATATTTGAAAAAATAATACTAGAGCAATTATTGTCTCATTTCTCATTAAACAATCTCATGCATAGCAAACAATTCGGATTTATGAAGGGTCAGTCAACCACGGATGCTGGGGTTGCACTTTTAAAGCATGTGTTTGATGCCTGGGAAAAGTCGCAAAATACTCTTGGAATATTTTGCGACTTATCCAAGGCTTTTGATTGTGTTGATCACCGGACGCTGCTGTTAAAGCTAAATCATTACGGTGTAAAAAATAATGCCCAGAAACTAATACTGTCGTATCTCAGTTCCAGAACTCAGACAGTTGACATTAATGGAGTGAAATCAAACGGCTCTCAGATTAAACTAGGCGTACCTCAAGGCTCTATTTTAGGCCCTTTTCTATTTTTGGTTTATATTAATGATTTGCCTTTCTTTGCCAAAAACTTCTGTGATATTGTGTTGTTTGCAGATGATACTTCTTTAATATTTAACATAGACAGAAACAAAACCAATTTTGACGATGTAAACAAAGCACTGTCACAAGTACTCGGTTGGTTTAATTCTAACAATTTGCAGCTTAATGCAAAGAAAACAAAGTGCGTACTTTTTTCTCTGCCAAATGTACAGACGGTACCTGTAGAAATTGTAATCAACAACGAAAAACTGGATTTAGTACAATCAACGATCTTTCTGGGTGTAACTTTAGACTCGAAACTTCAATGGCATGCGCATATCGCAACATTAGCTGGTAAGCTTAGTTCTGCTTCCTACGCTATTAGAAAAGTACGACAGCTAACAGATGTTGATACTGCTAGAACTGTATACTTTAGTTATTTCCATAGCATCATGTCATATGGCATTCTTTTGTGGGGATTAGCGGCTGGCATTAATGCTATATTCATCTTGCAAAAACGAGCAATCAGAGCCATCTATAAACTAGGCTCCAAAACTTCGCTTAGAGACAAGTTCAAGGAAATAGGTATACTGACAGCTGCATCTCAATTTATATTAAATTGCATTCTTTTTGTACGTCGCAATATTAACTTGTATACCAAACATGGTGATTTACACAATCGTAATACTAGAAATAGAAACAAGCTCGTAATGCCTCGGTACCGTTTAGAAAAGGTGCACGGATCTTTCGTTGGTCAAGGTATACACATATATAACAAAATCCCAAGTGATATCTTGGATTTACCATATCTAGAGTTTAAGAATCATATAAAGAGTGGCCTCCTCAAAAAAGGCTATTACACTGTAAATGATTATTTGAACGACAAAACACCTTGGTCGTAACACTCGTAACAAATGTTCCTAGTATGATATTGTGAGTCGTGTCCTATATTTTATATTATTACCGTTTATATTAGTTAAGCTTTTAATTCGGTCATTTGAGGTAGGCAGTTTGAGTATGTCATGCTCACTAAAACATTTCTACGGTGGTGGCGTGTGAGGCGGGTCGTTACGTTCCCTAAAATATGGTTGAGCGAAGCGATGGCTGGTTCATGCGTCATGCTCGTGAACGGGTGCTGCCAGTGGGAATGGGTCTGCTCTTATCTGCTTGCCTTAAAATGTGTTTTCTTTTGTTTTTATTCATTTTATTAAGAATTACATTTGAAACATGTATGGCGCAACTTGCAGTATATAGTAGAATTGTCTTTTGTTTTAAACTAATATTAAAGCTTTAAGTAGAGTTCCTAAGTAACTGAAAATTGTTCACCGCTATGATCATTAGTTCGCCTATACTTAACTGTATTTATCATAACCCATTGTGTAATTGTGATGGAAACTGACCTTAGTCATACCATGTTAAGGTCATTTTTCAATTTGACGACGCTGTATGAAATAAGACAGGGAGAAAAAAACAACCCTTGGAGTTTCTTGCCGGTTCTTCTCCAAGGCCTCCCGCTGTAGGGTTTGCGAACCGATGGCGTAGCTTCTATGACGTTCACAAGTATTGTAAATAACAATCTAAATTGAATAAACAAATTTGAATCTTGAATCTAATAAATTAATTAATTAAAAAAAAAAAACAAAAAAGCTTAGTAGCCTAAAAATGATAAATGCTGCCGAACTATTCCACGCGGACGAAGTCGCGGGCACAGCTAGTATGAAATAATAATTCCAAACAGCATAAGAGAGTACTTAGTAGTAGAGCTAAAGCCGGGCAGAAGACCGTTAATCCTTTAACAGTTAATTAAAGTAGTCAACTTTCTTGTTAATGATTTAACTTTTAAGTTTAAGGCGCTACTCGGAAACAGTATGGACTCTTTGATATAAAACTATAGGACGGTTAGAATTATTATAAATCTGGTAATAAGATATATATTTCTTCATACCTTTATCTAGAATCGTATAGTTTCAGAAACACGATTTTATGATTTTGGCTCGAAACTTTTAATTTTCGAAAATACCTCTAAAAAATAAGAAATATAAAGATTATTCTTAAATGGGGATACATATACTATTGAAAATTAGTTTAATTAGTGGACACCAATAATATTTAGGATCGTATAGAAGCATTTTTTAATAAACGCTATAGTTTTTGAATACGAAGTGATTGTGTGTTTTTTTTGCGTAATCGGGAATGTGATATTTTTCCGAGATAAAAAGTAGCCTAAGTTACTCCTTATTACATCAGCTACCTAGCAGTGAAACTCCCGTCAAAATCGGTCCAGCCGTTTCAGAGATTAGCCGAAACAAACAGACAGACAGACAGACAAAAAATGTTATTTTGGTATCTGTACCGCTGTACTTGCGGTGTGCAAATGCAAATACAGTTTATGAGCCGTCACCCATTGTCGCGACCGGCGCAAGCGGCGTTCTAGCGTGCTGTGTGTGCTGTGCTGTGCGCCCGCGCGTCTCTTTATCCTTTCGTCACGCGTTGGCGTGTACAACCGCAAGTATAATCATATGCATATAGTAGCAAGCGGTTATTTAATATTACAAACAGACACTCCAGTTTTTTTTATTTGTATAGAGTATAGATGTATAAAATAAGTTACCGTCACATAATTCCTACTAATCTATACATCTATACAAATAAATAAAATTGAAGTGTCTGTTTGTAATATTAAAAATAACCGCTTTTTACTACATGCATATTATGATTAATATACGGTACAGATACCAAAATAACATTTTTTACAATTTTTGTCTGTCTGTTTGTTCCGGCTAATCTCTGAAACGGCTGGACCGATTTTGACGGGACTTTCACTGGCAGGTAGCTGATGTAATAAGGAGTAACTTAGGCTACTTTTTATCCCGATATTTCCACGGGAACGAGAACCACGCGGGTATTATAAATGTGGAAGTTTAGATGTTTGGATGTTTGTTACTCAACCACGTAAAAACGGCTGAACGGATTTGGCTGAAATTTACGACACAGATACTTTGTAGTATGGAGAGAAACATATGCTACTTTTTATCCCGGAAAAAATCACATTCCCGCGGGATAACGTCGTGAAGTCCACGCGGGCGAAGCCGCGGGCGGAAAGCTAGTACATAGTATTCCACGAAACTCGTGGAATACCGAGTTATGTGCAGTCTCATACTCTACTTTATCTACACTTATAATATTTCAAAAACAAATATCAAAAAGTATTAATCATAAAATGTTGATTGGCGTGGCGCCAAACCTTACTCAGGAGTCTATCTATACGGTCTAGTCTAGCTAGAGACCTTCTAAATTAAAAAATCTATTCTGAAAAAAGTTTCTCGTTTTTGCCGGCTAAAGGTCACAGCACATACATCAACTCGGAAAGGGATCGTAAACGTATCAACTCGAGCGGTTCAGTATTCTTTGTATGAAACCCCCTAAGCAAACTAATCGGAATCGTAACGTAATCGCCTCGCCTCGGGACCTGTGGCCCGATTCTGCTAACGTTTAGTCATAATCGTGTAACAATCGTGTTTCAATTGTTGTGCTTTTTTACACACTAGTTACAAGAAATGTGAACTTTTTTCACAATACTACTGATTGTCACACCACACACTACACTCACATCACATCATACTGTCATAATTCTTGTAACTAGTGTGTAAAACAGCATAACAATTGAAACACGATTACGACTTAATGTAAGCAGAATCGGGCCAAAGCTCACGAACCGCTTTGCGGGTCGCTCAACTTGCTATCCCTGCGCTTACCGCTAGTCGTCCACGCGCTCACGTCTCTCCGTACCGAGCTTACGACTCTACGCACAGTGGTCTGAAAATGAAAATGAACATATTTTTTTTTATAATTTTTTTTTCTCATTTTTTTCATTTTTTTGTCATACTTATATTTTTTTTTAATATTTTTTTCTCATTCTTTTCTCTCTTTTTTTTATGGAACCACTGTGCGGCGAGTCGTAAGCGCGGCGTCGCACAGTGGGACGGATTTCGGATTTGCGGACATTGGACTTTTTTGTTACAAATCATTATTTTCATTATGCCAATCGATAGTCCTAATTAAGGTGATTAGTTGTTATTCTGGCATTTTTTTGTAAATGTTAATTAAACAAGAAAAATTGAATATTTAAAAAAAAATTATGGAACGATATCTAATATGTTCTTTAAGTACCAAGTCTTGGCAGATCCCGGCTTAATATTTTGTATGATTAATCTTTGGGTGTCTAGGTATAGCGCCACATACAAAGCATTTCCCCGGACGTCCCCGTTTTCCAGATATATGAAGCTGAACATAGGCACTTTTTCAATATTTTCTTAGGGATTGTTTTAAGCACTAAATTCCAACTAGTTCCAAAGAAACGGTCAAATATGAACATTATGAATAGTATGCTAATTAAACTAATAATTATCAACCTGACTTCTACGACAGATGACGTCATATAATAAAATTAAAACATGTGAAACAGGTGAAGCAACATGAAAATTGAATAATCCTGTTACAATATTACACACGTAAGTAAACGCATGATTGACTACGATGATTACTACAATACATTAAAATTTTAAGATTATTTTTATTAAATTCGTGCCGATTCCGTAATTAGTTATCAGTGATTTCGTTCATAGTGTATTGTTTCGTACATCTCGATAGACGTTATCTAGACGTGTCGTCATACTTTTAAAGATATCTAGACGTGTCATCATACTTTTAAAGATATCAGACACTATTGTTCGCTGACTATATAATGAGGTCTATTTAGTGAAAAATAAACAGATTGTAACCAACCTACAAGCTAACAACATACTTTGTGGTATTTACCTTAAACATTTGATCTTGTTTAATCTAATTGAATCAGGCTTAAGATCCCATTATGGAAATAATAAATAACTGTGTGTGTATACTAACAGTGCTAACTATCATTTTTTGCAATTTTTAAATATTTGCGATCGATACAAAACATTTTGTGAATAATATTGACTTATTTGTGCTTTTGAAAGATAATCTCAAAACCTTTTCGGATAGTACAAAATTTTGTGATCATCTAAAGCGGGAGCTTGGCTTGCAATTAAATGAAGAAAACACTGTGATTTTTTCAACATTTTGCCAGAAGTATACTTCTAAAATGAAACGTAGATGGAATGATGCTAATTATACTTACGTAAATTTTATTAAAAATAATGAAAAGTGGTTAGAAAGTCCCATAGTATGGCCCAGTTTTTTCGCAACTGACAGAGAACATAGTAATGTTATTGATATTGAGCCATCTGAAAATTTACAAAATCTACTTCCTAGTATACATGAAGCATCCACTTCTACTAGTTCCACTACTCCCAGGAAACCATTTGAAGATTTGAGCTCAAGACAAAAAAGAAGACGTATTCAAACTTTGAGTGATTCTTTGTCTTCAGAGGAACTAACAAGGAGTACAGTTATAACTTTGAAAGACAACGGTAATGAAGACTTAAGCAGAATTTTGGATCATCTTTTTAAACATCCTGAAGATATACAAAGGGTTCAATCCAGCCTAAGCAAAAACAAGGCATATTCAGCTGAAAAGGCACTGGGTCTGTTAGTGTCACTAAAACTTTCAAAGTGGCAGTACATGAATCTGAGAGAGTCAGTCAATGAATTGCATAATGGGTTGTTTCCTTCATATTTCAAAGTCAGAAAAGCAAAACTGGATTGCTATCCTTCGGAAAAACATATAACAGTAACTGAAGAAGGAGCGCAGATAAAATTGCAAGCCTTGCTCGACTTAACCGTATCTAGACTTATAAGTGCAAATATTTTAGAACTAACTACAGAAGCTAACATAAAACTTGTTAGCAAATGGGGTTATGATGGAGCTTCAGGACAGAGCAATTATAAACAAAAGGCAGATTTTGATGACTCGAGTGTATTTATGATTAGTTTAGATCCAATAAGGCTTCTTTCGGGTGATGTTATCATGTGGGAAAACGATCGACCGTCATCTACATTTTATTGTCGGCCTATTATGTTCAGATTCATGAAAGAAACTAAAGAGTCTTCTGAAAGAGAGAGAAAAGAAGTTGAAAGCCAAATTGAAGTCCTACAACCTACAAAAATAGGAGAAATATCTATAACTCACGAGTTGCTGTTGACAATGAAAGATGGCAAAATTTCTTCATATATTTCTGATACTTCAGCTGCTTGCTGCGATATCTGTAAAGCAAAGCCCTCAGAAATGAATAACCTAAACGCAATTTACAGAAAACCAGTAGATAAAAATATTTACAAGTATGGACTTTCATCTCTACACGCCTGGTCCAGTTAGGTAAGTCCAACTTTGAGAAAGAGATCTCTCGTCGAATCCAGCTCGGATGGGCAGCGTTTGGGAAGCTCCGATATATATTCGCGTCCGAAATACCTCAATGTCTCAAGACGAAAGTCTTTGACCAGTGTGCGTTGCCAGTAATGACCTATGGAAGTGAGACGTGGTCTTTTACTATGGGTCTCATAAGAAGGCAGTGGGCGGGACACATAGCGCGGAGAACCGATGGCCGTTGGGGCGGAAAGGTTCTTGAATGGCGACCGCGTGCCGGACGACGACGTTCCGTGGGCAGGCCCCCTACAAGGTGGACCCACGATCTGGTCAAGGTCGCGGGAAGCCGCTGGATGCGGGCAGCGCAGGACCGATCGTTGTGGAGATCCTTGGGGGAGGCCTATGCCCAGCAGTGGGCGTCGTTCGGCTGAGATGATGATGTTACGAATAAACTCAAAAAGTACTGGACCGATTTAGAAAATTCTTTCACCGTTAGAAAGCTTCAGTCTTCCCGAGTGACATAGGCTATATTAAATTTTATCCCGATATTCCCACGGGAACGGGTACCACGCGGGTGAAACCGCGGGCGGCCGCTAGTAACATTATTGGGTGGTAACTTTAACTAACTTCCGTAAAATCTACAAAAAGTTAACGATTAACGAACTTAACTTTTTAATTAAATAACGAATTAACGGTTGACAAAGTTAACTTTTGGATTAACTTTGCCCACCTTCGCGTAGAGCACAATTTGTATATGACCCTAATAACAAAAATATACAAATAATAGTCTCTATTTTCTAGTCTTAATTTAACTGTTAATTCTATTACTCTTATATACGTCGTTACGTTCCCTAAAATATGGTTGAGCGAAGCGATGGCTGGTTCATGCGTCATGCTCGTGAACGGGTGCTGCCAGTGGGAATGGGTCTGCTCTTATTTGCTTGCCTTAAAATGTGTTTTCCTTTGTTATTATTAATTTTATTAAGAATTACATTTGAAACATGTATGGCGCAACTTGCAGTATACAGGGCGTCCCAAAACTATGCCACATGGAGGGAAAGTACCTTAAATACTGAATATATACAATTTCACTGAAAGGTGACTTCATTTTTATTATAATTATAAAAAAATAAAACCGCCTTCTAAAAAACCACATCAAAAAAGTAAGAAATAATTCCTCACCAAATAAATAACGTAAGTACTTTGAAGTCGGGCGTGAAACATGTACAATTTTTTGTTGTTTTTGTTAAAACCCGCCCGACTTCAAAGTACTTACGTTATTTATTTGGTGAGGAATTATTTCTTACTTTTTTGATGTGGTTTTTTAGAAGGCGGTTTTATTTTTTTATAAAAATAATTTTTATTTCACTCTTTTTAGTGCATCGTGCAGGCAATTTGCGTGTTTTCTGGTATGTGATCAAACCTCCTTTTTCGAAGTCGGTTAAAATACCTTGAGGTATCCCCTTTTTAACAAAACAAGAATCATCTAAATCGGTTTATAAACAAAGGAGTTATGCCTAAAGATACGTATTAAATTCACATAAAGTGGTAACGAAAACGACAGTATTTTCAAGATTTCCTGAAAACTACTGAACCAATTTCAAAATTTCAAAAAATGGGACCAACTTGGAAACCAACCTGATGTAATAACGTTTGAACCATTTCAATCGGTTCAGCCGTCTTCGAGTAATCGGTGGACATACATAAAAAAAAAAAAAAAAAAAAAAACATACATACAGACGAATAGAGAACCTCCTCCTTTTTGATTTAGAAGTCGGTTAAAAAGAAAATGAACTGCATTCAAAGAATTTATAATAATCACCTGTCTGAACTGAGACTCGAACTAGCCGAATGTAAAAAAAGAAATTTCTTTAATTTTATTATACCGATCGAAAGGCTCGATTACACCTAAGCATTTTTTCTTAGTAACATAGCGTCTTAAATAAAAGGAAGACTACTAAATTTAAAATTTAATGTTGAATAACAAGTTTGTGCAGCGTTATGGGTAGCCTTTTCTGTGACTGTCGTGCTCAATACTTAAACATTTCAATATATTACTAACTAGCTGTGCCCGCGACTTCGTCCGCGTGGAATAGTTCGGCAGCATTTATCATTTTTAGGCTACTAAGCTTTTTTGTTTTTTTTTTAATTAATTAATTTATTATATATATGTACAGCGCTTTGATACATATTAACGCATTAAAAATTTATATCACATAGCCTTCCGCCCGCGGTTTCGCCCGCGTGTACGACACGACGTTATCCCGAGGGAAAGTGATAATTTTCCGGGAAAAAAATTAGCCTATGTCACTCTCTAGCTCCCAAACAAAAAAAACCCACGCACTAAAAAACACGTCCATCCGTTGCTCCGTTTGATGTGAAAGACGGACATACAAACAAACACACTTACACGTTTATAATATTAGTATAGATTGTATGTCAAAAGAAAATACCTAACACGCTGAACAACTTCTCTTAAGATGTTATATTAGTACTTGTACCTCCTATAGTTTAGCTAGGCTGCTAGCGTTCCACATCAGGTGTACCAGACCTTCGATATTTTTCTGTCAATAGAAAATGTTCATTACGCTCAACAACTTTTCTTAAGACGCTATGTTTGTATTTTTTATAGTTTAACCTGGCTGCTAGGGATTCACATCAGGTGCACCAGACCTTTAAACTTTGTACGTCAAAAAATGCTCATTACATTTTAAAAATTTTTCTTAAGACGGTATTTTTATATTTCTTATAGTTTGACTGGACTGCTATGGTTCCACATCAGATATTGCGATCTTTAAAATAAATAATAGCCTATATATTGGCGAGAACCAAACAAAGTTTTATCAAAATCTATTCAGTAGTTTTTACCTGGAACGCGGACAACAGACAGACGAACAAAAAATTCAGAAACTATATTTTTGGTATCTGTTTCGTGTAAGAAGACCCCTGGAGGTATTTTTTTATATTTCTTTTCAATGTACAGAATTAGATCGTTTACAGTTTTATTACTTAATAAAAAATATAGAAAAAAATAAAGATATTAAAGACACTTTAAAAATTTATATTACATAGCCTTCCGCCCGCGGTTTTTCCCGCGTGTAGGTACTACACAACGTTATCCCAAGGGAAAGTGATATTTTTCCGGGATATAAATTAGCCTTTGTCACTCTCTAGCCACTACCCACATACTATTTATAGGGGGGACGCCAGCGAAACCGGACGGGTGATCAGTCACCTAGGTCGGGACCATTTCACCCAAACCCACATACTAAAAAAAAACACGTCGATCCGTTGCTCCGTTTTGACGTGAAAGACGGACATACAAATAAACACACTTTCACATTTATAATATTAGTATAGATTGTATGTCAAAAGAAAATACTTATCACACTGAACAACTTCTCTTAAGATGCTATATTTGTATCTCTTATAGTTCAGCTGGGCTGCTAGGGTTCCACATCAGGTGTACCAGACCTCGGATATTTTTCCGTCAATAGAAAATGTTCATTACGTTAAACAACTTTTCTTAAGATACTATATTTGTATCTCATATAGTTTAACCTGGCTGCTAGGGTTCCAACATCAGGTGTTCCAGACCTTGAAACTTTGTACGTCAATAGAAAACGCTCATAATGTTTAAAAAAATTCCTTAAGACGGTATTTTTATATCTCTCATAGTTTAGCTGGACTGCTATGGTTCCACATCAGATATTGCGATCTTCAAAATAAATTATAGCCTATATGTTGGCGAGAACCAATAGCTGTATAACAAAAAAGGTTTCATCAAAATCCGTCCAGTAGTTTTTGCGTGAAACACGGACAACAGACAGACAGACAGACAGACAAAAAATTCAAAAACTATATTTTTGGTATCTGTTTCGTTTAAGAAGACCCCTGGAGGTATTTTTTTCTATTTCTTTTCAATGTACAGACAGAATTGGATCGTTTACAGTTTTATTATAAGTATATATAGATAGAAGATAGATATAGATGAGTGAAGATTGGAGCAATTATACCTAATTTCCCTACCTTATGTCTTTGATAATGTGATAAGTATCACCATCTCGATTGGTTTAAAAAAGTTTGAATAATTTAGTTCGGGTTCGATTCTCAGTTTGAACATGCTAACTATTATTTAAAAAAATCTTTGAATTTAGTTCGTATTGTTATTTAAATAAAAATAAAGTCTTTTTTAATAAAATTTCTATCTGCAGTATTTGGTGCGGTCTATACCACCATGTGGCATAGTCATTGGACGCCCTGGGGGCGTCCCACGACTATGCCACAAAGTGGAATAGACCGCACCAAAATATTCAAACATTTTTAAACCAATCGAGCTGGTGTTATTTAACACATTATAACTTTATCAAACACTTATGTAAGGTATACATTGAAATGTTAAAGTACTAGTATAGTATTATATTATCTGTGGTTAAAGTTTTGAGCACGACAGTCATGTGCGTCAAGTTAGCAGCCTCACAACAGATTTAGATGGTTTTGATTATGTCAAAAAATACTGTATAAATAGTGTTAAATAGTGATGTATATTAAATAAATAGTGTAACTTTGATTCAAAAGATATTTGAGTATCTTAGTGAGGCTGCTAACTTAACGTCAAGTTAGCAGTCACCTCAAGAAATACAGTTCGTATCAATGTGATTTATATGTCAAAAAACACTGTATAAATAGTGTATCGTAAACGCAAAATATCAAAAGTAGTGCTTTAATACGAGCCGAGATATTAAGGTCTCTAAGTGGGCTGCTAACTTGACGTTTCTTGCGATGGAGATTCCAGGGAAACAGGTACAGGTTTTAAATAAATAAATACTTGAAAAAATACTGTGTGAAATAGTGAATCTTATGATATAAATAAAAAAGAATTCTTCTTTGCTATTTTCAAAAAATCTAATGTTAACTTCTACCATACATTCGATTTTCAGTTTCAGTCGTGTACAGTTTTCTTTAGACGTATTGATATTGTCAATTTTTTTATTCCAGTCATTTTAAATGACACATAATCTGTCGTATATCGAAACATAATATGTCAAGTATTTGTCATTTGTGACTCGAATTAATTTGGTGAAATCCGGAAGGACACCGCAATGCATACAAGAAGTAGACACGAATCAATCTCATAGACTTGGATAGCGTTAGACGTTAAAAGTTATGACAATTAATTTAACACGTAAAATAAATATTAACTTTAACAAAGATAAAATAAATGAATGAAACAGAATCAGTATTTTTTACAGCATGTTATTTTTTCTTGTCGTATATTTGGGAACGCCCCATCGCCAGCGCAAACAAGTCACTGGCGTAGTAGGTACAAAGCAACATCGCGTGATTTTGTTTACTTACGTGATTTCGGTTCGGTGACATGACATTGGAGAAAGTTTGTTTGTTTTAAAATTGGTGAGCAGTTGTACCATAAGAAGTGATATCACGTGCAAGTTTATATCCTATAATAACAACCTACAGTTTAAAGATACGTAACTTATTTTCTATTTATGGTTGGTATTTATTTATTAAAATGATATAGGTTAGCTCGTAGTCATTCAAAACTTCTCGTATTTAGTACCTTCATAAGTACCAAGCTAATCTTTCGTAAAGTTACTACTTAGGAACTTAGTTACTTAAAGTATATTCTTAGTGCATTAAATATAAAAGTTACTTGACTAGTCTTTTATGACTAGGTATTTAAATCTGTTCAGTTACAGCGGTTACTTTTTTCAAATGACTGATTTTGCTTTATTTTATTATTTTTATATGTTTTTTTTCTGGCTGTATTTAATATGACAACATAGTATACAGATGTAGTGTGACGCGTGTGGTTGTGTGAGGTGAGACTAAATAATTATCATTCTTTTTATTGTTTCAATTTTTTGAATTGTTGAAAATGTTTTATTTTGCTATCCAAAATATCGACAATAAGCTAGAAATAAAGTAAAACAATTTTTTTTTTTTCGGAAATTTATTCTAAACACGTCAAATAACCTACCCCTTAAGTATAACTTGATAAAAAAAACTCACGGTATATTAAAACTAGCTGATCCGGCTAACTTCGTATTGCCAGCACGCCACCTACCGGGTCCAATTGTAAAACCATTCTCGAATTCACCTGAATACACACATTTTTTTTTATTAAAAACTGTCTAGCCGTTTAGCAGTAGTTCAGTTACATACACACGCACAGAAGAATTATAATATACTTATATAAAGATTACTTATTAAGAGTATTTATGAATCGTCAACATTTTCCTACCGCCCATTCAAGACTTTTATTCTTGTCTATTAAAAAATTTAAAATTTTAAAAACCCCCGAGAAAAAAAGACAAATAATGAAATTTCTCTCTCGATCGGAGGACCACAAAAAGAGAAGTACTGAAAGGGTGTATTATACGTCGGGGGTCCCCCGACCGAGAGAGAAATTTTATTATATGACTTTTTTTTCGGGGGTTGTTTTTCTTTTTATTTCATCCTTTTTAAATTACACTCAAAATAAAAATAAAACCGCATTAAAATCGCTTGATCCGTTAAGTCACTCACTACGAATATAAGTACAGACAGAAAGTAACTTGCCGCCATTTTGTTTTTTTTTTATTGCACCTAAATTTGCCTAAGGTGTATATTAGGGTGCTTCTTATTTGAACCAAAAAATTTTTTTACTAAATTTTTTGTGTGTCACCCTTTTATTCTGTTCTAAGACATAAAAAACATTGTGTTATTTTTTTTCAGATTTTTAAAATAATATTTAAGGGTCGCTACCAGAAAATAAAAATTATGAAAATATGTATTTTTATTTTTATTAATTTCGTTACAAAACTTATAATTATACATGTATTATTATAACAATTGTTAGGAAAAAAAATATTTCACGCTAACAATGTGCTTTTATTTGCATTTGGATACTTTTCTCCAAAATTGTTGACCACCAAAAGTAGAAATTGTTTTTGTTCTTCGTTTGTGGTAATTAGTTTATTATACTCCTCCATCAATGCGACCCCTCGCTCCGCTATATAGTTCACCACTTTCATTGAACATATAATTTTTCTTGAAGCTTTGTAATCTTCGCCTTCTGTCCAAAGACCAGGGCCCCGATCGCGGTAGTTCTATGATGCTTTAGTCAAGTGTACGTGCAGTAGACGTGCAAAACCGTTTTTGATAACGCGCGGCTTTGACAGTGCGACAACGTTTTCTTTTCCGGTGATAATCTTTGGAACTAAAACAGTTTTCATACGACAGTCTATTTTGACAGCTAATTTCGTATTGCAAGTGGTTCCTCTGTCACGGAAGTCACCGGATCAGACAGGATTGTAGGACTATAGGTTTGCGTGACGTGTGCGTCGTTATGTCATTACAGCAATACGAAGTCAAACGTCAAGACTCAAACGCGATGAAGACGCGCTGCATAGAAAGTGATCTTTAAACAGATAAAGCTATAAATTGCTTTTGCCATCCACCGCGCACGATGAAGACTCGCTGGAGCTCTGACTGAACGAAATCCCTTGGAGGAGGTGTGCCTAATAAGGCACACCTCCTAGAAATATTATTGTCCGGTTTAGCATCGTCGCGAGGTTGATCATTCAGCTGTTGTTCAGCGAATAAAATCATGCTACTTGCAACATTTTCCGCGCATTTTAAGGCTTCAGGGTCTGATGAAACTGTACAAAACTTAGTCTGATCAATATTAGGCCAAGCAGTCCTAAAACATTTAAAAATCAATATTTCTGGCCCACTTGATGGACCTAATGCTTGAACTACAACTGCTTCTAACATTATTTCCATTACATGGTGACGACAGGCTAACCAAAACACATCTTTTTCCATCTTTTGCTCTAATAGAAGCACGCACCACCTCTTATGCCCCCAGTACAGGATGGCCGATCATGTTGGCCGACCATGATGGGCCATCGTGTACAGGGGCGGTTTGCGTTGCTCGTAGATGGCAATCACACGCACACTGGCCCTGTACACGATGGACCATCATGGTCGGCCAACATGATCGACCATCCTGTACTGGGGGCTTTAAACCAATGTTGATTGCTTAAGCTCCAGGATGTTATAGTGTCATAATCATAAACAGAAAAGTGCGTGTCACGCGCATAGATCACACGACGACCATTTACAAAGTGTGTTTTAGCGAATTTTAATTGTGAAACAAACTGAGATTTGCGCCCTGAGATGTAAACTATGTTATGTACATTTTTTCAAACTTTAACACGCGGTAGCGACCCCTAAAATGTATCAAAAAAAAATAACAATAATAACTAGTTCGTTTCTCGGACGATAGAAGCGAATGGCGTGTTGACGCGGTTAATTTTAAAATGTCGAAAAATAAGAACCACCCTAGTGTATATTATTTTACTCTAAGCACCACCTCTGTATCTTTTACCGTTTCTAAAGTAAAGGCAGTTAACCATCTCCATAAAAGGCCGTATGAATTTTCATCAAACGTAGCTAAGAACCACCTCGATTAATTTAGATCTCAATTGAAAAAAATCGCATCAAAATCGGCCCTGTCGTTTAGGAGCTACGTTGCCTCAAACAGACAGACAGTCTGACAGTAGGGAGATAAGTAGGTATGAAGTAGAATAAAAAGTAAAACATCATTTGTTTCTTCCGAAAAAATAATATTATACTGAGAATAGAGTATTGACTGACACAATCGAAAATTTGATAAGATTTAATAAAAAAATTGGAATAGATAATAATAATAAAAACGCCTTCAAACAAAAACTGCCGACAAATACTCACTTCCCAAAAAATGTGAAAATAAAAAATTAATTGAATCATTCCATTCAAAGGATGAAAGGGTGGAACATTATCGAATTAATTTTGGAACTTACTGATTTGATTAAAGTCGGTGCCAAGCCATTACCTACCTACCTATTGTTATGTATTTCACACCACTCCGCGCATGAGATATTGTGTATTATTGTTTCACTAAATATTTTGTTCTTGTTACTTTCGGCTTGACACCGACTTCAATCAAATCAGTAAGTTCCAAAATGAATTAGATAATGTCCCGCCCTTTCGTCCATTGAATGGATTGATTCAATATTTTTTTATTTTTAGGTTTTTTGGGAAGTGAGTTTTTGTCGGCAGTTTTTGTTTGAAGGCGGTTTAATTTTTTTTTAAATTTGTTTATTTTTCATTTTCAGTGTAAAAAATCTATTGCGCAAGCGTCGCATAATGTGCAATGTTTAAAACTGTAGCCCATATCTAAATTAGAACACTCAGACAAGCACCATCCTCCAACTTTTAACTGTTATGCAGTTTTTTAACGTTCCATCATCAGCTAACCGAAATAACTAAAAAGAATACAACTAAAGGTCTATTTGTGCATATGGTACTTAAAAAACATGCTTTAACTCCTAAGCGTTAAGTAGTTTTACCTTCCATCATCAGCTCACCTAAATAACCTGAAAGAATACAACTAAAAATCTTTACATATCAACGACATTTGAGGAGTTGTACATCACCAGCTCATCAGCATGTGATGATAACTACCAGATGCAAATACTTAAAAAACTTTAGAAAATCTATAAAATACGTAAATTACCATAAAATTTACGGGTTTTCCTCGATTTCCCTGGATTCCACCATCAGATCCTAACTTGGTAACAATGTGACTACCTCAGGAGTTTACTCTTTCGAATAAAAAAATAATCATTGAAATTGGTCAATAGTTCGCGAAGATATTGACGTGTAAAGCAGGAACTACCAGTCAAAAACTATGTGTTTTTTCAGGATTGTGAAATTACACACATTAACTGTTTTCTTTCAGATAAAAAAAGAATTATTAAAATCGGCTAACAACTGGCAAAGTTATTTTTTTCATTTTCATTTTTCAATTTTTCGGGAAGCTTACAGCTAGGTTACAGAAGAAAAAATACAAACTTAAATAAATATGAAAGGCCAATTACAAGCTTCCACATGTAAATATATAAATAAATGCCTACGTAAGATGCAGAAGTATTACAACCTAGTAATTAATATAATATAAGAGATTATTTCAAAGAAAAATAACTGGCGCTTAACATTTGTTTTAGCTTACTTGAAGAGGTGTTGAAAAGATCTATATCATATTGCTTTGCCACACCATTGAAAGACTTGCTGGTTCTAATAAAGAACGAATTTTGCTGATAATTGGTTTTGCACAAGGGGACGTGTAGTACGTTAGGGTTACGGAAGGAAGTTACCGGAACTCGTAAACCTATACCATTTAAAAGCTCAGGACAATCGACAGCGCCACTCGCTATGCTAATAAAATACGACAGGTCCGCATTGCGTCTTCTTTCAACCAGTGGTAAGAAATGAAACTTACGGCATCGCTTATCATAATCCTGAATGTAGGTACTCGTCTTAAACTGTAGATATCGCAAAAACCGTTTTTGGATCCTTTCGATTCGCGATTCGTACAGTTTATAACACGGGTTCCATACTTGAGAGGCATATTCTAAATGGCTGCGTACAAGGGAACAGTAAAGTATTTTCAGTGCTTTAACAGAGTTGAAATCATGTGATAACCTCATTACGAATCCAAGTGTCCTAGATGCCTTAGCCACAATGTTGTTTATGTGTTCGTCAAACAACAATTTACTATCGAACGTCACTCCTAGGTCACGTATGGTAGTGACTCGGGCAAGGTCAGCGCCTAACAGTTTATAAGGTGTAAGAATGGGTTCCGATTTTCGAGTATAGCTACAGACATAACACTTTGAAACATTAAGATCTAGCTTATTATCTTGGCAGTAACGCTCGAATCTAGTGAGGTCCTCCTGCAGATGCTGAGCGTCTTGAGCAGAATTGATCGGCCACGATTTTTTATGGTAAAACATACATAAAAAAAATACAGTCGACTTGAGAACCTCCTCTTTTTTTGAAGTCGGTTAAAAAGTGGGTAGAAATATATTTGTTTAAATACCTTATCAATAGCATTAAACCGATTATACGTATGTATTGACACAATCAAAAATATATATTTCACTTTTTTGCTCGATAGTACGCACTTCACGATTGAAATAAAGTTTGAACCTTATTACTAAGGAACAAAGTTCAACATTGATCGTCAGCATATATTCAGATTATTATGTAGAAGTTTACATTAGATTTTTTGAAAATAGCAAAGAAGAATTCTTTTTTTATTTTTATCATAAGATTCACTATTTCACACAGTATTTTTTCAAGTATTTATTTATTTAAAACTTGTACCTGTTTTCCTAGAATCTCCATCGCAAGAAACGTCAAGTTAGCAGCCCACTTAGAGACCTTAATATCTCGGCTCGTATTAAAGCACTACTTTTGAAATTTTGCGTTTACGATACACTATTTATACAGTATTTTTTGACATATAAATCACATTGATACGAACTGTATTTCTTGAGGTGACTGCTAACTTGACGTTAAGTTAGCAGCCTCACTAAGATACTCAAATATCTTTTGAATCAAAGTTACACTATTTGTTTAATATACATCACTATTTAACACTATTTATACAGTATTTTTTGACATAATCAAAACCATCTAATTCTGTTGTGAGGCTGCTAACTTGACGCACATCGACAGTCACAGAAAAGGCTGCACAAACTTGTTATTTAACATTAAATGTTAAATTTCGTAGTCTTCCTTTTATTTAAGATGCTATGTTACTTAGAAGAAATGCTTAGGTGTAATCGAGCCTTTCGATCGGTACAATAAAATTAGAGAAATATTTTTTTATAAATTCAGCGAGTTCGATTCCCAGTTCAGACAGGCGATTATTTCAAATTCCTTGAGCGCAGTTCGGTTTCTTTTCAAAATAAAAATGCAGTCTGCTTTGAGTAAAATTTTATATCTGCAGTATTTAAGGTACTTTCCCTCCATGTGACATAGTTTTGGGACGCCCTGTATAGTAGAATTGTCTTTTGTTTTTAACTAATATTAAAGCTTTAAGTTGAGTTCCTAAGGTCCGGTTGCTCGTACATTTAACTTTTGTCAAAATTGACAAAAGTTAAAATTTAACTGATGTCAATTTTGACATCGGTCAAAGAAAAATACATTGGTTATTTTAGGGTTAAAAGTGTTGTCTGTACTATTTTATTAACCTTCCCTTAATTACTAATGGCAAAATTTAAACCACCCCCACCCTGTCGGTTATTTTGACCGCCGTTAAATCTGTAATTTGACTGCTCGTTAAAGTAACCGCTGCTTCAACAACGCTTTTTAAATTTGACCGCCGGTTAATTTTACTTTAACCATAATTTAACCCTAACCAAGCTTCGAGCAACCGGACCTAAGTAATTGAAAATTGTTCACCGCTATGATCATTAGTTCGCCTATCATCATCATCATGTCAGCCGAACGACGCCCACTGCTGGGCATAGGCCTCCCCCAAGGATCTCCACAACGATCGGTCCTACGCTGCCCGCATCCAGCGGCTTCCCGCGACCTTGACCAGATCGTCGGTCCACCTTGTAGGGGGCCTGCCCACGGAACGTCGTCCGGCACGTGGTCGCCATTCGAGAACCTTTCCGCCCCAACGGCCATCGGTTCTCCGCGCTCTGTGTCCCGCCCACTGCCACTTCAATGATGCAATCCTTCGAGCGATGTCGGTTGTTTTAGTTCTCCTGCGGATCTCATCATTTCTGATTCGATCGCGTTCGCCTATACTTAACTGTATTTATCATAACCCATTGTGTAATTGTGATGGAAACTGACCTTAGTCATACCATGTTAAGGTCATTTTTCAATTTGACGACTCCGTATGAAATAAAACAGGCAGAAAAAAACAACCCTTGGAGTTTCTTGCTGGTTCTTCTCGCAAGGCCTCCCGTTGTAGGGTTTGCGAACCGATGGCGTAGCTTCTATGACGTTTACAAGTATTGTAAATAACAATCTAAATTGAATAAACAAATTTGAATCTTGGATCTATACCAACTACTTATAATAAGTAATATTCTTTATTAAAAAAATATATATTTTTAAGGACTAAACTCTGGAGTTATGCTAATGAACTTAACAAGGATGCGAAACTTTGGTTGGGTTGATTATGTCACTCCAATTATGCTGAAATGGAAGCTGTACATACCATGGGGTGATCAGGTAATTATGTTTACAATCATATCAAATCAAACCATGAATAAGAATTTTCTTTTCGAATAACTTGTCTGATTGTTTTGTTAGGCTCACATTCTAATTGTTTTTAACCGACTTCTAAATCAAAAAGGAGGAGGTTCTCTATTCGTCTGTATGTATGTTTTTTCTCTTTTTTTTTTTTTTGTGTATGTCCACCGATTACTCGAAGACGGCTGAACCGATTGAAATGGTTCAAACGTTATTACATCAGGTTGGTTTCCAAGTTAGTCCCATTTTTTGAAATTTTGAAATCCGTTCAGTAGTTTTCAGGAAATCTTGAAAATACTGTCGTTTTCGTTACCACTTAATGTGAATTTAATACGTATCTTTAGGCATAACTCCTTTGTTTATAAACCGATTTAGATGATTCTTGTTTTGTTAAAAAGGGGATACCTCAAGGTATTTTAACCGACTTCGAAAAAGGAGGTTTTCAGTTTGATCACATACCTATTTACCAGAAAACACGTAAATTATGCACTAAAAAGAGTGAAATAAAAATTATATTTATAAAAAAATAAAACCGCTTTCAAAAAAACCACATCAAAAAAGTAAGAAATAATTCCTCACCAAATAAATAACGTAAGTACTTTGAAGTCGGGCGGGTTTTAACAAAAACAACAAAAAAATTTTACATGTTTCACGCCCGACTTCAAAGTACTTACGTTATTTATTTGGTGAGGAATTATTTCTTACTTTTTTGATGTGGTTTTTTTGAAGGCGGTTTTATTTTTTTATAATTTTTACTTTTTATTTACAAGTGTAAATCTTGCTTTAAAATATTCCCAGCTGAGATGTTAATTATTTGAAATACATGTATTTGAAATGCAAATACAAAATGCAAAATACCTATTTTTATGTTGCATTTGAAATACTTTTCTTGAAAATGTATTTTGTATTTTATTTGAAATACTTTTTATAAATATTTAGTATTTGTAAAGTACAAAATAGTTTTGTTACATTTTTTAACTCATTTTTCTTATTTTTCATTCTTCAATCCAAAAGTACTTGCTCTGTGTTCGTGCGTTGATTATTTTGTTTTCTTTGTGATTTTGCTCAGTTTCCTTCACTTCCTGAATGTAAATAAATAACATGTAAGGGTAAAATGCCCAGTTTACCGGCCGCCACCAGTTTTCCGGCCGCCCATCATCATTTTATTACAAATAGAATGCTCGCGTAATTTTGAAATTAAAACTGCTACTTTTAGAACTATATCTAATTACCTGTTTAACCAAAAATACAAATTATAAATTGTAAATAGTATTTACAGGCTACAAGTCTACAAGTTTCTGTTTAACCAACATTTACAAGTTACAAGTTTACCATGGTGAAAAATTTACAAATTTGTAAATTGTAGATACAATTCACATATTTCTGTTTAACCAACATTTACAAGTTACAGGTGACAATTTACAAATTTGTAAGGAAAACCGTTTCGTTAAACGACGAATTGTAATTACAAGTCTACAAATATGTAAATTGTAGCACGATTTCTACAGGCGGACTCACCCTGTGTCAAAACCTTACAATAGGGTATTTTACTGTTGTTGAAATGTAGATATTTAATGATGACGTTAAAAAATATTGCAATTAAGAATACCAAATGTGAAAAAATAATTTGAATCTGTTTTATAATAAAAGAATTATAGTCTGTTTAATTTTGACTATAGCTGTCTCTTTCTAAAACGAAATCTTCTATGGCGTGCCGCGTGACTATGACGCTACTAACCCACTGACGTCACTAAGATAGCGTCCTGTCCTTGTCTAATTATAAAGTTTGAAGTCCTATATCTTCGAAAATATTCAAGATAATTCAAAATGAAAACTTGTTTTGTGTAGCTAATATTTCGAAAATTTTTTTAAAGAAATAAAAAAAATCAGTAAAATACCGTATTGTTTGCACTAGCCGAATAGGTAAAGAAATTAAATTGTTATTCACATAAAAATGCGCCACTAGTAGTGAAAGAATTGTAGGTATTATTTTTATAGTTTTCCATGACTTTCTTTTTAGTTAAATCAGCAGTACCTAAAGTACTCTTCAAACAAAATTTCAAATTAATACTTTTATTAGAAAAAAACAGAGTAGCAAGTGGCGCAGTGGTAAACGCATTCGGCCTACAATCGTTGAAGTGAAAGCAACTTTCGCTATGGTTGGTCACGGGATGGGTGACCAAAAATTTATTATCTCAAGCTCCTCCGTACTTCGGAGGCACTTTAAGCCGTTAGTCCCGGCTGTGTTTGCAGTCGTTAATACCCATCAATCCGCTTTGGGCCCGCCTGGTGGGTCATGGTCCATTCTCCATATCCATCCATAAGGAAGGTCTTTATCCCATCAGTTATTACTTACGGGACTTATAATGGCTGATGATGATTAAAATTCTATTGTTTTTAATCTACCATCTTCAAAAATTTACAACTTGTAAATTGTATTTTACAACTAAAAATATGTTAATACAAATATGTTAATTGTAATCTACAGGCGTTTTCTACAATTGACAACATTTCATAAAATTTATCATGTGTTTTTATTTGCTATTTAGAAATAACATTTAAAAAGAGGAGACTCGTATTTTTTCCTTTTCCAAAATTTTTATTTTTATTCAACGTAAAATTAATTTGAAAACTTACTCATTCAAAAAGAGCCTAAGTCCAGGAAGAAGGCAGGTTGGCGGACATACCTTTGCAAATTATTTAAAAAAATACATTCTGACGTCGTCAAGTCAACGTGACACTAATGACGTTTGTTGTCTGTTGTTGTTACGGTTTCTCGTTTGGTTTCGTTTGGTTGTTTTATTTGATGTTATTTCTCTTCATAACTCGTAAATTTAAATCAAAATGGAAAAAACTGTTCGTGAATTAGATCCCTTAATTTTATGTGTAGTTCCTGGCTGCAAAAATACTGTTTTGAAATGCCCAAAAAACATTTTTTTACGTGCCCATGTCCACACATTCACAGTCGTGTGCTGCTTTATATAAAAATAAAGTACCATGTGGTAGTGTGTACTAAATTACAGGGATTGGATGGAGAATAAAGTCACAAGACCTCGACTAAAACCCCAAGTACCAAGAAGGCTTCAAAATGTTAATAAAGATCCAACATTTCCTTCAACATCAGGACATTTAAATCCCTTCCCAAATACACAAGAAAAAGGTGTTGTGTGTTTTTTTTTTGCACTGGTTATGTCTCAGTTGTCTCTAATCCAACTGTTTTTTTTGTGGAATATATTCAATGTAAAGACATTTTTCTAGTTTTTAGTAGTTTAGAAAGGTAGATTCCTAGATCAGGAAGTAGATAAAGATTGAAATAAACGCATATCAAAATGAAATTGTATTTTATTAAACGGACAAAACACGACTACTTTTTAAATATTATCAAACACAGACTTCTATTTAAAATAACAAAAATAAGTAGGTACTTAAACACTAAACTATAGCCTGACTTGATATTTCACACCACATATGTAATGGCGGGCAGAGTAACTATGAACGAAACAACAACACTGGAGAATTTCTCAAACATGCTATTTATTTGGCTATGTGGTTTATAAAGCATACTTGTGTATGTGTGTATACTAAAGTGTCTTTACTCTCATCAATAACTGCTTTAATTATATACATTTTTGATTGAACATTGTGTTCAGGAATTACTCTGCCCTTGATGGTACACATGGCTTGCTCTCGTTTTACTTCCACATAGCCTACAGAAGTTTGAAGATTCTACGTAGGCATCTCTCAATGAAAATAAAACTTCAGCTCCCCTTATTTCCGCAACGTTAAATGAGTCGTGTTCACGCATATTCCAATAACATCATCATGTCAACTTTGGGAAGGTTGCGAATGTCTGCCATATATTAATCATTCAGCCACCTTCATAATTTTCAATTGTTAGTTTAGTAAAGTTATGATAAGTTATGTTAATCTTCCTTCTGTAGGAGTAGGAGGCACAATATTATTTTTACTGATATCGCAAGTCCATAGTTCTATCTATGTCAAAATATGTCATTAAACAAAACAGGTTAGGTTTAGCGAAGGGGTTTAGGGGGGTGAAGTTGCTCGCGTCCGTAGGATTTACCACCTTTTCCTAGGCCCACCCTACACGTGCCCCCTGGGTGGTGCTAAATGAGTAACGACGCCGAGCAACAGGCGGCGGTTAATTAACCTGTCTCCTGGTCTACCATAAACCAAGGAGGACTAAATCCCTCCTAAAAGTATGGCCATGTCGCCTTGGGAAAGCGACATGCGTATGTCCCACTTTTAAATATGGAAATATGAGCGATAAGAATGTTGATATGTCATGCGATCCGGCTAACGCCCGGCGCTCGTTGGTACCCGGGCCAACGAGTGTGAAATCTGTTACCGAAGACTGCGCGGGAGTAGGCGACCAGGCTCCCGTGACGGTGAATGCTTCTGGAAGCACAACTAAAAAACTTACTCAACAGGCATTCCATCCAAGCCTATTCATCACAAGACCAAGATCGTCTTCACTAGGTAACATCAAAACCACTGAGCCTGAGCCTAGTACATCGTCAGATATGAATACCAGAGATGATGGTGCCAACAAAGATTGCCCTCCCCCCTGGCAAAGAGTACCTACAGGCCGCTACGCCAAAAGGAAGAGACTGTCCAACAGCCCGCCATTAACTGAAAAACTCGACAACAAGGCACAAACAGAAATGACTACTTCTAACAGATACAGCGGGCTTGCTATAGACCTTACCGACGAAACAACAGATAATCCATCCACTAAGGACAAAAAAAATTACAAACCACCACCAGTTATATTATATGGCATAGAAGATCTATCAAAATTAACAGAGCTATTAAATAAGGCGATACCCAGTGGCAGCTACTCGTACAAAATCATTAATAGAGATCAGCTGAGAGTGATGACTCAGTCAACTGAAATATATAAAGACCTAATAGAACTCATCCGGAGTAATGGCCACGTCGATCCGTTGCATCAATTTTGACGTGAAAGACGGATAAACAAACAAACCCTCTTTCACATTTATAATATTAGTATGGATACACACAATCTCTTTTTCATTTTACAGTAAAAATATGATTGGCCTGATATTATGCATTACTAAGTAAGAACATAAATTTTAGCTTGATACCTCCCACGCATACTTGAGAAAAAGTTTCTTGATAGGTAGACGGACAGATCTATGAATGAGGGCTCAACTACTTATGTTCATGCAGCATTTGATAACAACATACCATGTTCATACCCTAGCCTGCATATTCGATATTCTTTAGACCCTTTTAGTAGAGAATAGGATTTCAAGAAGAGCGTTATGAAATCTGGGCAACAAACACACATAAACTAAACTAACACAAAAGTCACTACACCGCGCGTACGAAGTCGCGGGCAACAGCTAGTAGGTCATACATTCACACAGAAGCAAAATAAATGTTACCGAATTGTAATCAAAAACTTACATCATACCACCCCCAAATCAGCTATAACAGAAGCAATAGAAAAAACAGGCAACAGGGTACGAGGAGAAATCATCTGTGCAATATCAAGAAAAAACAAAAAGCCCCTAAATATGTTCTTCGTAAACATTGAGCCTAGCCCTAACAACCCAGAAATAAAAGGTATTGAAACCATATTCCACACGAGAGTCAAAATTGAAGATCCACGAAAATCAACTGAAATACCACAGTGTACTAGGTGCCAACAATATGGGCACACCAAAAACAACTGTATGCGCCCATACAGGTGTGTCAAATGTGGACAAGGACACAAAACTACTGAATGCCTAAAAAAGGATAGGAACTCGCCAGCAACCTGTGCCCTCTGCCAAGGTGATCATCCAGCCAACTATAAAGGCTGCCAAGTCTATAAGGAGATACGGGCAAGAAAAATGGTTCATGCTGGTCACAGAAAAGACCCAATACATAAGGTAAAGGCCACACATACGTTTACACCTCGAATAGAAGAATTCCCTCCGTTAGAACTCCCTAGATACAGTACACAGTCCAAAAATAACCAGGAAATAAACAGTTTGCACCCACCTGGAAACGTAACCAACACTGCAAATACTGGTAGCTGGAACAGAAAAATAGAGAATGTACAATCTCAGTCAACAAGCTCGTTAGAGCAAATCATAATAAAACAGTCGGAAAAGATAGATATTCTCATACAGCAAATAGGGACCTTAATGGGCCTCTTAACGACACTAATAGCCCAGCAGAAAAAATGAAATTCCTTCGAATAGCTGCATGGAACATAAATGGCCTACCCCCAAATAAGCAAGAACTAGAGCTATTCATGAACTACAACAACATAGATATATTATTAGTATCTGAAACACATACGACTGACCAAAAAGTGATTAAATTCAAAGGATGCAATATATACTATGCCAACCATCCAGATGGCACATCACATGCTGGGGCCGCAGTGATAATTAGGGAACACATAAAACACCACGCCGTACAAAATTTTACACATGCACACATACAGGCCGCAATAATATCTATAGATGACTGGCAGGGATCACTTAATGTGGCTGCAGTGTACTGTCCCCCACGACATCGTATAGATGAACAAATGTTTACCGATTTCTTCCAAACACTTGGTGGCAGATACATAGTAGGAGGAGACTGGAATGCCAAAAACACCTTCTGGGGCTCCCGATTGACGACGACGAAGGGTCGGGAACTAAAAAAGGCAATTGATAGAAATAACCTCAATGTAATATCAACAGGAGAACCAACTCACTGGCCATCGGACCCCAACAAAACTCCAGATCTCATCGACTTCTTCATTACTAAAAGGATGTCGGGACTTTATACAAAAGTGGAATCATGTCTAGATGGGTCCTCAAACCATACACCCGTAATATGCACACTAAGCACCACAGTCATCTGGAAAGAACCACGTGAGACCCTGTATAACCACAAAACTGATTGGGAGTCCTTTCGAAACTATATCGATGAAAATGTCAATCTGCGCATCCCTCTTAAAACAGTAGAGGAATTAGAGGATGCTGCGTGGTATACGACTAACCTAATACAAAAGGCGGCCTGGCTATCAACTCCATACATAGCATCTAAACCACAAAGACATGACACTACTTTGGAAATACGAGAGATGATAGCCGCAAAGAGAAGACTACGACATCGATGGCACACCAGCAGGAATCGTCAAGACAAAAAAGCCCTCAACAAAATGCAAAAAGAACTGAAGGAAATGCTCAGAGAAAATGAGAACAATACCCTCCAAGACAAACTCAAGACTCTATCACCTTATAAAGCAGAGGATTATACACTTTGGAAAATTACGAAATCACTGAAAAGGCCAAAACAACACATGCCTCCACTAAGACAAGCCAACGGCAACTGGTCACGAAAACCCCAAGATAAAGCTGAGTTGTTTGCCAATTTCCTTAAGAACGTATTTAAACCCAATCAACCTGATAATGTACACACCGAACAGGAAATTGATGAAGTCTTGAACAGCGACCAACAGCTGTCTCCACCATTGAGACCAGTGACAACTGTAGAAGTAAAAAGACTATCATGAATTTGAAACAAAAAAAGGCACCAGGATTTGATCTAATAACAGCAGAAGTTCTTAAACAACTACCAAGAAAAGCCATCGTCCTGCTGACAATCCTCTTTAATACTATACTGAGATTACAACATGTCCCAGAGGTATGGAAAGTATCCATAATAAACATGATAGCCAAACCGGGCAAGCCTCCTACAGAGGTTACATCATACAGACCCATAAGTCTTCTTCCCTTGCTGTCGAAAGTTTTCGAGAAATTGGTCCTGAAACGTCTTTTGCCAGTACTAAAAGAACAAAAAGTAATACCCGATCACCAATTCGGTTTTCGCGCAAACCATGGGACAACAGAGCAAATACACCGAGTAGCTCACACGATACGGCAAGCGCTAGAAAGAAAAGAATACTGCTCGGCTGTTTTTCTCGATATCCAGCAAGCCTTTGACCGCGTGTGGCACAAGGGCCTGTTATATAAGCTAAAGCTACATCTGCCAAATACTGCGTACATGCTACTGAGGTCTTATCTGCAGAACAGATCATTCCAAGTCAAATGTGAGGATTCTCTGTCATCTATCTGCCAAATAGAAGCAGGAGTACCCCAAGGTTTGGTGCTGGGTCCTGTTCTATACACGGTCTACACTGCTGATCTACCCACCTCAGATAAAGTTGTGACTGCAACCTATGCTGATGACACTGCAGTTCTCTCCTGTAGTAAAGATCCAAATACAGCATCCGCAAAATTACAGGAATGTCTGGACGAAATCGGACTTTGGCTGAAAAAGTGGAGAATCCGCGCAAGCCCAGCGAAATCGGTCCACATCACGTTCACACTGAAGAGAGGAGACTGCTCGCCCGTGAAACTGGACGGTGCTGTCTTGCCAATAGACACGACAGTTAAATACTTAGGCATGCACCTAGATAGAAGACTCACTTGGCGGGCTCATATAAAGGCCAAAAGAGAACAGGCAAACAAAAAGTTTGGAGATATGTACTGGTTGTTAGGCAAACAATCAACTTTAAGTTTGGAAAATAAAGTCCTTATTTACAAGTGCATCCTAAAACCGATTTGGACATACGGTATAGAGCTCTGGGGATCAGCGAGTCACTCAAATATAGAAATCCTCCAGCGCTACCAGAACAAAGTATTAAAGATCTTGATCAATGCGCCATGGTTCACGCGGAATACGGAAGTGCATGAATACCTGGAAATTCCGACAGTCAACGAGGAAATAAAGAGTTCCTCTGTGTCCTACAACCGACGCCTTGAGCGACATATCAACCACCTGGCTAATCAGCTCACACACAGAGATAACTGGCTATTCCGGCTGAAAAGAAAGCAATTGGCTTCAACATAAATCAATAATAATACTAAGAGATGACACGTCGCTGGATGTGCATTCTCCAAAAGTCCAAGAACAGAACATCCAATCTGATTAAAGCTAACAGGCTGATAGTAGATAGTAAAGAAAGTAAAAAAAAAAAAAAAAAAAAAGGTTTAGCGAAGAGTATCACTACAACTAACTTGACATCAAACGTAGATACCCTTAGCACTATTATTTATTCTGTGACTCTACATAAAAATTCCTTGCTTGACATCTACAGTTTATATTATACCCATCTCTGTCACTCTCCGGGCATGACAGAATTGAGTGAAAGAGGCGGGTATAATTTTTGTACTCATTAAGCTAGAAACACATTTCGCTGGCGCAGCGCAGCGCAGCGTCGACCCGGGTGTGCACACTTTACTAGCGTGGCGCAGCGTTTCCTGACGAAATTTTTGATCAGTGTCAATCGAGTCGTTGCCAAGCTAACATCTGCATTATGTTTTCTTCTAATTTTGAAAACATTTTCGGTTCTTACTTGAACATATTAAATCCAAAAAAAAATATGTTGATGTATACGATGATAAGATGATGATGAATGATTACGAGATGCAATTTATATCTATACTAATACTATAAATAAACTTTGTTTGTTTGTAATAGATAAACTCAAAAAATACTGAACCGATTTTAAAAATGTTTAGTGTAATTTATTTTCAAATCAGAATTATACATTATTTTTGTTATAAAATTAAAAAGTATAGTGTACTAAAAACACTTTAATACTGTTTTAACAGTATAATTAACAACCCTACATGATAATGAATTGGTGACTCTTCTAAACAAAAAAAAATATTTTTAAATTGGCCCATTATTGACGGAGAAATCGGAGAACATAAGTAGTAAAAAGCAAAATGCAGAGCTCCGCTGCGCAGTCCGCTACCGAGCCATCTGACGATACAATGCTAGAAAGTGGTGGGGGGCCTGGCGCAATCGGAGCCGGGCGGAAACGCTGCGCTGCGCTGCGCTAGGGAAATGTGTTTCTAGCCATACTAAATGTATGAAACCGATCGCGCTGCGCTGCGCTGCGCCAGCGAAATGTGTTTCTACCTTTACTCATCTTGGCAGCGACAGTTTTTTTTTTAATGAGAGGCGTTTTTTTATGTTATGCAAAGGAATGTCATCATAATTTTCCTTCATCAAGATAAAAGGGGCTTTTTTCCGAATATTTCAATAAATAAGTGATTTAAAAATGCGAAAAAATATGTACCTACAGTGTTAGAAATTGAAAAATCTCGAAATGGTTTTCGATTTAAGGTATCTTGTTAAAAATGAAAACATGTCAATTGTAGATGTTGGTTAAACAGCATT
Source organism: Crambus lathoniellus (assembly GCA_949710035.1). Classification (NCBI taxonomy): domain Eukaryota; kingdom Metazoa; phylum Arthropoda; class Insecta; order Lepidoptera; family Crambidae; genus Crambus; species Crambus lathoniellus. The sequence continues at coordinate 10,966,214 of OX453315.1, forward strand.
AGACTTTACAAATATGTAAGATTTTTAGTTGTAGAATTCTTACATATTTGTAATGTTGGTTAAACAGCACTTGTATTACAAGTCTACAAATTTGTAGCTTTCTTACATAATTTTAGACTTGTAAAAATGGTTAAACAGGGCCCTGGCGTAAGTCAATAATACGGTTTTATATAGTTTGCATTTGAAATTAGAGCAGTGAGCACGAGCTTTGACATCCACGTTCACGAAAAAACAATTAGTGAAGAGGTGATTTTAAGTGGCATGTTCTCCTATTTTAATTTTTAGTTTTTTGCATTCACAATGCAATTTTTATTACAGAAAAATGGAAAATGAAGTATTTAGAAAAAATCGACCCGTCTCACAACTAGCTCCGATGGGACTCGAACCCACGACCTTTCGCTTTCCGGGCGACTGCTCTAACCACTGAGCTACGGAGTCGTTACGAGAAGCGTCGAATTTATCCAATACTTCTTACACGCTGTATAGTCAGCGTTAATTTCATCAATGTGGAGATATTACTACCCTCACACGCGAAAGAAATACCTTTCCAGGTATTTGGCAATCGCTAAAGATGAAATTACTATTGCAACTTATTTTAATTTTTAGTTTTTTGCATTCACAATGCAATTTTTATTACAGAAAAATGGAAAATGAAGTATTTAGAAAAAATCGACCCGTCTCACAACTAGCTCCGATGGGACTCGAACCCACGACCTTTCGCTTTCCGGGCGACTGCTCTAACCACATTGATGAAATTAACGCTGACTATACAGCGTGTAAGAAGTATTGGATAAATTCGACGCTTCTCGTAACGACTCCGTAGCTCAGTGGTTAGAGCAGTCGCCCGGAAAGCGAAAGGTCGTGGGTTCGAGTCCCATCGGAGCTAGTTGTGAGACGGGTCGATTTTTTCTAAATACTTCATTTTCCATTTTTCTGTAATAAAAATTGCATTGTGAATGCAAAAAACTAAAAATTAAAATAAGTTGCAATAGTAATTTCATCTTTAGCGATTGCCAAATACCTGGAAAGGTATTTCTTTCGCGTGTGAGGGTAGTAATATCTCCACATTGATGAAATTAACGCTGACTATACAGCGTGTAAGAAGTATTGGATAAATTCGACGCTTCTCGTAACGACTCCGTAGCTCAGTGGTTAGAGCAGTCGCCCGGAAAGCGAAAGGTCGTGGGTTCGAGTCCCATCGGAGCTAGTTGTGAGACGGGTCGATTTTTTCTAAATACTTCATTTTCCATTTTTATGTTCTCCTATGTTTAGCACTGAATTAAAACAGATTTGAGTTTTATGATTAAGTATGATGCCTAATTACTTACATATTTTTTACTTAAATCTGTGTTCAATTATTATATTATATAAAAAATCAGGGATTGGTGTAGGTATTTGTGCAAAAATAGACAACTTCCAGTTGCTGGGAAACGTTGCTTGCTTGTTGGTTGCTTGCCCCCCGGCTGGGAAACTGGCTCTCATGATAAATCAGATTTATTACATTTTGTTGCGTCAGAATGCAACTGTGAAGTATGACTGTACAGGCATTGCCTCTCATAATGTCGAATTAACCTTGTTTCCAGTTTCCGGCTGTCAATATAATCTTAATAAATATTATAGATATCAGATTTTCTATGAGAACAGAGTGGCTGTACGGACTACTTGTAGAACTACACAGTAAACCAGGGACTGTACTCTGAATCGCTAATCCGAAACTTCGGTTAGCCCCGCCCCTTTCACTCGATTCTGTCCCGACTAGAGCGTGAGAGGGACGGGTATACCGAAGTTTCGGGTTTTGCGTTTCAGAGTAGGCCCTCAGGCCCGGAATACTAAAAATACAGTACTAGTTATCCGGCCACTACCTATCTACATAAAAAAAAGCGTAAAACTAAAGTTTATCTATTTATATTACTAAAATGTGGTTTCCTCGACTTTAATGTTCTTAAAGCTTTGCCATGAATACGCTAAGTCGTGTGGTTAAATTAAATATAATGAATGCACTACGTTCATTTCAACATAGATAGGTGTTGTCGGTCGTTTTAGTACTCCTGCGGGTCTCATCATTTCTGATTCGATCGAGCAGGGAAATACCAAGCATCGCTTTCTCCATTGCTCGCTGGGTGACCTTGAGCCTTCTGTGCGTGCCAGATAAGTCTGCGCGCGGTTAAATCGAATACTAATCTTTTCCATTAGCTTTGAACGAAAAAATGTACTGTAACTAGTGCCAAAAACGTCCCAGTCGCGCGCAGAGTTATCTGACACGTACTTATGATTAACTGGCAATACACACTGGTCACACACACTGGTCTTGAGACATTGAGGAATTTTGGACGCAGATATATATCCCGGAGCTTTCCAAACGCTGCCCATCCGAGCTGGATTCGACGAGAGATCTCTTTCTCGAAGTTGGACTTACCTAATTGGATTGTCTGTCCCAGGTAGACATAGTGGTCAACAACTTCGAGTGTAATGTTCCCAACATTAACTGGAGCGGATGCAACATGGGCATTGGACATGATTTTCGTCTTATCCATGTTCATCTTTAGACCCACTCTTTGGGAAGCATTGCTGAGATCTTCGAGCATTGTGTTCAGGTCTTCCAAGGTCTCAGCCATGAGAACTACATCATCGGCAAACCGCAGGTGTGTTAGGTACTCGCCATTGATGTTGATGCCGAATCCTTTGCAGTCCAGTAGCTTAAAAATATCCTCCAACGCAGCTGTGAACAGTTTCAGAGAAATGACGTCTCCCTGTCTCACACCTCGCTATAGTTGGATAGGATTAGAGCTCTGGTTCTGTAATCGGGCATACATGGTGGCGTATTGGTATAAGTACCTCAGCACCTCGATATACCTGTAGTCTATTTGGCACCTCTGGAGAGACTGCAGCACGGCCCAGGTCTCGATCGAATCAAAGGCTTTCTCATAGTCCACGAACGCCAAGCATAGCTTGGCAAGTTATACTCTTCGGTCTTCTGTATAACTTAACTTGCCGCAGCGTATGAATGTGGTCTATGGTATATAGCCTTTTCGGAACCCGGCTTGTTCGGGAGGTTGGAAGTCGTCAAACCTGCGAGCGAGACGATTCGTAATGACTTTCGAAAACAGCTTGTAGATATGGCTCAAAAGCGAGATGGGTCGGTAGTTCTTTAAGAGAGTCTTATCACCCTTCTTGTAGAACAGCATCACATCGCTTCTTCCCCATGCCTTTGGCGTTTTGCCCTCGAGGATGACAGAGTTGAAGTGCTTCTGGAGGACCTTAAGTATCGGCTTACCGCCCGCTCTCAGAAGTTCTGTTGTGATTCCGTCATCACCCGCCGCCTTGTTGTTTTTGAGCTGCTTGAGAGCCATTCTAATCTCGTACAGGCTGACGTCCGGGATATCTTCGGTATAATATCGGGTAAGCTTGGCTCTAGGTTCTGTAGCCTTACTTTCATCAGGTGTTTGCGTGGAGTACAACTGTCCATAGAAACTCTCAATCTCCCTCAGGATTTCAGGTGTTGATGAAATGATACTACCGTCCTCAGTTTGCAGCCTCGTCAGTTGACTTTGCCCTATAGCCAGATCTCTAGCGAACACTTTGGAGCCTTTGTTCCACTCAATGGCCTCTTTAATACGCTCGGTATGAAATTGGCGAAGGTCGCTTGTCAAGGACTTGGAGATCTGCCTCTGAGTTCTGTAGTTTCATTTCGTTTCTCTGATCCATGAGTCGGATAGTGTGGCTGGAGAGTTTCTTTAATTTAGGACGGTGGGTTTTATAGTGCTTGGACCCTACCGTGCGGACAGTATTCACCACCATGTTGTATAGATCGTCCACATCGATGCTGTTCTCAAGGGCTTCGAAGCGGTTTTGGAGCTCGAGCTGAAAGCACTCGGGGTTTTGAATTTGAGCCGGTATTGGTCGGAGCGTAGATTTTATTAGTCGAGATCTTCCAGCTTAACGTTGATATTCAATGTGCCTCTAAGTATGCGGTGATCGCTTCCCGTCTTTACGGCATTGATCACAACGACATCATTGAATATTTGCTTCCTCGTTGACATAATAAAATCTATCTCGTTTTTTACTTTACCGTCCGGACTAATCCAGGTCCATTTGCGACTTACGGGCTTCTTAAAGAAGGAGTTCATCATGTAGAGGTTCTCCCTCTCCATGAAGTCTGCCAGCATCTGGCCCCATTCGTTCCGTTGCCCAAATCAAAATTGCCCCACTCTCAACTCATCACCGAAACGTTGCCCCAACTTAGCATTAAAATCCCCCATCACAACCGTGTAGTGGGTTTTATAGCTATGCTTGGCTTGATCTCCTCATACATAGCTTCCTCTTCTTCATCGTCGTGTTTCGAGGTCGGAGCGTAAACCTGAATGACATTTAGTGAATTTCGTTCCGATATTCTGAGTATCAGGCAGGTACGCCACCCTGCTCGAGACACTTCCCATGGTGATCACGTTGTTAAGAAGGGATTTATGGACGATGAACCCGACCACCTTGGGACTGTTGGTCGCCCTCCCGGTGGTATAGTAAGTTACCTGATTGAAGGGTAATCGAGTCCTCCCCCTCTCTTCGGACTTCAGATAACCCAGTTCAGATAACAATTAAATTTAGGTAAGTAAAAGTGTAGCAAAATTAAACAAATTTGCTTATTCACTGGAAATATTCGTATTTGTTATTGGTTGGCTGTGGCAAAACTTACTAAGTGACATACAAAAGCATTATAACTGCACCATGGTTGTAAAATACGTTGTGGCAAAAGTAAATAATTTATTTTTATTTTTTTTTAATTTATATTATACAAAGTAATATCATCGCAGATTATTTAATTAATAAAGGCAAGTCTGCTGTATAACATATCAAAAGACCGACGGTAAATTATCTTCATCTTAAAAAGTTATCGCTACTTTTAATGAAAAAAAAACAGAAAAACGTGAATATCTCGCAACTTTGGTTTTGTCAGTTATTTAATTCTGCTACGACGACGGGGACGATATAAGGTTTGACAAACCGCAGATCCTCGCTAGAGAACCAAGATACTTTCCCAGATTGATGCGCGAGGCTGTTGAAATTAGCAAATACTCAAATTTCAATAGAGAAGATGGTTTGAAGATACCACCAGCTTGGGACCCTATAATCCATCAAGTAAAGTCTCAACCCAAACCACACACTGCAAGAACTAAAGATACGGTTAGTTCTTTTTGCAAATAATTTTAATAAACGGAGATCGTCCTCCTTCGTGTAGTTTTCTTGCCAGTTCTTTCTCCGAAGGGCTCGCAACTATTGTGAACTGGTGGTCGAGTCAGTAGGTAACTTTTTGCTTTACTATAAATAATTATTATCTAAATTACTTAAACAAATCAAAATATTGAATTAATAAAACATTTTTGTTATATAAATAAAACACTTTCACGGATTTCGCGCAGAAATCTAAGATGTGTTTATTTTTGTTATAATTAAATATAAAGTTAAAATAATCAATACCTAACCGTATCCTGTTTCCGAACGAAAAACAAAGACAATTAAAGTGGGTATATTCTTTTATTAAAATCAAAAATAGTGGGTAATTTTCCGTGACCACGGCCCATGGAAAGGTGCCGAAACGTCGGATAAACCAAAAAACCTAAAATTTTACCAAGTTGTTAAATAAATTGCGTAAAAAAATCCGTGAAAGTGTTTTATTTATATGGACAGTTCACGCAAAAATCTAAGATGTAGGTACTTATTTGAAAAGTTCAGACTGCCATTTTTTATAAAAACAATGTTTTTTGTAACACACTTTTCCGGCGTTTCCGGCCACCCTCGTTTAGTTGCACGGCCGCTCATGTCATGCATGTCCAGTAAAAAGTACTTGTCTACTGTTTCTACACTTATTGTGTCCTACGGAGCCGTAGCTCAGTGGTTAGAGCAGTCGCCCGGAAAGCGAAAGGTCGTGGGTTCGAGTCCCATCGGAGCTGGTTGTGAGACGGGTCGATTTTTTTCTAAATACTTCATTTTCCATTTTTCTGTAATGAAAATTGCATTGTTAATGCAAAAAACTAAAAAATTAAAATAACTTGCCAAGAGGTTTTTAACGACGGGTATATAAATCTAGGGTTCGGATGTAAGACGCATAATAATGCACAGTCTACTTGAGTATATTCACAAAATTAAAAAATATACCTGAACCATGATCCGTCAACAGAGCTTGATTATGACAAAAATAAGTAAGCAGACGAGGCCGGTAACTGCGCACTTTACCCTAATACATTACATAATATAAGCTCTTTTTAACTAAGCATAAAGTAGTTAAACATCATAATATTGATAGTATATAAAGTCATATCATAAACCTAAAATAAAATTTAGCCGTTATCGACCAGCGTGTCGGGCAGAATATCGCATTGTTCGTCCCCATTCTATGTTATTGTTTAATTCATGGATTTTACGTTTTATTGAAAATAAAACATTTAATAACCGTAAATCTACCCGATAAGCTATTGTATTATAATATAGCTATGTACATACAAAGGTCCCATCATCACATTAAAATCAGATAAATAAGTAGGTAGGTGCCTAACAAGGTATTTTATTTGGAAAACCTATTTTGAAAATACGTATTTTGCATTTTGTATTTAAATACTTTTACTTAAAACTATTTTGTATTTCTATTTGAAATAGTAAAGTAACAATGTATTTGCATTTTGTATTTAAATACTTTTACAAAACTATTTTTAACATCTCCAGCTACATATCAAGGTTGAAGTCATATTTATTATTACAGGATATAATAAATATAATATTCCACTACCACGAGAACGCGGTGTTGGTGTTGTCGTGCCGCTACAACTACCGCACCGACCAGTGCATGTACGGCGACGCGTGCGCCGACGCAACCGAGCGCGGCGTGCTGCTGCTCCACGGCAGCCGCCGCGCCTTCCACAACCACAAGCAGCCCGCGTTCCAGGTCAGCATCTAGTGACGTCACACCACGCGCGACCAGTGCATGGCCGGCGACGCGTGCGCCGACGCAACCGAGCGCGGCGTGCTGCTGCTCCACGGCAGCCGCCGCGCCTTCCACAACCACAAGCAGCCCGCGTTCCAGGTCAGCATCTAGTGACGTCACACCACGCGCGACCAGTGCATGGCCGGCGACGCGTGCGCCGACGCAACCGAGCGCGGCGTGCTGCTGCTCCACGGCAGCCGCCGCGCCTTCCACAACCACAAGCAGCCCGCGTTCCAGGTCAGCATCTAGTGACGTCACACCACGCGCGACCAGTGCATGGCCGGCGACGCGTGCGCCGACGCAACCGAGCGCGGCGTGCTGCTGCTCCACGGCAGCCGCCGCGCCTTCCACAACCACAAGCAGCCCGCGTTCCAGGTCAGCATCTAGTGACGTCACACCACGCGCGACCAGTGCATGGCCGGCGACGCGTGCGCCGACGCAACCGAGCGCGGCGTGCTGCTGCTCCACGGCAGCCGCCGCGCCTTCCACAACCACAAGCAGCCCGCGTTCCAGGTCAGCATCTAGTGACGTCACACCACGCGCGACCAGTGCATGGCCGGCGACGCGTGCGCCGACGCAACCGAGCGCGGCGTGCTGCTGCTCCACGGCAGCCGCCGCGCCTTCCACAACCACAAGCAGCCCGCGTTCCAGGTCAGCATCTAGTGACGTCACACCACGCGCGACCAGTGCATGGCCGGCGACGCGTGCGCCGACGCAACCGAGCGCGGCGTGCTGCTGCTCCACGGCAGCCGCCGCGCCTTCCACAACCACAAGCAGCCCGCGTTCCAGGTCAGCATCTAGTGACGTCACACCACGCGCGACCAGTGCATGGCCGGCGACGCGTGCGCCGACGCAACCGAGCGCGGCGTGCTGCTGCTCCACGGCAGCCGCCGCGCCTTCCACAACCACAAGCAGCCCGCGTTCCAGGTCAGCATCTAGTGACGTCACCGTCACACCACGCGCGACCAGTGCATGGCCGGCGACGCGTGCGCCGACGCAACCGAGCGCGGCGTGCTGCTGCTCCACGGCAGCCGCCGCGCCTTCCACAACCACAAGCAGCCCGCGTTCCAGGTCAGCATCTAGTGACGTCACCGTCACACCACGCGCGACCAGTGCATGGCCGGCGACGCGTGCGCCGCACCGACGCGTATGCGTGCGGAGTACTTCTGCTACCGCCTAAAATCAATAAATGTTATAGCACGTAAGAATAATATGAGTATATTCATTCAATTTAATTTCGTCCTTGTATTATTGACAGGCAATATACAAGGCCATCAGTGAGTACGAAGTGGGCACGGACCCGTCACGCTCATTGCTGAACAATATGGAGAAGTACTTCTCAGAGGCGTCACCATCAAACTGCGGGAACTTGAAAGATGCTTTTCTTCGTGTGCCTGTTCAGACCATAAATGACTTATATAGTGAAACAGCTAGATAGCGCTTAAGGTAGGTTATTTTACCTATGAAAATATTATCTCAAATTCAGATTGTAATGTAAACTGCAAATTTTATCGTATTATTGCATTTTTACTAAACACCTAAGGTGTGCATTAGTTAGTATTAATGAGAGTTTGCTCCCATTTATATCAGGGTATAAGAATCTCATTTAAGTAGGGAAAACATTATTTATTTAGATTTAGCACAATATAGTGGACAATCTGTCCTTAAACGTACGTATTCTTTCGATGCTCAGTCGGCGTCTGCACATGTAAGATATTGTCATGAAAATTTAATGTTAAGTTAGAAGTATCTCAATCATAAATGCTTGATGAAAAGTATTATGCTGACGCAGACAACGCCTCAAAGGCATTGTAAATATTTATTTATTCATAAAAAATATGTTTTAAAATTTGTCCTTGGTCCATGTAGATGTAGGAACTTTAAAAAATTCCTACTTTTTGGTAAAGAAAAGCCGAATTTACAAAGGGTTACGCACGTCTGCCCTAACTAGACGCAGTGTTACGCAGATAAAAAAAATATGCATTCCCAATCTGCAAGCTGTTGCTTTATCATACAGTTTAGTCAGGCAACCATTCTATTCGATGAAATAGCAGAAAAATTACAATAGATATGTCTATGGTAATTTTATTACAAAAACGTTACAACAAGTAATAGGTACCTAGTGATGGATGGTGAAAACCCCCGACAAAATGCGTGTCATGCTTCTTTTCTTCCAACCTCTTTCTTGTATTTTGTATACGAATCCGTTCTGTTTACAACGATATAACCTCCTCTGCGGTCTAGTGGCACAACCCGCTGGTATCAGACCCAGAGATCCCGGGTCGATTCCCGGTGGGGGTGCAGATTGTATTCGGTTTGGTTAGTGGTAGGGCTAGTTTAAAGTCCGTCTGGTTAGCTACTACCATCTTATCTAAATCTGACGCCATAACAACGATGTTTTCAGCATTATTGTGTTCCGTCAGTTAGAGATAAGATAGCCAGCCAGTTCCTCAGTAATTGAGGATTTTGGGAGTAGTGCGCTTTCACTTTCAGCCTTATCATCACTTAACATCAGGTGTGATGAAGGCTGTGCTACCCCGTTGTAGATAAAAAGAAAAAAAAATAGGCTTGCTCTCTCCGCCCGCTCTCTGTACGAATCAATCAAATCAATGTTAGTTACCATATCATAGCATTTTAAATTGCTTTAAAATTTATTCGTTAGATAGTTTTTTTTTATACTTACACGTAACGGTAATTAATTAATCGTGTATTATATTAAAAGAAGAGTTAGGAGAAATAAACGAAAAGAATATGAATCATGTAAAACCTCCTATGTACATATAAAATTAAGGTATGCTTTTGTATTTGTTTACCTCATTACTTCTAGTGCCTTCTAAATATATAAGTATAGTAAACAAAATTGCATCACTTAAGAGCGCGCAGTCTGCACACTAGCGCCGCCATTAAAAAAAACATAGCGCGTAAAACAAATTATTGGATTTAAAAACATACGTTTGAGCAAAGTATTTAACCAAAATCTGAAGATTATTTCTGGTTAAATATAACCACAAAATAAATATTAAATAAAGATGAAATTGTGAAAAATTATCTCTCTGTAGTGCACTCCGAAGAAGCTTTGTGGTTCTTTTTATCGCTTAAAGATTTTGTTAGCCTGTCGTTTAGTTTAGTACAGTTTTTTTGCGAAATGTGGCAACTTTTAGGCGTGAAACTCCATTAAATTAAACGACAAGCTAGAAAATATAAATCAAGCAATAAAAAGTACCACAAAGCTTCTTCGGAGTGCACTACAGAGAGATAATTCACAATTTCGTCTTAATTTAAGCACTATGATTTTTTTCTAATGGCAGCGCTAGTGTGCAGACTATACGTCCTTAAGGCGCTAACATTGGTCTAATAGCGCCGCCAATTCATTTATTATTATTACTCGTAAACCAAGTAAATATTAAAAAGAAGGAAACGACCATGGCCTCTTAAATTGTCTCTAATATTTTTTTAATAACTCTTTAATATGTTTCATTCTTTTACTTAGAATTGGTGGCGCTAGTGGACCTATGTTAGCGCCTTAATGGCGTAAAGTGTCCCGTTTTCTATGTTACTCCAGTAAATGTTTTCTTAGGGTTTTTTCAGTAAAAGCATGTGTGTATGTGTACAGAGTTCTTTATTTTCGCTACCTACGTTTCGCTTCCAAACCTTCGATCAACAACACCAATCTAGCCTTTGGACAACCATTATTTTTTAATGGAACATTTTTCATGTAAACGAACCGATTGAGCGCTTGTTATCGCTCTCCAGAACAGATGTAAATATACTTACGCCGACTGTAGTTACATTTATGAGAAGCTGATGAACCAAAGCATTAAATTAAAGCTATATTGGACAGTTTTACGACATGTTTTATTTTCTTTTTATAATCGTCGTTCGAACCCGACCATTGTGTAAACAAAGAACAATAGTGCAGTCCATTCGAAATATAACATATAAAAAGTATAGGTATACAGGGCGTCCCAAAACTATGCCACATGGAGGGACAGTACCTTAAATACTGCCGATATAAAATTTTACTAAAAGAAGACTTCATTTTTATTTTAAAAAGAAAACGAACTGCATTCAAAGAATTTTAAATAATCGCCTGTCTGAACTGGGAATCGAACCCGCTGAATGTAAAAATAAAAAAACTCTAATTTTATTGTACCGATCGAAAGGCTCGATTATACCTAAGCATTTCTTCTAAGTAACATAGCATCTTAAATAAAAAGAAAGACTACGAAATTTAACATTTAATGTTGAATAACAAGTTTGTGCAGCGCACTGTGTGGGATTTTGGATGAATTTTTTTCACCTTGATTTTATGTTATAATAATGTGCATTATGTCTTAATACGTCTAAATAAGAAACTCCTTCTTGAATATCTTGTCCAGTTTTTAAGTTATATATTTTTCTATGGAAGGTCATTGAACTTTAATAAACTTAGTTAATTTTTTTTTCGTAAAACATAATCGATAGACTTATAGTTTTTTCTTTCGTAGTTTTTGGATAATGGTCCACATAATATACAAAAAAAAAACAGCTTTCTGCCGTCACTAAATCATAAGTTATAAATTTTTATGAAATTTAAAAGTTTTCTTAAAATTTCAGGAAATCTGACAATATTAGCAGTTCATTTTATCTTTATTAAATGAAGCGTAGGCCTACCTATATTATACCAAAATTTCACACGCTTATCTCTTATGATTCAGGATTTATGGCATTTCTAAGTTTCTTTCCGATTTCTATGGAAATAGGGTTGCCAATACGAGATCAAAATAATGATTAGTTTTATTTTTGACTTAAGTAGTGGCAAAGGTTTTTATTTAGATAGTGATACTTACAATCTATTTGTTTTTTTTTAAAGAAGGGTTTATGTTCCCATTTTATGTTTATTATTATCTTCCCATATATTATTATTAAGTAAATGTTTAATAATTAGAAAAATATTTTAAAAATGAAAGATATCTTTATTCGTAATTATCAGAATCAATGAGAACCTCATTCGTGCAGAGAATTACATCAGCGTCGTCATTAATTGTGGGCTGTGTAGTTGATAGCTCTGTGGGTTTTAAAAGGGCCAGCACTTTTGGTGGAATAGGTGACCGCTTTTGTTTATTTACGCGATCTCCTGCAGATAAACTCGTTAAATAGGGGTCTGACGACTCGAGAGCATGGTGAAACAGGTCAAGGACAGTAGTTTTTCTATTAATCTTTCTGGTATGGTGCTCTCGGTCATAGCGCCAAATTTATTCCTAGATTCACCGGCCTGCTCGAACAGCATTTCTATTGGCAAAGGACTCGCCTCAATAATTTGCCAACCATGCATTAGTATTTTGTGTACAGTGACTGACATGTAGTACAAGTTGTACTTTTCTATGTATTTTTCAGCCACTGTAGCACAAAACGCTCGAAATTTTTCTACATCTATGGCTAACCCAGATGAGAAAGCAACCAAAATTGTGTGGAAATCATCAACAAGCCATTCATCAATCCCTAAAATATCAGCAAAAGTTTTGCGATTCCCATCTTTTAATGCTGTCCGAGCAGTATTGCCGTCTTTGCTGGTTCCCGAGTTAGGTCTAACAATATCCACTAAAAGTGATAATTTCGATCTGATTTCTGTTTGAACGTGTTCTACAGGACTTCGGAGCCACTCAAATATTAACGATCTTTCGACTAAATCATTATTAGTCTAGTTAAACATTCGTTTAAATAAAATTAGCGCAATTGAAAATTCGGTAAAATGATATTCGTCCAAATAAAATTAGCGCAATTGAAAATTCGGTAAAATGACATTCGTCCAAATAAATAATTAAACGAAAGATTATTTTATAAAAAAATTAAACCGCCTTCAAAAAAACCACATCAAAAAAGTAAGAAATAATTCCTCACCAAATAAATAACGTAAGCACTTTGAAGTCGGGTGTGAAACATGTACAATTTTTTGTTGTTTTTGTTAAAGCCCGCCCGACTTCAAAGTACTTACGTTATTTATTTGGTGAGGAATTATTTCTTACTTTTTTGATGTGTTTTTTTTGAAGGCGGTTTAATTTTTTTATAAAAATAATTTTTATTTCACTCTTTTTAGTGCATCGTGCAGGCAATTTACGTGTTTTCTGGTAAATAGGTATGTAATCAAACTGAAAACCTCCTTTTTTGAAGTCGGTTAAAATACCTTGAGGTATCCCCTTTTTAACAAAACAAGAGTCATCTAAATCGGTTTATAAACAAAGGAGTTATGCCTAAAGATACGTATTAAATTCACATAAAGTGGTAACGAAAACAACAGTATTTTCAAGATTTCCTGAAAACTACTGAACCGATTTCAAAATTTCAAAAAATGGGACCAACTTGGAAACCAACCTGATGTAATAACGTTTGAACCATTTCAATCGGTTCAGCCGTCTTCGAGTAATCGGTGGACATACACAAAAAAAAAAAAAAAAAAAAAAACTTACATACAGACGAATAGAGAACCTCCTCCTTTTTGATTTAGAAGTCGGTTAAAAATTATGACAAATAAACATTCGATCAAATGAATAATTCTGTGAAATGACTTTATAGTAACTATAATTAAGATTTTCGACGAAACGTTGTTCTACCAAACAAGGGTGAACCCTTGCGTATCTGCGAAGGACAGCGTAAGTACTTACACCGGCGGCGGCGGCATCGCGCGTTAACAAAGGCGTTGCGCTACTGTAAGGAATATCTTAATACTGTGACGTCGTAATAACTGTTTTGTTTCCGTGTCTTACAAAGACAGTCTTGTCTATGTGAGACAAGACTGTCTTAAAACAGTCTTGACTATGGTGTGCGCTCGCTCTTAATGTACTAACAAAACAACAAATAAAATGACAATAAGCAAGAAATAAATGAATGTCAGGGAAGCTAATATCCGGGGTACTCTATCATGGTGACAACCCTAACTGCAATATTTAGAAGAAGAAATAACGGAAATCATGCATTATTTTAATGCCGTTTTTTTATGGATCTTAATACTAATTACACGGAATGGTTTTGTATAAAAATCGACTGCTAATATTGTATGATTATGGAGAAATAAATTAAATTCAATGTTCGAGTAAAAAATATATAACGTCGTTTATCATAGTGATTTTCTACTTTTGTTATATGATAATGGTACTTTAAGATTGTATTAATTAAACATGAACATAGGTAAGTCATAATAATATATGTTAACTGAGAAATACAGTTTTTCTGGTTTCTATGGATTTTTCTCGAGTTTTCAAATATCTCCTAAACTATGTTAGCTAAAATTGTAGGAGTTTTACCATTATCCATTATTTAACAAAATTGATCAAATGTTAACATAAAACCAAGATGGCCAAAACTAGTTCGAAATCACAGACTGAGCGTTATGAATAGCCTTTTCTGTGGCTGTTGTGCTCAAAACTTTAACATTTCAATGCATTAATAATGAGTGAAGATTGGAGCAATTATACGTAATTTCCCTATCATAAGTGTTTGATAAAATTATAATGTGTTAAATAACAGCAGCTCGATTGGTTTAAAAATGTTTGAATAATTTTTGAATAATTTTTGGTGCGGTCTATTCCACCATGTGGCATAGTCGGGGGATGCTCCGAGGGCGTTCAATGACTATGCCACATGGTGGTATAGACCGTACCAAATACTGTAGATAGGAAATTTTTATTTATAGAAGGACTTTATTTTTATTTAAATAACAATACGAACTGCATTCAAAAAAATAATAATAGCATGTCCAAACCGAGAATCGAACCCGCAACAAATTATTCAAACTTTTTTAACCTATCGAGGTGGTGTTTTATATTTATCTCATTATCAAAGACTTATGATTGGGAAATTATGTATAATTGCTCCAATTTTCACTAGTAATACATTGAAATGTTAAAGTATTGAGCACGACCTGCACGACAGTCACAGAAAAGGCTATCCGTAAACGCTGCACAAACTTGTTATTCAACATTAAATGTTAGATTTCGTATTCTTCCTTTTATTTAAGATGCTATGTTACTTAGAAGAAATGCTTAGGTATAATCGAGCCTTTCGATGGGTATAATAAAATTAAAGAAATATTTTTTTTACATTCTGCCGGTTCGATTCCCAGTTCAGACAGGTGATTATTTAAAATTCTTTGAATTCAGTTCGTTTTCTTTTTAGAATAAAAATGAAGTCTCCTTTCAGTAAAATTTTATATCTGCAGTATTTAAGGTACTTTCCCTCCATGTGGCGGATGGTTGAATCCGCCGGATCTTTAAGTATGGCCGCATGGGTATTGTCTTGTTTTTCATAATTTTCCTTGCAATAATTTCATTTGCCATAATGATCCTCGGTCATAATACTTGTTAACACTATTCTTATTTGTACCTACTAATAACGCATGATATAATCATTTAATAGCAATAACTCTCATTTGCCATAAAATGAGATGCCATAATAACAAATGCTATAATTATTAGTAACTATAAACATCATTTGACATAATCTATATTTGACATTATAATCATGTCTTATAAATAACTGTTCAGTACACCCCTGCTAAATCCGCGGAATCGGCTTAGCGCAGTGGAAGGTTATCATGAGTATAGACTCCGGACAAAAACTAGGTTTCAGCCGGGATGTAACTGAACGATTGGACTGCGATACACAGCGACTTAATGTGAATTAAGGTGATTTAACATACGGTTCTGTGGTGTCGAAAGGTCTCCTGGGCTGCGGAGAGAGGGGGCGCGCGCCCCTGGTTCCTTCTTCTTCTGCAGACCTTACCAATTCGTCACCTTACTCACAAAACAAACACCACAGCTTTCCCAAGACACTGGGCGCTTCAACAATAGGTACACAATAACACACGCGGGACTTGCTTATTAAGATATATTGTCCCGACAACAACGCGTGTGGTAGAACTCTTTATTTCAACACGCCGCGACCGGGCCACTCTCAAAGATGGCGTCTAAATCCTGGTCGTACAAAACGGGATCGAAAGGGTAATTCAGGATTCAATTCAAACTCGATATGCCAGGCACATTCAACGCGAGCGGTTTTTAACAATTCAGCAAAATTAATCCGACATTTTTGTTACAAGAATTCCAATCAAGTGGGCGCTGTCAACTTCAAGTGACAGCTAAATGTCAATTTGACGTGACATTATAGATGCGTTCAGAAACGTCGATCTTTTCCGAACATCCCCCCGCCCCGGACCGTTAAGAACGGTACGTCAATCTACGGGTAATCGGGAGAGCCCACTAACGGCTCTCTTCAAAACCGAATCTCGAACCAAAACCTCAGCAAAACGAGGAACTCCGTCAGTTCCGGGGTAGAGTTTAACAATGCGCCCCCTTCGCCAACATAGGGGCGGCAGGTTAGCATCCTTTATCAACACGAGGTCGCCAGTCTGGGGTGGGGTGGTTTTATCTGTCCACTTCACGCGCTGTTGTAGGATATGCAAATACTCCATCGACCAACGTGCCCAGAAGTTTTGGGACATCTGTTTCAAAAGTTGGTATCGCGACAAACGATGGGATCCTACATCCTGAATCGGATATTCAGGCAACGCCAAAAGGGGCTGTCCGATCAAGAAATGACCTGGGGTCAACGCTTCCAGGTCATTCGGGTCCGAAGACAACGGGCACAAGGGTCGCGAGTTGAGGACGGCCTCAATTTTACAAAATACCGTATCAAGTTCCTCAAACGTGAGAATAGTTTCTCCAATCACGCGACGCAAGTGTGTCTTGGCAGCCTTTACACAAGCTTCAAAAATTCCTCCCCACGTCGGACAAGCTGGAGGGCTAAACTTCCAGATTATCCCACGCCGGGAGAGGGTGGTTCCAATGTCTATTTTATTATCAACAAAAAACTTAACTACTTCCTTAAGATAATTACACGTTCCCTTATAATTAGTACCACAATCGGAACGTATCAATGTCGGCAGTCCTCTACGGGAAACAAATCTGCTCAAGGCGGCGACAAAGGCTTCGGTAGACAATTCCGAGACAATTTCCAAATGGACAGCCTTGGTGGACAAACACACAAACACGCACAAGTACGCCTTATAGGTTTTAGCATTACGCAGTCTCGAAGCCTTTACAGTAAAGGGACCGGCGAAGTCGGTGGCGACTCCGGCAAAAGCTCTACATTCCGTGACGCGATCAGCAGGCAAATCACCCATCTGGGGCTGCATGGTCGCGGCCTTCAATCGATAACAAGGCAGGCAACGGAAAACCACAGTGCGAATGGCTCGACGAGCAGACAAAATCCAAAATTCACGCTGCAAAATGGCCAACAAAGCATTACAGCCAGCATGTTGTGCATTCACATGGCGATCTGTTATTATCAGTTGAGTCAAATGTCCGGCTTTAGGTAACAAAAGGGGGTGACGAGCTCCATACGGCAGGTTCGCATTTCGAAGTCTTCCGCCGACTCGCAAAAGCCCACTCTCGTCCAGGAAGGGATTCAATCGCGATACCGCGCCCTTCAACTTGCGACGGCCTAAACGCAAAATTTCAATCTCGGACTCAAAACTATCAGCTTGTACTCTCCGGACCCAAAACAAGAGCGCGTCCCTACGCTCGTCCGGAGTGAGAACCGACGAATCACGCCTTGCGCGTGGGTTTCTGCAATTGTACACAAAACGTCTGATCCAAGCGGTAACACCAAGCAGCTTCTGTAAGGAGCTGTACCGATCCAACAACAAATCCTTTTCCCCGGCGGGGTTAGTCTCCAGGACGCATGCCCGCATCTCAGGAACGGCTACGTTCGACAACGCTGGAGAGGGCGGCCACTCCGACTCAGGCCGCATCAACCACTGTGGGCCCCACCAGAGGGGGTGGTTAATTAGGGTTGGAGCTACACAACCCCGAGACGCACAATCCGCGGGATTCATGGTTCCCGGCACGTGTCTCCAAATCAACTCGATGTCGGAATTACAAATCTGTGACACTCGATTGGCCACAAACACGTCCAAGGTGTGCGCCGGAGCCTTCAACCAACAAAGGACGACCTGACTGTCCGTCCAAGCATAAACCTCTTGTATCTTAATAGATCGACCTAATGTGAGCCATACGTGGTTCAACAAACGCATTAGGAGGGCAGCTCCACACAATTCCAACCTCGGGATCGTATGACGAGTCCGAAGGGGAGCGACTTTGCTTTTCGCTATCACCAGATGCACAGCAACAACTCCGTCAACAGTAACGGTGCGGAGGTACACGGCCGCAGCAAATCCACGTTCGGAGGCATCGGAAAAGCCGTGAAGAGTAACTTTACAATTTTCAGAAGGGAGGAATAGCCTCGGCAAATGCACTTCATTAATCTCGGGGAGGGATGAAACGAAGCTCGACCAATCTCGGAGTAACTCGTCCGAGAGGGGTTCATCCCACGACACACCCGAAGCCCATAACCGTTGCAAGAAACACTTGGCCATAAACAGCACGGGGCAAATCCACCCATTGGGGTCAAAGGTACGTGCGACAGTAGACAATACTAAACGCTTGGTCCAGACTTTCGGTGGTCGTAAATCCACACAATAAGTGAACGTGTCAGAGACCGGTTTGTACTGTACGCCAAGGACGGTCACCACATGGGGATTATCAACATTTTCGAATAGGTGGGGGTCCTGCTGGTGCTCTTCGGGCAAACCTACCAGTACATCAGGCGAGTTGGATATCCATTTCCTCAACTCGTAACCTCCCGACTTCAAAAGGGCGGTGAGTTCGTCTCTCAGGACAATCGCCTCTGAGACAGATGAGGCGCCCGTGCAAATGTCATCCACATAGACGTCACTGGCCAAAATGGCGGAGGCGCGAGGGTATCTCAAGCGCTCCTTCTCGGCCAACTCCAACAAAGAACGAATCGCAACAAACGGGCTCGAAGCCAAACCGTACGTATTCGTATTCAATTCATAAATCAACAAGGGGTCCCTAGGACTCTCTCTCCACAAAATCAATTGGTACCTCCTATCCTCTGGATGGATGACCGTTTGTCTGAACATCATCCGGATGTCAGTCATAAATACAATTTGGTGCCGCCGGAAGTTGGTCAAAATGTCTGAGATCTCCGTGTGCAGCTTGGGACCTACATGCAGACACTGGTTCAAGGACGCTCCAGTAGAGGTGGGAGCCGAACCGTCAAAGACCACCCGAATCTTTCCGGATTTCAAAACGGCGTGGTGCGGCAAAAAGAAGTGCTCAACGGAGCGCCAATCCAAATCGCTCACGGACATGTGCCCTAACTCCTCATACTCCCGCATGAATTCAACATACTTCTGGCGGAAGACCGGATCCTTGCTCATGCGACGCTCCATCGCCACTAGCCTACGTTCCGCTAGCGGTCGGGATTCGCCCAGAGGAGGTCGGCCGGCACGAAAGGGGAGACGGGTGATCAAACGACCAGAGCGGAGGCGACCAGTGTTATTCTGGTAATACAACTCGCATTCGTCCGCTACTGGGTCGACCCGCGGGGCTGGTGGAGGTTCCTCAACCTCCCAAAACTTCTGCACCACTTCGGAGAGAGACACATTAAAAACAAGACCGCGATCCTCATCAAGGGAATCCAAAACGCGGCGAGCAGGGCCCATCACAACTGTACCGAGTGTCGTCTGCAGAGCTACCAAGCCATCTGGCTGCAAAACTCGCTTCCCCGTCAACAAAACTCGCCCCAGGACATCGGCTCCAAGGAGAGCATCAATCGGGCCTGGGCGGAAGAAATTTGGATCGGCGAGTGGGGAATCAGACACCAAAGACAACATACTCGGTCCCAAGTCAACTGAAGGTTGACGGCCAACAACTGTGTCCAACATAATCGCCGAGGTCTTAATGCCTGGCGTGGACTTATTACGTGATGTAAATGTGAAGTCAACATGCCCTAACAACCCGGGGACTTTCACATCGCCAACACCTCTCACGCCTTCCGTGTGGGGGTGCACCTTGAGGCCCAACCGCCTAACTAACCAAGATGACACAACACACCCCTGAGCACCGGAATCCAACAAGGCGCGAACTTCCACAAGGTCGCCATTCAATCCCCTGACAAGCACAGAGGCCGTGGGCAACAAAACGGTCTCTGGAGGGGTGGCTACAATCGACCGTAAACACGTTGATTGCTAGTATGTGGGGTCCCCAGACGTCCCCCCATGGTAAGGGGGTCGCTCATAGCGATCCAGAGGGTCCCATTCTCCCACATACTGCCTACGTCCAATTCGCCCGGTATCAGGCGGGTTATATCTCCCGGCCCCTTGAAGACGGGGCGGGCGCCGCTCCAAACGCGGGTATTCGGCGAGCGGCGGCGAGAATCGGTGCCTAGCATCCACCGTGTACGTCGCCCCATAGTCGCGGGGGCACGGTGACCGATTTTCAGAAGGGGGGTCCCGGGGACCCCCGGCTGTGCGAGGCTCAACACGCTGCGGGGGGCTTCTACGACCTCCCGCAACGCTCGCAAAATCGAACCCCCTAGTTGGGGACCGATTTCCCATGGGGGGGTCGGTGGGACCCCCGCCCGTGCGAGGCTCAAAACGTCGCGGGGGGCCTCTACGACCTCCGGCAACGCTCGCATGACTCATCCCCATCCTTGGGGATCGGTTTCCCATGGGGGGGTCCCTGGGACCCCCGCCCGTTTGAGGCTCCAACCGTGGCGGAGAGCGTCTGGGGCCACTCTGGTGGCCACTAGAACTGCTGCGGGATGCAAACACCGCGGGGGGTCCGAGACCCCCACCCATACGAGGTGATCCTGCAGCGACGCGTTGCGGCGCTCCGCCGCCCTCTGGGCTGTTCATGCAGAGGAGGGGATGGTGGTTGCCCTTACAAAAGCGGCATGGGTGCGCTTGGGTACATTCGCGCTGCATGTGCAGGCCCAAGCACGAGTAGCACCATGTCCGTTGTCGCGCGATCGCTCGACGGCCTTGGACGCGCTGGTCGAGGAACTTATCACAACGGGTCGTGCTGTGACCCGGTTCCCGACAGTACAAGCAGCGGGCGGTCTCCTGGACGGCGGCATAGCGGCCGGGCGCGCGAGGGGCCATACGCCCCCTACGGGGGGGTCCGGTGGGGGATCTACTCTGTGGCACAGGTCGTTCGGGTCCCATAGGACCGGCCAGAGAGGAATTATCTGCCAGTCTACTTTCTCCTTCCAGGAACGTCAAGAGGTCCGAGAAGGGTGGCAGATAAGTCGCACTATCCCCACCATACTGCTGCTCAAAACGGACCTTAACAGAGTCCGGCAACTTTCTCAGGACAATGTGCAGTAACAAAAACGACCACTGCTCCACTGGGAGTTTTAAGTTTTTTAATGCGTTGTATGCAACCAACAGCGGATTCAACAAAGCCACTCTCAAGTGCATCACGCTGGCAACGCGGGGTAAATTCAAAACGGCGGCAACATGGTTGTCCGCCAGACGTCGTACGTTCTGGTACCGACGGGCAATCAAATCCCTAGCAATAGGGTAGTTTTCATCCGAGGGGGCCAAATGTTGAACCGATTCAAGGGCCTCCCCTTCCAACACGGATAACAAGTACGCTAACTTCTGGCCCTGGGTCAAATCATCCCGGGCATGTACCAGACTATCAAAAATATTAATAAAGCCCTCCCAGTCCTCTAGACGACCAGCAAAAAGCCTTAAGTCTAAGGGGGCCAATCTAGCAAAGAGAGGGGGCATACTCTTAGATGTGACCGGGGACGGGCTCGGATCATTCTCTCTTGCCACTTGCAAAGGTCGAGCCACCTGTGTAATTCTGTCCGCAAAATCATAACACTGGTCCACATCCAAACCGACTTCTTGTCGCATTTCCACCTCGGCTTCAACAGTCCTTTCCAAAAATAAGGCATACTGTTCATCAACAACAGCCAAACGTATGGGCAGATCTACGTATCTGTTCAACAAGGCCTCCGTCCTATCCGGTCGATCCAACAATGCGACCGCAGAAGCTAACCACCGTAACTCAGAACGTATTTTGGCTTTAGCAGAGGAGGCCGTCATTGTAACGTCACAAATTTATCAACAAAAACAACAAATTCAAAATATTCACTATAACACAAAATCTCCAATATTTGGAGGTTACTAATAACCACAAAATTCCAATATTACAACAACAAAGTATTTATAATGACACAAACTCTTAAATATTTGGAGGTTATCAGAAAACAACAAAACTCACTGACTATTGAAATTCACTCAAAATCACTGACTATTGAAATTCACTTGGATATCAACATACAACAAGATGATTTTAATTATTTCAAAGCACAAGTTTCAATAAGTTTCAATGTGTAAACAATGTCTTAAATCATTTAAGTTTCACTACGTATTGAGTGCAAACTTATTAGCTAACCTTTTATTAGCTATTATTTAGCAACAAACTTGTCAATATTCACAACTCAAATTTGCTAACAAACTAAATAATAATTATTATGAACAAAGAAAGGCATCTGTTTACATTTTGGAACTTCAATACATGACAATTAATTACAAGACATGGAACCAATAACAAAGGAATGCCCTTTACTTTTCAAATGCAAGTTAATTACCATTTACAAGTACAAATTAATCTAGTCCGGACCAGATGGTCATCAAAACGGCACTGATTAATAAACAAAGTTTTGGCGTGGGCCTCTCAGGCCTTCAAGCTACGCTCTTGCTACCAAGTCTCCTGGACGGCGGCATAGCGGCCGGGCGCGCGCCCCTGGTTCCTTCTTCTTCTGCAGACCTTACCAATTCGTCACCTTACTCACAAAACAAACACCACAGCGTTCCCAAGACACTGGGCGCTTCAACAATAGGTACACAATAACACACGCGGGACTTGCTTATTAAGATATATTGTCCCGACAACAACGCGTGTGGTAGAACTCTTTATTTCAACACGCCGCGACCGGGCCACTCTCAAAGATGGCGTCTAAATCCTGGTCGTACAAAACGGGATCGAAAGGGTAATTCAGGATTCAATTCAAACTCGATATGCCAGGCACATTCAACGCGAGCGGTTTTTAACAATTCAGCAAAATTAATCCGACATTTTTGTTACAAGAATTCCAATCAAGTGGGCGCTGTCAACTTCAAGTGACAGCTAAATGTCAATTTGACGTGACATTATAGATGCGTTCAGAAACGTCGATCTTTTCCGAACAATAACGTTTTTTTACTTAACGTAATCAGATGCAGATAATTAATTTGTGAAAAACTAATAATATTCAAATCCGACTCGGTCGACTCCGACTGCACGTAGTCTTGTATGCCCTACCCCTAGAGTGTTATTTAGAGCCGCAGCGCCGGAGCCGTGACAGAAGACTTGCATGTTGCATGCATGCTTGCGTGCTGCACGCCTGCTTGCATGCTGCATGTTTGCTTTCGTGCAGCATGCCTGCTTGCATGCTGCATGTCTTGCATGATACATACATGCCTGATTGCATAATACATGCCTGCCTGCATGGGTAATTCTAGTACTTACTTATCTCAAATAATATAAATAATTCATCATCATCAGCCGTTTAATGTCCCCACTGCTGGGGCACTGGTCTTCCTTATGGATGAATAAGGAGAATGAGCCATGACCCACTACGCGGGCTCAGTGCGGATTGGTGGGTATTAACGACTGCAAGTGCAGCCGGGACCAACGGCTTAACGTGCCTTCCGAAGCACGGAGGAGCTCGAGATGAAAAGTTTTTGGTCACCCATCCCGTGACCGACCATTGCGAACGTTGCTTAACCTCAACGATCGCAGGCCGAGCGCGCTATCCACTGCGCCACGGGCTCCTCAATAATTTAATATAAATAATTAAGTAATAATAATGTTTGCATATTAATCATAACAATCAATCAAATCAAATTATACTTCATGCTTCGTCCTCAAGATTAGCTTGATTTAACACTTGTAGTACGCCCTAGTAATCGCCAATTTCACACTATGTTGAGAATATACCTATTTATAAATTAAAAAAGTAATAAAAGAAAATTATTATTTTTTAAATTTCAAAAGTGGGTAGTCAACACCGATCTGGCTCAAGCGCCCATCATAGCTGTCATTCGCTTTCTAGTGCGTCGCCGATTCACATCTAGTTTTTAAATTGTGTTAAAAAAGTTGTTAGTTGTTGTTAAAAGTGATTATTTAGGATGCCCAAACGCAAAAAAGATAACTGTGAACACATTAAACGACAAATTATAAGATTGGAGAGAAAGTTGGAGCGAAAAAAGAAGCACCACCACCGGTGAGATTTATCTTGTTCTGAGTTATCGGAACAATTCTATCGCTCGTCGTCCTTATCTTAAGGTACGTTATGTATTTTTATACATTTATAAGTCACTGGCCTTGACATATTATATTGCATATTGAAGTTCAGTGAACTGGTTTTCTAACGTTTCGCAAAAAATGCAAACGATAATTACGTTCAACGATAAAACGGTTTGACTATTTAACTACCTACTTATTACTAAGTTTGTAAAATAAATACTTTCAATAAAGTGTAACAAAATTATTAATTAATTTTAAAGTTATAATTGAACATAAATGCATTAGTTCGTCACAGACTTTTACAAGTTCTCGTATAAGTAGATTTCAAACAGTTTGCGGGCAGTACTTTCTATGAACTGGGACTGCTTCTTACTGAAAATAATTCACATAAGTGACTAAGCTAAAAAAGAGCTTTGTACTCTAAAGTATTATGCTTATTATGATGTGTCGATTTTCAATAGTTTGCGGACAGTACTTTTCTTTTGAACTGGTACTGTTAAACAGTTTGCGGGCAGTACTTTCTTTGAACTGGGACTGCTTCTTACTGAAAATAATTTACATAAGTGACTAAGCTAAAAAACAGCTATGTACTCTAAAGTATTATGCTTATTATGATGTGTCGATTTTCAATAGTTTGCGGACAGTACTTTTTTTTTCGAACTGGGACTGTCTCTTACGAAATTTAATTGCATACCTAAGGTTAAGCAATTCATAATCTCAAATAATGATAACATTATCATCATTATATACACTGCAGTCACTGGGTCCTACAAACAGTACAACGGGACTGTTATAAGGTACTACTAAGTGTAGTTTGCGGACAGTACGTGTTGTTATAACTGGGGACTGTCTCTTACAATATTATACTGACATGCTAAAATTGTTTGAACATGAGGCTTACTCTGTCCCTTACATACGACCAAGAGGTCATAGTTGACCTCGACGCACCATGTTCTAAGGGTTAACCTGAAGGACAATTAGAACAAGTACTTGGAACCAATCCCCAGTACATCCCAGTCTGAAAACATTACAAATATACAGGATGGTCATTCGTCGACTGAGGCTCCGAAGCGTGATCTACCTTCAGATCAAACGTCTGCTCTTGAAACAGAAAACATACACTTAGATAGTGAAGTATTAGAAATATTAGGTACTGACCCTACTTCAGTCAAGAGTGCTGGAGTTTTCCAGCACTGGGTCTCAACAGGTATTAACAAAGAATTGCGTAAAGAACTCGTAAGTACATGACCCCAGAAAATTGCAAATTGATTGACCCACCTGAGCTTGATCCTAAGATTAAAGCAGCTGTTTCAGATATTATTGCTAAACACAATAAGGCCATTCAACTGAAACAGAAGGAATCGACTGCTGGAAACACTTGTCTGGTAAAATCTATACTATTATATTGTCTGCAAATGAGAAAAATACAGCCTTGCTAAAACACTTATGGATTTGGCAAAAATTATGTGTGATTGTCAACATTCTAATTCAATTTACAATTTTTTTTCTGAATGCCGTGAAGATGGATCTAAGGGATTATCTTCAAAAAATCAAAATTGATAAACAATTATTCGGCGAAAACTTAAGGGAAAACAAAAAATCAGCTAAAGCTATTAACAAGTCTAGCACAGACCCAAAGCAATCAACGACACAAAAGTTTCCTAATAAGTAAGTTATACAGTTCTTCGCGAAATTTAAACTGAAAGGGTCCGGGTCCTAGTCGCAGGCCGACGGGCCCTCCCAGGACGAAGGAGCCTGCAACGACTTCGACGCGTAGACGGCTCATCAACTTATCGAAGCAGTCGCAGTATCCGTGGCAGAGACAGAACAACAGCCGACGCTAAATACGTTAACGCATGCAGGTCGTTTATCATTATTCTATAAAGAATTTTTAATGATTACCAAGGACCCACTGGTTCTTTTTCATAAAAAGGGATATAAGATTCCCTTCAATCGAAAGCCGATGCAACCTGTATCACCGTCAACCCAAAAATGTAGTGAAAAGGAAAAGGCTCTTTTCATACACGAAATAAAAAATTTGCTGTCTGCAATTTCAGAGATCTCTGAATCTGATCAATATCTATCAACTAATTTTTAGTACCCAAGCCAAATGGAAAAATGCGCTTCATCTTAAACTTATCACTAAATAAATTTATTGACTCAAGACATTTTAAACTCAAGGATTTAAGAACAGTAATAAAATTGATACCGAGAGATTGTAACCGTGCACAGTAGACCTGAAAGACATACTTTTTGTTAAAAATTCACAAGGAAGACCGAACATATCTAAGATACCAATTTGATCAAAAAGCATATGAATTTAATGTCTTATTATTTGGTTTAAACACAGCTCCTATTTTTCACTAAAGTCACCATGAAACCGGTCATGAAATACTCATGATTATATGGTTACCTGTTAACAATATATTTGGATGACCTCTGTCTAATATAAGGGTCTTAAAACTTACAAGATACCGTAAAGTTGCTTACAAGCTTAGGTTTCATTATAAATACCGATAAAAGTAATTTTATACCTTCTCAGTCTTGTAAGTTCTTAGAATATAGTTTAAACTAAAAGAAATTCTAGGTCACTTTGCCAAAATTAAATTTGCAATACAAAAGTTTTCTAACTTAAAAAGGTGTAAAATTAGAGAATTTGTTAGTTTTATTGGACTGTTAATATCCGCCTGTCCCGCCGTGAAATGCAGCTGGTTGTATACTAAATTATTTGAAATATGTATAATTAGTACATGGATATACTTTGTTACTTGGAACAGGATTCTATTGGTGGAGCCGCACCAAAATAAAAATAGACAAGTATGACCTGGAAGTTTTTCAGGTGCCTCAACTACGGGGTGGGGAATTGCATGTGGAGACGACAGAGCTAGTGGTTTATGGAGTGTAAAAGAAAGTAGCAGACAATAAATTATTTAGGAATTCTTGCTGCGTTTATTGTTTAAGATACTAACTGTCAAGTACTTCTACGAACTGACAATACCACGGTAATTTCCTACGTAAACCGTATGGGTGATATACACTCCCCACACCTGAC
The DNA here is from genome assembly GCA_949710035.1 of Crambus lathoniellus. Taxonomy (NCBI): domain Eukaryota; kingdom Metazoa; phylum Arthropoda; class Insecta; order Lepidoptera; family Crambidae; genus Crambus; species Crambus lathoniellus. The sequence goes on from OX453315.1 coordinate 10,993,443, forward strand.
AGAGATCGCAAAAGACCTCTGGCAATGGCGTAAACGTAAAAATCTTTACGTTTTTGCATCTCATATTCGATCTTCAGATAATACTATGCAGGCAGACCAAGAATGGCAGCTAGCTGATTATGCCTTTCAACAAATTGTTGAAAAGTTTCATAGATATTTTCATTGATACGCTAGTCGTTAAAAATAATAAATGTCCAAGATATATGCATGGCATAAGGATCCGGATGCATACGCCGTAAATGTTTTTTTTTTTCAGTGTCGTGGTCGAAATTAAATTTTAATGTTTTTCCTCCTTTCACAATGATGCCTAAATGTTTTAGAAAGATTATCTCTGACAATGCCACAGATATAATAGTAGTTCCATTTTGGTCCACATAAACGTGGTATCCACTATTTAAGAGTCTTTTAATAAGTAAACAATTCGTTTTCAAAGCAGATTCAAACCTAATTTTGTCTACAAATTCCAGCCGCAAACAAATGCGCAACTCCATTCCAAAATTATTGCAAACAATTTTATGTAATTCGATAGTTATGGCAAATGAAACGTTGTTTCTAATGAAATTATGGAAGACGAAATTATTGCTTTCGAAATTTGGGCAAATTAGTAAACAGTTAAAACGCGCTTAGTGACATTTGCAACCGGATGTGCAAACTGGTTGTATGTAAGCCCTACAAGAATCATACTAAGTATTTTTTTTATTAAAAAAAAATATAAGTACCTACTTATACTTATATTTAGTTTATCCGTAAGTATTATATATTAAGTATACTCATTCGATAGGGTTTTTCATGTAGATTCTAAATATATATGGTTATGCTTACGGATAAACTAAATATATTTTTGTTTTTTTTTTTTTAATAAAAAAATATTTAGTAGGATTCTTGTAGGACTTGCATACAACCAGTTTGCACATCCGGTTGCAAATGTCATTAAGCGCGTTTTAACACACGCCTGGTCGTTTGAGGGCCGCGGCCGTCTGACGTTCGAGACCTCCATCGGCTACACACTAGACGGATCATTGCCTGTCGGCAATAGTCGAAAACCGCCTTTGAGGCCACACACTAGCAGTTGATTGCCGTCAGTTTTAGTATAGGTCAAAATCAAAATCAAATCAAAAATCATTTATTCATTTTAGGCTGATACAGCACTTGTGAACGTCAATGAAGCTACGCTATCGGTTCGCAAATCCTACGGCGGGAGGCCTTGTAACGAGAAGAACCGGCAAGAAACTCGCCAAGGGCTATTTTTTTCTCCCTATCATATTTCATACAGAGTCGTCAAATTGAAAAGTGACTTTAACATAATATAATATGTAAAGTCACTTTCCATCACAAATTAATCTTAAGTTTAAAAACAAAATAAAAAACCCGGTAATCATAGCAGTAAATAATTTTCAATAACTAAGAAATAGACATCCAAAAGGTAGTTTCTTTAAAATACACACCAACCAAAAACGTAGCAAATAAAATAATAAATATAAATGCCAAACAAGGGTAATAAAACTTTGAATAGTTTAAGAACATAAGAGTCAATAATAAACAGTGCCATACAAGCCACGATAAAATAAAACTAATAACAATAAAACATTAAAAATTGCATATTTTGAGACAAGAAGCCAGGAGCAGACCCATCCCACTGGTGGCACCCGTTCACGAGCATGACGCATGAACCAGCCATCGCTTCGCTCAACCATATTTTAGGGAACGTAACGACCCGCCTCACACGACACCACCGCAGAAATGTTTACAGAGAGCATGACATACTCAAACTTCTCATCTCAAAACGCAGAAACCAATATAAGAATGTACCTAGTATTAATAATTTTGTAAAACACGACTCACAATTAACTACAGAAAAAATCCTTGTCAGCTTATGACCAAGTTGCTTTGTCATTTAAGTAATCACTTACAGTATAGTAGCCCTTCTTGAGGAGGCAATTTTTTATATGATTCTTAAACTCTTCAAAGGGTAACTCCAAGATATCACTTGGAATCTTGTTAAAGATGTGTATACCTTGACCCATGAAAGACACATGTACCTTCTGTAATCGGTACCGAGGCATTGAAAGTTTATTCCTATTTCTTGTATTGTAACCATGCAAATCGCCATGTTTAGTATACAAGTTAATATTACGACGCACAAAAATAATACAATTTAATATAAATTGAGATGCAGCTGTCAGTATACCAATTTCTTTGAACTTCTCCCTTAGAGAAGCTTAGTTGATAAATGGCCCTTATTGCTCGTTTTTGCAGAATAAATATAGCATTAATGTCAGCTGCTAATCCCCACAAAAGAATGCCATATGACATGATGCTATGAAAGTAACTAAAGTATACAGTCCTAGCAGTTTCTATGTCAGTTAACTGTCTAACTTTTCTAATAGCGTAAGCTGCAGAGCTGAGCTTACCAGCTAATGCAGCAATATGCGAATGCCACTGAAGTTTTCTGTCTATAGTTACACCCAGAAAGACTGTTGATTCAATTAAATCTAATTTTTCATTATTCATTACAATTTCTACGGGTGGAGATTGTATATTTGGTAAAGAGAATAGAATGCATTTCGTTTTCCGATAGTGCTTTGTTTACATCGTCAAAATTAGATTTATTTCTGTCAATGTTAAATATTAAGGAAATATCATCAGCAAACAAGACAATCTCACATAAGCTATTTGCAAAGAAAGGTAAATCGTTAATATAAACCAAAAACAAGAAAGGGCCCAAGATAGACCCTTGAGGTACACCTAGCTTTACATCAGAACCCATTGATTTCACCCCATTTATATCAACTGTCTGAGTTCTGGAACTAAGATACGAGTGTAATAGTTTTTGGGCATTATTTTTTACACCGTAATGATTTAGTTTCAACAGCAGCGTCCGATGATCTACACAGTCAAAAACTTTGGACAAGTCGCAGAATATGCCAAGAGCATTCTGCGACCCCTCCCAGGCCCCAAAGACATGCTTAAGAAGTGCAACCCCGGCATCAGTAGTAGACCTACCCTTCGAAAAACCGAACTGTTTGTTATGCAAGAGGTTATTTAAAGTAAAATGAGTTAATAATTGCTCCAGTATTATTTTTTCAAAGATCTTGCTCAAGGCGGGTAAAATAGATATAGGTCTGTAATTACCTGGGTCTTCTTTGTTCCCAGATTTAAATAGTGGAATAATTTTGCTAAATTTCATTAAGTCAGGAAAAATTCCTTCAGCAATGCAATCATTAAATATAACAGCAAGATATGGACCAATGGTGTAAATAATGCTTTTAAGAATAGTTACCGATATACCCCATAAATCATTGGTACCATTCATTTTAAGAGATTTGAATGCTTTAATTATATCAGTGGAATCAATGCTTTTAAAATTAAACAATGAACTACATTCGGACACATGTCTTTGGAGCATTGAGGCCGCAGACGCGGGTGAAGAATTCAAATTAGTCGTCGTTTCTATTGGTATATTTACAAAAAAGTTATTAAAAATATCAGCTATTTCCTTTTCTGAATTTATTTGGGTGTCATTAATTTTAAGCGTCAGGCTGTTGTCACGTGGTTTATATTTGGCAGTTTCACGCTTTATAATTTCCCAGGTTGTTTTGATTTTATTGTTAGAATTCTTTATTTTTTCTTTAAAATAGTTTGACTTAGCTATAGAACATGACTGTTTAAAAAAATTTGAATATTGTTTAACATGTTCAACAAAGCCAGGACTGTGATTAGTTTCTCTTAGTTTATACAGGTCATATAGCCTGTTTCTACTTTTATAAATACCTCTCGTAGCCTATTGACAAAACTGTAATTTTTGGGTACACTTAATAGTCTTTGCTTTAAAAGAGTTATTAAATTCCTTAATCACTAACCCAAAGAAGTTACTGTAAAGTTCGTTCGGATCGTCATGTACATATGGCATTAAAGAAACTTTATCATAGATACTATTTTTAAAATTATCTAGACGTGGTTTTGTAATGAGGGATTTTCTGACGGATGATTAAAAAAGAAAAAAGTTAGTTCCAAAAAACTCAACAGATGGCGTTCATCAGACATGGGTTTGCTTTTTTTAAATTTGCTGGCAAGGGCCCTGTTTAACCATTTTTACAAGTCTACAATTATGTAAGAAAGCTAGTGAAGTACTTGTATTTTTACTCTAGTAGAACATCAGAATCACAAGTTGGCGGCCATTTTAGAAGAAATCATTCACTATAATTACGAGTGTAATGTCAGTGACATTGACATTAAGATAATAGAAGATTGTATTACAAGGGAGCAAAATAGCATATTTACGGCGAGGGCGCTATTTTTAATCCAGAGCGCAGTGAAGGATTCTATAGTAGAATCCCGAGCGTAGTGAGGGGTTCTAAAGTAGAGTCCTGAACGCAGCGAGGGATGCAATATACGTCGCCCGAGGTGAAAATAATTTTGCGGCCGAGTAATACAATCTACTTTCATTTCGAATTTATGGAAAGTAAAAACACTTTGCTTTTCATCCCCCTATATAAGAAAAGCAACAAAAACAACTAAAACTACCTAGAAAAATAAAAGAATGGTGGCGGGGGGCATCGCCTTCTCTATTTTTTCTATTATATTTAAAAAATTTTAAGTTTAATTAAACAAAAAATAAAAAAAATATATGTCCATCGGATGCCTCCTATGTATCTCCGCGGTACCATAGGGGGTTGAAAATTTTGTTAGATTTTAGCTTCGACGCACCGTTTTTGAGATATTCTCATTTTTGAAACAGTTCCGGCCCCCCCACTCCACACAACATCAGTAGAAAACTTTTTCATTGCCGATGAGATAACTCTATGGTTGACTGTAACCAAATTCAGTTCTATTTTTAAAAATACTTTTACACCCTAGGGTGCAACGCAGAGTTTTGAACCCGCTGCTCAGATTAAAGGCCTGATCAGACGAGGGACTGTCCGCCGAGTACTTTTTTGTCCATCGATATAAGTAGGTGGTTATTGGGAATTCTACCCCACTCCATTCGTTCGGGCTAACGCCCTCACTCACTACGGTGTGGTAGAACGCCCAATAACCACCATATTAGTGGTATTTAATGTTCGTTTGTTTGCTGTTCCTGTTCGGCTATAAACCCCATGAAAAGTAACCTAACCTAACCTAACCTAACCACCATATTGATGGTATTTAACGTTAGTTTATTGTTTGCTGTTCGGCTGGAAACCCCGTAACCTAACCTAACCTAACCTTACCACCATATTGATGGTATATAACATAAGTTTGTTGTTTGCTGTTCGGCTGGAAGCCCCATGATAAGTAACTTCCTGCAAGCCCATGGTAAGATCATGCACCGAACAGACTCCTAACCGGTGTTGGCTGAGAGAACCATGGTAAGTATCTCTCTGCGAGCCCGTGGTAAGATCACGCACCGAGCACCACCTAGCTGTTCGGTTGGAAGCCCCATGATAAGTAACTTCCTGCAAGCCCATGGTAAGATCATGCACCGAACGGACTCCTAACCGGTGTCGGCTGAGAGAACCATGGTAAGTATCTCTCTGCGAGCCCGTGGTAAGATCACGCACCGAGCACCACCTAGCTGTTCGGTTGGAAGCCCCATGATAAGTAACTTCCTGCAAGCCCATGGTAAGATCATGCACCGAACAGACTCCTAACCGGTGTCGGCTGAGAGAACCATGGTAAGTATCTCTCTGCGAGCCCGTGGTAAGATCACGCACCGAGCACCACCTAGCTGTTCGGTTGGAAGCCCCATGATAAGTAACTTCCTGCAAGCCCATGGTAAGATCATGCACCGAACAGACTCCTAACCGGTGTCGGCTGAGAGAACCATGGTAAGTATCTCTCTGCGAGCCCGTGGTAAGATCACGCACCGAGCACCACCTAGCTGTTCGGTTGGAAGCCCCATGATAAGTAACTTCCTGCAAGCCCATGGTAAGATCATGCACCGAACAGACTCCTAACCGGTGTCGGCTGAGAGAACCATGGTTAGTATCTCTCTGCGAGCCCGTGGTAAGATCACGCACCGAGCACCACCTAGCTGTTCGGTTGGAAGCCCCATGATAAGTAACTTCCTGCAAGCCCATGGTAAGATCATGCACCGAACAGACTCCTAACCGGTGTCGGCTGAGAGAACCATGGTAAGTATCTCTCTGCGAGCCCGTGGTAAGATCACGCACCGAGCACCACCTAGCTGTTCGGTTGGAAGCCCCATGATAAGTAACTTCCTGCAAGCCCATGGTAAGATCATGCACCGAACAGACTCCTAACCGGTGTCGGCTGAGAGAACCATGGTAAGTATCTCTCTGCGAGCCCGTGGTAAGATCACGCACCGAGCACCACCTAGCTGTTCGGTTGGAAGCCCCATGATAAGTAACTTCCTGCAAGCCCATGGTAAGATCATGCACCGAACAGACTCCTAACCGGTGTCGGCTGAGAGAACCATGGTTAGTATCTCTCTGCGAGCCCGTGGTAAGATCACGCACCGAGCACCACCTAGCTGTTCGGTTGGAAGCCCCATGATAAGTAACTTCCTGCAAGCCCATGGTAAGATCATGCACCGAACAGACTCCTAACCGGTGTCGGCTGAGAGAACCATGGTAAGTATCTCTCTGCGAGCCCGTGGTAAGATCACGCACCGAGCACCACCTAGCTGTTCGGTTGGAAGCCCCATGATAAGTAACTTCCTGCAAGCCCATGGTAAGATCATGCACCGAACAGACTCCTAACCGGTGTCGGCTGAGAGAACCATGGTAAGTATCTCTCTGCGAGCCCGTGGTAAGATCACGCACCGAGCACCACCTAGCTGTTCGGTTGGAAGCCCCATGATAAGTAACTTCCTGCAAGCCCATGGTAAGATCATGCACCGAACAGACTCCTAACCGGTGTCGGCTGAGAGAACCATGGTAAGTATCTCTCTGCGAGCCCGTGGTAAGATCACGCACCGAGCACCACCTAGCTGTTCGGTTGGAAGCCCCATGATAAGTAACTTCCTGCAAGCCCATGGTAAGATCATGCACCGAACAGACTCCTAACCGGTGTCGGCTGAGAGAACCATGGTAAGTATCTCTCTGCGAGCCCGTGGTAAGATCACGCACCGAGCACCACCTAGCTGTTCGGTTGGAAGCCCCATGATAAGTAACTTCCTGCAAGCCCATGGTAAGATCATGCACCGAACAGACTCCTAACCGGTGTCGGCTGAGAGAACCATGGTAAGTATCTCTCTGCGAGCCCGTGGTAAGATCACGCACCGAGCACCACCTAGCTGTTCGGTTGGAAGCCCCATGATAAGTAACTTCCTGCAAGCCCGTGGTAAGATCATGCACCGAACAGACTCCTAACCGGTGTCGGCTGAGAGAACCATGGTAAGTATCTCTCTGCGAGCCCATGGTAAGATCACGCACCGACCTACCTATTCAAACTAAGCTAAGCTAACTATTGAAATATCTACTAAGTGTTACCTTTTGCATAACCTTATTTACCTTAGCTATCACAAACTTATAAGTGAATAAATTTGTGGTAGCTGTACCTTACCGATAAAAACAGATACCTCAGCCATCACTTATAGTGACAGCTTACAAAATTACCTCGGCCACCACATACTCGTACGTATTTGGTAGCCTACATTTTTAAGATAGGATGGATGGGTGGGTGGGTGGTAATGCTGGTATTTATTAATAAATTATACATTTTTGATACAAAGAAATGAAGTGGTTTCTTCGTTATGTTCATTTCGACAGAGTTGACCAGTGGAAAGTTTTTCATGTCCTGAAAAATAGATAACATTGTGTGAAAATTCAAGTTATAAAGAAAAAACACTCTCATAGCTCCATTTTACATGAGTTTTTACTTACATAAAAAACTTCCATTTTTATCTTCAGACATAGGCAGCTGATAATGTTTTTTATGAACCTGGAAATTAGAAAAAACCTTATCAAGTATGTTAAAATACTTTATTCTTGAAATGAAATATTAGAAGAAAACGACTTTGTAGCTAAGTGGTTAGAGCAGTCACCCAGACAGCGAAAGGTCGTGGGTTCGAGTCTCATCAGAGCTACTTAGTTGTGTGGCGGGTCGTTTTTTCTCAATACTTTATTTTAATACTTATTATTTTTTCAATTTTAGGTAGGTATATTATATTTTTATCAATAACTCAGTACATTGTAAACTTAAATGAATAGATTGCTTTTAAAAAGTTAGTTTAAAAACATTTCTTATTTTTAAGCAGCATTTTAATTACTGAAAAAATATAACTTTAGATTTTCAAAGAATGTAAAGTTACAAAAATCTACATTGCGATAATACACTGACCTTCAAAACTTTGTACCTCACACTTTTAACATTGCAAAAGCTTTTAAAATAGGTACTTACATAATATATATTTAGAAAATAAAAAGGATTAAAACGTAATCTTATTTTTTAACTTGCTATTAATTAAGTAAAGAGAAGTATTAATTTTATAAGTTTGGTACTAATAAGTTTTGAAAGACAGTGTTAGTTTTCATGTTTCTAGAGCAAAATAATAATGGTGGAAAGAAAAAAATTAAGAATATTTCAATAACTTACATCAATTTCTGCTTTTCACTTTCGAAATAGTTAAAAATATATTCACAAATAACACTTTTTAAAACAATTTACTGCAAAGAGTGGTATGTAAGGGGTGGTGAGTGAACGCTCGCCGGCCGTGCCTCGTGAGAAATGGTTCCGAACGTGGGAACAGGAATATGAGCCCACACCTGTATGACGCGCTTAGGATAGTCCAAGAGCACTACATACACTTATTTTACATTACAGTACAATATTCATGTTAAAGAAAAGATAGTACCTACCCAAGTATAAGAAAAAATAGTTTTAAAAAATATTTATTTAGATCGAGTTATTTTCTAATGATATTTGGTGTTTTTATTGTTGTACTTATATCTTTTTTGTAACGGTCAACAATTAGAGAAAATAATTTTGAAAATATTACTATCAATGGCATCCGATTTTAAAAATAAATACTTATTAGAAATTAATGTTCTTGTACAAGAACTTTTAGTCTAAGTCAATATATCATAAATACTTTTCATCCCGATCTAGGACTATACTAGTGATGTTTAAAATGCATCGATTAGATGGGAATGTCATCGCTTCACCAATAATAATCGATCGCTTGTATTGTTATTTAGATTTTTATCCTAATATTTACATAGAACATAATGTTTTATATCACTGGATTAATTAAAAACAACATTTCACACGTTTCAACTATTTTTCTTAAAAATACTTTGTACTAGCAACAAATTCCTAAATATCCGTTCAACGGTTATACATGAAAACATAATTTTAACTTTTTATTAGTTGTTAATGTTACTTAGTAAATAAATTTCTCACACATTTATTAATATCTTCATAACACTTATATTTTTCACGGTTACGATTATTATTCGCATCGTAGTTTTGTTTTAACTGGAACGTCTCTACAGATACAATAAGCTTAGTCGTCAATTTTGCAAGCAGTGGTTCGGATTTAATTACAAAGCGGTTGCAACAAACAAATATGTGTACAAATACAAAATGTCGTATGAAACAATAAACATCAAGCGATTAATTTATTATTATCATATTATTTTCTTGTTGCTAAGGTTGAAAAGTCTAAACCATTGAAGAATATATTTTTATTTGTAACATACCGCCGTGCTTACAGGAAAAATATAGGAAATAACCCCGAATATGTCTTGGTTCTTATTATTAAAACTATGTTTTAAAAATATCAGAAATAACTTTTATTAATATTTTCAATTGTAATTCTGGTTCTTAATCGAAAGAATCAAACCCAAATTCTCGCGAAAATATTTTGTTGAAATCAAGCTTATTTGCTGGTCCATTTCAGCCGCTCCGGCGCCCAAGAGTTTAAAAAATAATCTATCATTATAGCAGGTAAGTACCTACTTATTTCTATTAAAGTACTACCTGTGTAAACCACGACAACTTATTATGTAAGTTAGTAATTTATAGTATTACATATATAATAAAAACCTTCGCTCCCGTGGGATTTCGGGAAAAAAAGGATAACAATCTATTCTCAGACCTACCGAATAAACATATGAAATTTCATCAATATTGATTAAGCCGTGTAGAGTAGAGCAACTAACACTGTGACGCAAGAATTTTTTATTATTAGATGTGTTGTGCAATAATGGATTCACGCTTGACCACTTTTGTGTATTTTTGATGACACTAGCCCTTTTTTTCACATAAAAACACCGACACTGAAGAAATTTCCATCATTTTCGTGAATTTATTCAGTTTGCCTTTACAGTGCAGTGCCTCAGCTCAGTGCTCCAGTTTATTGTGTAAAATAAAGTGTGTGACGTCACAAGAAAATAAAATGTACGTAAGTAAATATTTTTTTTTACAAGTGCACAGATTCGTCTCCAACGTTCTGTGTGCATGTTTATAATTATATTTAATTCCACAGGTCTGATTCCGAGTTCGAAGCCCCGTCCATCATCGCTGAAGCGAAGAAAAAAAAGAAAACTGCAGCCGCTAGCGCCAAGCGCAAGGGCACAGCTGCTGCCGCCGGCCCCATTGAACAACGTAGTCAAAGACGGACCACTTCACCAGCACCATACGATTTTCCACCGCTTCGCAAGTATGTTATACATTTTATTACTGATTATTTCTACATCTCGTAATATTATCATGATCAATGATCATTTAAGTAACTATAGCTCCATGCAAATATCTTAACCCAAACCATAGACAATAAAAAATGTGCAGAAGGTTAATTTGTACTAAATATAGCAATTGCATAGGTTTTTATTGTCTATGGTTTGGGTCAAGTTATTTGTCGGTTTCTATACTTGTAAGTTAGTTAATTAATATAATTATTTTACAAACACTTTACGATACCTCCCTATAGCTGTTGAGACGCTCATGTTTAGTACGCTAACTAATATGAAGTTTATCGTGGTTAGTGTACTTACCAAATTGACTTTGGAAAAATGATTTTATTTTTCACAAATTTAAAACAAAACTTTACTCCATTAAATAGATACTTACAGCACTTTTATCACATAGTTTGTATTAGAACTATAGGTGAGGTAGCATTATGGTATTGTTATCTTGTTGGTTTGACATTTTTTTTTTTTTTTACAGGAACAAGAAGAAGGACTTGTTTAACATTTTGCAGTCGGAGGAGGCAGCTAGTAGCCGACCAAAAAGTGGTGGGGCGACGTCCAGTTTCGCAAGCCGTGTCTCGTCAGGGACGAGTCGTCGCACCGCGTCAGCGGCAGGGGATTTTTTTGTAGACCTTAAGGTCTACAAAACTCCGGACTACATCAACAACCCCACCGACGTGCGCTATAAGAAAGCGCTTGTAGCGGTAAAGCTACAGTGCGACGATTCGAGCCCATCGTGGGAGGCGCTACAGGCCTTTCTAGGGCAAGCTTGGACAGTCTTCGAGGAATCGGAGCCTGTCCATTATTCAGATAAAATTAATTTTAAGTAAGTAGGTTACAGACTAATCTTCTTTTTAAATATTATTTTTAGGTCTTTTATAATGTAAGTACTTACTTAGAGCGTATTAAATAAATATATGTGTAAGTAACAAATTGTATTTTTGTTCCATTATTACAGTATACATAGGTAGGTAACCGAAGCCATAAATATTTTTACTATATTAGTACTTATATCAGTTTTTAAAAAATATTTTTAATTCATTACTGTAGTTAAAATGCCATTTTGTGCGACGTGTAACACAACTGTTCCTAATAAGTCCTGGGTGGGTCATTTGAGAAGTAATTTGCATAAGAAAAATAATCGTTCAATAAAACATAGCGATGGTGTGGAAATCGTGACATCAGCGTTCCGCAATCGCATAGTAACATTTAAACTAGTAGCTATAAATGAGCAGCAATTAGGGTCAGTGGATGGATTTTTTATAGAAATACGTGAAAAGTTAAAGTCCATAATAGATGAATATCTCAATACTCATACATGTTTGAAAGTTAATTTTGAATTGTTTGCCACATTTTTGAAATTTAAAGACAATTCGCAAGAAATTAAATCTTTTGGCACACGTAATAAAATATTGTACTCTAATTACGATTTTAATAACTTGTTTATTGAAACGATAAATTATTTAAAAAAATGTATTGAGGAATTTGAGGATGGTGATAGTGGGTGGACATTTTTAAACAATTTGCACTTAGAGGCCAATCTCAATAAATATCAACCATTAGGTGGCTCGAGTTTTATACCATTACCAAAATCAATTCAATTAAAAAAGGCATGTTTGAATATTGAAAACAAAGATCAGTGCTGCTTTCTATGGTGTGTGACAGCCGCCCTCTATCCTGTCAGGAAACACCCGGAAAGAGTTTCATCATATCCTAATTATCGAGAACTGTTTAATGTTTCTGGAATGTGTTTTCCCGTTAGTTTCCAAGACATAAAGATCTTTGAGAAAAATAACCCAAACCTCAAATTTATAATATATGGTTTGAAAAATAGCAAAACTGTAGTAGGTCCTTTATATAAATCAGACATAGATAAAAAAGGTAACGACAAAGTTATACACTTATTGTTTCTAGAAAATAATGATACCACTCATTATTGCTTGATTAAAGATTGTTCCAGACTTTTTAGAAGCCAGGTAACGTCTCACCACGGGAAGTTATATTTTTGCGATTTATGTCTTATATTTTTTAACACTTTAGAAGAAGTCGATAGTCATTTGTGTAGTGGTGTAGTAACAGTATTACCTGATAAAGGATCAGTAATTGAATTTAAAAATTATGATCATAAACAAAACGTGCCATTTTGTATCTATGCAGATTTTGAATCAATGTTACAAACTGATAATGGGTCCGGTTGTTCCACCACTGGTGAAAACACCACCATTTTGCATCATCATGTACCTGTCGCGTTTGCATACTATATTGTTAGTCACGATGATCACAGCTATGATCGCTATGTATCACATCGTGGGCCCGATTGTGTTGATAAATTTGTTTTTGAAATAATACAAGATGTGCAAAAAATTCATAAAAAACTAAATTCAAATACTCCCATCATATTTACTGAGGAAGACCAAACTGATTTTAATAACGCAAAATTTTGCCATATATGCGAAAATTTCCTTTTTTCGGATAGAGTTCGTGATCACTGCCATGTGACGGGTCGATACCGTGGAGCCGCGCACTCATATTGTAATTTACAATATAAACGTCCTTCGTTCGTCCCGATATTTTTTCACAATTTGGCTGGATACGATTGCCATTTATTTATAAAAGCGTTGGGTGAGGTACCTGGTGACATAAAAATAATTCCAAAAACAAAAGAAAATTATATTTCTTTCACAAAGTTTGTACCTGTGTCAAATAATCAGTTTTTTCAACTTCGTTTTGTTGACTCGTTCAAGTTCTTAGGAACCAGTTTAAGTAAATTAGCAGATACCTTAAAGCCTGATGAATTTAAACATTTAAAAAGTTTTTTTCCCGATGAACATAAGTTTAAATTACTAACTCGCAAGGGCGTCTATCCCTATGAATATATGGATTCCTGGGAACGTTATCAAGAACGATCTCTTCCGAAAAAAGAATCTTTTTACACTTCACTCACTGACCAAGAAATTTCAGCTGAAGATTATCAGCATGCAGAATTGGTTTGGTCAACATTTAATATGTCAGATTTAGGGAGCTACACAGACTTATATCTCAAAACTGACGTGCTTTTATTAGCAGACATTTTTGAAAATTTTAGACGCACCTGCAAACAACATTATAAATTAGATCCGGCTTTTTACTTATAGCCCGAGAGCCAAACTAATTCGCTCTATGGAGACTCAACAATAATTCTATATCAGTAATTTCTTAACATTGAAAATTAGATTATCTAGTTTAATAAATAATTCATTAGTAATCCACCAATATTTATGACAGCGACATTTAAAAAAAACAAATACAAAGCTTTAAAAAATCTATAAAAAATAGGCAAAAATGGTATAAGTGTTATTCACTTTAAATTTGAATACATTTATTATTATCTTTCGTAAAAGTATATAATCCCCCTATATTTGTAAATGAAAAACAAATAAACTTAAAAAAAAACTCTCTACGTAAACTCAAATTGGCATTACACCTATTTTAAAAATGCTATCAGAAACAACCGACTTCTTCCTAGAGTATTAGTTTCCCGTGTTATATCTTTATGGATTTCGACTTTGGTGCTTAGATATGGTGAACATAAACACATGTTAACCATAAAATTGGTGATAGCATATTTGCTGAAAGAATTGCACCATTTTCGGGGTATAACTTTTTTTTTATACCTTCCAATGCGATATTATGTTGGATTCCTAAATATAGTCTCTTAAAATTATAGTTAAGGGCCGTTTACAAAAATTTGGCCTGTTATTGAATTTTTTACAAAAATATCGGATAGTTCTTGGGGTATTAACTGCACCAAGTTTATCTTTCGACGCTATGTTGTTGAAAACCAGGGTTCAACTCGAACTTCTTGATGATTTGTCAATGGTGCGAATGTTACAAAACGGTATTAGAGGCGGTGTATGTTTGTGCTCCCACAGATATGTCAAAGCAAACAATAAATTTTTACCAGATTATGATCATTCGAAGCCTAGTTCTTACATAACTTATGTTGATTGCAATAATCTTTATGGTTATAGTATGTGTCAATACTTACCTTTATCGAATTTTAGATTTTTAGAACAACATGAAATTGAAAATTTTGATTTGAATGCAATTGCGGAAGACGCACAATATGGCTTTATACTTGAAGTGGACTTAGAGTATCCAAAACATTTACATAACTTGCATAACGATTTACCTTTTTGTCCCGAAAAATGTATACCTCCAGGAGGAAAAACTAGTAAACTCGTTCCGAATTTGTATGATAAATTTGCATATGTCATACATTATATTCATTTAAAAACTTGTTTAAAGCATGGATTAATATTAAGAAAAATTCATCGAGTTATTAGTTTTAGACAAAGCCCATATTTGAAACAATACATAGACTTAAATACATCTTTGCGACAGAAAAGCTCATCAACTTTTGAACAAGATTTTTTCAAACTTTTAAATAATAGTGTGTTTGGAAAAACATTAGAAAATAATGAAAAACGGGTCAAAGTTGATCTGGTGAATCAGTGGTCTGATAAAAAAAACATCACGAAAAAAAGAAAAAGTGCGCAACAACTCATTGCGCGTCCAAATTTTCAAAGTGCAACAGTATTCAGCGAAAATTTAGTTGCAGTGCAGTTAAAACCTGAGGAAATCATCCTTAATAAACCAATATACATTGGTTTTACTGTGTTAGAATTATCAAAGAGCCACATGTATGATTTCCACTACGCTGTCATTAAGCCTTTTTATAGCAATGATGTGCAGATGTGTTACACGGACACCGATAGTTATGTTTATCTCGTACAGACACCTAATTTTTATAGTGATGTAAAGAAACACTTTTTATCTTACTTTGATACAAGTAATTTTTCTGATGAAAATGTTTACAATCTACCAATTCAAAATAAAAAAGTGCCTGGCTTGTTTAAAGACGAAATGGGGGGGAAAGTTATATCCGAGTTTGTAGGGCTTCGATCAAAGCTATATTGTATTAAAACTATAGACAGCACAATAAAAAAAGCAAAAGGCATTCAAAAAAATATCATTTGTAAATTCAATATCACAGATTATGAAAAGACACTTTTCCAAGGTGATGTTGTACGAAAAACAAACATATTATTTAAATCAATTAAACACGAAATATTCACATGTGCTGTGAATAAAATAGCTTTGTCTGGTGATGATGATAAGCGCTTAATAGCGAAAGATAAAGTTTCTACTAAGGCGTGGGGACACACCAGTATATTAAACTTTTGAATTAAGTATGTTTGTATTTTATCATTGATGTATCAAAGTTTAATAAATGTCTAATGTGTTCTTAATTTTATGTTACCTACTATAATAATAATTCTTTATTTGTAAAAATGTTCACTTGTATTGTATACTTACCTATCTAGTGATGTTATGATGTTAGTGTAAGTAAAACTTAGATGCCTACCTACTAAAATCAAGTTGATTTTAATTCAGTGTGTTAATTATGTAATGTTAAAATAATATTTTGTAAATTTAATAATGGAATAAAAATAAATATACATAGTCCAATTTAATTTGTTTTTTTTCGCTTTCATATCATATCATATCTAAGTAACTAAATATTTAAATACACAAATACGTCATTATAAAATGCTTGACATTGAGTCACATCAAATCATGTTGGAACATGATTTTTCAACACTCACGTGCAGGCGACAGGTGTAAGTGTAATATGATGATGCCCGCCCGCTCTTGCAATAAGTGTGAGTGAAAAGATAATATTATGAAAGAGCAAGTTTAAATTTAGAGTCAGCAAAATATAATGGAATGAACCAACATTATAAAATGCTTGACATTGAGTCACATCAAATCATGTTGGAACATGATTTTTCAACACTCACGTGCAGACGACAGGTGTTAGTGTAATATGATGATGTCCGCCCGCTCTTGCAATAAGTGCGAGTGAAAAGATAATATTAATGAAATAGCAAGTTTAAATTTTAGAGTCAGCAAATGTATGTATCAATTGAAGGTTTATTTATTTTATTATTCACTCTTTCTTGAAGTAGCATAGCGGGCGGACCAAACTGTAACTCCATATCTAGAACTATTTGAAAGTTAAATAACTTTAAACGCTCTATATCAATTTTTAAAATGGTAAGTGACATAATTTATTATTATAATCATAAATTATTATTTTTAAGTTATTAGTTTGTTGTCAAGCTTATATTTTTTTTTAATTACAGGACATGGAACGAGAGAAAATCAATTCCATTTCGGATGAAGAATGCACGAACTTTAGTAGTGATCTACAATACATAGATCCATTTCAAAGTGCACAAGATCCGCTGGAAGGATTCACGGAGGAATTTTTAAAAATGCAGAGCGCGCCGAAGTCAAAGAAAACGAGTCAACAGCGTCGTAAAATGAAGTGCAAAACAAAGAAAAATATTGTTGCTGCAAGTGGTGCAATTAAATCAAATAAATACCGTGACGTGCACTCGTTTGTTATCAATAGTGCTCCTACAAAAGGACTTCGTTTGATAAAAATTCAAGTTATACAGATGGATGGATCACAACGAGTTAGTGACTGTGTAAATGATGATTGTGTTGTATTAAGTTCACAATATGTGGTTAAAGATGTTGGTGACGAAATAATGGATCAGACTGAAAAAATTATAAGTAATATTTCAAAAAAAATATGTGGTTATAGTTATACAAGTTGTTTTTAGTTAAAATTGTAAGTACCTAGATGTTATTTTAATTTAATAAAGTTTTTGAAAGCTCAAACTGTGTTTTTACTTACTTAGTTCTATGAATGTACATATAATATAAGTATTATTTTTATGATAAAAGGGAAATCAAAGACATTTAGATGTATTTTATTAAAAATTTATTGATAAATATTTTACAAAAAATTTATCTTATGACTAAAATTAAGAAAAATTATAGATATAATTATCGCAGTACCACATCTTGAGACACAGCACATTTTTTAATGCACACATCTTTTTATGATGAACACAATGCCAATCCTTGTTTTCTCTGTCATAGTAATCATTATGTAACTTTAAAAGTTTGGGGCAACCTTTTTCACCTAATTCTATTATTTCACATTCTTGACATAACTCTCGAAGCCATATTATTTTATCCAATCCTTTAACTAATACTGTTTTTCCAATTAAATAAGGAACCACAATTCGTCGAAATTCTCGATGATCAATAAATCCCTCGCTCCAAGTCAAGCCACGGTTTCTTTCCAACCAACGCACTTGCTTTTGTTCTTCATTTGATAAGGTTTTAAAAGAATAGGGTGGTTTTATTAAAAACGTTTGAGTATAATCTTTAGTAGCGATTGCTAACTCTTTAACTATAAATTTATTATTTAAATCTTTGAACCCTTGCAGATCCACGACTATTGTATCGATATTCATGATATTTTCTTTACAATGTTACTTAAAGGTTTGTATTCAAATATGCAATCGTTTAGAATCAAACAGTAAGCAGCGGTCTGGTCAGGTATTTCTTGATCAGCTTCGATTTCAACTCGCACATCAATCGATCCCTTTAACGTTTCGTGTTGGCGAGAGCAGTCAATGACGAATAAGGGAGCAATTTCTTTGAATTCTTTTATACTCATCAACGGTTCAGCTCGGCGTCCGTGATAAGACTGCTGGAACTTAGCATACTGTTCATATATTAATGTATATTTGTTGTCAGCGAAACTAATGTTCAGACTTTCATATGGATAATAAGAAGAATTTAGAAAAACTTTTACATCACGTATAAGGCAATGGTCAAACTCTGCCATTGACTTTGTTGCATTATGTTTACGATTAGTTTGAAAAGCAATTACGACGAATCGTGGTTTCTCTATCTGTGAGGATGTTTTAATAGACCAAGTATGTTTACGTGTTTTGGGAAGTAATGGATACTCATATAAGTCCCAATTACGAAATGCAACTGTTATCGGTCGATCTTTTTCTAAGTGCTTAAGCAAACTAATTCTTTCTCGGTCGGAAACTTTAACATGAGGCACTCGCCAAATAATTTTGTTTATTGATATGTTATCCACAACTTCACCAGCGTTTAATTTTAGGGCATTGAGATTTGTATTACTTCTCAAAAGAACTAATTCATGTTTACAGTTCATTATAATTTTTTCATAATCTTCAGCAAAACCCAACACTTTATTTAGCGGTATAGCGGTGGAGAATAATCCATTACCGTCAATAGTTGTGCCTGTTGGAGACCAACCCCAAACTCGTCCACATTTAGATTCGTTATCGTTCAAGGATAGATAAGATTTTATTGTGGTTGTCACTCCTGCATTTTTAATTCTATCTATTTCTACTCCGTTTATTTCATAACGAATGTCTTGAAATAAAAATAACGCAGGGTTATTTACAAAATGCACACTCGTTACTGATACTTTTTTTTCGTTTTCATTCTTATACACATTTACTCTACCCTCAATATATAAAGTGCTATGTGAAGGCAATACGTAGAGGTCTTGCTGATTTATCGGTATCCGTATTTCGTCGTTCTTGTTGAAACTTGTCACGTATGGTTTATATGTATGATATTCAAAACTTTCGATGCTGTTATCGTACTTTGCAGGTTGGGTTATATTTAAATAATTCATTTTATCAATCCTAGTGACTTCAAAAAATTCTTATTGCTTTTTGTCAATTTCTTAAAAGATCGAAATGGTGCTCCCTTATGAGATGATCTCTTAGAACTGACTTGAGTTCGTGTAGTATATAGGCTTTTATTGAAATTCAGCATGTTTTTTTAAAGTGTAAGTATAGCTGTACTTCTTCACCACGTAAGTTAATTTTATTATTTTCAGCGTCTAATATTCTTATATTGATAGCAGTTATTGAACTTTGATTGACGGGAAAGTAAATTAAATTTTTAGGTATTTCAATCCTTACTTATATTATAAATGCGAAAATGCGAATCTGTCTGTCTGTGTGTTACACAATCACGCCTAAACTACGGAACCGATTTGAATAAAAATTGGTACAGAGATAGTCTAGAGCCTGAGAAAGGACATAGGCTACTTTTTTATGTGAACAAAGGGCTGTAAGGGGTTGAAATAGGGGATGAAAGTTTGTATGGAAATTACGTCATTTTTAAAGCTAGAAGCTTCAAAACTATGTGATATAAATTTTTAATGTGTTAATACGTAGGTACTGTTTATGTAATATACACGGTATTTTTTATCACCCCGGATATTTTACTCATGAAAACCAACAACTTTTATTAAAAGACCAACACTGAAATCGTGAAAAAATATCAGCTGTTCCATACATTTTGATTAAATATTTTTGCACTTTTGTATGGAATAGCTGTTTTTTTTTGCGATTTTAGTGTTGGTCCCATAATAAAAATTGTTTGTTTTCATGAGCAGAATAATCCTTTTAATTTTATCCGGGGTGATAAAAAAATTACCGTGTATATTAAGTAAATAAATAAAATAATTCATACTTATTATAAAACTGTATGCGATTCTATTCAGGGGGCTACCGGCTAAAAATTATGGGTATGGACATGGGCTTCATTTGACATTTGAAGGCCATGTGCATATCCATATTTTTTTTGCCGGTACAGGGGCTGTATACATTGAAAAGAAATAGAAAAAAATACCACCAAGGGTCTTCTTAAACGGAACAGATACCAAAAATATAGTTTTTGATTTTTTTGTCTGTCTGTTGTCCACGTTTCAGGCAAAAACTACTGAACGGATTTTAATGAAACTTTTTTTGTTATATAGCTATTAGTTGTCGCCAACTTATAGGTAGGCTATAATTTGTTTAGAAGATCGAAATGGCCGATGTGGAACCATAGCAGTCCAGCCAAACTATGAGTGATATAAAAATACCGTCTTATGGAAAATTGTTAAATGTGATGAGCATTTTCTATTGACGTACAAAGTTTGAAGGTCTTGGTACACGTGCCTGGCTAGCATTACCATCATTATCACGCGATATGATATAGCACGTCTTGCTGTCTTGCTTCCACCTTAGTGGGGTAGGTAAGCAAGACAGCATGACGTGCTATATCATATCGCGTGATAAAAGCCGTTCATGCTAGGCCAGCTGATGTGGAACCCTAGCAGCCAGGTTAAACTATATGAGATAGCATCCTAAGAGAAGTTGTTCAGCGTGATAAGTTCTTTCTTTTGACATACTGTTTGTATTGTTTGTATAACCGTCTTTCACGTCAAAACGGAGCAACGGATCAGCGTGTTTTTTTAGTAAGTATGTGGATATTTTAGGAGCTAGAGAGTGACAAAAAGTAATTGATATCCCGGGAAAATATAACTTACCCTCGAGATAACGTCGTATAGTACAACAGGCGGGCGAAACCGCGGGCGGAAGGCTATGTGAAATATTTTTTTAATGTGTTAATATGTATCATAGCGCTAAACTAATATACTTATATAAAATAAATACACAAAAAACGAAAAACCTTATTAGCTAAAAAAATTTAAAATGCTGCCGAAAGTCACTATTCCACGCGAACGAAGTCGCGGGCACAGCTAGTGATTCTATAACCAGGTGGTACGTTTGGTACGAATTCATAAATTATATGGCTTGCTTTTCCGTCCACAAATGATCCACTTATTACATCGCATTCGATGCGCACGATAGTTGTCGATAAAATGCTGACAGGATATCTAGACTCTGTATTTATATTAGCCTTTATTGTTTCCATACCAAAACCCAAAGTTTTACCCAGTGAATCAGTTTTATTGAAGTGAATTTCTTCGGAACAAAAAATACTTGTTTTTAATGTGTTGTTGTTTGCAGTCAATCTCAACACAACATTTTTGATATTGCTCTTAAGATAATCACAAATATCTTGAAGTTCATAAGACCCTTCTGGTATTTTTATAACACTATCTTTACCATAATAAAATTTATTATTTCTTCCGTCTATATTAGGGATGGAATTAAAAGTGGAAAAATATAATAAACCACACTCATACTCTCCCTCTAATTGTATTGTAGGAGAGTAGTTTGTTATTAAAGACGCTCCTCTGCCAGTTATCGACACAGTGAAAGACATGTTTATACTGATAAAGTTTATTATATTACTCTTATTATAAATGTCGTTTCCAATACTTTCTTAAAAAATTTAAACACAGATGACCACAATTTATAGTACCAAACTTTTGATACCGTACATAATTGTAAGTTATTGACATATTCTTTAAATAGTTTATTAGTTCTAATGGAGGTCTTAAATCACCAAAACTATCAAAATATTCACAGTAGTCATTTTGTTTGACATAGGCTACCCAATGTGTTCCTGGATTTTCAGAACTATCTAAATTTAATATAGCACACTCAATTTTTCTTGGTTTTGAGGGGAGTGAATCTCTCATAAACACTCCTCGAAAATAAGGAATGTCAGTTGCGTGCTTCAAAATGTCTATATTTGTAAGGGGACGTCTGGGTAGCCCTTTGTTTAGTTTTTTGAAGGTTTCAAGTATAATCCAGCTCCTTTTTTATGAGGCTTAATATACATCCCTTTTCCAAGAGCAACACCTTCCATTGCCTTGTTATGACGTACAGATTCTTGTAAGTTTTTCTGAGCAACCTTGTAATCATTAACAGCTTTTGCTATACCTGCCGCACCGCCAGCAAGTGAACCGAGTGCTGACAAACCAGCAAAAATAGGAATAAGAGGTAAAAAGCCTCCCGTTTTTGGAATAGGAATACATCGTGGTAAACGTATTCCTTTTTTGTTTTTAAATAGTTTTTTGGCAGCAGCATATGCAAAATTTATAGCTGTACTTAGACTTCAACTTCTTTATTTGAGATTGTAATTTTTTCACAATTGACATAAATGGACGTATTCCAGCACCAGCTTTTAGTTTTGCTTTCATTGCATTTTTTACTATCCATGACGCAACTTTTTCGCCTTTTCCAGCATCGCTCGACTTTAGTCTTCTTTTAGCCATATTCAAGAGTTCTAAATCAGCCTTATGTCGAACGCTCAAGTCTTCGTTATTGTAAGCAACGTCGTGGTGCATACAAGCTTCATCTAATTTGTTTATACCACGATCACCTCTTAGTAATCGCTTCTGAAGTTTAGTACCAGGACCGCAAAATTGATAACCAGGGATATGTAGCTCAATTGGTAAGTTATTAATAAAGTTATTTAAAATACCTCTGCCCTTCTTCATTGATCTTTTTTAAATGAATACTTTTCATCCAACACACAATTTATATTACAAAAGTAATGCACTCTTATCCACCCAACTGTTTTCTTCCTTACTGAGACCTAACCATTTAACAAAAAGCTTATTGCCTTTTCTTTTTATAACTTTTTCAATGAGATAAAGATCAGGAAATTCTGTTCTTTGCAACTCGTGTTCATAGAATGAGCCTAAAATTAATTGTTTATGTTTATCTTCTAAAATATATGTTGGTGGGTTTGTATCGTTTACCTTAACTATATTGAATATTTCCGTTGACCAATTAGGTGTATAGCCTTTGTAAAAATCACCCTTAAATTTGCTTATACGAACACTGTCATTAATACAAAACTTAGGTTGTCTATTTGTACTAGATATCTGTGTTTGCATAATATTAGCTCTAACAACCATTTGGTTTACTCTATTTACATCAACAGGTTTGTATTTAGTACTACGATGAGTAGTGTTATTGTATTTTTCTACAACTGACTTCAAGTTTGGTCCTAGCCACTTGTAACAACCATATAAACTAAAAAGTTTATAAAGATGACATTTTATTGTACGAATTACGCGTTCTACTATAGAAGCTTTTTTGACAGAATGGGTGGAATAGTGATTTATATCATACTTTCTCATCAATTTTTGAAAAACATCATTATAAAATTCCTTTCCAAGATCAGTTTGTAAATTATTAGGTTTTCTTGATGTACAAGATAATATCTCATGCATTGCTTTGGTAACATTATTTTTATCTTTTGATTTTATGGGATTTACCCATACGTATTTTGATAAAGTATCGATCACGACCAAAACGTATTTGAATCCTTTGTTAAAATGCGAATATTTTTGAAAATCTATAAGGTCTGCTTGCCATAAATCATCCATTCCTTTTATGATAGTCCTTCGACGAGGAAAATTCCTTCTTGCTGCTTTGTGAATTTCATTAACTATGTCTCTTTTACTCATTTTTGATTTAATTTAAGTTTAATCAAATTATCTACTTCTGTCTTTGAATAAAATGACTTTGTTAAACGGTCTGATGTTAAATTTTCCAAATTTTTTAAATACAGTTTTATATCACTCTGATTTTTTTTTATTTCATTTCTTAATTCTTGGATGGTTTTATCCACATAAGCTTTGTTCACTGCTTCATCGTCTTCGTTTGGTGATGAAAGACCTTTTAATTTAGACAATTTTAAATCGTAGTGCCCAGCGTCTGATTTAACTAACGTATCGTTAAAAGTATCAACGAATTCTGTTAACCTCAAACGTTTATGAACGTGATGACCAAACTTGTCTATATTCATTGCTGTCTAGATGAGTTGACTACTGAAAATGTACTGCGCAATTTTCCTGATGGAAGCTCTTTAAATTCTACATTAGTTATGAGACCAGCTTCATACAATTCTTCAACAATAGCAATGATTTCGTTATTGACCCCAGTGTTTCCCGCTGCCTATGATGCTAATAGTAATTTTAATCGTTCTACTAACTCGTTCGGGTCATCCCAGTAAACATAATCAGTGTTTTTTTTTACTTGCTTCAAAAGAGGAATACCCTTTCCTTTTGGAATACTCTCCAGGCTTGTGGTAGTATTTCGAGAGAACTTGAACAAAGGCTTAATAACATTAGTGTATTTGAATCCCTTGTTGCTGTTTATGGGTTTTGATGACTTAAAGTAACGACGATGAGCATTGGTTTCAATTAAAAGCAATTTATAATCTTGTAAATCTTCCTCCGTGACCACATCTAAATTGGGTCTCTTTTTAAACAATAGTTCTTGCAAACCTTTAGTTTTTTTCAAAGTCTTTGTTCCAATTCTCAAGAATTTACCATTATCAAAAACACGGGTTTTGCCAAGCAATAATTTTCCACGTTCGTTTCTAACTCCAAATGGTATATTGTCTATTACTTCAGATGATGTAGACCACGAAGATTGGTTTTTGAAACTTGGTGATGATTGAAGTGATTTAAAAGATTCATCGCTGACGTTGTGGGTTTCAGACTGTGGTACAACAAGGGTTTTGTCGTAACTTTTATCTAACTCACTATCGGAATGGTCTTCGTTTTCACTGATCAATTCATTAAAATCTTCATCAGAAGTACATGGTGTAAGATTATCATCATTCTTAGATTTTTTTATTAACGGTTCAAGAGTCTCTTCCTTGAGATGCTTACCCTCATTTTTATTTGCTAATAAGGTAAGAGGATCCACAATGGGCTTAAATATAGTTTCTAACACCATATTATTTGCATTCTTTATATCTTTTATCATTTCAACTTTTCTTTTAACAGCTGCTGCGGATTTAACAATTTGTTCTTTGAGTTTTTTTTTCATTTTAAAACGATTCGCTCACTCTCAAGTCTCAAATCGAAATGATTCGTTTGTCAATAGACATATTATTTTGTATGTTAGTCCACCACAACAAATGTGTCAAATGTTGACCTGTAGCATCCATTGTTTTTTTCACAGTCCTTATTAATCACAAGGTAGCTAAAGGGTTTCTTCCAAACAGCAGAACATAGTTCACGAAACTGAGACCATGACATATCAGATCCAACATGCTCATCATATACATGTTTCAAATTAATATCATCTTGCTTAAATAATATTAGTAGATTTTAATTGTCCCGTACTAATTGTTTGGAGATTTTTGTGTAAGTTTGATTAATATAAAAACAATCAATGTTCTTATGACGTCCCATTGCAAAATAATCTCTTATGTTGTTTTGATTTTCACAAGCAACATCATCAAAAATTATAATAGAGTCTGACAAAGCTTCATGTGGACTCAAGATTTCACTGTTGTGATTGTATTTATGCAACGATGTAGCAGGAACCATATCTAAAACTTTTTCCAAATATAAGTATTTAGCTTGATATAAAGATTTTGAATAAACATACAGATTCCTAAAACGTGGACCATCTTTGTGTAACAATAAACTAATAACTAAATTTGTCTTTCCACAGTTTGACGGACCACAAACAATGCAACGTATAGTGTTTGGTAATAAGTTACCATGTCGCTTAATTAAGTTTGAAGGTGGGGGACATATACAGTCTAATTTTAATGATTCTTTTTGTTTTATGAATTTCATATCAACGTTAATGAATAACCGTAATGTTTCATGTATTGTATAAAAATGAGAATAAATGGTATAATCATTTATTTAAATAATCTCATGTCTGAAAAAATGGGTTTACTTAAGTAACCTAAACTTAATATTTAAATACCTACATTCAACAACAAACGAACATTGATACCATCAATGAGGTGGTTATTGGGCATTCCACCACACCGTAGTGAGTGAGGGCGTCAGCCCGAACGAACGGAGTGGGGTAGAATGCCCAATAACCACCTACTGATATAGATCTCTTATAAATTGTATCGAATAACGCACACAAGGAACTAAAAGTACCGCGGACAAAAAGTCCCCGAAAGTACGGCGGACACCGAGAGACTGGACTGGACAAAAGTTCGCGGTAGTCCCCGAAAAAAATAGAACAAACATAAATAGGCGTAACAACGCACACAACGAACTTTAGTCTGCATTGAGCGCCCGATAGTGAAGTACGTCTTCGGGCAACAAATGACCGCACATATGCGTTGAGTCCGCGACAAGTACCCGGAGGAAATATTTTGGACGTACAGGGACTTTTTCTCCCACGGGGACAAAAGTCCTTCGTCTGATTAGGCCTTAAATATACATCACTTTTCGAATATGAGAGATGAAAAATATTTATCAGCCAATGCATTTATATGTCATTAGGTATTCCAATAACACTCTTTTTTGTTACCGTAAAAAACACTTGTTATTTACTTCGTCAAACAGAATTTACAAGTCCATGTTACATTTCGAAGCTTGTGAACTTGTAAACTTGTATCTTTCGAGAAATAGGCCCATCTCTGTGTGGTAATAAACAATAGAGGTGAGTGGATTCATGTCAGGTCAGCGCCATCTATCGAGCTAATGAATAAACTTATTTTTTTTAATTTGCTGGCAGAAAATCTCTCATTGGCCTACATTGAAAAGTAACAGATGTGCATCAACGACGTCCAATTGGTATGCTGCCTGTAAACCGTAATGGTCGGATGTAATTTTTTTAACAACTAATTTGTTTACCGGGTCACATTCTGAAAATATATTATCTATACAAGTAGCTGAATGATCTGTAACCCTCGTAGGTTCTAAAAACTGATTAACTAAATTAAAAGAATTAAACAAGGCTAACAGCCGAGTAGTTAATGTCCGGCCCATAACTGTTGACATTGGCCACGCGCCCCAGCGGCCACACACTATACCTATGTGTATGTATCTGCGCATTAGCCGTCAGTCCTTAATCTTGTGTGGCCGTTGTTGGCAACAGACGAACTTATCGTCTGTGGGGCCCTTTATATACGCTTGGCCGTTTTGCACTTCAACCGGTTATCTAGTGGTATTGTTGGTCGAAGGTGAGTTCGCATATTTATTAATGTCTCAACTAAAGAGATTGTTTGAAACTCTTATCTCTTGTTTGTTGGATCATTACCTGTATATAAATAAGCTAAATAGGTAATAAGTCTACGTAATGCTCGCTATTCCGTTACGTAGGTAGGCGTTTTAAGTGTAGATATTTTTTTTAAGTATTTTGAATACTGCCCCAGTTTTACTAAGTAAATAAGAAGAACTCTATGAGTAAGTAATTATATAATTATAGGAAACATAAATCATTTATAATAAATGGACTTATTTATAAAAAGTTTTATTTGTTTGATTTGCTGCAGTATAATAAAATATACTCAAGTGTTAACATTAAGTTTTCGAGGTAAACATGAATTATTCGGTACCTATTTGAATAGTGAATATGACTGAACTGCTTCTTAAAATTCTTTCACCAGTGGAAAGCTTCATTATTTGCGACTGACATAGGCTATATTTTACCCCAATATTCCCACGAGAAACGGAAACCGCGCAGGTAAAACCGCATGGAACCAGTAGTAATGAATACATATTGTTCACCACCACGCAATGTGACAATAAAACGCAGGAAAAAATAGGAAAATTAATTTTTATTTCTTATCCAACACTTTAAAATACATATCTTAATAATATATTAAAAAAATATGTATAAAATCTCGAAGGTATATAATAATAGTACATTGAAAAATATGTCCATGAAAAGCTAAACCTTCATTGAAACGACAAAGAATCGAAGATTGATTTGCCTAATGGTTCGATTCCTCATTCGCACTTGTGTCTGATAATGCTGAATGCAGATTTTATTTAAATTGTAGGATAAAAATATTTTATCATTTTTATAGTTCTCTAAGTCGAGTTTAAGTGCATGTCACGTTGATTTGCGTATGTTGTGGCGGTATTGGTCACGAATTATAAAAAAAACACATGGCATTAGCATTATGAAAATATATACACGTAGTTGGAACGTGATTTATTATTATATCACCGTATACGCGTGTTCTCTACGTAAACAAACACTTCGAAATGTAACGGAGATGAATTAAACATTATTTGGTTGGTATTACGTCATTAAATTGCGAATATTTCCCGTGGCTCTTGAAGGTTTTTTTTATATACATCATATCACATTATAACATAACATAATATTAATTTAATACAAGTTTTTTGTGATGTAGTGTAGGTACTGAGAATTCAACCGACATACGATACTAAAACCGCGTATAATGTCGGTATGGAAAATGTAATAATTGGCAAGAACTATAATTTCCTTGGTGGGTACCGGACCTGCCAAGCAATATGCCGAATTATGGCGAAACGAGTGTTGATCGGACATTTCGAAAATGCATTATTATTCAGAATGTAAATTGATATTTCTCGTAAGAAAGTAACTTGCGATGCATCTAATAGGTAAACTACCTTTTTTTACGTTAGTCCGAAAACATGGTTCGATGCATACCTACCTAATCTATCTCGGTTATACGAATAGCATTTAATACTTTTATTTATTACTGAACCAAAAATATGTTTTACTGACAGGATCTTATACCTACCTACTTGTTCATAAATTTTGCACCTAGCATTAATACAACTTAAAGACTAATGGATATTTCTATAGTAAGACTAGGAGATCCTTGCAGGTACTTCAAAACAGACTATATCTGCATTGCCGTCCTTAAGTGCCCAGTGGACTCTAACTGAGATGGACGGATAGAATTGGAGGACTGGGAATTGGTCCTTGTAGATATACGTGGTGCCGGCTTTGAGGGGGCAGGATGCTTTCTCCCCCCCTTCTTCGAGGAAAACCTTGTCGCAGATGGAGTTGCCATCGACCCCCACGAACGGAAGAGACACTCCGAAAACATCGGCGGACACGTGGTTCATTACTTGGTCTACGTCTTTTTCTGTAAAAAATACATTTATTATTAATATATATAAAATATATAAGGTAGGTAGGTATCAATAAAAAAGATAGTCTGGAATGCAGCAACAGAATAGTGTAGGGAGGGGTTCCGGGAGTAGCGCGCTTCCGTCAGCCTTATCATCACTTAAGAATCTTAAGATTAGCCCCCTTATTCACTGTCAAAAACGGAATCTGATTTGTATGTGCTTTGTCTTTGTTCTATAGTGAGTGACAGAGACTGCATACATTCCGCTGTCGAGAGCGTTTCCGACGGTTTGTGAATCATAGTGCCGGCCGGCAGGCTTATTACCAAAACAAGCGACCAGTTGCTAATTGTACAATTGCAATGCGACTGCTACTACTTGCGGTTGGTTTGCAATCGGTACAGTACGGTACGGTACCTTTCATGCAATTTTAGTTCACAAATCGCTCGCTTGTGGCGTTATCGTAGCGATCTACGTTCCGTAATACGAATATGTGTTTTGGGAGCGATTAATTGTTGATTGTCGCGATTGCAACTGTCACTTTAAGATCGGTAATAAGCCTGCGGTTGGTTTGGTCTGTAGAGGCCTTTATATTATTACCAGCATTTCGCCCGCGGCTTGGCTTGCGTCTTGCGAGGACTCCACGACATAAAAAATCTTTTTTCCGGCATAAAAAGTAGCATATGTTCCCCTCCAGGGTACGAAGTAGGTATCTGTGTCCCAAATTTCAGCCAAATCCGTTCAGCTGTTTTGGCGTCATTGAGTAACAAACATTCAAACATCTAACTTTCACATTTATAAATTATTATTATTATAATTAATAATAGTAAGATACCTCTTCCGCTAAATAAAGGAACAAGATCACTATACGAATATAAGTATAGGTATATCCTTTATCTGTATCCTTATTATTAAGGATTAAAACAGGTAAAATAGAATGAGTGCCAACTATAGGTCTGAACATTTAGTGATACCACAGATAATATAATACTATACTAGTAGTGATACCTACTCAAAATTATTTTTATTAGTTTTTCTGTTGTTTGTTCATAATATATGCAAACAAACGAACGAATAAGCAAAATAATGGATAAGTTAATAGTCGCGTGCTGACCTCGCATTAAAACGAGGTTAAGGTTTAGTCAGAATAAACGAAAATCTTCTAATGCTGCGGCTACATTAGCGGGCTACGGCGAAGTATACTGTGTTATTTTCTGTTTTATTCTTTATGAATTCGACGACCTCCGTAGCTGAGTGGTGTACAAGGTGCCGCTATCTCTGAGGTCCCGGGACTCCCGGGTTTAATTCTCGGAAACGAACTTTACAATATTTTCTCGTTTCTGGGTGTATTTGTACCTAACACTTGTCGTTGTTTTCAATAGCCAGAACACACAGGCTTAAACTACTCAGCTCGGGACTGGAGCAATGTCCAATAGCTATAACTAATAGCTTATTACTAGCCTTACGCCCGCAGCTTCGCCCGCGTGGACTATATAACGTTATCCCGCGGGATTGTGATATTTTCCCGTGAAAAAGCAGCCTATGTCATTCTTCAGCTCCCAAACTATCCCCATACCACAGAATATATAATAGTACTAACCCCATGCCAAAAATCACGTCGATCCGTTCCGTTGCCCCCAGGTTGCCCCGCTTCGACGTGAAAGACGGACAAACAAACTTTCACATTTATAATATTACTATGGATATATGTACCAGGCGTGAATTTGATGGTGATGTGTTGGTTGGTGCCCTTCTTCAGCTTACACGGCGGTTTCTTGCACGGTGACAACGCCACATTCTCTTTCAGGCCTTGGAAGCTTTTTCCTGTAACCGAAGAATTAAATAGTAGATTGTACAACAAGTGCATAAAAGGTACCATTTTACCCGAGAAGTATATATCCATCCGAGCCGTAGGCGAGGGTGGATAGTCAATTCGAGGGTAAAATGGGTTTTATGTACGAGTTATACACTCTGCTTTTCACTTCGAGTGTGAGGAAAATAAATAACAATATTGCAAAAAAGAAAAAATGAAGACTTCGCCATATTGGCGGGAAGACTTTCTTTTTCTTTTTTTTTATACGGGCATTGGCAGCACAGTGACTTTAGCATAGATCGTAGTCCATAATACTTTTGAAATACTTATTCCTTAGAAAACTCATTAATTTTGCCTAGTTTTATTAATTTAATAATTTAACATGGATTATGTACAAAATCTAAAAAAAAGAAACAGAATGAAATACGTTAGGTATTAATAAAGTTTATTTAACGAAGTTTAATTGCGTGTGTGACTGTTTACCTGACGACCTTTGTCTTAAAGTCTGAGACTTAGACGAAGATTTTACTTTATGCACTAGAGCATAAAAAGCGATTTTATGCCGCCTATACCCAACATAAACACGAACTTTACGAGCATGAGAAGTGAAAAATAAATTAATAAAAACTCCTGTTTTTCAGATAACTATGTCATTATACTGAACAGAGTTCAGTTACTCCGT
This sequence comes from Crambus lathoniellus, assembly GCA_949710035.1. Taxonomy (NCBI): domain Eukaryota; kingdom Metazoa; phylum Arthropoda; class Insecta; order Lepidoptera; family Crambidae; genus Crambus; species Crambus lathoniellus. The sequence continues at coordinate 11,025,071 of OX453315.1, forward strand.
GATCCATGGCGTGTGCAACTGCGCCGAAATATCGGGAACTCGAAAAACGAAATAAACATGGTAAAAATCCCGTTTTTCATAATAGTATTAGTGATAATGACCATGTAAGTTTAAAATCTAACTATGTCATTTTCAATTTTTTTGGCATTAAAAAGACTTGTGATCACCTAACTGTTTGAGAATATCGGCATTCTCAACCAGTCGACGGTTTTGAGTGTCAAGACTCAAGAGACAAATCAGAATAGCAACATAAATATTGTTAAGACTATTAGTACCTGCAGAGTTTTTCATCTTTACCTATATAAGTAAGTAGTTTAGTTTTGCATTTTCCTCATGGCTGTTGTAAGGAGAAGTAACATACCTACCTACCTTTAAATTATTAACCTTATTATCAAACGATACTCGTGCGGATATATATAGGTACACAATCCAAGGTGAGGGCGACTCTTATGATTAGGATATGCGAGGCATAAACAAAGAGCAAATAAAAACTTTTCTGCTTAAATAGAAGGATTGAATATCCTACACGATAAGGTTCCACATGTTAAAGTTGATGTGGTGCCATTTACCTAACTCTTAGCCAAAAGAGAATACTGTATAAAAAATCTTATAGGTAGTATTTTTATATCTCATAATTACAAGCTACGTAGGTACTTCGTTCAAGTAGACGCAACAATTATTATTATTATACCTCCATAAAAAACATGGCGCCAAAAACGACTACGGTATAGCAAAGTATTTTTTTATACTAGTTCAGTACCTACAGCCACGAGCAATAATATGTAAACAACTTATTACTATGTCATATTACATTATTGAATAACTTTTGTGGCACATATACAAAACTGGTATCGCGAAAAAAAAATCAGCTGTTCCATAAGTAGATTTTTTGATTAAATGTTCTTGCACTTTCGATAAAGTTCTACATTGTGCATTACTAGAAAAGTTGTCTTGGTATGGTGTTTCAGGAACGATGTTAGACTGGTTCAGATCTTATTTAACAAATCGGTATTTATAGGGTCTGCTCGTAAAGGGCGAGACACCAGCCACACGAAAAAAATTAAGAAGTGGTTCACCGAATTTATCCCTGATTATACTGTACTTTACTTTGTATAGTAGGTCCAATAGACAAGGACGAGCAAGTCGCGTACCAGTATTGTGTTTAAATAATTTATCATTTTATTTTACGCAATCAGACTTCCTAGCTTAAGTAGGTAATAGATTATTTTAAATGTAGTGCCTGTGCCTAACGTTTTATAATAATTATTATAGGTAAGTACAGCATTTTATTACAGCAGCGATATTCATCGCTTTAAACCAAGAAATAAAGATAAGCTTGCCGTCCATAGTTAATGCTACAAAAAACCAGAGGCTCATTTCTGAGGAACAAAACGTAGACTTTTGTTCCATAAAAGTTCCACAGCATAAAATTGAACTACCTAAGTATATCTTTGGGTAAAATGTTACATTAAAGAGTCGCCTATCCCTTGCTCATGAGCAACTGAATAATATTATTGGAATGAACATTTGTTTACTTGAAACGTTATGAAGATGATATTGTATTGTTGTACTTACTTACCTAATATGTTTTTTTTTTGTGAAAATCGCTGGCATATTTATTGCGCCTGTTCTTTTCAGTTAAAAAGGGCTTGCTTGAATGGGCGGTAGGAAAATATTATTCATAAGTAGGTACATATTTATTATGTCAATGAATATTTTATTTTATATTTATTAATTCTTCGACTGGAGTTGGTTTTTGCAGTTCTGCGTATAAAAGACATCAACGCGAGACTAGTTCGCAATGTAGATTGCAAATTAAATTGATCTGAATCACGATATTTTAGACTTTGATGTAAACAAGTACAGGTTGTAATTAATTATGGATGACTAATCTAATTACATTAATTTGGCATTGTGTGCACTTAAATTGATAAGGTGTCTAATGTGTAAGAAAAGAACTAAGAGCCATTCCTATACCTATTTTATATCCGTTTCGAATCGATTAGGTAGGTACCTACTTTACAGGTCTGCCATAACAAAAACTCTATTCAACGACTCGTGACTTTACCTTTAGCAAATATTATGTGTTTATCAATATTAAATAATCGACTTTAGTAGGTAATGTTTTCTTTAAACTACTTACTTAACCTAGTCGAAAAACTTGAACTCAACTTTTCATATCGTTGTCTCAAATGCGTCTTGCTAGTCAGCGATACCTAAATGTATTATAAGAACTATTAAAATAAGTGCCTAAGCTATCTATAGCCATATCGTCCGGTCCGTTAAAACTGGCAATTAACATGATGACAAAAAAGCTAACCGGTGCGGACGGCGAGCACTAGTCGCCCATGACCGTGGCGTGGTACAGTATAGCCACGTATTACAAACAATTCGGTGGCCGTGGCGACCGGTGTGACGCCCGTGTCTAGTATTTCTCTGAGTAGCCCAGGCCCCAGCGCTTAGCGATTCATTTTCGAATGTCTGGTAGTCAATTAAATGTTTAGAGAGAAGCGCTATACCAACTTTAGCCTTTATTTGTCTGTACATCGATTGCTAGAGTGTGCAGAGTCCACTAATTAGTACCTAAATCAGTTCGATAAAGGTTCTGCAAAATTTTGCGGTCCAGAGTTGTTAACTTATTAATGAAACCACGCAAAACTAAACTAAGTACATAATACCTAAGTATTATTTTGAATAAGCATACTAGAAAAAATTTATACTTATAACTTTTTTACACTTAATAAACCACTGACCAATTTTTTGTTAGAACTTGGAGAAGGATGACCTAAGGTAAGAATTCTTTGTTGCGAAAATTGCTAATACCTACTTACCTACCTACGAGGAGATAACAAGTTATACAAGTGATCGAATAGGAATTCGAAAAAATGATAGTGAAAATCGGTAAAAGGGCAAGGGCAAAACGAATCTCAGTAAAGATTGATATAGGTACTTATTTACTTAGTTTTTATTCCTATAGGTACAAGTTTATAAATACATTAGGTACACATAACCAGTAGTTAACTTTATCCAGACTTTGATATTAATATTACTTTGTGTTAATTATTCTTAAATCTTAATTAATATTCGTGTTAGATAAAAGTGTCAAAAAAACAAGAAATATGGTACCAACAATGCTAACTTAAACTTGTGTTCATCTCAGTCTCAGGGTCAAAAACAATAAATTAATGCAATAAAGTCACGTCATTACAATCATCGAGTGACTCTTCCATTGTTATTGTTCATTAAGTTACGCTGCTTGACGGGTGGCTAATTAGTTGGATAGCAACTGTAATTACCTCTGAATCAGGACTAGATGGACAAGGTGTCATTTTAACCTATATATAAGCATTAATCATATAAGAATAAGTGTTTTTGTCGTTATTTTTTGCACCATTGAGAGTTGAGACATGTTCCGTCATTGATATAGATAGACGACAGCACATTATTTTATTAATAGCAATGTTGTATGAATATAATGGTTTTTGATGTTCAAACATTAAACTTGATGTAGTACCTACCATACCTACCTACAGTTTTACTTTCAGTAGGTTTTTTGTGCTTATTTATATTGCTGCTTTTTAATTATTCATGGTCCTATTTTAAGATACAGTGAAGTCACGATTGGTTTACCCTACTCAGGGTCATAATAAGTATATGTTTTATTGTTAGCGTCTCTGTCATCCATAACTGCAAACATCAACGATTGAATACCCCAGTTCACTCGTAGAAACAAGAGACGAAACCAGGTCGGCTTTCTCACTTATATAAAGACTGAACCTACTTTAGACTCTGATTTCAAAACTGTTTGCTGTAATGAATGCTTGTTCTAAGTAAGCACCTATGTGGTCATAAGAACTTGACGTGAACTGGGATGTTATTTCTTAACTTCTGATGAAAATATCAAATGTTTTTTTTTGTACGGGTAGTTGCGTTCAAAGCCTCACTAAACTGTGTACTTACTCATAATGTAATTGTAATGGCACAAGTACGTATTAGAAAAACCATAGTGGTTGAACTACGTTATAGGTAAGTTTTTTATTATTTACTAACAGAAAACATCTAGAAACCAGTGTTCAATGATAACATCTTTGAAGTTTTTTAAACTTAAACAAAATAGAAAAGATTCAATGTCAAGTCAAGTCACCATTTCACTATTAACATTTTATTAAAGCCGACTAGAAAACAAAACACAAACACCTATTAATACTTTTCTTTTCCAAGAAGTCTCCTTATAAAAGGTCTCGGTGCACTCACCGGGGCATTGCTGCACGTCCGTGGCAGCTGCGGCGGCAAACAGCGCGGAGCACAACAACACAAGCGCAGCCGGGGAGGTCATGGTGACGTCTGTGCAGTTACTGTCTGACTGAGCGAGGAGCTGCCTGCTGCCTGCTGCACCCACCGCTTCGGACCACACCGCGCGCGCCCCGCATACGTAAACCCAACATCAACAAACAATAAACATTCGTATTTACAAACCAACAGAGCTTTAAATCCTCCGTTTAGTAAAAAATATGTGTGTAACTCCGAGAAGTAATTATCACTAAGATATAACTTAACTTGCGATGTAAGTGTAACTATGACGCCAGTGGACTTTGATTTACTGAGATTTATTGTGTCTGTTGGAAATGATATGTCCTTGTGAGTTCGTTCAAATTAATAAGTAAGTAGGTAGGTAAATAAATAATTCACACTAGGTCATATATTATACTTAATTAAAATATACGTAGACAATTATTTAAATAAACTTAAGAGGGGTGTTCAATTATAATGAGAATGACATATAAGTAAATTATATTCTTTGGTAAGAAAAAAAAGAAATACTGGCAGTCTTAAGTAGCTCATTTATTAATAATGTTTCTAGATAGATCTAATTAACAACTTTCCCCAAGAAACATGGGTCGAATTCTGAAAAAAAAATTTGTTCCCTTCAATACACAATCGATCAGGGCCCCGATTCTGCTAAATTAGGAAAAATCACCAGACAACTATCATACAGAAGTCATACCAACGAACTACCAGAGTCAATTGATATTCTACTAAATTTGTTTGGTTTCACGACAGGATGACATCTGGATGACGACAGGATGACATCTGGATGATCATTGCATTAAAGTTACACAAGGAATTTATAATACAACAGGAAGGTGCACTGCTGCTAAAAAACGGTCCTAATGAAATAGTAAGAACGAGGTCAGTTTATCTCACTCCATCCCATTACGGCGGCCACGAACATGCGCGACGGGCGGCGGGCGGCGACGAGCGAATTGCGAACTTGACACAACGAAGACGGAAAACGTCAGAAAACGTCATTCGGCTTGTAATGTTGCTACTTTAACATTCTGAAATCTATCATTCAAATTCTTTTCTAGGATAAGCCAAAAAAAACTTAAACGACCTGATACATTTTTATGCTTAATACGGTAATACCTAAATTGATATGCGATGTTTTCTATTGACTAAAAGTAATACGAAGTGGAAATTTTACGAAATTTAATTTTTATAACGCAAGTTGTCAACCATTAATCTACTAAACCTGTTATTTAAGAGTGCTGGCAATTTCAGAGAAAGGGACACCCTCACCTCGTTCTTGCGGTCTCAGCTGGACCGTTGACATTTTGTATTGAAATATAAACCTTATCTCTTAATATTAAAGTGTATTTTTAAATACACAAAAATACGGAGTGCACCTTCCTGTTGTACGTAGTACTTATAAATTCCTTGAAGTTACAGTGCCACAACCTTTTCTGTGCCGGTGACAGCGGCGCTACGTACGTTTTTCTTCTTTTTTGTAGTAATTTAACCGGCCCTGACTTCTAAGAACTTCAGCCGCCAGCAGCGCTATGGTTGGAGATCAACTTGACAGCAAAATGACATTAAAAAAAATCACGTTAGTTTCACATTTTGGCCACCGGCACAGCAAAGTTTGTGGCACTGTACATGATAGCATGCATGATAGGTGACATAAAATGTGTCAGTTATTTGCTTCATTATTCTCTTTCGGAAAAGGCAAAGAAATAAATTTTATACAGCCATTGCTTCCTTCAAGATTTACAATATTTTTTCTATCAATAAACGTGCTGGACCTGTTTTTTTAATTGCACTTTTTTTAAATCATTTTACAGGATTTCGAACAAAATCTAAAAGGGTTTTGTGCCTATTTAGGGTTCCGTAGTCAACAAGGAACCATAGTTTCGCCATGTCCGTCTGTCCGTCTGTCCCCAGACTAGCTAAGAGTCTTAGTACTCAACATACTTATAAATCACGCCGACAAAGTGGTGAAGTAAAAATTTTAAAATAATTTTTTTTCGGTTTCCTCCTCTACACGTAAAGTGGCCGAATTGTGGGGATGTATTTTTTTTTCTTGTCTACCCCATAGTGTGGGGTATCGTTGGATAGCAATTTTAAAAATATTGCGAGTTTGTGAAAACAGTTTTTTGATTGAAGTATCCGTTCTTCGGGTTATTTTTATTTTATTTTATTTTTTTATTTTTATATTTCAAGGAAAACAAACAGCATATACAAAAATAAATATTAGTTAATAAATTTAGAACAAATTATGCCTTAATCAGTTTTCACAGATTGAAGTTTAACGAAATATACCTAACTATATATTATAACATACCTTCAACATCACGGGTATCCCATCACGCCTCGTCTCATTCGGAATAAGTGGAGTGAGGTCCTCCGCCAACTCCCTGACTCCAGCCTTCGTCAGTCGTCAGGAGCAAAAATGGGTCAACATTTTGACGTAATGTCGCGCGATCTCGCCGTCGATTTCGTCGCTGTTGATTTCTTTGGTCTTGCCTATCAGCGATTTCTAATAATCGCCGACGTAAAATAAAGTTTGATGGATTCATCTTAACGATAATTCCACCAACAAACGTGAATAAACTCAAGAAACACAATATTTTTAATTTTATTTGTAGTCTTCACCTTTCTACAGACGAACAATTTGATTGACTAGCTTACTTTTGCAAAATGACAAAACAATGACAAATCAATGACAAATCAATGGTCGATCATCGGTATTTGCAAACGTCAAATAAGGAGTAGCATACCGATTAAACGACAAGTGATTGACCATTGATTTATCATTGAACAATAGACTACCGATTGGTTGGATAGTATTTCATTGGCCGACCAATGACCGACCAATGATCAATCATTGAACATTCTTGGACAGTAGACTACCGTTTGAGACTTTGGCGTCCAATTGATTTGTCATTGAACTACCATGTATTTAGTAGAATCGGGCCCCTGATATAACGTGTGTACACGCGTCAAATGTGTGCGTCAACGATGCAGGGATGACATCCGCCGTAGCACACTCCGGAGCTAGTGGTACAAAATATATCGACTAGATGGCGCGTGCCGCGTGCGTCACGAAATAACTTTGCAAGAGCGTCCCAATTTATTATTTACGTATGTTTATATTATGTCGGGTAAGTTCGGAAGCAATCATTTTACAAGCTTTTTTCAGTACAAAAGCGATTGTCAAAAGGCCGTGTGAATGGCACAATGTACTTTGTATTGAAATCTTCAGAAACGCACCTGTCGTACGGTACTAACTAATTTAATAAAAAATGAAATGAATCCAACAAATAAAATTGTCTTTAATTATCACTACATAGTATAAAACAAAGTCGCTCTTCGCTTCTGTCTGTCTGTTTCTAAGCTTTTTATTATTTGACACAAAACAAAAATGATAAATAGTTTCTTCGTAGTGTAAACTTCCAAACATATAGTTTTATTGCTTAAAAAATGTGCATGTTAAGCCAAACGGCCTATACATCGTGCACAAAGTCCTTTGTCAGCCAACACACCACGTAAAAGGAAATTGTTAAGTGACTTATAAACAGAGTGCAAAAGACGAAAAAATTTGGATACTCAGCAAGAATGTGCATCTCAAAAAGATACCAATATGTCCTCTCAATTACAAAAAAATATCAATTTTCAAACCCGTCTAAAACAAAACAGTCATGGCAATAGAAACACTAAAGATTTACAGTTATTTGCTTTAAATTTACATTTTGCCAGTCCATTGGGATATAGAGTCTTAGCAAACGTTAAACATGCCAAGCGAAAGGACGTTGCGCTGAATGAATATCAACATTAATACAAAATTTTCAACTAACGTTTTACAATGTTTAGAGACCAAATTAAAATTTTAAAAGACTCAGAAAAATACTGCATTATTTGCGCTGACGAAATTTCATTAAAACGGTACTTATATCATCAAATTAACGAGGATAAGATTATAGGTTTTCATGAGATTGACGGGACACAAACGGGAGAACCAGCAACGCAAGCTTTTGTAATCATTGCCAGAGTTATACATTAAAATTGGAAACAACCAATCGCATACTGTTTTTTGGCTCAAAGCAAAAATTACAAAGAACTTAGTGCGTGGTTAGATAATGTTATTTCACAAATTTTAAATATTGGAGTTTATGTAATGTAGCCTTTGTATCAGATCAAGGCTCAAATTTTTTAAACATGGCTAATGAAAGAAATGTGACTGTTGTCACAGTCACAGACTGTAGTAAGCCATACTTTTTATTAAAGGAAAAATAAATACTATAATTTTATAAATAAATAAATACTATATAAATATATATTTAATGCAAACATTATTACTCTTGGTCATATCTGTTTCCCTGAGACTTTCGTTTTAAATACTTTTTGAGCATCAATATTTTTTTTAGCAGAGGTGACATATCAGCCTACTTGGGGTTTCCTATTACCGACGATTCCAATAATCTTCGTTTCTTAGCCTCTGATTTGAAACTTCCTTTTCCGGGGTGAATTTTCACTTAAAATCTGTGTTTTCTGCACTGAGTGTGCACCTGTGAAGTACTTGTACTTGGAATTTCTGTTGATGTTTGAGATTTGCAAGTACTCTTAGAGGCTATTATCAGTTTGAGTAAATTTTGATGTAAATACGAGTACCAGATGAGTCTTCTTCTGGCCGCAGTAATAATAGGGTAGGGGCTGCATTTTTCTTAGAAACTCTTTTTGCGCGGTCAGAATTAGGGAAATGAAGTTCGCAAACAAAATAACTAGTATGAAGTGTCTCCACGCTTTTTTGGTTTAAGGCGATACTCGGAAAAATAGTGCAGAAGCGATGTAGCAATGAGAAAACGACGCGCGCGGGATCGAGACCGATTTTGCAGATTAGGCAAAAAAAACAAAATCACTTCGTATTAAAAAACTACAGCGATTTAAAAAATGCTTCTACACGATCCTAAATATTAGTGGTGTTCACTAATTAAACCAATTTCCAATAGCGTAAGTAACCCTATTTAAGAATAATCTACAATTTTCGTATTTTTAGAGGTCTTTTCGAAAAGAAAAAGTGTCGAGACAAAATCATAAAATCGTGTTTTTGAAACTATACGAATCTAGATAAAGGTATGAAGAAATATATATCTTATTACCAGATTTGTAACAACTGTAACCGTCCTATAGTTTTAAATCAAAAAGTCCATACTTTTTCCGAGTAGCGCCTTAAGTCCATTCGACCAATTTCTTTAATCCAATACTTGCACCTAATGAAAGTTAAATCAAATCAATAAAAGATCCTCTAATTTCATAGAATTTAATCGTATCATAACATTTATTATTTGGTCAAACAATTCGTATTGGAATATTTGTTTTCTGTTAATATTAAATTTGATATCAATCATCTACGATTCAACTGCATATACGAACGCCACTGCAAGGTTATATCGCACGATCCTCAAATCGAAGTTTGCTTACGAAATATAATGACATCGTTGACTTGGTTACATTCTTGTTGACTGAGTGACTGACAAGACAACCGACAAACGTGTGACGTTTACTCCTCGGTTTACTTTCTCAATGCGGGGGAAATGAATTGGCGGGGGGAGGTGAGTGTCGCTTCTTTACGTTAGTAATATTATAGTATTCTTTGCTAACACCCTGTATAGGTATTCCCACATCCATTCCAACATTCCCACAATCGTTACAGAGGAGCCACTTGCAATACGAAATTGTCGTAATGAAATCTGTTTTAGGGTCCGTCGGTGTCAAATAAGTCTGCGCGCGACTGGGGCATTTTTGGCGCTAGTTACAGTAGGTATATTCAAGAAATTTGTATGTTATGGGTACATTATTTTGTTCTAATGTTTTAGTATTTCGACCACGCGCAGATTTAACTGGCGCGCACTCTAGTTCCTAAAGATTATAACCTGTACTCACATAAATGCTTGTCGCACTATAAATTATGTCACTTCAAAATATATTTCGAATCACTCACAGAGCCTATCGAACGGTTGTGAATAAGAGGGACTCTCATCGTTTGTGATACTCGGAAAAATGATTTCTGGGTAGGTACCAATACCAGCCATAAAAACGTGTAGGTATTCCATATTTTATTATCTTGTATTACTTATGCGGGCTAAAATAAAACGATTCGACGTGGTACATACCATACCTACGTAGTACTTAAATAATTTTATGCGGGATACGATGTTAGATTATAAAGTATTGCCAATGATTTTTATTGTCAGGATTTCCTAGAATTCGCACGACATCATTCAGCACATATAAACAAATACATGAATACACTTTTTGCGTTGTTTGCATGCTTCATTCGATTTATTCACGCATGGTAACTTAGTGACAGAGCATTTTATTTATTTTGGGATCAATTCGCGTGATTAAAATCCACAATAGGTATGTAGGGCAGGCGTACCGGTTTTGGCCACTGTAGGTACCGGTTTTGGCCACTTTTTGCTCTAAAAGTTTTCTTTTAGCCATTTTTGATAAAGGCAATTACAATAAGGATTTTAAGGTAATAATAACAACCGTTAAAATTCCTTATGTCATAATTTTTTTTTTTCAATAAATTCCATTTTCTGTTTGAAAAAATGTTTTGTATGAAAATTTAAAGAAATTTGTTTTGGATGAAATACTTTATAAACCTTTATTTTTTACAATTAAATTGTTGTTTTTCAATTGACTGGTTTCTAGCGCATTAGAATATATTGATTTTACCTGGGTTTGGTTTTGATTTTTCGCAATACTTACAAAAGTTTAACTATCAGTAAGTGGCCAAAACCGGTACATTTGACACCTCTCACACATTGTGTGTAATATAAAAAAAACTATTTTACTTTTATAAATTTTAAAAATTTACCTTTAAAGGTAGATAAATTATCTATAATTTAAGATATAATTTGTGTCTTAACTTAACTTAGTGCTTAAAAGTCAAAAAATCCTTAAAGTGGCCACAAAGGGTACCTCTGCCCTATATCAATCAGTAGACTGTAGATAGATAGTATAGTAATGATTCCGTAGCTCAGTGGTTAAATCATTCGCTCCGACAGTGAAAGGTCGTTGGTTTCAAGCCCCATCTCGGAGCTAGTTGTGAGACGGGTCAATTTATTCTAGTATTTTGTTATCAGTAGATGTAAAATAAAACGTTTGAATTATTATTAATACTTATCAGGTTGCTATGATTTATTGGTTCACGAGATTACACGCGAGATTCGCATACCTACCGATCACGATTTCGTATCCGTATAAGTAGGTACAACCTAAAACTTTATAGTTGAAAGTTAAACATTTATTTAGCGAAATAATATTGCCAGTGTTGAAATTTACTAAATTCTAAATAAGTCAACTGGCGTGTCTGTCAAAGACGGGAATCGAACCAGCGACATATTGAGCAACCGCGGTAAATAGGTTCTTATTTCACTTATCTTCGACGACCGATTTGGTGCAGCCGGCCTAGCATGAGCGGCTTATATATAACGCGCGATATGATATGGTACGGCATGCCATCTTGCTTACACCTTAGTGGGGTAAGCCGTACCATATCATATCGCGCGTTATAAGCCGCTCATGCTAGGCCGGCAGGGGTACGGCGGATACCTATCTACCTTCTGCGCCAGAGGTCTCTGGTTTGATTCCGGACCAAGACCAATATTTGTGTGCATGAAAGTGTCTATTCGTCTTGGTTTGGTATTGTACTATATATATTTAGTACCTACCTAGATATGTATTTAGTATTTACAAACAAAAAGTATATAAGTAGGTATATATGTATCCGTTATCTTGTTTCCAATTTACTATGGGCTAGATAATTGATGTGATAAGGAATTAATTTATTTGTTTAATTTATTATCTTTCATCATGCTTGCACGACCGCGCCTCAACCTCTGCGGCCCCAGGGCAGTTCGCGCCTCAATGCCTCCATGTTCCCATGATAAAATCCTTTACAAGCGTCCCGGGCCATCAAGCCGGGTTCCCCCAAACGCCTCCTCAGGGTTACTCAGGAGTTCAATTCGATGGAGGGGGGGGGGGAGGTTTGCTTGAGGCCTTGCCGCCCCGTTTAGTCCGCCACTGCCCCAGGGTATAAATAAAGAGACTGGCTATAGGCCTATCTATTTCACTATTATAGTTATTCAGTGGCTCCGAGCCACTGAATGGCTCCTTGCGGTTTTACCCACGTGGTACCTACCCGTTTCCGTGGGAATATCGGCATAAAATATAGCCTATGTATAAATACTAATTTATTCATATGACACTTGGGAAAAATGTAGCTTTCTTCTGGTGATAGAATTTTCAACATCGATAGAGTAGGTAGTCTTTGAGTTTATCGTTACAAACAAAAATACAGATATTTTCTATTTATAATATTAGTATGGATTACTCTTATTTTCACATCACACATAGAGCTTCTCTTGCTGAATGGTAGGTTCTTATTTTATTAATATGAATACAATTACTTTTTTAAATAATTCATAAAGTTTATTAACAATACTTATAACACTTCATTACTACAAATAACATGTTGACTAGTGTTACATAAAACTAGTGGTAACTTTATTAAAATAATGATATTGCATTGCAATTTCTTTAAATGACATACTTGCCTAAGTCCGTCGTTTTCCATTGTTCGTTATATGCAGAGGTTTTTTGATAACAACGTAGTTACTTATGTACATAGTAACTAGAATACTTAGTTACCTACATAGTTAGGTCACTAAAGTTCCTCCCTCGGTCGTCAAGTTTTGAGTGTTCGCTATGGATCATTTGAAAAGGTTGGCTATCCGAATGGGATGGGGTTGTAGCGTCAAAGGGTAGTTTAGTTTCTGCCGTAGAAGTTTCTGGAGTGGACTCTGAGTCTGCACCAGCACATTGTAGCATAATACTTGTCGCCCTCTCTCATCGAAGACCCTCCACCGTAGGTACCCACGTTGGTTCTGTGAAAATAAAAAACCGAAAAGTTAATTTTCTACAAGTCGTTACAAAATATTTGATTGATACTTATAAAAAAATAAATTTAAAAAATCCCCTAGAAAAAAAAGACAAATAATAAAATTTTCAACACACTTGCTCATAAAGTGAGCCTTATCACATCGATTTTAGGACCATAAACCGAACTATAACCCACGCGTGCATAATAATATTACAGTACTAGTTGCGTAATAGAATTATACCTACAAAGTTAAGTAAGTACCTAACTGCAAATTATATGCGAGTAAACAGAGACTTTTCAATTTAACCGGGTAATACAGTATCACTACAAAGTTAAGTTAGTACCTAACTGCAAGTTATATGCGAGTCAAGAGAGCATTTTCAATTTCAGCGGGTAATAGATACAGTTCTTTTTTTGTAACAACAAAGAGGTTGTATACGGCTGAAAATCCATTTACGTTTTTAAAATAAATAAATGTGTCCCTAATTAAGACAAAAAACATAATTAAGTATATTATTATCAAATTATTTATAATTCACAATAATTTGTTATAAAACATTTGCATTTTATCACTATTATTATACTTAATTATTTTGAAGTAGGCTGTATGGCTGTATGTAATCAATCACCTCACATTTGGCGCGTGCAAAAAAAAAAACTTGCGCGCTTTTTCCCATAGTTAATATTAGGTTAATACAATATGTATGCAATAAATGTTTGTTTTTCCTCGCAAGTGTGTTGAAAAAGTGCGTATGAAACTCGTGAGCAACTTACTCACTAGACACTCGGCTGATTTACGCCCTCGCCTGCGGCTCGGGCTGCAACCCACAGCCTCGTGTATGATGAGCAACCTAAGCTCACTTGTATCATAATATACTATTCTCTCTCGGTCGGGGGACCACAAAAAGAGAAGTACTGAAAGGGTGTTGGGGTTGGGGGTCCCCGACCAAGTGAGAAATTTTATTACCTACGTTATTGACTTCTTTTTCTCGGGAGTTTTTAAAATTTTATTTTTATTTCATCCTTTTTAAATTACACTCAAAATTTAAAAAAACGCATTGAAATCGCTTGTTCCGTTTAGTCACTACAAATATAATTTAGTACATACAGAAAGTCATTTGTATGCCGTCATTTTGTTTTTTTTTATTGCACCTAAATTTGCCTAGGGTGTAGGTCAGTGTAGGTACATTATTTTAGTCAAAGCACCACCTCTGTATCTTTTACCGTTTCGGCAGGCAGTTTACCATCTCCATAAATGGCCGGATGGATATTCATCAAAACGTAGCTAAGAACCACCTGGATTAATTTAGTTTACAATTAATAAAAACGCATCAAAATCGGCCCAGTCGCTTAGGAGCTGCTACGTTGCCTCAAACAGTTAGACAGACAGATACCTACACACACACACGTCAAACTTATAACACCCCTCTTTTTTCGTCGGGGGTTAAAAATAGTAGAGTACATCACGCACGCCACGCGTCAACTGGCGGAAGTCCACATCTTACTATTTAATCAAGAGTATCTATCTTTCTTCCACAAAACATTCAAGACTCGCAAAGGTCTATCCGCCACAAGCATAATAAACGTCTGTTAGTTACATACCTACAGGAAAATTTTTTGACCAGTGCACTAATTTTTAGGGTCGACTCAGAATCGGTAAGTGAACAACTTTCTCCTAGAAACATGGGTCGAAATACGATAAAAATTTTTGGACTTCCCATACTAAACCGATCACGTGATCAGTCCGATTTGTATGAAGAGTCAAAAATTTTTTGTCATATTTCGACCTATGTTTCTAGGAGAAAGTTGTTCATTTACCGATTCTGAGTCGATCTTAAAAATTTGTGCACTGATTAAAAATTTACCCTGTATAAAAATAATGCATTATGTACAAAGATGTTTAATTGTTTAATTTGTCCGTCTTATTTAAGTAGGTACAATAGGCATGACGAATATGACGAGTATTTTTTTGTTTTATGAATAAAAAAAACATTGGTAATAGAATTATTTCGCTAGCATGAAAACTGCCCGAGATATCACAGTTTATAATGCACACAAATTGGACTCACCCAAAAACGCTCCATAACTAACGGCTAACGGCTGCCGCTACTGGCAACGCGTAAGTTTGCTATAAGTACATTTTACGGACTAACTGCCGCACTCAGAGACGCCAATTAACTTTAATTAATAATTAAATCTTTATGTGTCTCTTTGTTATGTCCAGTATTGAATAAATTAGGAATGATAATTTAATTCCAATTAAATTTAATTGACGTCTCTTGAGTGCGGTTTATACTTTTTGAATGGACTTGCCCACCCAACTTTGAATGGTCATAAAACTAATAATCAATTATATAGGCACAGGGTAAAAACAACTACTACGTAAGTATATTATAAAGTAAAGTGTACAATGTGCGTGCCGTTAAAACTCAGAAAAGAGTCCCGGCTTATTCTTATGGTCCCGGTACGATCAAGGGAGTTAGTTATAAGGTTGGTAGCCTATCTCTAGCTCCCGTCCATGAAAAAGGTTCCCGTTTTACCATGAAAAGGCGTGCTTTTGGATCTCCAAAAGCACGCCTTTTCATGGTAAAACGGGAACCTTTTTCATGGATATCTATAAGGGCTGAAAGTTTTACCCTCTAGACATTACCTACTGATAGGGATATATAAAGCAAGATTTGTCGTAGGTTCGAACGTTATAGTGTCTACACACGTTCCTATCCGACCTCCGCTTTGGTCTGCTCCCAGACCAAATCGGAACGTGTGTAGCGCAGATTTGGCCTAGGAGCAGACCAAATCGGCTGTCGGATCGGAACGTGTGTAGATAGGTAATAAGTATATTATTAATACCATCTTGTATTTGTACCATATTTTATGCAAATAAATAAAATTGAATTGAATTTATAACAGAACATTCTGGAATGTTGTGGAATTTTAGGGAATAGTCTGGAATGTTCTGGAATAGTCTGGATTGTTCGAGATTATCCCAGATCATTTTGGAACATTCCAGAACACTCGAATGTTGTGGAATGTTCTGGAACATTGTGGACCATTCGAAGCCTTTTTCTATGGGTGAAGCTACCTATTGGTAGAGGCAAAGCCATCTTCTGGGCGTTTGTGCACTACCACTGAATTTTACCGATCCGGAAAAAAACGGATGCTTGTATTTAATTAATTACTAATATAAATGATTAATTATTAAAATACAAGCATCCGATTTTTTCCGGATCGGTAAAATTCAGTGGTAGTGCACAAACGCCCTCTATCTCACTCGTTGCAAGGGGCGCAAGCAGCCGAGAAATAATAGCGGGCCATGGTAGAGGTCGTATATAAATAAAGCAAGATCCGTCGTGGGTTCGAACGTTCGGGACCATCCCCGAACATTCCAGATCATCGTGAAACATTCAAAGTCTTTTTTGTATGGGTGTATGGGGGTACCGATTAGTACCTATTTATAAAGCATGATGCGGTGGGTTTGAACGTCAAGAACAGCGAAAAAAAACCAAAATAAAAATCAAGAATTTTAATTGTGTTGTGACACAATCTTATAATACAAATACTGCAAACGCAAGCCACCCATGAAAATATCACTCTACGAAAAGCGCAAATGAGGACAAGTAAACAATAGGTACCACCACCCACAGATGACCTGTATGCAGCAAGCTACTACCACCTAACAAATGAAGCATTGTTTGTTTGTCCGTCTTTCACGTTAAAACAGAAGAACGGATCGACGTGGTATGGGGATAGTTTGGGAGCTGGAGAGTGACATTATGCTACTTTTTATCCCGTAAAACTATCACATTCCCGTCCGTCGTGTAGTCCACGCGGGTGAAGCCGCGGACGGAAGGCTAGTACGCAATATATAAAACCAAGAGGTAGATATTACAAGCTGTACCTATACGTTTTTTTATTAGTATTTCGTTATTTTAATTTTTAGTTTTTTGCATTCACAATGCAATTTTTATTACAGAAAAATGGAAAACGAAGTATTTAGAAAAAATCGACCCGTCTCACAACTAGCTCCGATGGGACTCGAACCCACGACCTTTCGCTTTCCGGGCGACTGCTCTAACCACTGAGCTACGGAGTCGTTACGAGAAGCGTCGAATTTATCCAATACTTCTTACTCGCTGTATAGTCAACGTTAATTTCATCAATGTGGAGATATTACTACCCTCACACGCGAAAGAAATACCTTTCCAGGTATTTGGCAATCGCTAAAGATGAAATTACTATTGCAAGTTATTTTAATTTTTAGTTTTTTGCATCGGAGCTAGTTGTGAGACGGGTCGATTTTTTCTAAATACTTCGTTTTCCATTTTTCTGTAGTATTTCGTTATTTTATTCATCAGTCGTCATCCCTATTTAAGTATAAAAACATATTAAAAAAGTAGTATAAAGTAGTATAATAAAGTAGTATAAAAACATATTAAAGTAAGTAGGTAATGTGAAGAAAGAACAGTACCTAAGTACCTAAACGGATGTGTGGGTCATCAGCTTCCTCATAAGACATAGAGAAATTCTAAGCATGCTCTATTTTGATGCAAAGTTGATGCAATCAAACGTGTCAGTAATAATTTTAGTGCAACCACAAGTTCGTTACTATGAGTTGTTTTTTGTGTGTTAGCTGGAGAAATGTGTCACCAGCTTACACATGCCGTTAAGGCAAACCAGTGAGGTTAGGGTTTTAGACTATAGTCCAAAAGTTAATGCACAATTGGTGCAATGAGAACCAGAAAAACTAACCGTCACACTCTAATACTGTTGAAACTACGATCATAAAAGTGTGTGCGAGCTGGAGTACCGTGTCTCTGGCTTGCACATCTGTATCTTCGTAATTATATAAGGTACGATGATGTGTTATACCTTAAAAGTTGCTGCAAAATTGATGCAATAAGAACCAAATTTATCAAATCTTTAGGTAAAATAGTTTTGGAGCTACGAACCGATAAGTATGTGTAAGCTGGTGACACGTAACACGCTGACACATGGTGAATCACTGTAACTGTATAAGTAAGAGTGTCGTATTATATATCAAAAAAAACCTTATAGTTGGTGCAAACACGAGGCATGATTTCAAATCTCTGGGCCTCTTAGTTTCAAAATTATAGGCAAAAAACTGTTTTCCCGCCAAAAAATTCAAAATAATGGTCTTGGACGCAGCTAAGTGCGACGTTGCCGTTCCGTGCGCTACACTGTTGCAAACGAGTTTGAACTTAAGAGCTGGTGTTATTAAGAGTCACTTTAATTGCGCTTTCGATCGTTTTCATTTCTGTTCTAAGAATTTTAGGCTAGGAGCCGTCTGATATAAGTACGCTGATTCCTAACCTTTTTATGAGAAACAGATGGTTTAATTACAAGTAATTTTTAAATTTTGGCGTTAGAAACTTCACACTCATTTGTTGATAAAGCAAAGAAATAATTAGATTTGGCACAATAATAAACATAGAGGAATGCAGAAAGGTAAAATTTATGTAGGTACCTATAAAACCTACTACGTATTTATTACAGAGAGAAGGCTTCATTCATAGAACGGTGCGAAATGATTACACTACTACCAGTCTACTTACTACATACAGTCAGTCATCGCGTTTGACATTGGCGAAAATGCCGCCGATGTCCAGACAGTTGTAATACTGTAAGGGTTGTCACGCGTATAGTTGTAAGACTTCGCCGAAAAAAGGAGTTACATTTTATACATCTTGCTTGACTAACTTACTAAAAAGGTATATAAATATGGCGAAGTTTACAGGTTTATATTGTGACTAGCCTTCCGCCCGCGGTTTCGACCGCGTGGACTGCACGAGAACGAGACGTTATCCTATGGGAATAATATGATGGCGGCCAACTGTTTTGTTTGTGGGCTGATTTTGATGAAACTTGGTTTTTAGTACTATTTTGACAAGAAAACTGCAACGCAATGATAAAAATATTAGAAATCCAAGATGGCGGCCAACTTTTTTGTTTATCGGCCGATTTTGATGAAACTCAGTTTTTGGTACTATTTTGACAAGAAAACAGCAACGCAATGATAAAAATATTAGAAATCCAAGATGGCGGCCAACTTTTTTGTTTGTTGGCCGATTTTGATGAAACTCAGTTTTTGGTACTATTTTGACAAGAAAACTGTAACGCATTGATAAAATTTCTGAAAAATCCACGATGGCGGCCAATTTTTTTGTTAGTGGGGTGATTCTGATAAAACTCGGTTTCTGGTACTATTTTGTCAAGAGAACAGCAACGCAATGATAAAAATATTAGAAATCCAAGATGGCGGCCACCTTTTTTGTTTATCGGCCGATTTTGATGAAACTCGGTTTCTGGTACTATTTTGACAAGAAAACAGCAACGCAATGATAAAAATATTAGAAATCCAAGATGGCGGCCAACTTTTTTGTTTTTTGGCCGATTTTGATGAAACTCAGTTTTTGGTACTATTTTGACAAGAAAACTGCAACGCAATGATAAAATTTAAAAAAAATCCAAGATGGCGGCCAACTTTTTTGTTAGTGGGGTGATTCTGATGAAACTCGGTTTCTGGTATTATTTTGACAAGAAAACTGCAAGGCGATGATAAAATTTTTGAAAAATCCAAGATGGCGGCCAACTTTTTTGTAAGTGGGGTGATTCTGTTGAAACTCGGTTTCTGGAACTATTTTGTCAAGAGAACAGCAACGCAATGTTAAAAATATAAAAAATCCAAAATGGCGGCCAACTTTTAAGTTTTTAGGCCAATTTTGATGAAACTCGGTTTCTGTTACTATTTTGACAAAAAAACAGCAACGCAATGTAAAACATATTAAAAATCCAAGATAGCGGCCAACTTTGTTGTTTGTGGGCCGATTTTGATGAAACTCGGTTTTTGGTTTTATTTTGACAAGAAAATAGCAACGCAATGTCAAAAATGTAAAAAAATTTAAGATGGCGCCTAAATTTTTGTTTGTTATCCGATTTTGATGAAACTCGGTTTCTGGTACTATTTTGACAAGAAAACAGCAAAGCAATTTTAAAAATGTAAGAAATCTAAGATGCCGGCCAACTTTTTTTGTTTGTGGGCCGATTTTGATGAAATTCGGTTTTTGGTACTATTTGGATAAGAAAATAGCAACGCAATGTCAAAAATGTAAAAAATTAAAAATGGCGCCCAAATTTTTGTTTGTTGGCCGATTTTGATGAAACTCGGTTTTTGGTACAATTTTGACCAGAAAACAGCAACGCAATGTTAAAATTATAAAAAATCCAAGATGGCGGCCAATTTTTTTGTTTGTGGGACGATTTTGATGAAACTTGGTTTTTGGTACTATTTTGACAAGAAATAAGAAACGCAATGTAAAAATTGACGAATCAAAATTAAATATAAGCATGTAAAATAATAAATTTTGAGACTTCCTGACCCGATTTTTTGTTCCACAATACCTTCGGGGTCCTAAAACCTTCACATTTTAAGACAACCCTTCCGTACTAACGTTAATACCTATACAGGTGTCGGTATCGCTCAACTACAAGGGCCTACTGTATGGGCCTATTGTCTACGCTGATGTCTGTAGTACCAACCTCAAAAGAAAAAACCTTCTCAGTAAGTTGGATCGTTTCCTTAAAAGAAAAAAAAAAAAGAAAAAAAACAACCCTTGGAGTTTCTTGCCGGTTCTTCTCCAAGGCCTCCCGCTGTAGGGTTTGCGAACCGATGGCGTAGCTTCTATGACGTTCACAAGTATTGTAAATAACAATCTAAATTGAATAAACAAATTTGAATCTTGAATCTTGGATCTTAAAAACTGTATTCGTTTCATATATCGATTACGTAAATACGATATCTCTCAACACCGTCAGCAGCTCAATTGGCTCCCTATTCGCGAGCGTAGGAACGTTAGAGTTGTCTGCATGCTCTTCAATATTCTATTAGATCCACTTACCCCAGATTAATTGAAATCCAGATTTCAGTTTCTGGGCGACTCTAATGAATGTAGCCTTCGCTCTAGTGACAACTTTCTCCTGAAAACACCATCCCACTCTTCTGGCTTCGTCTCCCAATCATTTTCTTTTTCGCCTGTACAACTTTGGAACGATTTGCCCTTAAAATATCCGCAGTGCCCCAAGTAAGTGCGTGTTCAAGAAAATGGTCCGCGAACATTACTCGAGCTGATTACACTTATCATGATAGATCTGTTCTGACTTTATGTGTTATTTATTTATAGTTTGGGCGCCATCTTTAATTTTTTTACATTTTTGACATTGCGTTGCTATTTTCTTATCCAAATAGTACCAAAAGCCGAATTTCATCAAAATCGGCCCACAAACAAAAAAAGTTGGCCGGCATCTTGGATTTCTTACATTTTTAAAATTGCTTTGCTGTTTTCTTGTCAAAATAGTACAAGAAACCGAGTTTCATCAAAATCGGATAACAAACAAAAATTTAGGCGCCATCTTTAATTTTTTTACATATTTGACATTGCGTTGCTATTTTCTTGTCAAAATAAAACCAAAAACCGAGTTTCATCAAAATCGGCCCACAAACAACAAAGTTGGCCGCTATCTTGGATTTTTCATATGTTTTACATTGCGTTGCTGTTTTTTGTCAAAATAGTACCAGAAACCGAGTTTCATCAAAATTGGCCTAAAAACTTCAAAGTTGGCCGCCATTTTGGATTTTTAATATTTTTAACATTGCGTTGCTGTTCTCTTGACAAAATAGTTCCAGAAACCGAGTTTCATCAGAATCACCCCACTTACAAAAAAGTTGGCCGCCATCTTGGATTTCTAATATTTTTATCATTGCGTTGCTGTTCTCTTGACAAAATAGTACCAGAAACCGAGTTTCATCAGAATCACCCCACTAACAAAAAAGTTGGCCGCCATCTTGGATTTTTCAAAAACTTTATCATTGCGTTGCAGTTTTCTTGTCAAAATAGTACCAAAAACTGAGTTTCATCAAAATCGGCCAACAAACAACAAAGTTGGCCGCTATCTTGGATTTTTAATATGTTTTACTTTGCGTTGCTGTTTTTTTGTCAAAATAGTAACAGAAACCGAGTTTCATCAAAATTGGCCTAAAAACTTAAAAGTTGGCCGCCATTTTGGATTTTTAATATTTTTAACATTGCGTTGCTGTTCTCTTGACAAAATAGTTCCAGAAACCGAGTTTCAAGAGAATCACCCCACTTACAAAAAAGTTGGCCGCCATCTTGGATTTTTCAAAAATTTTATCATCGCCTTGCAGTTTTCTTGTCAAAATAATACCAGAAACCGAGTTTCATCAGAATCACCCCACTAACAAAAAAGTTGGCCGCCATCTTGGATTTTTTTTAAATTTTATCATTGCGTTGCATTGCAGTTTTCTTGTCAAAATAGTACCAAAAACTGAGTTTCATCAAAATCGGCCAACAAACAAAAAAGTTGGCCGCCATCTTGGATTTCTAATATTTTTATCATTGCGTTGCTGTTTTCTTGTCAAAATAGTACCAGAAACCGAGTTTCATCGAAAATGGCCAAGAAACAAAAAAGTTGGCCGCCGTCTTGGATTTCTAATTATTTTATCATTGCGTTGCAGTTTTCTTGTCAAAATAGTACCAAAAACTGAGTTTCATCAAAATCGGCCGATAAACAAAAAAGGTGGCCGCCATCTTGGATTTCTAATATTTTTATCATTGCGTTGCTGTTCTCTTGTCAAAATAGTACCAGAAACCGAGTTTCATCAAAATCGGTCGATAAACAAAAAAGTTGGCCGCCATCTTGGATTTCTAATATTTTTATCATTGCGTTGCTGTTCTCTTGACAAAATAGTACCAGAAACCGAGTTTCATCAGAATCACCCCACTAACAAAAAAGTTGGCCGCCATCTTGGATTTTTCAAAAATTTTATCATTGCGTTGCAGTTTTCTTGTCAAAATAGTACCAAAAACTGAGTTTCATCAAAATCGGCCAACAAACAAAAAAGTTGGCCGCCATCTTGGATTTCTAATATTTTTATCATTGCGTTGCTGTTTTCT
Organism: Crambus lathoniellus; assembly: GCA_949710035.1. NCBI lineage: Eukaryota > Metazoa > Arthropoda > Insecta > Lepidoptera > Crambidae > Crambus > Crambus lathoniellus. The sequence goes on from OX453315.1 coordinate 11,048,288, forward strand.
TGTCAAAATAGTACCAGAAACCGAGTTTCATCGAAAATGGCCAAGAAACAAAAAAGTTGGCCGCCGTCCATAGGATCCATAGGATCCCATAGGATAACGTCTCGTTCTCGTGCAGTCCACGCGGTCGAAACCGCGGGCGGAAGGCTAGTCACAATATAAACCTGTGAACTTCGCCATATCTATATACCTTTTTAGTAAGTTAGTCAAGCAAGATGTATAAAATGTAACTCCTTTTTTTCGGCGAAGTCTTACAACTATACGCGTGACAACCCTTACAGTATTACAACTGTCTGGACATCGGCGGCATTTTCGCCAATGTCAAACGCGATGACTGACTGTATGTAGTAAGTAGACTGGTAGTAGTGTAATCATTTCGCACCGTTCTATGAATGAAGCCTTCTCTCTGTAATAAATACGTAGGTAGTAGGTTTTATAGGTACCTACCTACATAAATTTTACCTTTCTGCATTCCTCTATGTTTATTATTGTGCCAAATCTAATTATTTCTTTGCTTTATCAACAAATGAGTGTGAAGTTTCTAACGCCAAAATTTAAAAATTACTTGTAATTAAACCATCTGTTTCTCATAAAAAGGTTAGGAATCAGCGTACTTATATCAGACGGCTCCTGGCCTAAAATTCTTAGAACAGAAATGAAAACGATCGAAAGCGCAATTAAAGTGACTCTTATTAACACCAGCTCTTAAGTTCAAACTCGTTTGCAACAGTGTAGCGCACGGAACGGCAACGCCGCACTTAGCTGCGTCCAAGACCATTATTTTGAATTTTTTGGCGGGAAAACAGTTTTTTGCCTATAATTTTGAAACTAAGAGGCCCAGAGATTTGAAATCATGCCTCGTGTTTGCACCAACTATAAGGTTTTTTTTGATATATAATACGACACTCTTACTTATACAGTTACAGTGATTCACCATGTGTCAGCCCGTGTTACGTGTCACCAGCTTACACATACTTATCGGTTCGTAGCTCCAAAACCATTTTACATAAAGATTTGATAAATTTGGTTCTTATTGCATCAATTTTGCAGCAACTTTTAAGGTATAACACATCATCGTACCTTATATAATTACGAAGATACAGATGTGCAAGCCAGAGACACGGTACTCCAGCTCGCACACACTTTTATGATCGTAGTTTCAACAGTATTAGAGTGTGACGGTTAGTTTTTCTGGTTCACATTGCACCAATTGTGCATTAACTTTTGGACTATAGTCTAAAACCCTAACCTCACTGGTTTGCCTTAACGGCATGTGTAAGCTGGTGACACATTTCTCCAGCTAACACACAAAAAACAACTCATAGTAACGAACTTGTGGTTGCACTAAAATTATTACTGACACGTTTGATTGCATCAACTTTGCATCAAAATAGAGCATGCTTAGAATTTCTCTATGTCTTATGAGGAAGCTGATGACCCACACATCCTACCTACCTATATGCGTTTTTGGGTTTTTACCAGAAAATACGTATTGGTACTAATGAAACACATAATGTATTATGCATTTAAAAAATAACAATCACTAGTAATCCATTAATCATTTGCGTAAGTTTCTTTATCCTTTCTGAAAATGTTGATCATCGCAAAGAAAGTGCAATAACTTATTATTATTAATTAGAAGCGATTATCCATAATTTTATCGGCGTTGATTTATAATACCTTCGTAATATCTTTAATTAAATCCTTTACTGCGTTTCGTAATCGTACTTACTTAGTGATGTCAACACTACGATTTTTGTTTTTGAAACACAATCAAAATGTTCTATAGGTAAGTAGGGCAGGCGTACCGGTTTTGGCCACTGTACCGGTTTTGGCCACTTTTTGCTCTAAAAGTTTTCTAAACAACTTTTAGCCATTTTTGATAAAGGCAATTAAAATAAGGTATTTTAAGGTAATAATAACAATCGGTAGATTCCTTATGTCATAAGATTTTTTTTCAATAAATTCAATTTTCTGTTTGAAAAAAGTTTTGTATGAAAATTTTAAGAAATTTGTTTTGGATGAAATACTTTATAAACCTTTGTTTTTTACAATTAAATTGTTGTTTTGCATTTGACTGGTTTCTAGCGCATTAGAATATATTGATTTTACCTGGGTTTGGTTTTGATTTTTCGCAATACTTACAAAAGTTTAGCTATCAGTAAGTGGCCAAAACCGGCACATTTGGCACCTCTCACACATTGTGTGTAATATAAAAAAAACTATTTAACTTTTTTAAATTTAAAAAATGTACCTTAAAAGGTAGATAAATTATCTATAATTTAAGATATAGTTTGTGTCTTAAATACTTAAGACCATTTAGTACTTAGTGCTTAAAAGTCAAAAAATCCTTAAAGTGGCCAAAAAGGGTACCTCTGCCCTACCTACTTAGTTTTAGCAGTTCTCGCAAGTAAGTTCCTTCCTACATTAAGTTATTTTCTTTATTTTTATTTTAATAGCCTCTGTGGTCTTGTGGTTCACACCACCGATTTCAGACCCAGAGGTCCCGGGTTCGATTCCCAGTGGGAGAACATAGGTATCCAAGTAGCATTCGGGGTTCTATATAAGACGTCTAGTCGTTCACATGTACTCCACAAGCTGTGTAAGTCAGCTGTATAAGAGCTGTACAGCTTGCTATAATGCTCTTGTAGAACCAGTTTGGGCACAAATTAGACAGCCTTAAGTTCACTATGGCTGTACATTAGCAGTATAATAGCATTATAATAGCAGTTTAAGTAGTAACATCGGACTTAAGGCTGACTTACGGCACTATATGGGACGCAGTGTGAACCATACAACGTACATGAGTGTAATAAAGAGTAACAAGTGGCTAAATACACAGCCTTCACAGTTATAAGATCCGACAAAAGTACTCCAGTGCTACCTAAAATTCACGTGTGTCCTAAATTATTTCTTTATTTTACTAATGTTTGGTTTTGTGTGTGCCATCAGATATCAATAATCAACTCCGGCGGATATCAATTGGATAAAAATGTATGATAAGTAGCTGTTTTAAGTACTTAATAATGTTAATGCCATGGGAATGCAATTTTATCGTGAAATGTATACCTATTTACAGTTAAAATATTCACGCGCCTCTGTAAAAATGCGATATTCATTTTAAAATATTTAAAACTGGCTGAGAGGAAATCTACAATTTTCAGTTTTTGATATTATATTAGCATTATAATTATACTACGGTAATAATATAACATGAAACCAAAACTCAATAGCTCTATCTGCGTATTTTGTGATTAATCTGCATGATAATCTTGGAGATTTATTTGGTAAATATTTTAGGTTACGTAGAACAAAATGGTGGAGATGAAATACGGCTATGTGAACTGTTATAACTCCAATTTAATGCGGTGAGCGTATAATAGGTTCACATGTGTTCTGTTAAAATGCTGTTATCTATATGAAGTCCCACATTTGTACCACTACAGAGCCAATGTCTATAAATTTGTTCTAATGTGAACTTATGTTCAGCTTTAAGCTGTAGTTCAGGTCAATTGTGTATCATCGTTTTTTCTTTCAATATACTGAAGTTTACACATTTTTGCACACAACGTAATAAACACACAGCTTGTGGGATAAGTGTAATAGAATATCACATTCACATTCATGTTCAGCCTACAGCAAATAAGAGTAGTACTTGTGGACAAATAAACTGCTACTGATGTTAATGGACAAGACATGTAGTCTTTTTAACAGCCTATAGTGCACATGCGAACCATTTAAACACTTCTGTACAGATAGTAAAAAAGGGTTATTTTAATGATCACAAACAAGTCCTACTACAGCTACTAGCTGTATAACAGTCTAAAACAAGTAAACATAACAGCCTTTGGCTTTATAAATGACCACGTGTGTTCTATTAAAACGCTAGCTCTATAACATCGTACAAGTAGGCCGTTAAACAGCGGTTGCCGTATCTCTACCCTACTATAATGCTCTTAGGCAGACGGCTGACTAAAGGATAGTTGTTAGAGTATTATAACACCAATAATCGTAAAAAAGTATAACTCTACACTCCTATAAGTCCCTTAGACAGGTATAGGTGCTATTAATCGCAATAATGCAGCTTATACATCACGATTGAACTGTAATAATGCTTCAAGTACACCTGGGAACTAAATGTGTACTCTTAAATGGAGTAAAATGCTACTTGGGTATGTATTCGGTTTGGTTGTTTGGTGGTAGGACTTTGTTTTTAGTCCGCCTGGCTAGCTGCCACCATTAATGTTTTTTAGCATTATTCTGTTCCGGTACTTAGATATAAGATAGCCAGTTCCTCAGTGATTGAGGATTCCGGGAGTAGAGCGCTTCCACCTTCAGCCTTATCACCACTTAACATGGTGTGATAAAGGCTAAGTGCTACCCCGTAGCTATGTAAAAAAAATTCAACATGCAAAGTAGATGTACACAACAGCATGTACACAACACCGAGTACAGTATCGACTAGCATCGCTTTGTTCAGAGAAGACAACCAAAGGCTATCCTGCTGGGCACGGCCATGACGCTGGACAGGGAGGAAACCGCGTGAGCTACCACCGGGCACAAAATTGACTGGCACCGCTCTGTTCATGTTCAAGGAACACAAAGAACCGTTTGTAAATAGCCCACTTACCAAGGCTATCTTGCTGGACATGCGGACATGGCGCTGGACAGCGACGACACCGCGTAGGCATCCATACCGAGCACAAGATCGATTTGTAACGCTCTGTTCAAGGAACACAAGGACACGTTTACACTCACCAATTATAACTATCCTGCTGGGCATTGACGGACATCGGACATGACGCTTACAGGGAGGAAACCGCGTGAGGCGTGAGCCACTACCGAGCAGAAAATCGACTCTCATGGCTTTGTTCAAGGAACACAAGGTTACCTGTAAACGTATCGTTGTGTTCCTTGAACAAAGCGTAAACGTGAACGTGAGTGTAACTCACCAAGGCTATCCTGCTGGGCACGGACATGACGCAGGACAGTGACGACATCGCGGAGGCCCCCAACGGGTACAAAATCGACTTGCAACGCTCTGTTAAAAAAATACAAGAACACGTTTACACTCACCAAGGCTATCCTGCTAGGCACGGACATGACGCTGGACAGGGAGGAAACCGCGTGAGCCACCACCGGGCACAAGATGGACTCGCATCGCTCTGTCAAAGGAACACAAAGGTACAGTGGCCACGAAAGGAAAACTTATCTTTATATTGAAACGGAGTAGAATCAATTTTATACAATAATAAATACAGTAAGTATAATACCTAATGTGTATGCAAAAAAAATATTTAAAGAAGATTATAGTAAACCAAGAATTAGTGGAAAAACACGACATAGGTGACATCAATAGCATAAGTGTGCTTTGTCATCATCGACTATTCCAGACATATATGTTCTGAATCATGTGCTGGGGCACATTCCTTCCATGACGATGGACAGGCAGGACACGGAACACGGAAGAGATACATATTTTTTTATTTCACCTACATTTATACATCCTTTTACACTATGAGGGGTTTCTCCTATTCTTGAAAACTGTAGATATCAGTTTGACTGAAATGAATGCGACATAGGTACATTTTATCAATAGAATTACCCAAAAACAAATGGGGTTTTTAATAATAATTAGGATTCGCTACTTTAGATAAAGGATAAAGGCTAGATAACACTAGAATACTAAAATCTAGAACAAGACTGTAAAATTCTTGACACAATATGACAGTAGTATTAATAGATTTTATATACTTAAAAGTAAAGTCAGGATTTCAACGTAAAACATGAATACTTACCTATCTAAAAAGGTCCCTACCTCTAAGTTTACCAATGTCAAAGAATATATACCTACACTTACGCGAACCAATGTGCAAACGTGACTATCGCGTTTTCGGCAATAATTATTTCTTTCTTATTATGATCATCTGTCAAATTATGATTGCACAACACATTGACGAACATACCTACACTACTTACAGTTAAAATGAATTGAATTCCTAATATTAAATTTAAAAAAACTATAGTCATGCTCTTAGTCATTTTCCGTTTTCAATACGTAATAAATAATCTATGAGTGAGACTATAAAATTAGATTGATTTGATTCACTATTCATTATTTATAAGTGGTTGATATCTTAGATAGGTATGATACTAATGATAAAAATCAATCACTGTGTTTATATTCCGATAAGAACCGATATCACTAGTCCACTATTAAACTAACTCAGCCCAACGATGATACAAACTCCAATACATACCTACGGGGTGGACAAAATTTATAGGCCCAGCCAGCTAACGCTCTATATTTCGTGTTTCGTACTCTGTATATAGGGATTTCGGCAAGTCTGCTACTTAGATCTAGATTGGGGCTAGCCCCAATCAGGCCAAATTGGCGAACCCCGATTCATGATGTCACAGGAACATCGATATCTTCAAAATAACATCGGCAAATATGTAGTACCTACCTACAATACAAAATTCCGTACTTCGATTTATCAGTTTTAAGTTGAAGCCCGGCAGATTTGCTGAAGATTAAATTAAAAAAATTGCCGGTAACTGCCGACAGGAAACATTGTTTAATTTTTAAAAAGAAAGAAAACTGCATTCAAATACTTTCTAAAATGATTAGCTTAATAATACTAGCTAAAAAAACATCATTATGTAGTTTTATCGCATCAATCGATGAGGTCAATCATAATAAGGGTCAAATCTCTCTAACAAAGATGATAAATTAAATTAAAGGAAAGCAATAATTAAATACTTTAATCGTATCGTACGTTGTCAATATTAAATACTTGAATGCATGCTTTGCAAAGGGCGCACCCGCACCACGCTTTTTAATTTTAGTTACTGAATAGACGGTTATTTTGAACTTTTTAGTCTGTTCCTATAAAAGTGTGTTTTTTAGTTTTTTAAACTACATATTTATTTTTTACTTTTTAGTTTAATAAATGAAAAGCTATGGATGAATGGTAATCGATTTCGCAGTCCATTCATGTGTCTGCCCACCCCGTAAATGCGTGACTGTATGTATTTAGTTTTAAAAATTCAAGTAGTGCTCGAGTAGAACCCTTACTTCCTCCCTGCTCCATCATCAGACCCTGACCACCAAGTGTAGCGCATAGGTCTCATCAGAACGAAACAAATGAGCCCAAACTCGAGGGGTTTCCTAGTGGTCATTAAGGAGTGCCACTGACTTCCTCCTGCTCCATCATCAGACTCTCACCACCAAGTGTAGCGAATAGGTCTCATCAGCAGGAAACAAATGAGCCCAAACTCAAAAGGTTTCGTAGTGGTCATTAAGGAGTGCCACTGGCTTCCTCCCAGCTCCATCATCAGACCCTCGCCACCAAGTGCAGCGAATAGGTCTCGTCAGAACGAAACAAATGAGCCTAAACTCGAGGGGTTCCTTGTGGTCATGAAGGAGTGCCACTGACTTCCTCCCTGCTCCATCATCAGGCCCTCACTAACAAGTGTAGCAAAAAGGTCTCATCAGAACGAAACAAATGAGCCCAAACTCGAGGGGTTTTCTAGTGGTCATGAAGGAGTGCCACTGACTTCCTCCCTGCTCCATCATCAGGCCCTCACTAACAAGTGTAGCAAATAGGTCTTATCAGAACGAAACAAATGAGCCCAAACTCGAGGGGTTTCCTAGTGGTCCTTAAGGAGTGCCACTGACTTTCTCCTGCTCCATCATCAGACTCTCACCACCAAGTGTAGCGAATAGGTCTCATTAGCACGAAACAAATGAGCCCAAACTCCAAAGGTTTCGTAGTGGTCATTAAGGAGTGCCACTGGCTTCCTCCCAGCACCGTCATCAGACCCTCGCCACCAAGTGCAGCGAATAGGTCTCGTCTGAATAAAAACAAAAGAACCCAAACTCGAGAGGTTTCCTAGTGGTCATTAAAAAGTGCCACTGGCTTCCTCCCTGCTCCATCATCAGACCCTCACCACCAAGTGTAGCGAATAGGTCTCATCAAAACGGAACAAATGAGCCCAAGCTCGAGGGGTTTTCTTGAGGTCATTAAGGAGTTTCCCTAGCTTTCTCCCAGCTCCATCATCAGACCCTCACCACCAAGTGTAGCGAATAGGTATCATCAGAACGAAACAAATGAACCAGAACTCGAGGTGTTTCCTATTGGTCATTAAGGAGTGCCACTGGCTTCCTCCCTGCTCCATCATCAAATCCTCACCACCAAGTGCAGCTGATAAATCTTATCAAAACGAAACAAATGAGCCCAAACTCGAGGAGTTTCCTATTGGTCATTAAGGAGTGTCACTGGCTTCCTTTCTGCTCCATCATCAGACCCTAACCACCAAGTGTAGCGAATAGGTATCATCAGAACGAAACAAATGAACCAGAACTCGAGGTGTTTCCTATTGGTCATTAAGGAGTGCCACTGGCTTCCTCCCTGCTCCATCATCAGATCCTCACCACCAAGTGCAGCTGATAAGTCTCATCAGAACGAAAGAAATGAGCCTAAACTCGAGGGGTTTCCTAGTGGTCATTAAGAAGTGCCACTAGCTTCCTCCCTGCTCCATCATCAGACCCTCACTATTAAGTATAGTGACTAGGTCTCATCAGAACAAAACAAATGAGCCTAAACTCGAGGCGTTTCCTAGCAGCCATTGAAGAGTTCTATTGCCCACCTCTTGACTCCATCATCGTAGTAGGTAGCAAGTTATTGTATTGTCATCGGATTCATGTAGACTTGCAAAGTTTCAAATCAATACGACGATTAGAAGTACGATAAAATTGAATTCCAAGATTTTCTTACATTGTGACTTAGTTACAAGTGAAGCTAATAAAAGTGTGGTAAAAAAATATGTAGATTAAAAAACTAAAAAACACACTTTTTAGGAACAGACTAAAAAGTACAAAATAACCGTCTATTCAGTAACTGAAATTAAAAAGCGTGGTGCGCGTTGTCAATATTATGTACTTGAAATGCATGCTTTGCAAAGGGCGCACCACGCTTTTTAATTTCAGTTACTGAATAGACGGTTATTTTGTACTTTTTAGTCTGTTCCTAAAAAGTGTGTTTTTTAGTTTTTTAAACTACATATTTATTTTTTACTTTTTAGTTTAATAAATGGCAAGCCATGGATGAAAGGTAATGGATTTTACAGTCCATTCATGTGTCTGCCCACCCCGTAAACATTATAACTCAAAGGCGTGATTTTATGTATTTTTACAAATTCAAGTGGAGTCTATTAGTTATTGGATGCGCAAGCTGAACCCTTACTTCCTAGTGGTCATTAAGAAGTTCCACTGGCCTTCTCCCAGCTCCATCATCAGACCCTCACCACCAAGTGTAACGAATAGGTCTCATTAGAACAAAAAAAATGAGCCATAACTCGAAGGGTTTCCTATTGACCATTAAGGAGTGCCACTGGCTTTCTCCCTGCTCCATCATCAGACCCTCATCACCAAGTGTAACAAATGGGTCTCATTAGAACGAAACAAATGAGCCAGTCTCGAAGGGTTTCCTATTGGTCATTAAAGAGTGCCACTGACTTTCTCCCTGCTCCATCATCAGACCCTCACCACGAAGTGTAGCGAATAGGTCTCATCAGAACGAAACAAATGAGCCAAAAGTCGAGGGGCTTTCTTGTGGTCATTAAAGGAGTTTCACTGGATTCCTCCCAGCTCCATCATCAGACCTTCACCACCAAGTGTAACGAATAGGTCTTTTCAAAACGAAACAAATGAGCCCAAACTCGAGGGGTTTCCTATTGGTCATTAAGGAGTGTCACTGGCTTCCTTCCTGCTCCATCATCAGACCCTCACCACCCAGTGTAGCGAATAGGTCGCATCAGAACGAAACAAATGAGTCAGAACTCGAGGTGTTTCCTATTGGTGATAAAGGAGTGCCACTAGCTTCCTCCCTGCTCCATCATCAGACCCTCACCACCAAGTGTAGCGAATAAGTCTCATCAGAACGAAACAACGGAGCCCAAATTCGAGGGGTTTCCTAGTGGTCATTAAGAAGTGCTACCGGCTTCCTCTCTGCTCCATCATCATACCCTCACCATCAAGTGTAGCGAATAGGTCTCATCAGTACAAAACAAATAAGCCTAAACTCGAGGGGTTTCCTAGCAGCCATTGAAGAGTTCTATTGCCCACCTCTTGACTCCATCATCAGATCAGCTCGATAGTAGCAAATTATTGTATTGTCACCGGATTCATATAGACTCGCAAAGTTTCAAATCAATACGACAACTAGAAGTAGATTAAAATTGAATTCCAAGATTTTCTTACATTGTTACTTAGTTACAAGTGAAGCTAATAAAAGTGTGGTAATGACCAAAAAGGAACCTCTTTTCTGGAAGTTGACTTAAATAAGTAGTAAAATACTAAAATTTACCTGGAGTCACTTCCGGTCGTAAATTAACGAGGTTAATATTAAGCACAACGTCTTGGTCGAGCTCTGATGACACCGAATCTGAAATGAAGAAAGTCATTACCTATGTATCTGATTGATCAGAGATCTAAAAGGGCTGATAACATTGCTTAGCTTAGTAGACATTCCCTGATTATTCAACATCATTCGAAAATCACTTACCAGCTATGAACTGTATGCCGACTGCCATTTGGGAGCCAACAGTGACGAAGCACGGAGGCCACGAAGAACACCCCTCTATGTATACCGAAGTCAAAGTAAATGCCGACCCTATAAACAAAAACATTATTATTAAGGCGCTACTCGGAAAAAGTATGGACTTTTTGATATAAACTATAGGACCGTTAGAGTTCAAGGAAAAATGTGATAGTAAAAAACCACGAGCCCTATAAGTAGCTTTCAGGCGGGATTCGAACCCGCGCCTCCGGGAATCCGGCCCGATGCTCTGACCAAAGCTACTTATAGGGCTCGTGGTTTTTTACTATCACATTTTTCCTTGACTTACAAAAATTGCATTGTGAATGCATAAAATAATATAAAATCTACCGTTAGAGTTGTTATAAATCTGGTAATCACTATCATCACTACATAGTATAAAACAAAGTCGCTTTCTCTGTCCCTATGTCCCTTTGTATGCTTAAATCTTTGAAACTACGCAACGGATTTTGATGCGTTTTTTTTAATAGATAGAGTGATTCAAGAGGAAGGTTTATTATGTACTTTTTATCCCGATATTCCCACGGGAACGGGAACCACGCGGGTGAAACCGCGGGCGGCCGCTAGTAAGATATATATTTCTTGATACCTTTATCTAGAATCGTATAGTTTCAAAAACACGATTTATGATTTTGCCTCGACACTTTTTCTTTTCGAAAATACCTCTAAAAAATATGAAATATCAAGATTATTCTTAAATGGGGTTACATATACTATTGAAAATTGGTTTAATTAGTGGACACCAATAATATTTAGGATCGTGTAGAAGCATTTTTTCAAAATCGCTATAGTTTTTTAATACGAAGTGATTTTGTGTTTTTTTTGCTTAATCTGCAAAATCGGTCTCGCTCCCGTGGCTCCCGCGCGCGTCATTTTCTCATTGCTATCTCGCTTTAGCATATTTTTTCCGAGTATCGCCTTAATAGTAGGTACCTATCCAGAAAGTTGAGGAGCCCGTGGCGCAGTGGTTAGCACGCTCGGCCTGCGATCGTGGAACTTACAAAAATTTATGAGCTCTTCCGTGCTTCGGAAGGCACATTAAGCCGTTGGTCCCGGCTGCGTATTTGCAGTTGTTAATACCCACCAATCCGAATTGAGCCCGCGTGGTGGGTCATGCATGGCCCATTCTCCTCATCCATCTATAAGGAAGGCCTATGCTCCAGCAGCAGTGGAAACTCATGGCTGATGATGATGATCCAGAAAGTACTTTAAGTTAATTATTATTAAAAATCTTTCATAATTTCATAAATAATAATCTTCAAGTTGCAAATATTAATGGTACCTATAGACAAATGGTTAAAACATTAATATTCCTACCAAACCATCAAAATGTCCTATAGGACCAACGCACGGTGCGTCACCACGACACGATCGCTGTCTTATCATCGCTTGCTTGTCCAAGTGCGTGGCACTACCTACACAACTAGTGATAGTGACACTGCGTGACACCATCGCGCGGTGGTACGCGGTACGCAACGCAGCGTTCGGGCGTTTGTGCACTACACTGAATTTTACCGATCCGGAAAAAAACGGATGCTTGTATTTTAATAATTAATCATTTATATTAGTAATTAATTAAATACAAGCATCCGTTTTTTTCCGGATCGGTAAAATTCAGTGGTAGTGCACAAACGCCCTTCCTCATCTTATAAAGAAATTGAATGCAGGCAGAGCCCTTCTGTTTCGGTTGGCGGTAAGTCCATCGGATTCCTTATAAGTATCTCCAGGGCTACCGTAGGGGAGTTGAAAATTTTGTTAGATTTTAGCTACGACTCACCGTTTACGAGATATTCTCAATTTTATAAAATTCCTTTGTTGAAAATTTCCCGGTCCCGAAAAAAGTCCCAGCCCCATACAAAATCAGTTGAGTCAATTTACACTCCAACCAATGCTTCTTTAATTATGTTCTAAATTCAAATCTCATTTTTACCCTCTTGTCATAAGTTTTAAATTCAAATCTCATCGTTTTGGACCCTCTTATGAAGCTGTTCAAAATTCAAATCTCATTTTTACCCTCTTGTCATAACAGGTAAACAATAAATCGTTTTGGGCCCTGTTATTAGATAAACAATCATCGCTTTTCGAATCGATGGGATGAAATAGTAGATTGTATTACAAGGGAGCAAAATAATATATTTACGGCGAGGGCGCTATTTTGAATCCTGAACGCAGCGAGGGATTCAATATACGCCGCCCGAGGTGAAAATAATTTTGCGGCCGAGTAATACACTCTGCTTTTCATCCCCCTCTATAAGAAAAGCAGTAAAGACAACTCAAACTACTTACCTTTCTTTGTCGTTCGGATACATCATAGCGCTAGTCGGGCAAGAAAAAAAATTGAGTTTTGAAATAAAAAAAATTTAAATAAAAAAAATATATGTCCATCAGATTCCTTATAAGTATCTCCGGGGATGCCGTAGAGGGGTTGAAAATTTTGTTAGATTTTAGCTACGACTCACCGTTTACGAGATATTCGTGTGATCCTCTGTGGCCGGACCACATATCAGTACCCAGATGCTATATTGTACAATAACAGCTACCTGTAGTCTACTTTCATAGGAATGTATTAAAATTAAAAGTACCTCAACAGATTATGAAATATTCAGTAGCTTTTGTGGTCCGGCTGCAAAGCAGTGCTCTCTGGCCGGACCACCTCGAATTCAGAAAAGTGTGATGCACTTTCCAAGAAACTAATACATCAAAAAAAGCTACTTAAAAAGTACCTTCCATACATACAAGTGTGGTACGATAGAAGTCATTGGTTCCGAAGTTACTAGTCGTAGATTGTGGTCCGGCTGGAGAGTATACTCTGCAGCAAGTCATTTTGATAATTTTAAATATTATCGATACGTGAACCTATTTAAACATAATCTACCTATTCTCTACCTCTCGTTGCTACTATTTTTTTTCTCGTGAAGCTATTAATTTGTTTGATTATCCGCAAAATATGTGGCGCGGCTAGGGAGAACTACTTTTGCGCGAATAAAAAGAAATTTGACTTTTTCTTTATAACAACCAATACTGCATAAAAAGTACTTTATAAAAAAACCATGACTTCATTTAAAATCTTTTGTTTTAAGTACCACTAACGATTTACAGGAAGTTCGCTTGCATTATTAAGGAGAATGGGCAAAAATGTTCGAACACACTTCATGGTGGCGGGCGGAGCGCGTTCACTTCAAGCATGCACATTGCATTGAGTTATAATGCACCAATGGCACAGTGACGTTATTTTGGTTTATATTATTATTTACATGGTATTTAAAATATACATGGTTTTTCTTGCCAAGTTTCCTAAAAATAGCTCACAATATAAAAAAATAACTTTTATTTAAAAAAAAATACTTTGAAGCCAAATCTATAATTAGCTTTTTTTCTAAGTGGATTTCAGAATCGTCGTCATACAAAGAAATGTTTCTCTAATTGGTTGCTTTTCAATGACATATAGCCCAAAGGGCTCGAATATTTTGTCCAATTTGTCCATTCTCCTGTACAAATTTTATTATTGCTGTGTTAGGCATTTTTGCAGCAGTAGTGGCATCTTCCATTATAGGCACTGTGCACAAAATTTAGAAGTTTCAATAACAACCATTTTTCGTCAGCAAAATACAACTTTGTTTTTCATAAAGTTTGTATGAATGACAAAGTTACATTTGCGCTTTTTGAAAATGTGTTATATCTCAAAAAGTGCGTAATATATCTCGTTCAAACTAAAAAATAAAGTATATTTTCACGAGATTATTTCACTAATTTAATTCAAAAGTTAGAAGGGCGGGGGGAGGAAAACCATTTTACCATTTTGGAAGGCTATGTATCAAAAGATTGACTTAAAAAAAAAGGTTTGAAAAATCTTTGTCCTTTTTAACCGACTTCAAATTCAAAAAGGAAGAGGTTCTCTATTCGTCTGTATGTATGTTTTTTTATTGTGTATGTCCGCCGATTACTCGAAGACGGATGGACCGATTGAAATGTTTCAAACGTCATAACATCAGGTTTTTCCCAAGTTGGTCCCATATTTGAAATTTTGAAATCGGTTCAGTAGTTTTCAGGAAATCTTGTAAATACTGTCGTTTTCGTTACCACTTTCTGTGAATTTATTCCGTATCTTTAGGCATAACTCCTTTGTTTATAAACCGATTTAGATGATTCTTGTTTTGTTGGAAAGGGGATACCTTAAGGTATTTTAACCTACTTCAAAAAAGGAGGTTCTCAATTTGATCACACACCTATTTACCAGTAATACACGTAAATTGCCTGCATGATGCACTAAAAAGAGTAAAATAAAAGTTATTTTTATAAAAAAATAAAACCGCCTTCAAAAAAAGACATCAAAAAGTAAGAAATAATCCCTCACAAAATAACGTAAGTACTTTGAAGTCGGGCGGGTTTTAACAAAAAATTGTACCTACATGTTTCACGCCCGACTTCAAAGTACTTACGTTATTTGGTGAGGGATTATTTCTTACTTTTTTGATGTCTTTTTTTGGAGGCGGTTTTTAAAGACGTCTCTATAGACACCCTACACGAATATGTTTGATTAAAACAATATTTTTCAGTTTCACTTCCATGTAAGTAAAGCAAAAATCTCATCCCTAAGGGGGTAGAAAGGGGGGTTAAATTTTATATGGAAACTTCCACATTTCTAGGCTAAGGAGTCATCATTTCATCATCATTTCAGCCGTACGACGCCCACTGCTGGGCATAGGCCTCCCCCAAGGATCTCCACAACGATCGGTCCTGCGCTGCCCGCATCCAGCGGCTTCCCACGACCTTGACCAGATCGTCGGTCCACCTTGTAGGGGGCCTGCCCACGGAACGTCGTCGTCCGGTTCACGGTCGCCATTCGAGAACCTTTCCGCCCCAACGGCCATCGGTTCTCCGCGCTATGTGTCCCGCCCACTGCCACTTCAACTGAGCAATCCTTCGAGCGATGTCGGTCGTTTTAGTTCTCCTGCGGATCTCATCATTTCTGATTCGATCGAGCAGGGAAATACCAAGCATCGCTCTCTCCATTGCTCGCTGGGTAACCTTGAGCCTTCTTATGAGACCCATAGTAAAAGACCACGTCTCGCTTCCATAATTCATAACTGGCAACACACACTGGTCAAAGACCTTAGTCTTGAGACATTGAGGAATTTTGGACGCAAATATATGCCGGAGCTTCCCAAACGCTGCCCATCCGAGCTGGATTCGACGAGAGATCTCTTTCTCGAAGTTGGACTTACCTAATTGGATTGTCTGTCCTAGGTAGACATAGTGGTCAACAACTTCGAGTGTAATGTTCCCAACATTAACTGGAGCGGATGCAACATGGGCATTGGACATGATTTTCGTCTTATCCATGTTCATCTTCAGACCCACTCTTTGGGAAGCATTGCTGAGATCTTCGAGCATTGTGTTCAGGTCTTCCAAAGTCTCAGCCATGAGAACTACATCATCGGCAAACCGCAGGTGTGTTAGGTACTCGCCATTGATGTTAATGCCGAATCCTTTCCAGTCCAGTAGCTTAAAAATATCCTCCAACGCAGCTGTGAACAGTTTCGGAGAAATGACGTCTCCCTGTCTCACACCTCGCTGTAGTTGGATAGGATTAGAGCTCTGGTTCTGTAATCGGACCGACATGGTGGCGTTTTGGTATAAGTACCTCAGCACCTCGATGTACCTGTAGTCTGTTTGGCACCTCTGGAGAGACTAAGGAGTATGGAAATTGATATGTAGGATACTGGTCAGGTTTAAAAATGTTCTGCCTTAGCAAAGTTAAAAAAAGTCTCCACTAATGTGTAGATGGGGGAATATCAAACATACTGAGTTTGGATATTTGTGGTTCAGTCACACAAAACGGCTGACTCGATCGCGATAAATTGCGCTCTGGCCTGGAAAATTTTATACGGTATTTTAACTCAGGGAAAAAGTACCGTTC
Source organism: Crambus lathoniellus (assembly GCA_949710035.1). Classification (NCBI taxonomy): domain Eukaryota; kingdom Metazoa; phylum Arthropoda; class Insecta; order Lepidoptera; family Crambidae; genus Crambus; species Crambus lathoniellus. Next base: position 11,064,827 of record OX453315.1, read on the forward strand.
CCTTGGGATATAGTTTTTTTTCACTTTCATTTGTTTAATGTCTTATGACAGCTCATTTTCGCGCAAAGCAAAATTTTGTTTCTTAACAAGAAATAAGGTCTTGAGGATTTTTTTTCTGAGAGGTGAATATGTTGTGTCATAGTAATTGTGGACAAGCCACAGAACTTAAAATTCGTCACTTGTTTATTTTTCTTATAAAAATTAATTGCTTTATAAATATAATTCAAGTGGCAACATTGAGGTACGTGTATCTTTAATGTATAGAAAAAATCATATCTGTAAAGCAGTACTGCGTTTTCAGCCTAGACGCGTAAAATGTTCGCCTGAAAAATTCACTCTAATAATGTAATAATTAGCGTTCTAAGGCACGAAAATAGTTCAAATATTATGAGTTATATCTATATCGGATTTTGTTGCTCTCTTAAAGTAGAGCGGAAGCCTCGGTTTTGGCTACTGTGCCGGTTTTGGCCACTTTTTGGCAAATTTGTATGAGACCCGTCCCCCCCTTCAAGATACCTTTTATGTGCGTCGACAATTTCATACGTATCTATAAAGAGATTAATAGCTATAATTTCAATGTCAAAATCATTTTTTTATTAACTTTGGTTTTACTTTTGTAATAAATAACAATTTTAAAATAATATTTTCCCAGAATTCCCACACATTTGAGGGGTGTCGCCATAGTAAAAAGTTGCCACTATATTATCTTTCACCTGAAATACATTTCAAATCTATTGGTCGGAAATGGGTTTTGGAGGACATATTTTTGTCCCATCGTTCTATTCTATTTAACTTTTCGTCCTTATTGCCAAAGCTCAATTAAAATAAGGTTTTTTAAGGTAATAATAACAATCGTTTGAATTCTTGATGTCATACGATTTTTTTTTATGAAAATCATTTTTTGTTTAATTTATTGAATGAAATTTTTAAGATTTTTTTTTATGGATTGTATTAGAATTTTTTTTTTACAATTAAATTGTTGTTTTGTAATTGATTAGTTTCCTTTTATGTATGACATAAGGAATTCAAACGATTGTTATTATTTCCTTAAAATACCTTATTTAAATTGAGCTTTGGCAAAAAGGACGATGTGGTCACATCGCTCGAAGAACCGACGGCCGTTGGGGTAAACGAGTTCTGGAGTGGAGACCGCGTTTAGGCAAATGTAGCGTAGGGCGCCCTGCTACCAGGTGGAGCGACGACCTGCGAAAGATGGCAGGCGGGGGCTGGCTGCGAAGAGCTGAAGACCGTGCTCAGGATGTGTGACGAAAACGGGCTGATGATGATGATGATGAAAAAGGACGAAAAGTTAAATATAAATTTTTTGGAGCAAAAAGTGGCCAAAACCGGGTGCTTCCGCTCTACTTTAAGAGAGCAATAAAATCCGATATAGATATAACCCATAATGTTTGATCTATTTTCGTGTCTGGGTACGCTGTTACCCATTGTCCTTTACAGTAAGACACTTGAGTATAGAAATTTAAGATATATTTTTGTTTTATTTTTTAATAGTTAATAAGAAAAAAGAATAAGATATATTTTAGTTTGTTTTTTTTAAATGGTACTAGTTAATAAGAAGACGAATTTTTGTTTTTTTATTAGTACATAAGTGATACATAAGTAATGGGAGTCCATTTGGTTAAGGAATATATGATTTGTTTTTAGTATTTATTTGGTCTTTATTTACTTGAACATTCACCTATTACTTATTATAAAAAAGGTAAGTAATACCTAACAGGTGAACCTATTCTTGCCCATTCTCCTTAATAATGCAAGCGAACTTCCTGTAAATCGTTAGTGGTACTTAAAACAAAAGATTTTAAATGAAGTCATGGTTTTTTTATAAAGTACTTTTTATGTAGTATTGGTTGTTATAAAGAAAAAGTCAAATTTCTTTTTATTCGCGCAAAAGTAGTTCTCCCTAGCCGCGCCACATATTTTGCGGATAATCAAACAAATTAATAGCTTCACGAGAAAAAAAATAGTAGCAACGAGAGGTAGAGAACAGGTAGATTATGTTTAAATAGGTTCACGTATCGATAATATCTAAAATTATCAAAATGACTTGCTGCAGAGTATACTCTCCAGCCGGACCACAATCTACGACTAGTAACTTCGGAACCAATGACTTCTATCGTACCACACTTGTATGTATGGAAGGTACTTTTTAAGTAGCTTTTTTTGATGTATTAGTTTTTTGGAAAGTGCATCACACTTTTCTGAATTCGAGGTGGTCCGGCCAGAGAGCACTGCTTTGCAGCCGGACCACAAAAGCTACTGAATATTTCATAATCTGTTGAGGTACTTTTAATTTTAATACATTCCTATGAAAGTAGACTACAGGTAGCTGTTATTGCACTATATAGCATCTGGGTACTGATATGTGGTCCGGCCACAGAGGATCACACAGATATTCTCAATTTTATAAAATTCCTTTTTTGAAAATTTCCCGGTCCCGAAAAAAGTCCCAGCCCCATACAAAATCAGTTGAATTTTTTTTAAGTACTGCACACCCTTTGCTACACTCCAACCAATGCTTCTTTAATTATGTTCTAAATTCAAATCTCATCGTTTTGGACCCTCTTATGAAGCTGTTCAAAATTCAAATCTCATTTTTACCCTCTTGTCATAACAGGTAAACAATGAATCGTTTTGGGCCCTGTTATTAGATAAACAATCATCGCTTTTCGAATCGATGGGATGAAAAAGAATTTTTCTTTGTCCGTGGATGTAGTATGTAGGTACTTACTTTGGTAACGCGTTGATGTTTTTTGTACTGTAAGTTTTGGAAACAAATAGGCCGAGCAACTGAAGTAAAATTTAATCTATTATTTTTACTTTTTACCTGTCTGTCCATATATATATGTCCCATCGGAGCTAGAGTGCGAGACTCTGCGCGCGACCGGGGCGTTCTTGGCGCTAGTTACAGTACATTTTTTTGTTCCAAGCTAATGGAAAAGATTAGTATTCGATTTTGATCGCGCGCAGACTTATCTGGCAAGCACTCTAATAGAGAGACGGGTTGATTTTTTTTGGGAAATAATAAGTACAGCCACAGAATTTTTAATTGGCCACGTGATTTTTTTTTTTTATAACCAAGCCACGGGAAAATATATTAGCCCCTAATAAACTAATTCATCTTTTTTACAACGCCCACTAAATATTTTAAACAAAGCGGCAAGTAAAGATCAACAATTATTTTAACTTGTCCTTCTGATTAATAACTTGACACGTAATTTACTAACTCAGCCACGGATTTTGTAACTTAACATTATTTTAAGTTTTACAGCATCGACACAAGTTCCTCAAATACTGTAATTTAAAGGTTTAATAAGCAACATCATATATTATTAAAGGTGTGCGTTATATTCGATAACGCATATAGCATAACGTTATAAAAATATAACTATCGCACCTAATATAAAAATATAACTTATTCTGCTATTGCTATATTAAATTATATCAAGCAGGGCGCCGCACGCCATCTAGTGTATTCGAAGTGAACAAATGAAATGACAGAACTGAACGAATGAACTGTGTTCTCCTTCTCTATCCAGCCGTTATTTAAGCTTCTTGATCCAGCCGCACGCGATGCAAGTATTGCTCTCTCTTTTCTTGGTAATCAAATTTATCAAAATTCAACTCTATCAAATAGAAATAGAGTTGAATTTTGAAAGTTAGAAATCAAATAACGCGTTATATTTGAAACAGTTGAGACAGACTCTAATGTCTTATCAATAAGGACTAATATCATAAATCACGTACGAAATGCGATTTGAACGAACATGTTATTTTTCCGCTATAATATTTATTACTATTATTAGAATATTAATTAATAGTAATTGATCATTAAGTAGTGGAAAAAACATTAATAACTACTTTTAGTTTAACGTAGGTTATAATAGGTTATTTATTATATTAGGTGCCTAATACTAATATATTATAGCATTAAAAATAACCTAATATTTTAATGTAGCATAACGATATGCTATAATATACGAATATAACATAATAGCACACCTTTATATCATTTTACATGCTAAGTTATAATATTATTATAACTTAGCATGTAAAATGATACATCAGAATTCTAATATCGTGAAAATAGCCTCTTTTAAATTTGGCGCGAGTGCGTGATATGACAGCGACGGGCCATTTGCACCAATCAGAGATCGTCATTCGGTTCATGAACCGACGAGTTACCAACCTGACTAGCTCAGCTAAAACTCAATCCAGTGATTTGGCCCCGAGTGGATAAGATTTTTGCGACTTTTTGCGTTGGGAGCAGACCAAATCGGCTGTCGGATCGGAACGTGTGTAGAGACTATTATTTCATTCTGCACCGAAGGGGGCACTATGGGGCGTGGACTTAAGGTAGAAACACATTTCGCTGGCGCAGCGCAGCGCAGCGCGATCGGTTTCATACATTTAGTATGGCTAGAAACACATTTCCCTAGCGCAGCGCAGCGCAGCGTTTCCGCTCGGCTCCGATTGCGCCAGGCCCCCCACCACTTTCTAGCATTGTATCGTCAGATGGCTCGGTAGCGGACTGCGCAGCGGAGCTCTGCATTTTGCTTTTTACTACTTATGTTCTCCGATTTCTCCGTCAATAATGGGCCAATTTAAAAAATATTTTTTTTGTTTAGAAGAGTCACCAATACATTATCATGTAGGGTTGTTAATTATATACTGTTGAAACAGTATTAAAGTGTTTTTAGTACACTATACTTTTTAATTTTATAACAAAAAGAATGTATAATTCTGATTTGAAAATAAATTACACTAAATATTTCTAAAATCGGTTCAGTATTTTTTGAGTTAATCTATTACAAACAAACAAAGTGTATTTATAGTATTAGTATAGATATAAATTGCATCTCGTAATCATTCATCATCATCTTATCATCGTACCTAATCATCAACATATTTTTTTTGGATTTAATATGTTCAAGTAAGAACAGAAATTGTTTTCAAAATTAGAAGAAAACATAATGCAGATGTTAGCTCGGCAACGACTCGATTGACACTGATCAAAAATTTCGTCAGGAAACGCTGCGCCACGCTAGTAAAGTGTGCACACCCGGGTCGACGCTGCGCTGCGCTGCGCTGCGCTGCGCTGCGCCAGCGAAATGTGTTTCTAGCTTAAGAAACCGTAGACCGTAGGTCACGTGATAGGTGCGAGGAGCGTAGCGACGAGCGTGTTAGGTTGACATGAACTCAGCGCGCGAGCCGAGCGAGCGAAGCGAGCGTGCCGCGGCAGCGGCCGGCGAAGCGCCAGAAACGACTTTATGCATACTCTCGAGCGAATTTTGAAAGTCGATTATCTCGGAAACTAATAAGCGGCAGCGATTTTCATACTAAACTTCTATCGCTCATAACTCTAAAACTACGCAACTCTGGTAGGTGGGGTTAGAAGGGGAGGGTCACCTCCCCTTCCCCCTCCTCCTCCCTCCCAAAAATCCCCTATTGAGGCGATTTGTAACGATTTTCATACTAACTTCATATATTATATATTCATATCTCGAAAACTACGCATTTCGGGCAGGTGGAACTTGAAGAGGGGGGTCCCTTGACCCTCCCCTCCCCCTCCCACCTCCTAAAAAACCCTAGCAAGGCGACTTATTTTAAGATTTTTACCAATTTGATGTTTAATTAATGTATGACGAGTTATATTTTAAACGCACTGAGTTATAAAATGAGAAGCTAATAGAGTTATTATTTTAGTGTCATATAATTAATATTTTAGAAGTTTACTACTTGAATGTGTGTTACAAATATAGATGCTAAATAATAACCACCATGATGAGTTAGATTTATAGTGGCTTTCATAGAAGATAACTAGTGGTCAAGATAGTATTATTCAGACGCGCATTAATAGCGGCTGACTTAGTAATTTAGAATGCAATGCAGATTTTTTAAGGCGCATAATGCTATTAAAAAGAAGGCGGTTTAATTACTACCCATTTTTTTCTAATAGGGTATTTTACTGTTGTTGAAATGTAGATATTTATTAATAAATAATAAATAATATTTTTTTTTATTTCAGTTTCATGCTAGATAATTACAAAGTTTCTAATTCTATACAGATCTTAAAAGTAGTAGGTCTTATTTAGGTTAAGGAGTAGGTATGACTAACAGTTTTTGTGGACAAAGATAACTATATTGTTCGAAGCTGACCCTAATAGGTTATTTGAAATAACCTGCGATTAGGGATTCGGCCCCAAGCCCCAAGGTATACCGGTGCACTTGAATCACGTTACAACGGGCAGTCTACATGGGTTATTGTTTGATGGCTACTACACTACAAAGGTAAGTCATTAGGTATCATGATACATTATTCTAAGGATAATGAGGGTGAATTGCACTATTCAACTTCGACCTTAACGATGGCTTTAAAAATTATATTATTATGAAAGATTTGAAAATTTTTACAGTTTTTTGTTTGCCATAAATCGGATAAAGTTGACCAGTGCAACTCAGTCTAAGACAATAAACTATAACTAAGGCGTGCAAGATAATGAATATGCGTATGTGTGTGCGTGCGTGCGTGTGTGTGTGTGTGTGTGTGAGTGAGTGTGTGTGAGGGGATGAGATTGTTGATTTATGTTTTTTTATAGTTGTTAAGAAATTATGGTATTACTTCTAAAAGACATTCGGTTTCGTCGTATGTCTTATAAATGAGCCATTCGACTATAATTTTTTATATAATTGATATGGATATTGGTAATGGTTGATAATTTTATTGATTTTATTATATAGATATGGACCCAGGAAAATTATAAATCTTTTTGTAAAGGTGAAATTAGGTTTCGGAACGGAACAAACGCGATGTCTCCTTCTCATATTGGTGACGATGTAAGGTGTGCGAGCATGTATATAAAGAAGAGTATGCATTATAAATAACTGCCGGACAGTTAGGACTTTCCAGGACGTGTAAAGTTCGTAGGTGGGGAACGTGAAAGGTTTGAATGTACTTACCTTTAACACTGCCCTTTGGGCCCTTTCTATTTGCAACATGTTCGTTTTTGAAGAACCTCCCCATGCAGTAATGCAGTAAGTGATGATTGATTGGCATAACGCGAAGTATGTCATCCTTATAATGGCAGTGGAGGCAACATAGCGTAGTTTCCTAAATAAATAAGTTAGTTTTCTGACCCGGGCGGATAGGGATTCGATGTGTTTATTAAAGTTTAGGTTATGATCGATTACAATGCCGAGGTATTTTGTATGAGATATGCTAGTAATTTCCGGGCAGGTACAATGATTAGTATTTGGATGTGAACAGGTATGGGCAATGAGTGTAGGAGTCGGCAAAGGTTGCGTGTCACCTCTGATCGAGAACGTCATAAAGTTAGTTTTGGAGGCGTTGAGGGTAAGTGTATTCAATGTCAACCATAAATTTATCCCACTGAACCCTTCTTGGGCAATATCTATTACTCTAAACCAACTGTCTGCTGTAAAGGTAACAACTGTATCGTCAGCGAATGAGATGATTTTTCCGTTGGGGATGTCCATGTTACAGAGGTCATTAATAAAAACGAGGAATAATGTTGGACCCAAGATGCTGCCTTGTGGAATACCGAAGGATACTGGAAGGTAGTCACTGTAGGTATTTCCGATTTTAACTCTTTGATACCTTCCCATTAGGTAGCTACTGAAGAGTTGATGTTGGACTCCTCGAACACCAAGTCTCATAAGTTTGTCTAAAAGGGTGGGGATAGGAATGGTATCAAAGGCCTTTTTGAGGTCTAGGAAGATGGAGAGTACCTTTTTCCGGTTGTTAATACCAGACGCAATATGGTTGATGAGGTCTTGAACAGCATCAGATGTTGACATGTTACGTCTAAATCCAAACTGATTGTTGGAATTTAATGATGACGTTAAAAAATATTGCAATTAAGAATACCAAATGTGAAAAAATAATTTGAATCTGTTTTATAATAAAAGAATTATAGTCTGTTTGATTTTGACTATAGCTGTCACTTTCTAAAACGAAATCTTCTATGGCGTGACTATGATGGTTTGGGGTTAGAGGTTGTTTGTTTTGTTACGTAAAACGCATTAGTAAGTGGTAGGTAGTTCAGTATTAATTTACCAATGACAAAGAATATATACACTTGCCAATGATTCTGATTCTACGCGCAGCACGCAATACCTACATTATTGTACTTACTAAAATAGTTAAATAATAATAATAATATAATGAATAATGATACTCAAACATCACAAGTTCATTGCAGTACCTAGTTTCGCATTTCCATAAAACGACAAGGCTAACTTCTCCTTGTAAGTACCTATATACCTACCTAGATGTTTATTATTTGTGATTTAATCATGTAAATAGGTACATAAATGTCTGACGGTTTCAATTACGTCGTCGATTAAACCGAGTTATTTTTCTAAATATAGGTCCTATAACTTATTATAAATACGCAATTGTCACCTGCAGTCATCCTGCAGTTCTATTAATATACATGTAAAGTAGATTATTAAATTATTAATATCAGATATAAATGTAAGTAGGTTTTGTTTTTATTTAGCTTTATCAGATAAATGGCCCTTGTTAATTATCAAAATGAACAAATACAAAATGTTACAGTACATAGCTAAGTATATACACTAGCGGATCCTCGCGGTTTTACCCGCGTGGTACCCGTTCCCGTGTAATTATCGGGATAAAATATATAGCCTGTTACTCGGGTAGAATGTAGCTCTCTAATGGGCAAAGAATTTTCTAAATCGGTCCAGTAAAATCCTGAGATTAGCGCGTTCAACCAAACAAACTCTTCAGCTTTATAATATTAGTATAGACTAGCTGTGCCCGCGACTTCGTCCGCGTGGAAAAGTGACTTTCGGCATTATTTTTAATTCTTTGGGCTAATAAGCTTTTTGGTATATTTATTTATTTATTTAATATATACAGAGTGTTAGGGGCACCGTTGCAAAAACTTTAACCATGGCTTCAGGCCATCATGCTGAAAAACGCACAGCAAGATTTTTTGTCGGAAATGAAAAAAATATTTCGACTCTCCATGCAAAATGTCCCGATAAGTTGCTAAATTTGTATGAAAAGTCAAATTTTTTTTTCATTACCGACAAAAAACTCTTGCTGTACGTTGTTCAGCATGATGGTCTGAAGCCATGGTTAAAGTTTTTGCAAGGGTGCCCCTATCACCCTGTATTAGTAGGTAGTAGGTACAGCGCTATAAATGCTTTGATACATATTAACACATTAAAAATTTATACCACATAGCCTTCCGTCCGCGGTTTCGCCCGCGTGTAGGTATTATACGACGTTGTCCCGAGGGAAAGTGACATTTTTCCGATATAAAAATTAGCCTAAGGGCGTTTGTGCACTACACAGAATTTTACCGATCCGGAAAAAAACGGATGCTTGTATTTTAATAATTAATTATTATAAATTCTTACTATTATAAATGATTAAATTATTAAAATACAAGCATCCGTTTTTTTCCGGATCGGTAAAATTCAGTGTGTAGTGCACAAACGCCCTATGTACCTACCTATGTCACTCTCTAGCTCAAACTACCCACATTACTAAAAAAACACGTCGATCCGTTGCTCCGTTTTGACGTGAAAGACGGACATACAAACAAACACACTTACAAATATTTCATATTACGCTGAACAACTTCTCTTAAGAGGCTATATTTGTATCTCTTATAGTTTAGCTGGGCTGCTAGGGTTCCACATCAGGTGTACCAGACCTTCGATATATTTCTGTCAATAGAAAATGTTCATTACCTACGCTAAACAACTTTTCTTAAGACGCTATGTTTGTATCTCATATAGTTTAACCTGGCTGCTAGGGTTCCACATCAGATGTAGATACCTACCAGACTTTCAAACTTTGTACGTCAATAGAAAGTGCTCATCACGTTTAACAATTTTCTTTAAGATGGTATTTTTATATCTCTCAGAGTTTGGCTGGACGGCTATGGTTTTACATCAGATATTGCGCGATCTTCAAAATATAATAATTATAGATTATGTTGGCGAGGACCAATAGCTATATAACAAAAAAGGTTCATCAAAATCCGTTTAGTAGTGTTTGCCTCAAATGCGGACACCACTTGACACCAGACAGACAGACGGACAAAAAATTCAAAAACTATTCAACTGACTTGGCTAAATTCAGCATCTAATTAAGCATACATTGCTTGTTTTGATTGCATCACTTGCTACAAATGAGCTCAAAGAAAGCAATGTATGCTGAATTAGATGCTGAATTTAGCCAAGTGTAATAAGCTTATAAGCTGAACCCCATTTAATATCAGTTCGATATGATACCAGAGCTCTTTTTAAATTTTATGTCAATCACGTAATATGTACCAAACATATTACGTGATTGACATAAAATGACATAACTTCTTTATTTGTTAACCGATTAAAATTAAATAAACACTAAATGTTAAGTGAAGGCCATCACAACATGTTTCTGAAAACTGCATCCAAATCGGTTAAGCCGTTTCTGAGATTAGCGTGCACAAACATACAGACATACAAACAAACAGACAAAGTAAAAAAACATTGTTTTGGGTTCTCTTGCGCATATAAAGCCCGCCCATATGTTTTTCAAATAAATTTTCCATGTACAGACAGGGATCAGGTACAGTTTTTTTTTATATGTATAGTTTAGTATTATATGATCTGAGATTATACATAACTATTAATATAAATTGAAATAAAACTGTGGTGAAGGGCGCGGAACGCGACGACCGACGACGGCGACGCGACGTTAGAACATTCCCTTGTTTTCTTCAGTGGTATTAGCACAGAATATATACCTATTAGTACCTTACGGGTATTAGTAGATAGTAGGATAGACTGAGCCTTGCGTGCATGGTCACCCAATAAAAATAAAAAATCAAATCTCGTGTTTGTTTCTTTTGCGCCTTTACTTATATTACTTATACAAATATACAGGTTTGAGGTAGGTAGGGCAGAAGCCCCAGTTTTGGCCACTTTTTGCTCTAAAAGTATTCTAAACAACTTTTCGCCATTTTTTAACCGACTTCAAAAAAAGGAGGAGGTTATCAATTCGACTGTATATTTTTTTTTTATGTGTGTTACTTCAGAACTTTTTACTTAATGAACCGATTTGGATGATTCTTTTTTTATTTGAAAGGTGACGCTTCTCGTGTGGTCCCATTCAAATTTCATCAAGAACTGACAAAGAAGTTCTGGAGTTATCCTGAATAATGTGTATTTAGACTTTATTTGGGTATATGGACGATTTCATAGTTTCATCAAATTGGGGATCATTTTCAAAGTATTTTTTTTTTTCGAAAGTTGGTACTTCTGACCAGCCCCCTGATTCACGAACCGTCGGAAACGGATTCGGATTCGAATTCTGTGTTTTGTTTGTCTTTGTCTATTCTATAGTGAGTGACAGAGACAGGGCATACATTCCGCTGTCGGGAGCGTTTCCGACGGTTCGTGAATCAGGGGGCTGATCTTACTTTCACCAAGTCAGGACCAGGGGATCAAATCCCAGGAAAATTGAGAGAAATTCTCAAATATAGGCAAGCCTTATGCGTTCCATTTATTTTTGAAGTTAGTCAAGTATTTGCATCTGGTAGTCATTATCTCATAGTGATGAGGTGGTGATGGAAGCTACAACTCCTTAACGGTTAGGAGCTGGAGAATATTTCTTTAAGTATTAATCGTACGTATGGGCCAATATGATGCGGGCAGCGCAGGACCGATCGTTGTGGAGATCCTTGGGGGAGGCCTATGCCCAGCAGTGGGCGTCGTTCGGCTGACATGATGATGATGATGGTGATGGGCCAATAGTTATATTCTTTCAGGTTATTAGGGTGAGCTGCTGATGAGAGGTGAAACTCCTCAACAGTTAGGAGTTATATTATGATGTTTTATAAATACCATATGCACGAATGGACCTTCAGTTGTATTCCTTCAAGTTATCTAAGTAGCTAAAGATGGAAAGCTGAATTCCGTAACGGATAGGATATTTACAACAATTTATCATAATCACCATGTAGTTTCTTAGGCTACTTCACTAAAAATCGAAAAATAAAACGTTTTTGAAAAAAAAATGTAATCGCTTTCAAAACGGATGTTCAAACAAAAATTAACAAACACTAAAAAACGAAAAAAATAATAAGATTTTTTAATTCAAAAGGACGATGATACGTGACTTTTTCTAATTTATCTTGGTACTTACTGAACTGTTTGACGTCGGTGCCAAGCCAAAAAGAATAAGAACGAAATATACTATACTGAGTGAAATAACTAACATATAAAAAAAACCCGGTCCCAAGCGTGAGGTGTAAGACGTAATTACCTCAATATGTATAAGACGGCACCGACTTCAAACAGTTCAGTAAGTACCAAGATAAATTAGAAAAAGTCACGTATCATCGTCCTTTTGAATTAAAAAATCTTATTATTTTTTTCGTTTTTTAGTGTTTGTTAATTTTTGTTTGAAGATCCGTTTTGAAGGCGGTTACATTTTTTTTTCAAAAACGTTTTGCTAAAGGCAATTAAAATAGTGTATTTTAAGGTAATAATAACAACCGTAAGAATTTGTTTTGTCATACGTTTTTTTATAATAAATTCCATTTTCAGTTTTTAAAAAATTTTTGTATGAAAATTTTGAGAAATTTGTTTTGGTTGAAATACTTTGTAAACCTTTGTTTTTTACAATTAAATTGTTGTTTTGCAATTGATTGGTTTCTAGCGCATAGCGCATAAGAATATATTGATTTAACCTGGGTTTGGTGTTGATTTGAACTATTTCACTTTTTTTTAATTTTAGTTTTATACCTTTAAAAGTAGATAAATTACATATAATTTAAGATATAATTTGTGTCTTAAATGCCTAAGACCATTTACTAGTTAGTGCTTAAAAGTCAAAAAATCCTTAAAGTGGCCACAAAGGGAACCTCTGCCCTAGTTACCAATTTTTGGAACTGCAGAATCGATTTCGAAAATTCTTTCGCCAGTAGGTAGCTAAACCACCTCATTCCAGAGTGTTGATAGTCTATATTTTATCCCGATATTAATACGGGGGACCACGCATCTCACTAGTAATATGCTAAACGTAAAGGTTATTGGCACGACAAACCCTATTCTTTTCCGCAAACAAGTAAATGCCAAAAGACAAATGCAACAATTTTGTTTTTGACATTATCCTGCTATTCTGCATACTTTCTGCCAGTAGGTAGGTACCACTATTATACATTGTGTGCTAATGGCCTGTATACGGTTTAAGCAAGTTCGTTGGCAATGATCCGCTATACCCACTAGATATATTTAAATCGGAGTTTTTCAGGGAGCCTATTCTCATTAATAGGCTTGTTTCTTTATATGCTAATATGCTCTTCATTTATCATATCACCAAGGAAATTTAATAAGCATGCTACATGCGGCTTAACAAGTCAAAAAGGCTTACAAAAATATTGATTACCAACTGTCGATCCTACTAATGTTTTAAATGCGAAATAACGCAGTCCGTTAAGTATCTTCCACGCCTAAACTGCTGAACCAATATTGGTGAAATTTGGCACAGAATCAGATTAACACTTGGAAATGGACATAGACTTTCTGACGCGAAAACCCAGAAATGTGTCAGGACCTCAAATGAAAAAGGTGTTGATAAATTACGTAAGCAGGTAAATAAAATAGCAGAGACATTGATTAAATTTAGAAAGTTACAGAATAGCACCAATGCAAAATGCAACATGATTCCTCACCACAGTCTTGAAAAATCACAGCCGAGGCATCAAAAAGCACAAACGCCAACAGAGGCAAACTCAACAAAAACATGTTTGGTTTTCTATCAATTACATAAAACACTGATGCTACTTTCACGAGAAATTAGAGACTAAAATAAAATAATAATTAAACCTAAGCGGTGATTTCGGGCTTGTTGATCGATTATCAATTGAGATAAGAATACCTACGAACGTCAGAAGTATAGCTGCATTAAATGTTATTGTCTTTTAATTAAACATAGTAATCATGCGAACTTATTATAAAAAAATCGTCATCATCTTATTCTAGAAAACCATTGGACTCTACAATAGTAGAAATAGAGGTAGAAGTAGGGTAATAGAAATATAGTAGATTGTATTACAAGGGAGCAAAATAATATATTTACGGCGAGGGCGCTATTTTGAATCCAGAGCGCAGTGAAGGATTCTAGAGTAGAATCCCGAGCACAGCGAGGGATTCTAAAGTAGAATCCTGAACGCAGCGAGGGATTCAATATACGTTGCCCGAGATGAAAATAATTTTGCGGCCGAGTAATACACTCTACTTTTCATTTCGAATATAAGGAAAGTAAATACACTCTGCTTTTCATCTCTCTCTATAAGAAAAGCAATAAAGAGAACTAAAACTATCTAGAAAAAAAAAAGAAAAATTTTTTGAACAAAAAAATTTTTTGAATAAAAAAAAATTTTTTATATGTCTATCGGATGCCTCCTAACTATCTCCGGAGTACCATAGTTCAGTCTGCTCGGTAGTTGACGCCTCGCTGACGCCGCGCGCTGTCCGCGCGCTGACTGCTAGCGGTCGCCGCGCCGCCGTCGCCGCCGCGCACCTATAAAGGGAATAACAGTTAACAGTCGACGTGTGGACAGCTGGGAGTCTGCCAGCTGTCGCCACGTGGACTGCTGGGTGCCTGCTAGCTGTCGCCTTTGTTTAGGGCGGGGTGTTGGAGCGGTGCGGTATATGTGGGCTATGACCTTTATGCTGCCCGCTGTCGGCACATAGCGCGGCGATGTGCGCGTGACCTCTCACCGACGGGTTCACCGACGCGCCGCCGTGGTAAGAACTGGTTTGCGCCGGCTCAGTAGGTATTGTGGTAGGTATAACGTTATATTATAATATCTTTGGTATTATATATTATTATATTATAACCAGTATAACTGACAGGGCCGCACCGCACGTCGTATATACTAGCGAGATTGAATTTTGTTGACGAATTTGTGTGTGTGAAAAAGTGTTTAATCGAAATATATAAGTACTTAAGGCGATACTCGGAAAAAATGTGCTGAAGCGAGATAGCAATGAGAAAACGACGCGCGCGGGAGCGAGACCGATTTTGCAGATTAGGCAAAAAAAACACAAAATCACTTCGTATTAAAAAACTACAGCGATTTAAAAAAAATGCTTCTATACGATCCTCAATATTATTGGTGTCCACTAATTAAACCAATTTCCAATATAAGTAACCCCATTTAAGAATAATCTTCACTTTTCGTATTTTTAGAGGTCTTTTCGAAAATAAAAAGTGTCGAGGCAAAATCATAAAATCGTGTTTTTGAAACTATACGATTCTAGATAAAGGTATGAAGAAATATATTATATCTTATTACCAGATTTTTAACAACTGTAACCGTCCTATAGTTTTAAATCAAAAAGTCCATATTTTTCCGAGTAGCGCCTTAAGAGCCATTTCGCAATGAGCGATTTTCTGAAAGCTCAGTCACTAGATGGCGCTGTCCCAACTATGCAGTCCCAACATGGCTCTAATGAGCGATTTTCTGAGAGGCCATTTAAAAAAAAAGCTTTCAATTGCTTCACTAGATGGCGTTGAATAAGTATGTACATGTCTATGGTATATTTTGGTATGAAATATATTTAAATTAATTACTTTTTAAAAACCCAAAGGAAACTAATAATATATTAAATAAGTACTACTGTGAGGAACGGAAACGAAATAGGTAAATTTAAAGATTTAGGTAAATAAATAACATCTGTCTGACGTTCCGTTTTACGTAAAAAAGTCGCGTCAAAGTAAAATTTCCGTTCCTTCTAACTGCATAGGTGGGACAGCGCCATCTAGTGGCTGAGCTTTCAGAAAATCGCCCATTGAAAATTTTTCGAAAACTTTAAGCTCGTAGATCTAGTATTATTATTGCAGTATTGACAATATTGAAATATGTTTAATAATGTGTAACTAATTGCGTTGTAGGGACATAATGAAACACTTTTACACTCTTAAAATTAACAAAGTTGGTTTAGTTACACAATGCCCAACTCTGCACCGTGTGTATGAAAAATTCTGGAAAGAATAAGGATATTTCTTTTTTTTCGTACCCAAGAAATAATGAGCAGTAAGTATAATTTACGAATACAATAATAGTACATTACAGCCGAGGACAGGTAAGTAAGAAATTACATTGTCGAGGATGGTTTGAAGCACGAGCCGCAGGCGAGGGCTTTAATCATTCGAGGCAAGGTAATTTGCTTACCGTACAAGGCTTGTATAGTGCTTTTCTCAAGAAATGCGAGGAAACAAAAAAAAACTGTTTAACTAAATAATATTTATTAAAATTTATATCACACATGTTCGGGCAATTATTAAATGTAAATGTTATTGTTTTCCCGGGCACACTTATGTATAAATCGCCCATAATAATATTATTTTAATGATGTAGGTATCATTAAAATACGCCAACAACACAGACTCCGAAAACGTATGTGCCTTTTTTGACTTTTCCAAATCAGATCGTAGGTTTTCATATATCTTTCTTTTGATTTTGCTGGCAGTAAGTTTTCTGTTATTCATTTTGCTTCTGCTCCCAAATTTGGTGGAGTAGGTACATACAATGTCTGTATATGTTTCATTGGCAGAACTCATTTTGATAATTTATTACACAATATAAATAAACTGTATTGATATCAAATCAACCGCTGAAAACATGAAGTTTGACTTAATACTCTGAGGTAACTGGAGCTCTCACCCTGAATAAAAAAGTGTCGCCAGCAAATTTGACATTTATGTATGTAGTGGCTGTCAGCTGTTTCATATGACCATACGTATTTTTTTAAAGTGTAGGTGAGACGGAAGACAGCCACTGTGTTATTTGTGGTATTCAAAAAATTGTTCGTACTGCACTCTCCAGTTACCTCAGTATTAAGTCGAGCTTCATGGCTGAAAATCATTCCCGCCGTTTTTTTAATATTGGTTTGTGAGGCCAAGTGGAACAGTCATACAGCCTATTGATACTACTTGCTACTAAAATGCGCAACTTCAATACCCGCTTCTGGGTGGTAGATGGCGCTGTACATATTTCCCATACAGAATTACTCGTAAAGGTTATTTTGTCTATGATAAATCTCTTTTTTTTCGATTGATGTTCGTGCTAAGGGTACATAGCGCTTGTGGTACAATACGAAGTAATATACTCTGTGCATACCGTATTTAAAAAAAAGTTAACCTAATTATGATATAATAATTACCTATATAATAATAATAATAATGTGGCTGTATGGTGCAAATGTCCCTTTGCTTTTTCTGTTTTTATACACAGGAATAACGAAAGAAAACATAAAGAAAAAAATTTGGTAATAATATCTTTGGGTGCACTGATTTTAGTGCAGTAAGTAAGTACTGAAATTCATTACTGCAGTGATTTTCAAATTTAGAATGTTTACCTCGGAAAAGTGCCACGTACTGCATTATTTTCTCAAATATAATATTAACATTTCAGAGCATAAGTGTGAAATAGTACATTACAGCCGAGGACAGGTAAGTAAGAAATTACATTGTCGAGTATGGTTTGAAGCACGAGCCGCAGGCGAGGGCTTTAATCATTCGAGGCAAGGTAATTTGCTTACCGTACAAGGCTTGTTTAGTGCTTTTCGCAAGAAATGCGAGGAAATAAAAAAAAACTGTTTAAATAAATAATATTTATTAAAATTTATATCACACACGTTCGGGCAATTATTAAATGTAAATGTTATTGTTTTCCCGGGCTGTAAATCTTGTAAATGTATAAATCGCCCATAATAATATCATTTTAATGGTGTAGGTATCATTAAAATACGCCAACAACACAGATTCCGAAAACGTATGCACCTTTTTTCACTTTTCCAAATCAGATCGTAGGTTTTCATATATCTTTCTTTTGATTTTGCTGGCAGTAAGTTTTCTGTTATTCATTTTGCTTCTGCTCTCAAATTTGGTGGAGTAGGTACACACAATGTCTGTATATGTTTCATTGGCAGAACTCATTTTGATAATTTATTACACAATATAAATAAACTGTATTGATATCAAATCAACCGCTGAAAATCATTCCCGCCGTTTTTTTAATATTGGTTTGTGAGGCCAAGTGGAACGGTCATACAGCCTATTGATACTTACTACTTGCTACTAAAATGCGCAACTTCAATACCCGCTTCTGGGTGGTACACATGGCGCTGTACATATTTCCCATACAAAATTACTCGTAAAGGATATTTTGTCTATGATAAATCTCATTTTGTTTTTTCGATTGATGTTCGTGCTAAGGGTACATAGCGCTTCTGGTACAATACGAAGTAATATACTCTGTGCGCACCGTATTTAAAAAAAAAGTTAACCTAATTATGATATAATAATTACCTATATAATAATAATAATAATGTGGCTGTATGGTGCAAATGTCCCTTTGCTTTTTCTGTTTTTATACACAGGAATAACGAAAGAAAAAATAAAGAAAAAAATTTGGTATTAATATCTTTGGGTAGTACCTTTTCCTTTGCACTGATTTTAGTGCAGTAAGTAAGTACTGAAATTCATTACTGCAGTGATTTTCAAATTTAGAATGTTTACCTCGGAAAAGTGCCACGTACTGCATTCTTTTCTCAAATATAATATTAACATTTCAGAGCATAAGTGTGAAATAGTACATTACAGCCGAGGACAGGTAAGTAAGAAATTACATTGTCGAGGATGGTTTGAAGCACGAGCCGCAGGCGAGGGCTTTAATCATTCGAGGCAAGGTAATTTGCTTACCGTACAAGGCTTGTATAGTGCTTTTCGCAAGAAATGCGAGGAAATAAAAAACTGTTTAACTAAGTAAAATTTATTAAAATTATATGACACATGTTCGGGCAATTATTAAGTGTAAATGTTATTGTTTTCCCGGGCACACTTATGTATAAATCGCCCATAATAATATTATTTTAATGATGTATCATTAAAATACGCCAACAACACAGATTCCGAAAACGTATGCTCCTTTTTTCACTTTTCCAAATCAGATCGTAGGTTTCATATACCTATCTTTCTTTTGATTTTGCTGGCAGTAAGTTTTCTGTTATTCATTTTGCTTCTGCTCTCAAATTTGGTGGAGTAGGTACATACAATGTGTGTATATTTTTCATTGGCAGAACTCATTTTGATAATTTATTACACAATAATAAACTGTACTGATATCAAATCAACCGCTGAAAATCATTCCCGCCGAGTTTTTTATTATTGGTTTGTGAGGCCAAGTGGAACGGTCATACAGCCTATTGATACTTACTACTTGCTACTAAAATGCGCAACTTCAATACCCGCTTTCTGGGTGGTAGATGGCGCTGTACATATTTCCCATACAAAATTACTAGTAAAGGATATTTTTGTCTATGATAAATCTCATTTTGTTTTTTCGATTGATGTTCGTGCTAAGAGTACATAGCGCTTGTAAGCGCGTACAATACGAAGTAATATACTCTGTGCGCACCGTATTTAAAAAAAAAGTTAACCTAATTATGATATAATAATTACCTATATAATAATAATAATAATGTGGATGTATGGTGCAAATGTCCCTTTGCTTTTTCTGTTTTTATACACAGGAATAACGAAAGAAAAAAATAAAGAAAAAATTTGGTAATAATATCTTTGGGTAGTACCTTTTCCGAAGTAAACATTCTAAATTTGAAAATCACTGCAGTAATGAATTTCAGTACTTACTTACTGCACTGATTTTAGTGCAGTAAGTAAGTACTGAAATTCATTACTGCAGTGATTTTCAAATTTAGAATGTTTACCTCGGAAAAAGTGCCACGTACTGCATTCTTTTCTCAAATAATAGGTCTTTACATATGAAATTGCCGTTTTTTTCTTTTGTACAAATAACTTAACAACTTTTTTATAATATTAGAAATATATAATTTCTTAATATTGCGTTACATTAAGACCGTATCGAGCAACTTTTGATAATTTAATAACCACGATATTTGATTATTTACATAGAAAAAACTTATTCGAAAGTTACGACTATTTTTGTTCTCCAGAATTCGTACTTTATTAGTTGTTGTAACTTAGTGAAAAAAAATTTTTTTCTCTTAACGAATGTGTCATTTAGTAGTTAAAATGTCCATAAATACGTGTGTAAAATTTTGTAAATTTACATAATATTAGTCGTTAAATAATAAGAAAAACGTTAGTATGGAAAAAAATAATTACAGAAATCTCCATACAAAACGGCAATTTCATAGGTAAAGACCTATTATACATATTAACATTTCAGAGCATAAGTGTGAAAAATAGATTACATAGCTCAGTCAAACAAAAATTGGGATTGAAAATGGCGGTCCATATAAGTATTGGAATTATTTATTACCCGAGGCGCCTTAACCACACTTTGAACGATAACTACGCAGCATCTTTTTTGGGTTTTACAACTTGGCTTCAGTTGTTTTGATGTGTGTGTGTGTGAGTGTAATATTTTGTATTGACATGCTTGCAATACGGTATTTTACTGATTTTTTTTATTTCTTTAAAATGTTTTTCGAAATATTAGCTACACAAAACAAGTTTTCATTTTGAATTAGGGTAAAACCACCTTGTATCGGCCACCTCAACAATATTTCACATTGATTTGCTTCCTATTCTCACATTTATTAGCCTAGCTTTCTAGGAGGTATCTATCTATCTATACATATAATAAAATCGAATCGAATAAAATTGAATAGAATATGCATAAACACACAGCCATCTCTATCGTCTTCTACAAGCCATGCGCATAAAGTTGGCAACGTAGTTTTAAGTGAACCGATTTGACACCGTTTGCACCGCTTGACAGATAAACAGCGAGTAAACCTCGAGTACTGAAACCTATGGAGATGGCATATCTTCTATACATCTATACAAATAAATAAAATTGGAGTATCTGTTTGTAACATTAAATAACCGCTTTTTACGACGTGCATATGATTAAATATACGGTACATATACCAAAATGTCATTTTTTTAAATTTTTGTCTGTCTGTCTGTTTGTTCCGGCTAATCTCTGAAACGGCTGGACCAATTTTGACGGACCGATTAATACGACAATTAGAAGTAGTTTAAAATTGAATTCCAAGATTTTCTTACATTGTGACTTACTACACCTCACTTTTTCGTAGGTATACCACCTCCATAGGATTTAGTACTCAGAGGAGTAAACCGGTTCACAGCAATGTTGCCGTTCCGTATCATAGCATGGCTTGTAGAAGACGATAGAGACGGCTGTGATAAACATAATTGCAACTAGGTAATTTGAGTGAAAGGGAAAATAAGACTGGGGGTCAATATAAAGGGATGAAAGGTATAAAACAAAATGAAAAGTACTTGTATTATGGTAGTCTAGATAAATAAATATACAAACAAACATACACAGCTGTAATATGCTGTGTATCTATAAATTTGACCCAAAAGTAATGAATTATGAAAATATTACCTTGTCATAAAAGTATTTACCTACTTACAAAAAAATATTTAATTAATTCTGTAGCGCCATCTAGTATCCACTTGACGCACTAATGACGTCTGACGTGTTGTGGCCGCTACAGTCTCCCCCTCTGGCTCCGAAGACGTCCCGACGAGGAAGACAGGAACAAAGTGGCAAGATTACTTCGTTTTCGGAGGACGCCCCCTTGGACGTCTGGCACCTGCTGCCGTTGTAGCCACTTGTGGCTGAGTCTTCTTTGGACGACCACGTTTTCTTATAGGAAGAGCCGGTTCAGGTGGAGAGGTATCTTCCGGAAGAGTATAGGGACGAAGGGCAGACGAGTGATATAAACCAATAGGTTTGTGGGACTCATTTGGGGATGCTATTTCATAAGAGCTCGGTCCATGATTGCGCAAAATGACGTAAGGTCCATCACGGCGAGGAGCAAATTTAGCGCAGAACCCTTGAGCAGATTTACTTAACGGATGAGAAGTAACTAACACATAATCACCAGGCTTATAGGATGGACTCGATCGGCGACTCTTATCCACATAGTCCTTTCGTTTCTCCTCATTCATTTCTTGTATTTCTCGTGCCTTCTTCAACGTATCAACAAGAAGATGCAACTTTGGTGTAACTTCAGGTATGAAATTTTCTCTAATTATTATCTCTTTCAGATCATTTCTACAATCATCAGGAGTACGCAGGTGACGACCAAAAGTCAAATAGGCAGGTGAGTAACCAGTTGACGACATGACAGCCGTATTCATAGCAAATCTGATGCTCGGTAACTTCTCCGGCCACGATACATGGCAATCTTCCACAAAAATTGCGAGCTGGGTTTTCATATCCCTATTACGTCGTTCGACAGGATTCGTTTCCGGGTGATACACAGGAGTAAAGCCATGCGAAATGTTCAAGCAATAAGCTAGCTGTTGCATTACTCCGCTTACAAATTGTGTACCATTATCACTTATAAATCGACGAGGTGTGCCATAACGCAAAATTATTTCATTCAACAAAATTTTGGCACATTCTTCAGCAGTCGCATGCTCCATTGCAAATAATTCCAACCATCTTGTTGCAACATCCTCGACTATAAAAATCCAAGTTGTATTGTCTTGCGACTTGGGTAATGGTCCAAATAAATCAAAAGCAATGACTTCGAATCGTTGATTTATTGCAGTGGTTTGAAGTAATCCAGCTGGTTTAAGATTACTAGGTTTATACCTCTGGCATTCCATGCACTTCTTGATATGGGCTTCCACATGAGATCTCAAACCTTTCCAGCTATACCGTCTTGATATACGCTCAATGGTTTTATCTACCCCAAAGTGACCGGCTAAAGGGTCATCATGATAAGCAGAAATCACATTACTTTGCTCGTGGGCAGGAACTACCAACTGACAATCTTCGCTATTAGTTTCAGGGCTATATCTGTAAAGGATTCCATTATTCATAACATAACCTTTTTGACTCCAATATCTAGCGTTTTCCTCATTGTTTTCTTCAAAAGCTTTAACTATTTTACAGATATGTTCATCTTTCAATTGTTCACTTCTCACCTCTTTAGGGTTTCTTTTAGGTATATCTACCACAACTGTACATATTCCACATGTATCTCTCGTATTCAATTCACAAGCAGGGCGAGATAATGCATCCGCTACCACATTAGTTTTACCTTTAATGTATTTTACGGTGATATCATATGGTTGCAATTGTAAAGCCCATCTTGCTAGGCGCCCCATCACCGCTTGCCCTTCGATATAACCCCTGAATTTGTTACAAGCCCATACGACAGCTAGCGCTTCTTTCTCTGTTGTAGAATAGTTTCTTTCGGCGGGGATGAGTAATCGACTTGCGTACTCAACAGGATGCTCTTGCTCTCCCTCCCCCTGCACTAAAACTGCACCGATCGCATAGTTACTTGCATCTGTCTTTATTACAAATTGCTTAGATGCATCTGCTTGGGCAAGGATTGGAGCCGACGCTAACAATTGGCTAAAAGTTTGGAAAGCTTTATTCTGTTCAACGCCCCAAACCCAAGATACATTTTTCTTCGTAAGGCGAGATAAAGGTTCAGAAATTTTAGCAAAATTAGGTACAAATCTTCGGTACCATGAACACATTTGCAAAAAGGACATGAGATGTTTTAAATTAGAAGGGGGTGGCATCTTGAGTATACAACTCACTTTATCAGGGTCAAGTTTCAAACCTTGTGGCGTAATGTAATGCCCTAAATATTTCACCCTTGTACAGCACCAGCTGCATTTGTCTTTATTGACAGTGAGGTTATACTCTTTCAAACGACCAAAAACATCTTGTAGATCCAAAAGATGTTGGTCAAATGTAGGAGACAGAATTATCAAATCATCTAAATATGCTAGCAGCTTTATATGGCCTAGCGAGACTCGGAATCTGTCCATCATTCTCTGGAAAGTTGCCGGCGCATTGCGTAAACCAAATGGCATTCTTAAAAAATTATAAATTCCAAACGGCGTAATGAACGCTGTTTTCATTTGGTCATCCTCCTTAACCTTAATCTGATGATAACCAGCACGCAAATCTATAGTTGTCATGCATGAAGTTACTTTAGCATCATGGAGTAAATCATCGATTCGTGGCATTGGATAAACATCCGGAACTGTTATCTTATTTAATTGTCTATAATCTATACAAAGGCATGGACTACCGTCTTTCTTAGTCAATAGCACGACTGGAGCTGCCCACGGAGAAGAACATGGAACAACTATATTTTCCTTAACTAATCTCTCAATTTCCTTCCTCAGAATTTCAGCCTTAAATGGTGGAATGCGATATGGCGGCACTGATATTGGTAAATTATGACCAGTATTAATTGTATGTTCAACTTGCGACGCTGGTTGACCATTCATTATAAATACTTCTTCGTTCCGTTCCAGAAGCTGATCAAACCGCGCTTGTTCTACATCCATCAACGCTATTTCAGTATTGGGAAATAAACTTGCTGAAGACGGAGATATGTCGACTGGATAATTACTCAAATTCTCTAAAGCATCTTTAAACAGTACGTCCATCACAGGAGAATAACCATCAAAGAGTACTGTACACATCTTTTTATTAGGAGGAGTCAGGTATATAGGAATAAGCGGTCCATAATCACAAGCTTTCTCAGACTGAACATAAGGTAATTCCGCGTCAGTTGGAAATTCCGAATCCATTTTGTGTTTATCTACACGTACTCTTGATTGGCATAAGGCGTATTCCGTCATATTTGAAGTAGGAGAATTTGGCTCTGATTGTTTACACAAACTTGCCACTACCGGAAACTTGGGTGAAACATTTGGTGTTATATTTGTACGACCAACCATATTTTCGCTTATGAGATCATATTGTTTCGATGGGTTATCTAGAAAGTAGCACGTTCTTTGAGCCAGTGTTATCGATAACAGTGCATCTTCAATAAAACCCACACCCAATAGTGTTTTCGTGTCCTTTGAATCCGGTAAGACAATGAACGATGTCATGACAGTTTTCCCAAACACTGTCACTGGAGCATTAAAATTCAAAGCTTTCTTTTTCTTTGACATCCCATCTGCTAAAGTAATCAACATTATTTCTTCTTGAAAAGAATAGCCTTTCTCTTTAAGCGCAATATATAGCTTAAAGGAAGCTACGCTAGTCTTCGCACAGGTATCCAAATACGCCATCCCTTCATTGCCATCAATAGATACTGGTACAGTAGCACGCTGACGGATATCGTTGCGTTCCATACCGAAAGCGCAAGACTCCAAATCCGTCTTCACCTTCGTATTGCATTTCTTGCACTGGCTTCGCACTATCCCAGGTTCTCCACAACCATAACAGACAAATTTAGGTTGCGCACTTGTACTAGTTGAAGCTATGGCATCGCCTGCTTTCTTTGGTACGATTAACTTTCCGTTTGCAACTCCAAACTCTTTATCAGACTCTTTGCTATCAGGTTCTTGTTTAGGCTTCTTCCTACATTGCTCAAACGTATGACCGGGTATGCGGCAATAATTACACCGTGCCTTCTTCCTAGGAAAGACACGTTTTTCTTCATATTGTTTTTCATCACAAGCCGGCATATCTTTATATAATTCTTCAATGGCACGGCTCTTATTTAAAAGGTCATCAAAGCTTCCAATAGCATCTCTACTGATACGTTCTCGTATCCTAATATTCAATTGTCCATACACCATATCCAGCTGTTGCTGTTCTGTATGCTCTGGTGTGGGCAATTGCGATATCAGCATGCGCTTATGGGCAACGAAGTTTTCCGTACACTCGTTGTTTCTTTGCGATATCTTTATGATGTCTTGATAGATACTAAATGCAGGCCTCTTTGGCGCAAAGGCATGTCTAAGTTTCTCCTCAAATTCGGACCAACTAGTGACTTTGTCCTTGACTCCTTGCCACCAGATTCCAGCATCTTCTTTCAAAATAAGCGGAAGGCTGTCTAAAGCATCTTTATCGGTTATTTGCTCCATTTTCTTAAATATACCGACGGCAGCTAGAAAAGACTCAACGACTTCTGTTCGCTTTTTACCATCGTATGACGAATTACAGGTTGTAAATGATTTCTTTTGCCCGCATGCTAAAGTAGCCAAAAGCTCTTTGAATTGATCACTTGACAAACTCATGCTCGGTTCTTTTTCTTCAGTTCTGGTTTTCCGCCTTACAGTCGTTTGTCGACCCGCACGCGTGACTATGAAACTCGGTACTTTCTTGTTATCGTTGGGCGCCAGATTGTAGGGGGTTAACTCAGGAGAGCGGTTGAATTGGTGAAAGAAAGTACTGGTAAGTTTAAAGCCAATGGCGTATATTATAGGACGTAATCTTCGCGGTCTTAAATAATACTGTATGAGAGAGCTAGCCTCAATATGATGAACGATCCGGGGGTTCCGTAATTTGGAAGCACCCGTATACGCTGCAAGATAAAGAGGTGTAACTGTATTATTCAATATGTCCAAGAGTTCCGTGTATGGCACGGAAGCAATCGTACGATATTAATATTCCCTAGCTATGAGTGGAATACAATGCAAAATAATTGTTGATACTATATTAAACTGTCGAGACGAAACGCTACCGCGATGCTAAAACGCACAGCGCCATCTAGTATCCACTTGACGCACTAATGACGTCTGACGTGTTGTGGCCGCTACAATTCTTATTTATTTATCTACATTGTATATCACACAGTGTTTTAATTAATTGTTTTAACTGTTTTCGATCTCGACGTAGAAACCTAACACATATTATAAGCCAATGTGGTTTTCTTTGTGTTAGTAATGTAGCTTAAGTTCTCAATTGTATTTTTTATTATGCTAAATAAATAAATCAATCAATCAATAAGAAAGATACAAATATAAGGTAACAGGGGTCAGAAGAAGAAAAAAACGATAATAAACAATAAACTTAGAAATGCTTTTGGAGCTCCAAGAGATATGAGCGAAATTTATCTTTAAATGTTTGAACAGATTTAAGAGCTCTAAGCGGAGGTAATAGATCATTCCACACTTTGTAGCTTGGAAACGAAAACTACCCCTGAATGCTGTAGTGCGGTGGTGGTAGTTGACGAGTGGAGTACGTGCGGATCTGATGCCACCATATCGGTCGTGAGCTGTGGAAAATTTAAGTTTATTAAATAAGTAGTCAGGTTGTCTGTTTTTAATAATTTTGAAGACAAGACAAGCAAAATGCAGTCTCCTAAACCATTCCAGCCGAATTTAAATAAGGTGTAACATGAGCCCTGGGAGGTACATTAAAACAGAATCTGCTGCAAGCATTTTGTACTCGCTGAAGCAGGCGTTGTGTTCTAGAAAGTAATCGAGGGCCTATAACGACATCACAATAGTTTAGCCTGGAAAGAATCAAAGATTCACACAAGGTGACACGTGCCTTTTCGCTTAGAAGATTACGAACCCGGTAGAGAATTTTCAAGCGGTACATGCAATTCCTTACCACATTGAGTACATGGGTTTCAAAACGTAACCGACTGTCTAAAACAAGGCCTAAGTTACGAGCTTCCTCCACTTTTTCAATGGGCTGGTCCGCAATACGAACCACTGGATTGAGGCGAAGTATGTTGTGAACCTGTAAGTCTGTACCTAGTACCATATATTTGGTCTTCTCTGGGTTGAGTAAAAGTCCATTGTTCTTTGACCATTCATTGATCCGCTGCAAATCCATATTTATCTTTGATATAGCTTCTTCGGTTGTAGATGGATTAGTTGGTATATAAAGTTGCACGTCATCAGCATAGCAGTGACAAAAACAACAATTTTTTTCTGATGTCTCGTGCCTTCAAATCACTCACTGTGCTCAGTAGTCTATATTTAGACTCAGTAGATAATTTTAGACTACTTCGCTAGTTCGTGATTTAAATTCAGCACTCGCAGCGAAAAATGACTTTGCTCTCTTGTATAACAAATAACTATTGTACCATCAAACGCGTTAGCTTATAGCGATATAATTAGTTTTCAGTTATTATATTTATCTTTTGCTTGCCTATGGTATAGTGTACAAAGTCCTAGCCGAGGCTCAATACAAAACTGAAAAATATCCTTTCAACTTCATACATCCACGCATTCCTGAGAAAAAGAGCTTGACAGACGGACAGATCTATGAGGATTCTTTAGACCCTTTTAGACTTTGTGTAGGCAATGAACAGATTCTTTGTATGGAGACCCATACCTACACTAATACCTCAGTCGATGAAACTTTGCTGAGTTATAAAATAGCAAGAGCCATAAACTTTTAAATGATTATCCAAAAAAAAACTCACACGGCAGTTAGGTATTTATACATAAATATACAAATCGGTTTATATATTGAACCGAGTAATTTCTCATTCCAAATTTATTTTACCAAATGAGTTATTTATACTAGTATGTGATACTTGATGAAAATCCAAAACTTTTTTCAAACATGAGTATGCTTGGCAAAATGGTATAATTCCTTTAAAAAGTTCGACAGAGACATTTTCAGTCCAAGTCACCTCATTTTGTTTTATTATAATTTGGTGCTTCTGCTGGGATAGTTTTTTGGATATTTCATATTATTGTTTTTATATGTTACATGAATATGTCCGGTTAAGAAAGTTTAGACGAAGCATTTTTCCTAAAAAAGAGATCAATGAAATAAGACTTTCATTAAAAAATACCTAATCTTCTATTATTATTATTTTTTGGAAATTTATACCATACTTTTAATTTATTGATACTTTATCACGATGTAAAGTTTTTTCTGACTGAGGAATTACTGTGGGGGGTCAACTAGCTTCATTGGCTACACTAATAGGACTTCAAGAAGAGCGTTATGAAATCTAGGCAATTTATAGCATCAAACACACATAAACTAAACTACTTAACTAACACAAAAGTCACTACACCGCGCGTACGAAGGGACGTTACGTTTTTTTAGGATTTGACTAAAAATGATGGAATAATAATTTTAAATGACCGAAAAAAAATTCAAATTACCTATGAATTAAACATTTTACCCTAAAGAAACTTTTTCCAATGACATAATCTTTAAATAAAAACATAATATGAAAAAAAAATTTACTAATGACGAGGCAGTATGGTCTAAGACCCTAGCCTGTTCCATTAGGAAAGAACCTAAAAAAAATGTGACTGTGACACTGACAGTGACAGATATATATGTATTATACATGAAGCTCGACTTAATACTGAGGTAACTGGAGAGTGCAGTACGAACAATTTTTTGAATACCACAAATAACACAGTGGCTGTCTTCCGTCTCACCTACACTTTAAAAAAATACGTATGGTCATATGAGACAGCTGACAGCCACTACATACATAAATGTCAAATTTGCTGGCGACACTTTTTTATTCAGGGTGAGAGCTCCAGTTACCTCAGAGTATTAAGTCAAACTTCATGGTATTATAGTATAGTATTATATTATCTGTGGTATTATCTATGGACAGATCAGATTTTATGATGTATTGTATTGTATACATAAACAAAGTGGAGTTTTTGGCGCCATCTTGGCGGGTTAGGTTAAGTGGGTATTTTAATTAATCGCAATTTGTTTCATAGTGGACTTTGTGACTCAAGATAGGTGTAGTTTTGTGCCCCAAGTGTTTACGCAACTAGACGATGTGTGGAATGATTAAAATATGCGCTATCTCGGTAACGTGATGCCGAGTTTTTTATTGTAGTGGTGACTACCTCAGCAAGAATTACCGAGAAGACCGACTCGACATACTTGACGCCAAATACTCCAAGAAGCATTAGAATGTAACACACCTACATTCTAATGAAAACATAAGAAACTATAATAACATACATAATACCCAAGAATTGGCAGTATGGCTTGATGTCTTCGCCTGTCCAAAAAGGACGAACTTTTTTACAATACAACATAAACAAAGTTTGGTACGATTTTAAAAGTAAGCAGTAAATCTGCATAATTTTATCGTTGATTAAATATTTTGTTTATTGAATATCCGTTTAACACAAAATGCAGTTAAATAAAATGCGTGTGTTTACTAGAAGATCGCCGACAAGAAACTTTTTGAGGTTACAACATCAAGAAACATTGTTGAATAAAGAGCAAAAGAATCCTAAAGTAGCTACCGATGTCGTTAACTATTTAGAAAATTCACCAGAATATAAAGGTCTTATCGATAAATTACCTAAAGCATTGTTAAGGAAGTATAGAACGCCAGAAAACATGTATCTAATAAATGAGAAGACGGCAGAAAAGATTGCAAAAACTTTAAAAACCCATGTAAGGAAAAACGATCCTGTCATTGAAGTAAATCCTGGGATGGGACTTTTAAGTGAAAAGTTACTTAAAATTATAAGTAATAAAATATTTATGTATGAAACATCTAACCATTTTTCATCACGTCTATGTGTATGTATTCCCAAATTGGATAAAGGATCAAAATGTTGCTTATATAAATCACCTTCAAATGTACAACAAATTGATTTTACATGATTGTTTTTATATTATCTATTTTGGTACTGTAGGATTAATACATTACACAATACAACTGTTTTACTGAAATAAAATAAACTTAAGTGCTTTAAATATTTCCAGATATTGCAAGACCAATATCCTGATAGGATGATGTACAAAGTAGCAGACTTCTTTGGCATGTGGAAATTGGCATTTCAAGATAAAATTGATAATGGAAATAGAATAAAGGAACTGTTGGGAGATCTTTCCACTGACAATAAAGGTAATGTCTTCATCACTTCAAAATATAACAATTAAATTATACATACAACAAAGCTAAAGAACCAAAGTCCTATTTTGATGATATTTTGTTAAATTTTATTTTTTTTTATTTTTCAGATAGAGTTGTTAAAATAATTGGCTCTATGCCAGGATTGAGTTTCATCAAACATTTAATCAATAATATTGTCTTTCATAATAACAATAACCAGTTGGGCAAACCAGATCTTTTCATCACCATGCCAGGATATAACTATGAGGTGAAGCATTTTATAATATTTATTTCTTGAGCATAACTATCATGATAGTTCTGCCGTCCCAAGCCTAAACCGCAGTAATGACCAAAATCGCGTTTTTGAGTTAAATACATACCATGAAAGCCCAATTCAAGACCTACCGGCCAAGTTTTTAATTATTTTTCTATGACAAATATTTATTTTTTTATGATTTTTTCTCTGACATAAGAAATTCAAAAAAATATCAAAATTGATGAAAAAGTCATCGATTTCCCAGCTAATGTGCAGTAAAAACCATACTGCTGTTTAAAACGTCATTTTATTATACTTTCTCCCAGCTAAATAGCAGTAACTCGGCAATTTTACTTCACTTTAGTCAGTTACTACGGTCCGTAAATTTCAACAAAAACCAACTAAATAGCAGTATAATGCAGGCCCATACAAAATGTTTTTACTGCTTTTCAGCAGATTCATTGTTTTAATTTAAGAAACAAATTAAAGGGCAGTATAATCTTCACTTACTGCAGTTTAACTTGGGGGAGGTTGATTTGCTTTGTTTGTATTAGGTACCAACTAAACTGCAGTATAAGTACTATTACTCTTATTAGTTGGTAATACCTGAATATACTCATTACCAGAACTCCTAGCTAATGTGCAGGATTTATTTAATTCCACTGTTTTGTTTCTTTTTAGTTAACAGGTATTTTTTGAAGTGAGTTTAATTTTTTAAATTACTTTATCCCCATCCTTTATATCCATATCTTTAAAACTGCTGAACCGATTTTGATGAAATTTGGACTGATCTCTAAATTGGAATACCTACACTTATCATCAATATCATCATCGATGAATCATCTCGATATGCCTTTCAGTTTCCAAGAAATTCGTGGACAAACAAACAAACATACACCTTCGAAATTGAGCACACATGTTTGGAAGTCTAAATAGATCGTCATAGGTATTCAAATATTATCCAATGCCAACAATATCACATCACATTCATACAGGTCAAACTGCTAACTTCCTCTTTTGAAGTCGGTTAAAAATCCCTAGCATTTTATGCCATTAGATTCACTGGCGGAGGCAGAGGCGGGAAGCATAGATAAGTGACCTGGCCGTGACTATAATATTTTGTCAGTACCTAGGTAGGTATCAAATAGTATCAATTTACTTGTCTTTTATTATTATTATTATATTTTATGACTATGAATATGAATTTAATTTGTATAATTTTTTTAAATCTAAAAGAATGGAATTTAAATAGGTAATGTATCTACTATAAAAATTAAATATTAGAAAATAGCCACCCATCCTCCAAGTAGCTCCGCCAGGTAGCGAGGTACCTACATAGGTACCTTACAAATAATCAGTCTCTCATCTCAGTTCGACTTAAAACATTTACATTTATGCTCTCCATTTCGATACCTAAGTATATTAAGTTCAGTATAAGAATTGTTATATTGAGGCACTGAATATTTTATTTATAGTTTAAGCTTTCTAGGTTGATATAAATTCATAAATGAATAAAATTGTTAATTAATTATTGTTAACAACCAATATTGAATTTAATTACATTTCTATACTATAATCCTTACTTATATTATAAATGCGTCTCTGTCTGTCTGTGTGTTACACAATCACACCTAAACTACTGAACCGATTTGAATGAATTTTGGTACAGAGATAGTCTAGAGCCTGAGAAAGGACATAGGCTACTTTTTATTCCTGAAAAATATCACCTCCCGCGGGATAACGTCGTGTAGTACACGCGGGCGAAGCCGCGGGCGGAAGGCTAGTATTATAAATAGGAAAGATTTGTATTTTTGTATGTAACGAATAAACTCAAAAAGTACTGGACCGATTTCGAAAATTCTTTCACCGTTAGAAAGCTACAGTCTTCCCGAGTGACATAGGCTATATTTTATCCCTATACTCCCACGGGAACGGGTACCACGTGGGTAAAACCGCGAGGATCCGCTAGTCTTAAATAAAACTCTGATTTTTTTCTTATGACGTAGGTAGCTTTAGAAGTACTTTAAATACTTATGGTAATAATATGACCATAAAAGATTTTGTTTAACTTTATTTCGTAAAGTTTTATAGAATTTTTAAATAAATTGTTCAATGTTATTATTTTTTTTGTTGTTACTGCCAATTGAAACATTTAATTTTCGTTATGAGAAACCGACTAAAGCGCAGTATCAAAACGGACATACTGCACTTTAGTCAGGAATAGCGATAACAAACCATTCTAATAAGCAGTATAAGCCCACTTTACTGCTGTTTAGTCTGTTTAAGGATCGATTTACCTAATAAAAATGAATTGAATAAAAAATGAATTAAATATCGCTGAATCTAATAACTATATCGACAAAATTAAAAATAATGATTCTATCCTATCTGACCCAAAAAGCATAGCTACTGCATTTAATGATTTCTTTACTGCTGTCACTGATAAAGCCTGTAGCGATAATCATAAGATTATTAATCAAAAACGTATCCCTAATTCTGTTTTCCTAAAACCGTTGTCTGAAGCTGAAGTAAGAAAAGAAGTAATTCTATTAAAACCAACCAAATCGGTAGGATACGATGAAATCTGTACAAAGATTTTAAAAATATGCATTGATGATGTAGTTTCTGTTTTAACACATCTAATAAATGTATCTTTCACTTCAGGTATCTTCCCTGAAGCACTAAAACAAACAGTAATTAAGCCGATGTTCAAAAAAGGAAACTGTGATGAAATGAATAGCTATCGTCCCATTGCACTAGCACCGATACTGTCAAAAGTAATAGAAAAGTTAATGTATAAACAGCTAATTGAATTCTGTAAAAAATATAATATTATAAACTCAGAACAATATGGTTTTCAACAAAATAAATCTACAACGTTAGCTGTGCACAAACTAATTGATACGGTGGTAACTAGTATTAATAAAAAACAATTAACCACTGCTTTATTTATTGATTTGTCAAAAGCTTTTGACCGCGTTTCCCACCCACTCCTATTAAGTAAACTCGAAGCCATCGGCATCAGAGGGCCTGCTTTTGATTGGCTGAAGTCATACCTTGATAATAGGAAACAGTGTGTCGTTATCAATAAATTAAACAAAAACAATGAAGTTGAGTCGTACTCGTCAACATACAAGGGCAATGATTATGGTGTACCGCAAAGCAGCGTGCTGGGACCAGTTTTATTCTTACTATACATTAACGACATTTCACAAGTAACTAACCATAAATGTATTTCATTTGCAGACGACATTTCGATTGTAGTGACATCAGATAATAAAAAATGTACAACTAATGAACACGAAATTGACATTAATAACACAATTCATAATTTAATTAATTACCTTGACATGCATAATTTAAAAATAAATCTGACAAAAACTAAATATATTCAATTTAACAATCATAAAAGTATCAACCTTAATATTCATTATAAAGATGTAAAAATAGATGAAGTTAAGCAAACTAAATTTCTAGGGTTAACAGTAGACCGTGACATAAATTGGAAAACACATGTAGATAATGTTTGTATTAGAATTAATAAGTTCTTGTATGCTTTAAAACAAGTCAAGAATGTGACAAATGTAAAAACAGCCATATCTACTTACCATGCCTATGTGATGTCTTTATTACGATATGGCTTAATAATCTGGGGGAATAGTACAAATGTCAACAGAGCTTTCGTTGCTCAGAAAAAATGCGTACGAGCCATATGTGGTGTTCCTCCACTCACGTCATGTCGTACGTTATTTCCGCGTCTGGGCTTACTGACTCTGCCATCACTTTACATATATGAGGTATGTGTATTTGTAAGACAAAATATTAAACTATTTAGGAAAGCTTGTGATAATTATCCCCGCAATACTAGAAATCCAAATAGACTTGTACTGCAAGAAAAACCTCAAACATTACAGTATTCTAAGAGCTGTCTAACTATGTGTGTTAAATTGTTTAATACTCTACCTGATAGTATGAAATGTTTAAATATTTTTAATTTTAAAAATGGTTTGTTTAAATGGCTATTAAATAAATAAATAAATAAATAAATAAATAACTTCTTACATTCACACCAATTATCTAAGCCTATTTTAATTTCATTAAGAAACTGTATCATGGAAAACTTGATAACGGATAAATATATACTTATATACTTTTTTTTTTTTGTAAATACATACTTAATATACATACATAACACCCAGACCAAGACAAATAGACATGTTCATGCACACAAATATTTGTCTAAATATTTGGCTATTGACGAAAAACTTTTATGACATTAATGATTTTTTGACTAAACGACATAATTAAATAATTTGCAATTTAAACCTGTGACATTTCAAACTTTAATATAATTTTATTTTCTAATGTATGAAATGTAATCTATATAATGTATAAATTTTAATTTTAATTTTCGAACAATAACTGAGAACTGAATATAAATAAAACTGTAAAATTTGCATGCTTAGTAATAGGCGAGACATGTTGTACAAACAAATGTAACCTACCATCATAATTACCATGTTTGTGGCAAATAAATAAATTGATTGATTGATTGATTGATTAACAATTAAAAGCAGTAATAGGGGTCAAAAACTAAAAACCTTGATATTTTATATATTGTTTTATATTTTCATCCTTAATGTTGTGTTATATAAAGCTCTATATAAATTCTCTCACTTTGCCTAAGAAACTTGGTTAGAATCCTTTATTTACTAATTTTTTGACGCATTCTAAACTTTAAGCTTCATTTTCTCGGAATCGCATTTTGGCTCTTACTGCGGTTTAGGTTTGGGACGGCAGAGTTGTAATTTATTTATAATGCAATGATAAAGTAGCATGTAAATGCGTACCATTCAACATATAAATAATAATAATAATAAACTTTTATTTCTTCTCTACACAATGTCATGTTTTACACAAATAATTTAAAACAAATTACATGAAAATCACATACATAGTACAAGATTGCAGAGAGACTGGTATCTGAAGTAAGCCATAGCCTGTATCTCACAGTACCAGTACTCTCCCCTCTTAACCACTGGTTATTTAATATATATATGTCACCGGAAAAATAACAAGAACCGCAAATTTATAAATTTCCTAGGAAATTTATAAATTTTCTAGGAAATTTATAAATTTACGGAAGTCCTGTAGAACATGTGATAGGTTACAAATTTAAAGTGATCGCGAAGCGCAGCTAAGCGATTGCCTTACATTTTGTGGTAATTTGTTTTAGGAAATTTATAAATTTACCGTTTTTATTATTTTCTGGTGACATATATATATTATAATATATACATTCCATCCCCCTTTATCAGCCGTGAAGTATATGTATCATGTAAGATCCTCAATTATCTCTAATTTCACAAAGCCTATAATGTTAATTTAATAATTATATAGTTTCTTACAGATCCCCAGATACAGAAAGGCAAACACAAGTCGCTTCCATCACTCTTCCAAATGCTGTTTGATTATAAAGTAATAACAAGTGTGCCTAAAGTACATTTTTTGCCTTGGACATATCCACCTAACTCTAAAAAACTATCTATGGTGCGTAAAAATCCTTTTATTTATAAGACTATTTATTATTTGAACGTAAGGGGCTATGCATCTCCCGTAGGAGATGTAGTCACTGCGACTTAAAAGATCTATTGTGACTCGCCACCTGGTTAGAGTAACTCTTATAAAAGACTATAAATTATGATGATATAATTATATATAAGAATAAATTTTACTTTCAGATGGATGAATGTAATTTATATCTAGTGAATATAACACAAAAAGACAAACTCCCTTGTCCACCTGAGTATTTACCATTGCTTTGGTATTTCTTCAAGCCCCATATGTTTTCTATGTCAACAAGAGTTATACCAATGCTTGAGTAAGTTTTCAAAATTTTAAGCACAGACTAAAGTAGAGAACAAGTCTTTTAAATTTGTACTTTATAAATATACCTTGTTATAAATAAAAACTAGAAACTGGCCAAGCGCGAGTCGGACTTGCGCACGATGGGTTCCGTACCGTACGTTTTTTATAAATAAATAACATTCACACCAATTATCTAAGCCCATTTTAATTACATTAAGAAACTGTGTCATGGAAAACTTGATAACGGATAAATATACAGGGCGTCCCAAAACTATGCCACATGGAGGGAAAGTACCTTAAATACGGAAAATTATATTTTTTTAATTTTATTATACTGACCGAAAGGCTCAATTTAAAAAAATAAAAGTTTTCACTTTTAGCGGGTTCGATTCCCAGTTCAGACATGCGATTATTTGAAATTCTTTGAATGCAGTTCGTTTTCTTTTTAAAATAAAAATGAAGGTTCCTTTTAGCAAAATTTTATATCTTCAGTATATAAGGTTCTTTCCCTCCATGTGGCATAGTTTTGAGACACCCTGTATACTTAAATACTTTTTGTTTGTAAATACATACTTAATATACATAGTAAACACCCAGACCAAGACAAATAGACATGTTCATGCACACAAATATTTGTCTTGTTCGGGAATCGAAGCCGAGACCACTGGCGCAGAAGGTGGGTAGCCTACCCCTGCGCCAAATCGGTCGACCCCATAATATACATATTTTTTAAAGTTAATATACAACTAAATATTCTGTGTGTGAATATTTCAAGCGTCTACCTGTTGCCTTTATTAATATCGAGCAAAAAACGGCAAAAAACATGTTTGTTGTATGGGAGCCCCCCTTTTTAATACTGTTTTTAGTATATGTTGTTATAGCGGCAACAGAAATACATAATCTGTAAAAAATTTAACTGTCTTGCTATCACGGTTCATGTCATGAGATACAGCCTGGTGACAGACAGACAGACGGACAGCGGAGTCTTAGTAATAGGGTCCCGTTTATAATTTTTGTGGGTTAGGTTAGGTTAGTTTGGTTATCAATTAATTACAAGCCGTTTCGAACCCTGCCTGCTTGTTTATTTTTTATTTTATTTTATACAGGCAGTGGATACCAGGATGTGGAGTATGGCTTATATCCGGTCAAGATCCACCAGATACCAATAAAATAACATCACCTAGTGAAGATGATGCTAAACTCCCTCACATGACCATATTTACAGAATTTGGTGACTTGGATTTAGGGCAAAAGATTACAGTTTTCAAAAAGTAAGTACAGAAAGGGGGTCTCGTCTAGACTAGAGAAGTGTTGGGTTGAACTCTCAGTTATGCCGGCGCTTCACCTGCGTGACGTCACGGCGCGGCGTTAATAACGGCATGCGCGTCCTAGCGCTCTATATCAAATTAGTGCGCTAAGACCCGGCTACACCTGCGTATTATATCAAAAAGCGCGCTAATTAATTGCATTAGACGCAGGTGAAGCTCAGGCATTATAGATAATTTACAGATCAATTCATTTCAATTCATTTTACAAGATTTATTTAAATAAACAGTATGCTCGAAACTTTAAAATATCATACCGATTTTGTTTTAAGATCTGTAGAAAAAAGTCCGTAGAATTAACCCATTCTCTCTAACCTACTATCCAACTTCAAAGTTATTGCCAATGCTTCCCTCATTTGGGTTGGGAAGGCTTGGTCGTAGCGTAGCTCATTAAGATGACCACTTAATATATTTAAGTGTTTCTTATACAGAATGAGCTACAAACTTTATTTGTGTTTAACCGCTGAAAATGTTAATGATGTATTCACAGGTTCATATCATGGCCGGAGTTTGAGCAATCACCTTTTAAAGTAACAATGGAAAACAATTTGCCCAAGTTCGTGTTTCACCTCGAAGATGATGACAAGGACAGTATCGGCTCTCATATCGACGATCTTGAGCATTCGGAAGCGGAAATTGACACCTAATATATTTCTAAAAATAAAACTTATATTAAATTTAAACACGTTTTTCTGTTGGTAATATATCATCCATCATTATCATCCTTTCCAATATCCCAACTGCTGGGGCGCCGGCCTTCCTTATGGATGTATTGGGCCATAATCCACCGCGCGGGCCCAATGCGGATTGGTGGGTATATTAACGTCTGCTAAAATGCAGCCGGGACCAACGGCTTATCGTAGGTACCTGCCGAAGCACGTAGGAGCTCGAGTCGAGATACTAAGTTTTTTTTTGCTAACTACAACTATTACTTAGGTACTTATATAAACATAACTTAGATAGAACTTATTGTATTAAACCTTTATAAAAACAATACAATTGTAAACATCTGCACCCGTGACTAGTAGCGCTTCAAATTGTTACACAAAATTAGCTGTCATTTGTATTGAGACAG
The DNA here is from genome assembly GCA_949710035.1 of Crambus lathoniellus. NCBI lineage: Eukaryota > Metazoa > Arthropoda > Insecta > Lepidoptera > Crambidae > Crambus > Crambus lathoniellus. The sequence goes on from OX453315.1 coordinate 11,104,023, forward strand.
CCTATCCAGTGGTATAATAGAGATCAGTGGAAAACTACGCATTTTGGGCTTAGCGAAGAGTTATTAATCTATGATTTTGGGTAATATTGAGCCTCTGTTTTGGGGGTGCCGCCGCCGCAACCGCACCCCTGCTCCTCCCTAGCGGCGCCCTTGACTCTTGGTAACTGCAATTTACTTTTCAACACACTTGCTCATAAAGTGAGCCTTATTACATCGATCTTAGGGCCATAAACCGAACTATAACACGCGTGCATAATAATATTACAGTACTAGTTGCGTAATAGAATTATCCCTACAAAGTTAAGTAAGTACCTAACTGCAAAATATATGCGAGTAAACAAACGGAGACTTTTCAATTTAACCGGGTAATACAGTATCCCTACTACAAAGTTAAGTTAGTACCTAACTGCAAGTTATATGCGAGTCAACAGAGCATTTTCGATTTCACCGGGTAATAGATACAGTTCTTTTTTCTTCTCTAGGCTGAAAATCTATTTACGTTTTTAGAATAAATAAATGTGTCCCTAATGACAATTAAGTAAGTATATTATTATCAAATTATTTATAATTCACAATAATTTGTTATAAAACATTTGCATTTTATCACTATTATTATAATTATTTTGAAGTAGGCTGTATGGCTGTATGTAATCAATCACCTTACATTTGGCGCGTGCAAAAAAAAACTTGCGCGCTTTTTCCCTTAGTTAAATTAGGTAATTGTATGCAATAAATGTTTGTTTTTCCTCGCAAGTGTGTTGAAAAAGTGCGTATGAAACTCGTAAGTAACTTACTCACTAGAGACACTCGGCTGATTTAAGCCCTCTCGCCTGCGGCTCGGGCTGCAACCCACAGCCTCGTGTATAATGAGCAACCTAGCTCACTTGTAGCATAATATACTATTAAAACACAAAAAATAACAAGCTTGACTCCGCGGAACATCAGAAATATTAAGACTTAAATATTTTGAGACATTATGGGAAAATGTCCCAAAAAAAATCTTATTTTTAAAAAGAAACAAAGTGTTAGTTTCAAATAAATATATATTACTAATATAAAACTAAATTTTTAATACAACCTATAATTATTTAGTCTGTATTAGGCATCAGAAACAGACATCTATATAATCATAATTTCAAATTTATATACAACTAAAATAATATTTGTATACAATTATTCCATAAACATTTCATACTAGGTATATCACTAATTAATATTGCTTAAATAAAGACTTATATACTTATAACATTAAACTTTTTGTTAACAGTGATGCAAGTTGCTAATAAGTAAGTATTTATCTATTTAATATATAAATTAAAAACTACCATTTACATTCCGGGACAAAAAACAACCGCGTCGTTCGTCGTTCTCGCAACAACAATAATATAACATCAAAATAATTTTGCTGGACAGGTTTTTCTATAAAGAACAATCTGCTTATTCTCTTTATGCTAGGTGCATACGCACGAAAGCCACCTAAAGCCCCATACATTGTTGAATAAATGTGGAGGTACTTATAAAATAAAGCCTTGTTTCAATAATCCGCAATTAGGTACCTACATATGTAATTTCAAGAAAATTACAGATCTGATGAGCTAATACTGCTAAAATTTAATAATATACTTAATATGTATTTTCTAAATGAACATTATTGTAAGAAATTTATCTATCTATGTTATGAACAATTTTATATGTGTATAACGACAAGTAATTAAATAGGTACTTATCCTCATACTTTTAAACATGTAACTAGGTACCAGTTTACGAAAATATTATATTTATGGTATAAGTGCTATAGTTAACGGCATATAAAGGGTTGTCATTAAGAGCGCTCGAACTTTGAAATGGAATAAAACAACCCGTTTAAGTGATATTCCCACAATTTTTATTTTATTTTAAAGACCATTTGATGACATTCATTATGGAATATAATTTCAGCCAAATGGTCACCACGATTTCGTTGAAGGTGGTGTTTAACCACCATTTTAACCAATCACGTGTTCTACAGGACTTCCGAGGCAAACTCGCTCTCTGAAATGTCAACGCGATGAACTAGTTTGGCCTAGGAATAACTAGTTTGTCCTGAAATCGGGTTTGGCCGGTAATATATATACAGTACTAGCGGCCGCCCGCGGTTTCACCCGCGTGGTTCCCGTTCCCGTGGGAATATCGGGATAAAAAGTACATATAAACCTTCCTCTTGAATCACTCTATCTATTAAAAAAAAACGCATCAAAATCCGTTGCGTAGTTTCAAAGATTTAAGCATACAAAGGGACATAGGGAAAGAGAAAGCGACTTTGTTTTATACTATGTAGTGATTATACAAAACTTTTAGCCCAAACAAAGTTCCAAAGTCAAAAATTGTGTTCTAAACATTTCCTTCTATATCTCTTCGTTGACTAGGCTAAACTTGATATAATATAATAAAAAAAACAACTTTTGCCTTACTCAATTCACATCTTAGATTTCTGCGCGAACTGTTCATTTAAATAAAACACTTTCTCGGATTTTGCACGCATTTATTTAACAACTTGGTTAAATTTGCTTGTTACAAAATAAAAAGAAAAATCTATTATTTTTGCACATTTTGGATAATTTTTTTATCTGGATGTGGCAAGTCGGAATACTCTTTGGTCATGTCAAGAAACGTTGCTGTTTAATTTTCTTGATTGCTTTGTGGGTGTTTTAATACAATATTTATTGTATAATTAGTGCATATAAATACGTGATCATTGTTGTAAATTACTTATGAAACCTTGGATCTCGAAAGATTTGGATTCCCGAAGGAGGAACACTGCGTCAGCGATGGATTCGTGCGATACCTCGAGCCGACTGGGAGCTTACAACATCAGTAGGAGTGTTTAATAAACATTTTCGTGACTGTGATATAGTTAAAATAAAACAACCCTTAGTTATGTACGCATATTATTTGATTTTAAGGCGCTATAATCAGGAATTCATCTCATCTCATGCATACAAGAAATTAGGAGCAGTGATGCGACATTGACATTTATGACGTTGCCAATCCGAGCAGCATGGCCTGTAGGAGCGCAAGCAGCCGAGAAATAATAGCGGGCCATGCCAAGGAGCATGGCTTGTTACAAGTGCAACGAGTGAGATAGAAGATGGCTTTGGACTAACTATCGTTTTTCCAAGATGGCCGCTATCAACTTTCAAAGTTCGAGCGTCCCTATTGAAAAACCCTTTACAAGTTTTGCAGTTGCACGACGAAAATCACCCTTGTGACGTACCCGATAAGAGCGAATTGGAGGTCGAGATGTTAAGCTTGATGCACTGTCATCTAACAAAATTATAGAGAAATAAGTGTAGTCGGTAGTCGTTATGTGTTCGAAGATATTATTAATTACTAGCCTTCTGCCCGCGGCTTTGCCCGCGTGGATTACACGACGTTATCCCGCGGGAACCTAATATTTTTCCGGGATAAAAAGTAACTTTTATCACTCTCCAGCTCCCAGACTATCCCCATTTCAAAAATCACGCCGATCCGTTGCTCCATTTTGATGTGAGAGACGGATAAACGATTAACGTCAAATGTTTGATAGATGGTTTGTACGGGAAAAGAAAAATTTGGTTTTTATGTTTTTCTCTCCATATAAACCTTTTATATGACATAAGGAACATATGAAAACATTCATTTTTGTTTTTATCGATTTCCTTGTGATACATCAAAAATAATTCTGTTATCGACAACTCTTTCGAAAATAGATCATTTGATTCATCCACTTTCGGATACTTTGCAGGCCGCACAAAGGCGCCACATGCTACACGCACCGCACCGTATATTCGCCGCTAAAATTGCGCTACGATTGAGCTTGCTAAAAATGTATTGTTTACGTGCATAACGCAAGGATTGTGCGGCCTACTTTTAATTGCTTTGTATGATTCTCTACCCTATACCGCTATTATATTCCAAATAGCACCTACAGACAGTAGGTATATATGTATTATAATTCTTCCGGTTTACTTATAGTGGCAGATAATAGTGGAAAATTGACTTCGTAAAATTAGGCGGTTAAGTTGATACATTTGCTTCAAGCATATCTAGAAATAAGATAAGGGTTTCTTCATTTAATTTTGTGAATATCACGGTTAAGGTTTATGCAGAATACGATTTAAGTACATTACCTAAATTTGTAGTCAATGAAATCTGGACTTTGGAAGTTCAAAACTATGCCCTTATCACTAGAGCCTAATGGTTCGAGATCAATGCATATGCATTTTTGGAACGGCACACATAATAATTACTTACAATCATTCGCACTGCCTAACAATTTGAATCGCGTTGAATGTTAATCTATATTAATGTATACGCAAAGATACACAATCTATTTACATTCGCTAATATTCAGAAAGATTTTACAATACTTATGGATACATGTAAATATTTAAAAAATATTACCATTATAGCTACACCACCACCATATTTACATAACATTCTTACAATATAGTTAAGTACAGATACAATACTTTGTCTGTTTGAATGTGGTGTTATAAATTTTGAAAGTGTCTATCATTATACGACTTTTGGTTGCCGGTTTTGGGAGTGATGTAGTTTAGTGTAGGTATGTCAAGTGGCATATTATTATTCTTCATAGGATATTTGTTTGAAGATTTTTGAATGTTAGAATTAGTATGAACATTAAAACTGATCGTATTTAAACCATTTTGTGTGTTCACACTTGGACTTGATACAAAATCCGTCCATTCATCATCATCTGCAAACGCAGCTTGCTTTTTAGGCTGTGCTTGTTGAGGTTTAGGTTTACTCGAAACGAATTCGCCCCAAATATCTTCATCTGATACTTGACTGTTGGAGGCAGGTTTCTGATTGTGAATGGGGGATGAGTTTTTGCTATGACTGCTGGCTTCACTTTTAAATGATTCAAGACTTTCAACGGGATTGAATCTTGATAAATCTTGCAAGTCTATTCCTGGGTTCGGCCAATTAATTTGGGAATAACTCTCTAGTGACAATGGCTGTAATATTTGACCAGTCTTTTGTTGGCCTTGAAGTGTAGATGAAGTAACAGTAGGCTGTAATAAACTACAGTTGGGTACTGGTGCTCCAGAAGAATGTGTCTTAAAGTTAAGCTCATCAACATTTGAGGTATTACCTATCTTTTGAATACTATTTTCAGTTGGTCTTGTATTTAGAAATGATATGTTATCAGACTTTATTTGTTCCTTTTTCGAGAATATTGGTTCAATATCAGCTATTTTAGTTACTTTTTGATCAAAAAATGAAACGTCAGGGGGGTTGTAGTTCAATGTAACTGTTGTAGATGTTGGTAGCGCTGATTGGAATGTATCAAAATCATCTTCAACTTGATCACATTGTTTGTCTGTATTGGTATCTTTGAACTTTTCTGCATTCACTTTGCCAACATCTATATGATTTTGTGCCAAGTCTCCAGAAATTGGTTTATTATCCAGAACTACGGTTTTGGATATGAAATCTGAGAAATCGTCAAACGTTTCTTTAACTTCGCCGGGATTAGGCCAGTTTAAAGTCGGCATTATTGGTTCTAATTTTATAGGCTGTAACACCTGTGTTTCTAGAGGGTACTTTGATTTGAGTAGTATAGTGTTATCTACAGTATTTTCGCTTGGTTTAGCTTCTAATTTACTATCAGCACTAGTAGACTTACTGTCTGAATGACCTCTAAAATCTTGAAAGTCCCAATCGTCATCATCATTTTGTAAATCATTACCAGTAGGCTTAGAAGGGGAGTCCTCAGACTGACCTTTGACAGAGGAAACTGGCTGAGGAAGCAGTATATTACGTGTAGTACTATCATCATAATGTATAGTTTTCGATCTTGGTGTTTCCGAATCAGTGGGCGTGAAAATATGAGTGTCTGGTAGATTGATTTGTCGTATTGGTTGTATGTTCAAGGTGTTTGAATAGATCTTATCTGTCTTTGATGACATTGCAGCCTCAAATACATCCAAATCAGTTGGACCCGTATCTGGGACATTACTGTCATTCTCCACACTGCAAGCTGAAACATTAAAATGTAAAACTTAGATATTTATTGTTTTTTTTCTTTATGGCTATTCCTAGTCAGTGAAAAGTACCTAGTTCTTTTAAGAAAAGGGTTTTAAAAATAAAGTAGTCTCGAGGTAAATGTTTACCTTATTTTAGGTTTATGTTTTTGTGCATGTGCACAAAAACATGTAAATTTTATTGCTCTTAGTTGAAACATAACTCATGAGTAACTTATGATTTATATCTCTCGATAAATAATATATTAAAATGCTTGCTGATTTGTGTTCACTAATTTTAAATAATATATAAATAAATATTTTCTTACAATCACACCAATTATCTAAGCCCGTAGTTAATTTCTTAAGAAACTGTGTCTACGTGAACTTGATAACGGATAAATATATACTTATATACTTTTTGTTTGTAAATCCATACTTAATATACATAGAAAACACTCAGACCAAGACAAATAGACATGTTCATGCACACAAATATTTGTCTTGTTCGGGAATCGAACCCGAGACCTCTGGCGTAGAAGGCAGGTAGTTTACCCCTGCGCCAAATCGGTCGTCAAGTCAATTTTATTATCTAATTATAAGTGTAAAACTCGTATTACTCAATATATCCATATTTCCTTTGCATCTATGTGAAGCGAAAATAGACATTGTCCTTGACATTACATTTTTATGTACAGTTAGTTAATTTCGCGAAGTTACCTAAATTTAGCGACTTTCTGAAACTCAATTATTGGGAGATTAAAGTACTGTAATATTCTTCTAGGCTGGTGGTTCAAACCATTTTAATATTAAAAATCAGCCAGTCAGGGGGGGAAGTCAGTGTTGGCCTCGGTGAAGAGTGTTCATGCCAGGGAACATTCTTCTACAAAAAGCCGAGAAACGCCGTTGCGCACGTCTAGAAGGAGCTAGGCTACAGGCGCGCACTGGCCAGTCCTATTCACATCACGTCCCCGCCGTCACTAGAATGCCGCCGCAATCTAGTGATTGACTCATTTTCAGTGAGTCGTCCTCCCTGGGCAATGTCGAGGTCCGAATGGAGCTCTCCCATTCTACTTCTCCGGACCAAGATAGCTAATGTGAAGGGCAAAAGCGAGCCTTCAGCGCTATAACTGAATAACTGGCTAGGGGAAAAAAACCCCGAATAAAAAATATTTAACCATGGAAGCAAAACTAAAAGAGGTATTACCCCAGGAGGGTACCAGCGATAACGTTGGAGAATCCCTCCCTGAGCCTAGCTCAGGCAGCCCCAAGTACTCTGGGGGGGGGGGGGGGGGGGGGGAAGTTTTGAAATAAAACCCAACTGGATTTACCATCACCATTACCTGATGACAAGGATAAAGAAATTACGACTCCTGAACCTCCCAACTGGAACTCCTTTACCTAGAACCAATAAGAGAAAAAAGTTGTCTCAAACACCATCTCCAGAAGGAATTAAGACAAAAAACCGATTCAGCGAACTACCAGTAGACCTGACTGAAGAATCTGTGGGCCCAAAGGAAAAACGACCTAGTAAGCCTCCACCCATAATTCTCTATGGTATCGATGATATCAACAAACTGACCGAACTGTTAGAATCCTATGCAGACAAAGAAAGTTTTACTCTAAAAATCGTGAACAGGAACCAACTTAGAATCACCTGCAATAATGTAGACGTCTACAAAAACATAATCACCATTGTTCGGAGCAAAGGTCTAATAGGCCATACCTTTAATCTGAAGGACCAACCGATTACCACTCGAAATTAAACAAAAGGTACTGGAAAAGAGAAGGCCAAGAAGGATCTGGCACCAGTCGAGGCATAGAAGCGACAAGACAGCGCTCAACAAAGCCATTGTAGAATTAAAACAAATGCTGGAAAACGTAAATAATGCTACATTACAAAGTAAACTGGAAAACTTGACTGCTACAGCATCGACCGAATATTCTTTATGGAAAGTTACAAAACCACTAAACAGACCCCAGCAATTTAAAGCAGCATTAAGAACTGGACATGGTCAATGGGCTAAAACCAGTCGAGAAAAAGCAGAAGCTTTCGCAGTCCATCTGGCGAAAGTCTTTAAGCCAAACGAAAGCGATCGCACGGATGCCGAAAAGGAGATAGAGGAAACTCTGCAGCAAGATTTCCAATTATCGTTGCCACCAAAACCAGTGACAGTACAGGAGCTGAAAAGAACAATCAACAGTCTTCAGAATGGAAAAGCGCCAGGATTTGATTTGGTTACTAAGGAAATTCTTGTTCAACTTCCCAGGAAAGCCCTAGTCTTCCTCACTACCCTGTACAACGGTATACTTCGGGTGCAACACTTTCCTAGCATATGGAAAGTATCAGTTACAACCATGATACACAAGGCAGGAAAACCTAAAGAAGAAGTTGCGTCATATAGACCGATAAGCCTGCTACCGACTCTTTCTAAGGTGTTCGAGAAGTTGCTTCTTACCAGAATATCGCCAATACTTATCGAAAATGAAATTGTCCCTCAACATCAATTTGGATTTAGGCAACAACATTCGACTATTGAGCAAGTACATCGCGTGTGTGACGGAATTCGCAAGTCTCTCGAAACAAAGGAGTACTGCTCAGCCGTGTTCCTGGACATCCAACAGGCCTTCGATAAAGTGTGGCAGAAGGGCCTGCTGTGCAAGATAAAACGGTCGCTGCCCCATAGCTTTTACCTACTGATGGAGTCATATCTGTCCGACCGCATTTTCCAAGTTCGAGAGGATGGAGACACGTCTGCAATCTACAACATCATGACTGGTGTTCCACAGGGCTCGGTTCTTGGACCTGTGCTGTATACCATATACACTGCTGACCTTCCCGAAACACACGGAGTAATAACAGCTACATTTGCTGACGATACTGCACTATTGGCTAGCAACAAAGATCCCCAAATAGCTTCCAACCATTTGCAAGTTAGCCTTTGTAAAGTAGACGACTGGCTCCAGAGATGGCGAATCAAGGCAAGCGCTTCCAAATCTGTGCATATAACCTTCACACTTAGAAAAGAAAATTGCCCACCAGTGACCTTAGGAAACAACACCCTTCCTCATCATGAAACGGTCAGATATCTCGGAATGCATCTGGATAGACGATTAACTTGGAAGAAACATATCAAAACAAAGCGAGACGAATTAAATACGAGGTTCAGGAATATGTATTGGCTAATGGCACGAAACTCAAAACTCTCTGTCGACAACAAGCTTCTCATCAATAAAGCAATACTTAAGCCGGTATGGATGTACGGCATTCAACTATGGGGCAGTGCCTGTATTACAAGCCTGTCAATCATCCAAAGACTACAAAACGGCATATTGCGTACAATATCCAATGCTCCTTGGTTCGTAACCAATACTGAACTACACGAGACACTGAATATCACAACAGTAAAGGAAGAGATAATACGATCAGCTTCAAGCTACAAAACTCGCCTCGAGTACCACCCGAATGAACTGGCTACCGCCCTATCAAATGTGACATACCACAAATGCCTAAAGCGCCATGACATCCAGGGTCTAGAGAAGCGTTTCTGATTGACGGGGGAGTCTTCCGCTGGGGAGCACCCTCAAACTCCAATGGCACGTTCAACAAGCCTACTCAAAGTTCTAGGACTGATCGTAGACAAAAACACAATAAATAAAAAAAAAAACAGTACTTAGATTAAACTTACCATGTGAAAGTAATTCAGATATCTTGAGGGTGGAATGATTGTTAGCCATTTGGTCTAGGGTGGCCATAAGGTGTTCTAAATCTAGGAGTAGGGCTTCGGCATAGGTGACTACGGGATTCAAGGAAAAGCAGGAAATATGTGAAGGTGAATGTTTGTCCATGTGCAAGACATGCAAAAAAAATCACATTTGTGAGCACTTTGAAAGCAAAATATTATTATAACACCTTTTAATCACACCAATATTTTAAGTGATTTTTGCACACCTCCATACAAGATATTGTGTAATTATTGTACCTGTCGCAGGGATTTTGTTAAAGTCGTGATATTATAATTCCACTAGTGAAATTATAATTTCGCGTGATATTATAATTCCACTAGTTAAATTATGAATAGACAATGAAACAATCTATAAGTTGTATTGATACAATCGCTTCGCTGCGCTTCGCAATCGCCTTAAATTTTTTGGTTATTTTTTTGTATCAATTGTGGTTATTTTTATAATTGTGGGTAATATAATTGTGGGTTTTTATAATTATAATTGTGGTTATTTTTTACAAAATTTAAGGCGATCGCTTCGCTGCGTTTCGCGATCGCCTTAAATTTCTAACCTATCACATGTTTTATATGACTTCCGAGGCTCGCAGCCGTGTGCATACTGTCTCGTAATGTCTATTCATAATATCACGCGAAATTATAATTTCACTAGTGGAATTATAATATCACGACTTTGACAAAATCCCTGCGACATACCCATATTAATGTTAATAAGTGCATGTGCTTAGATTCTACTGTAAGAGTGTTTTTCAACATACTCTTCACTTTAGCCAATATATTAGCTGTGCTAGCAAATTCTTAAGAGCTTTTTTATAATGGATTATCACTATATTAAATATAAGTTAGTTAATAGCACTACATTCAAAACAATGACCACTTCTTACATTCTTGTCCCTCAGAAGCAAAAGGATCTACCCAGGACGACTTATTAGCTGTCTTGTCTACAGCAACTGCAGATTGCTCATTCTGGTGTGAATTCATTTGAGTAACTTGTTTCTGTGGCTGGAGCGGCGCAACACTTAAATTTGCAGCATATTTAGGTGTATTGAAGCTCCACTTTGGCCCAAATAACTGAAATATATAAGATTTAATTTTAGTGACCGTAAACTATTTTTTACCAACACCAAAAAAGTTTTTTTTTCTAAATAAAATTTTATTCTTTATATCATTAATATTTACTTACAATATTTCTTGAATCTATACAAAGAGCTCTCAATAGTGTTTTCTGTGCTAATGAGTTGTTCCAGCTAACCATGTAAGGTTGTCTTGTATCAGTCTCTTTCAGGTAACTCCATGTTTCACCCAAGGAAACGTCAAGTTTATTTTCCAACAGTTCAGATTCTGATATTTCTTCTGGGAACACTGTCTCCAGCACTTTGTTAATACTTTCATGAATTTGATTTTCATTATTTGAATGGATATTAAATACAGGTACTTGTTGATGCTGTATTCTTTGCAATGGCTCTATACTAGTTTTATCATCTGTTGTTGATTTAAACTCATCAAAGTCTCCAAAATCATCATTGTCATTAGTATTTTCAACAGGAAAATTCTTGGTTATCCCTATATTGGTTTCTGGTAGCTTTTCTTCAACAACCACAGGCTCAGATGATGCATTGTTGACATTTTCAAAATTAGCAGTAAATTCTCCAAATCCAACATCTTCTGTTGCATTACTTCCCCATGGATCACATGAGTGTACTACTGTTTCTGATTGAATATCAGAACTGACAAATTTAAAATCATCAAAATCTTCAAAATCATCATCCACAGTTTTGATTTTATTATCACATGTTGCCTCTTGAGGTGAAACTTTATCCTCATCAGAAATACTATTCAAATTTTCGCTTTCATTGTCACTAACTATATCTTTTTTATCAGTCAGTGAATCTGAAGTATCACCAAAACTTTCTTCAGGGTTTTCATTTCGGGTCAATACTTCAGATTCATTAGAGTTCTCATCATTTGTATTTAATTTAAAATCATTTTGGCTAACATTATTGGAATCAAGTGGAATGCCTGTATTTAAGTCTTTTACAATCTTATCTTCTGAATTAATATCACACACATCTTGACTGGTTTTGGTATTGCTAATTATAGGTTCCTGATTAATTTCCAAATTCAAATCTTCAATGTGTACATCATCTTCAAATGGTGAATCGGGTAAAATATGATTCAAACTTTCTTTATTTATTTTTTCATTTGTAATGTGATTGTCATCGGGTGGAATGTTTGCTATTTTAATTTCAGAGGAAAACAAAGTAGAATTTTTACTGTTTTCAGATGTTTGAATCTCATAAGATGAAAGATTTCCAAATTCAAAGCCATTGTTATCATCTTCTTCCTGTGATACTGGAAATAAAATGCTTGTCTGTATATTAAGATAATTAAGTATACCATTATGACAAGAGACCACATTATTCAATCACAAAATGCAATGAACCATTAGGGCAACTGGCTCCACCTCAAAGATAATAAGGAAAAATGTGTAACAACATTTACATGACATTATGAGTGGGTATAGTGGGTATTATGAGGTGAGGTCTAAAGAATTCCAATATACTCACAATTGTAGTGCAAATCAAAATCTTCAGGGTCTTTGTCGTCTTCACACTGTTCTAGTGGTGGAGGAGTGGAACAAACAAGTGGAGGAATCGACATTATTTTTAGCTAAAACACAAATATCACTGTCTTTCTTAGTGAACGTAACCATATGGATTTTAAAACTAGATTCCCCGAATAAAACTTATGATATTTTGTAAAGAAATGAAGAACTATTAAAAATAAGGACAGCTGTTTTATATTGACTTGACAAATTTTATTTTGCGACGTTTTGACAGAAGGCGTCAAAGTAAGGGCATTTGAGATTTGTGCACTGCACTCATAGAATAAATATACTCGGACTGCACTGAATTTTACCGTCCGGCATCGGCGCGGCGCAGTCCGATTTTTTACGGTCCGCTATGGCAGGCTATAATATGTAAATGTGCGCTTGTGCACTACACGGAATTTTACCGTCCGACATTTTACTTTTCCTCATTCCGGTTCGTTTTTTTCCGTTCCGAGATAACAGCAATGAAAAATGTATGGGCGCTTATGCACTACACTGAATTTTACCGTCCGGAAAAAACGGATTGTCGTGTTTTAATCATAAATTATCCGTGTTTTTCATGCCACCCTGGCCGGTCCGTAAAAAAACGGAACAGAACGGACCGCCGGACAGTAAAATTCAGTGTAGTGCACAAACGCTCTAAGGGCCTTTGTGCACTACACTGAATTTTACCGATCCGGCGGGCGGTCCGTTTTTTTAGGGCGTTTGTGCACTACCACTGAATTTTACTGATCCGGAAAAAAACGGATGCTTGTATTTTAATAATTAATCATTTATAATAGTAATTAATTAAATACAAGCATCCGTTTTTTTCCGGATCGGTAAAATTGAATATCAAACGAACTTACCAAGTGAAGTTCGATCACAATTATGTGAACGGCTTCATTCGACGCGATTTTGTTAACAAATGTAGTTGCGCCCCCAAGCGACAGCCTTGCACGGTAGTTTAAAGTTTTTTTTTCATTTATGTATGTAGTGGCTGTCAGCTGTCTCATATGACCATACGTATTTTTTTAAAGTGTAGGTGAGACGGAAGACAGCCACTGTGTTATTTGTGGTATTCAAAAAATTGTTCGTACTGCACTCTCCAGTTACCTCAGTATTTAGTCTAAGCTTTTTGGCTTGTGCACTTGTCCGGTTTTTTACTGGCCGGGGCAGGCAGCGCAGTGATCTCTTTGAAACTACACTCTACGGGCGTTTGTGCACTACACTGAATTTTACCGAGCCGGCGGTCCGGTTTTTTACGGACCGATATGGCAGCTATGAAAAACATATGGGCGCTTGTCACCATTGAGTTATAATGTACTAACGTACTAGAGAAGCTATCCCAAACAAAAATCTTGTAGTATTTTTGCTAAGCTAATGGCCCCAGTACAGGATGGCCGATCATGGTCGGCGACCACGACCAATACATCGTACATTGACACTTTTGAAAGAACCTTTTTAAACTTGTTCGTTCAAAAGTGTGAATGTACGATGTATTGATCATGGTCGCCGACCATGATCGGCCATCGTGTACTGGGGACATAAGAGTTAGCCTCGCGACCAATCGAAAGCGCCCGTGCAGAAAGCGGCAACCAATAGTAGTGCAACAGACATAGATCAAACATTGCAGAACAGACATAGCTTTTGTGCGTGTTTTCTGCCTACCAAATTTTATGAGAATGCATATTTTATTTAATTAATTATTTTTTTTAGATTAAACATTGACATTGTGAGAGAAATACTTACTAATCGAGTTTATTTTTGGTACTTATATACGTTTAAATACATGAATACTATTAATTATTTTACTTGCGTTTATTTAACTTGCAGTATAAATGTAAGTTCAATGTTCAAATGTTCAATAACAAAAAAACATCAAACTTCCATCAAAACCTGAACCCAAGTAATCACCTAAAACCTAGTACCTAAAACGTTTAAACTGTCACTTCTGCACCACAAAATAACCAATTTTGTTAATCTATGACTCTATCGAAATATGGCCGGCGCTTAATTTTTCAGCGACCTAATGAAATAATTACTCAGTAGCATGTTATTAGATACTTTAGTGAGTACTTACTAGTAAAAAATAATTCCTTGGGCTTTATTAGTATTTTTTGAGTTATTTAAACAGTACCTCAACCCACATAACGGCATTTTTAAATAAAATAGAACAGAGTACCTACACACACGTGTTGTTGCGTCTCACAATTGCGTCTATCGCTTGCCACAGACTAAACGAGTTGAGTCCACGTGGACTCAACTCGTGTTGCAAAGATTCTAGTTGAGATGTCTCCTCTATTCTTTTATCTCAATGCTTGTCACTGATCTCTATTATACCCATGATTATACCACACTGGATAGGCTGTCTCCATACAAATGACAGCTAATTCTGTGTAACAATTTGAAGCGCTACTAGTGTCACTACGAGGGTGCTGAGAACTAATTTTGACGTGAGATTGTGACAGCCGCGAGATTTTTAAAAGTATTTATTTTATTTTGTGTTATTTTGGTGCGATTTCATATTTAATTCTGAAAGTTATTGTGAAAGTTAAGCTCATAAACATGAGGAAATGTGTGTTTGTCAAACTCGGTACGAAAAAAGGGAGAAAAAGGCATTGAGATAAAAGAATAGAGGAGACATCTCAACTAGAATCTTTGCAACACGAGTTGAGTCCACGTGGACTCAACTCGTTTAGTCTGTGGCAAGCGATAGACGCAACAACACGTGTATGTACTCTGTTCTATTTTATTTAAAAATGCCGATATGTGAGTTGAGGTACTGTTTAAATAACTCAAAAAATACTAATAAAGCCCAAGGAATTATTTTTTACTAGTAAGTACTCATTAAAGTATTTAATAACATGCTACTGAGTAATTATTTCATTAGGTCGCCGAAAAATTAAGCGACGGCCATATTTCGATAGAGTCATAGATTAACTAAATTGGTTATTTTGTGGTGCAGAAGTGACAGTTTAAACGTTTTAGGTACTAGGTTTTAGGTGATTACTTGGGTTCAGGTTTTGATGGAAGTTTGATGTTTTTTTGTTATTGAACATTTGAACATTGAACTTACATTTATACTGCAAGTTAAATAAACGCAAGTAAAATAATTAATAGTATTCATGTATTTAAACGTATATAAGTACCAAAAATAAACTCGATTAGTAAGTATTTCTCTCACAATGTCAATGTTTAATCTAAAAAAAATAATTAATTAAATAAAATATGCATTCTCATAAAATTTGGTAGGCAGAAAACACGCACAAAAGCTATGTCTGTTCTGCAATGTTTGATCTATGTCTGTTGCACTACTATTGGTTGCCGCTTTCTGCACGGGCGCTTTCGATTGGTCGCGAGGCTAACTCTTAGCTTAGCAAAAATACTACAAGATTTTTGTTTGGGATAGCTTCTCTAGTACGTTAGTACATTATAACTCAATGGAAAAAGGTCATTTCACAGGTGAGTGTATTAAATTGTTGTTTTTAGTCAAAATTGACCTAAAACTGTGTGTAAAGCATTTGATTACTATCTGAAAATTGTTTGCAATGATATCTTATCAATATCTAGGCATTATAATGATGAATTTTGAGAGAATTATGAAAAAAAATGTTTTGTTTATAATTCACTAGTGATTGACAAATTCTTATCGATAAAATGTCGATATCCAATACCAAAAGTTGATAGAGCTCAGGCTGATTCAGTAGCTGTTGTACATCCGTCTTTCGACATTATGGTAGGTAGTACCTAGCTCTCCGCTCGCGGCTTCGCCCGTGTGTACTACACGACGTAATCCCGTGGGAATGTGATATTTTTGCGGAATAAAAAGTAATAAGTAGCCGTTCCTCTCCAGGCAACAAAATATGTGTCTTAAATTTCAGCCAAATCTGTTCAGGCGTTATGGCGTGATTGAGTAACACATACTTCCTACTTTTATAATAAATCGACCTCGCATAGAATGTGGGGTCTAAACTAAACTAATTAATTATTAATCCTAAAACTAAACTACTTCTTTAAAAAAATATGGGTAGCATAAAAAAAATAAAACCTGGGTTGACCCCACATGCTATACGAGGTCGATTTATTCGACAATTGAAATTCGAGTCTTATAATACGTATGCAGAAAATAGTCGTGGTTTTAGTAATAAATCTTTTTTTGTTTTAAATTACACTTGTAAATCTTAATTAAAATTTGATCAATTATTTTTGCAGATTTCCTTCCGAATTGAGTCTAAGAAACAGGTGGTTAGAAAATATGAAAGCCCTAAACTGGACCCCGAAGGAAACAGATTCACTTTCTTCAAAACATTTTGACACCTAGTGTTTCTTCACACATAACACCTTTTTTTAAAGAAACTTTTTACTTGAGCAGTACTTATTTCTGTTTTTTATTTTGTATAAGCTACCCCTTTATAACATGAATTAAGTAATATAACGTCAATTAAGGCTGTAGTTGTGTGTGTCAGTAAACGGTACGGATACGTACCTTGTAGTACCTCGAAGGAAAAAACAGTACCACAGTATTTCAACAGTTTTATCACATTTTTGGTGGCCGAGCTGCAACGCATAGGACCCAACCCGGCCACGCTTCTATCGAAATAAATAGTAAGTTTATGATGGTACCTATCCTGTACCAACGATAATGTGTCCGTTTTCCCGTTAAATTTGCAATAAAATAAATTTTTAGGGCATCGAAATTTCTGACAAAAAACGCCTGACATTATTGATTGATCGACACAAGACGTCAAGTTGCGTATATTGCTCAATCATGAATGTCAGGCGTTTTTTGTCAGAAATTTCGATGCCCAAAACATTTATTTAATTACGATTTTAAAGGAAAAACGGACACATTTCCGTTGGTACAGAATAGGCACCATCAGCCTGTACCAAATTTGCATCATAAACTTAGTACTTATTTCGATAGAAGCGTGGCCGGTCGCCGGCCACCAAAAATGTGTTTCACTGATGAAATGCTGTGGTACTCTTTTTTTCCATCGAGGTACTACGAGGTACGTATCCGTACCGTTTACAGCCTAATTGACGCCGCCGCCGGCGCCGTGGCCGGGCCAGAACGTAACACACGTATTTACAAACAAAAAAGTATTTAAGTATATATTATCCGTTATCAAGTTCATGTAGACAGTTTCTTAAGAAATTTACTATGGGCTTAGATTGTTAAAAAATATATATTTATTATGTTTATTATCATCGATATATTATCATTACCTCAGTCGACCTAAGAACATCACTAATGTTAGTTCCAAGTACTTTTTTGGGCGGGGTTGGATGTGGTCTCATGGGGTTTGCCCCATGGCCTTTGATCGCCGAGAGCAGATCCAACCCTAGTCTGCCCTCCTGACCGGAGAGCTGACATGACGAATGGCCATGGGAGGAGTGCAACAGTCGCTGATCCCCATGGCAAGTCTAGCTGATTATCCTTCCCGCGGTTGCTGCCGGTTATTGGTCTGGTTCCTCTGAAACAGACGTAACTGAAACGGCTTAGACGTTCCCTCCCGACCTTTCCCATCCTACTTCCATCCTACCCTAACACCTTACTGCGGGTAATATGTGGTTGGTACTTGCGGCCTCATCATTAAACATGACTGATGGTGAGGGGGGGGGGGACAACCACCCGCGTGTTTGTGCCGTGCGCGGGGACCCGTACGGGGGTATCACACCTCACCTTTGGGACGGCTCAGCGAAGTATCAACTAGCTGCATTGGACACGATCCAACGCAGAGCTGAGAGGCTAATTGGCGACCCAAAACTGGTGAAGAGCAAGTTTCACACCCTAGCTCACCGCCACAAAGTCGCTTGTCTGTCGGTCTTTTACAGATTATACTTCGGAGAGTGTGCTCAGGAGCTGCATGAGCTCATACCGCCATCCCCCTTCTTCCATCGGACATCCAGACGCACAGCGGGCTACCACCCTTTCTTGGTTGATATTCCCAAATGTCGCACCAAGCGCTACTCAGCATCTTTTATATTGCGCACAGCAAAGGAATGGAACTCCCTCCCTGCGTCTGTTTTCTCGAGTACTTATAACCCGACCACATTCAAAGCAAGAGTGAATAGGCACCTTCTGGGTGAGCTCGCTCCATCGTAGATCCTGTTCTAGCCCATGGGCTTGATTGGGATCAAGAGCAAACCCATTAAAAGTAAAAAAAAAAAAAAAGCATCGCTCTCTCCATTGCTCGCTGGGTGACCTTGAGCCTTCGCAAGAATATCCTAATCTAAATGAAAAATGAAGTGTTGGCCACTGGAAGTTCAGAGTAAAGCTAATCCTAAAAGAAAAAAGGTTGGCTTGGCACACGTATTGGAGAAATGTGACGAAACCGAACTAGATAGGAAACGTGACGCCAAAGCTCGGTCAGTAAATAGTACACAGTATTGAGGATAAATACATTGAAATCGTAAAAGAATGTAAGACTGCTGCGCACATGATCATCAAATTAGAAGATATTTTCGAGAGAAAAAGCACATTCAATAAACTCAGATTGAAACGTCAATTATTATTACTGAAATGTAGTTCAACAGAAAAACTGCAAGATTATTTTATCAAGTTTGACTCTCTGATAAGTGAGCTTGAAGCTATTGGAAGCAAAATAGAAGAAATAAATAAAGTTTGTTACTTGTTGTCATCGATGCCGCCTCAATGTGATGGTGCAATAACCTCCATTGAGACGATGAGTACTGACTACAATAGTAGTTGAATGTAATTAAGTGTGTTAATTGTAATTAAGTTTAGTTTTACCGAAAGCAATTGTAAGCATTAATAAAATTAACTTAGATGTTCGCTTGAATAGCGATTTTTTATTATTTAAATATGTTTTGTAACTTTTAGGTATTAAGATAACCTTATCTTACCTTTTTTTACAAATATGGATTTGTTTTTTTCTTTTTTAAATAGAGATTAGCTTTTAAAGTAGCACTGTATTGGTCAGGAACCCCTTAAATCCAAACCAACACGCCTACTCTGCAGGCAAATCAACAGAGTCCGCCCTACATAAGGTGGTTTCTTATATAGAAGACAATCTCAAACACAAAATATCAACACTAGGCACCTTCATCGACATAGAAGGAGCTTTTGACAAAACCAACTTTACCAGCATAAGCCAGGCCCTCTCCAGACATGGTGTCGATCCTACTATTGCCGGGTGGATTGACAGCATGTTAAGAGACAGAGCCATACAAATTACTGTGAATGATACTACCAGAGGAGTAGTAGCCAAAGGATGTCCCCAAGGGGGTGTCCTCTCACCTCTCTTATGGAACATCGTGGTAAATGAGCTGATTAGTAGGCTCAACGACCACAACTTTCTCACAGTAGGCTATGCAGACGACTTGACCATACTCATCAGCGGGCGAGTTGAGAGCGTGATATGTGACCGAATGAGGTCCGCGCTAAAGGTCGTCGAACAGTGGTGCACTAAACACAATCTAACAGTGAACCCAACAAAGACAGAAATGATCATGTTCACAAACAAACGGAGTCTAGGAAATCTTAAACTCCCAAAACTTTTTAATACCAGTCTTTCCCTAAGCAAGGAAGTCAAGTATCTAGGAGTGATACTAGACAACAAACTCCTCTGGAATAGACACCTCGAAAGCAAACTAAACAAAGCCACAATCATCTTCTGCCAATGCAAAAGACTACTCGGCAAAAGTTGGGGACTATCACCGAAAATAACGATGTGGCTGTATAAAACTGTTATACGTCCCATAATCACATACGGAGCCGTTGCCTGGTGGTCCAAAACGGAGCAAAGCACCGTCATCAACAAGCTGCAGAAGTTCCAAAGATTGGCATGCTCTGCGACAACCGGCTGCATGCGAACCACCCCCACAGCCGCTCTAGAAGTAGCCCTGGATTTAACACCCTTGGATCTGTTTATACAACAGGAAGCCTCCATGGCTGCTATAAGGCTAAAACACCTGGGTCTGTGGTACAATCGAGAGGGTCCTCACTCCACATTGTGGAATGATTTGGTGAAACATGAGTCACTA
This sequence comes from Crambus lathoniellus, assembly GCA_949710035.1. Classification (NCBI taxonomy): domain Eukaryota; kingdom Metazoa; phylum Arthropoda; class Insecta; order Lepidoptera; family Crambidae; genus Crambus; species Crambus lathoniellus. Next base: position 11,124,374 of record OX453315.1, read on the forward strand.
ATCGCTGCCCCATGCGATAGGATACCCAAGCAATACATTTTCGAAAAGAAATACCAAATACAGTTATTTGAAAATGACCGAGATCACTCTGGCATACATGAAGTCCGAATCTATACGGACGGCTCCAAGATGGGGACTGGAACTGGAGCTGGAGTATTCTCACAAGATCTGAATATCAAAATATCACTAGCGCTGGGCCAACACAGTTCGATATTTCAATGCGAATGTGTTGCAATAATAAACGCCGCTACCACGGCCCTGTCTAGAGGTATGAAGGAACTAAACATCCGCATACTGACCGACAGCATGGCCGTCCTAACAGCACTGGAGGCCAACACCATCAACTCCAGTATCGTCTACGAATGCCACAAAGTTTTGGATCGTTTAGCATCCAACAACGGAGTAATCCTACAATGGATTAAAGGGCATAGTGGATCACACGGGAATGACGCCGCCGATGAGCTGGCTAGAATGGGATCTTCCACAATAGTGGCAGGACCTACACCCATTCTGCCACTCCCATTCAGCCAACTGCGCTCATGGGTAAGGCAACGAACTCGTGCTGCACATAATACTCGTTGGGTAGCTCTAACAAGCTGTAGACAGTCTAAGATGGCGATGACTGCAGTCTCGCCGCGTTTGACCTGCAGGCTGCTCAGTCTCAATCGTCCAGACCTCCGGATAGTTGTTGGTACTCTTACAGGTCACCTTACCTTAAACCGACAACTATTTATTATGAATGCGACAGACAGTCCTCTATGTAGAGGTTGCCTGAACGCAGAGGAAACTGCCGCCCACGTGATCCTGGAGTGCGTAGGTTTGGCCGCACAACGAACAGAAATCCTCACAGAGGTGAGGTCGCTCCTAGAAGCCTGTGAACGCCCCAGGAGGCTTCTGCGCTTCTGGAAGGAGCTAGGATGGCTCGACTAGCCATGTTCACGCATAACGGACCAAATATGAGTCTAAATGCGGAAAACTGTCAACACCAAATACCAAATACCAAATACCAAGTACTTTCGTATCTGCCTACAGCGCCAAAATGGCGATACTCAAATGATCACAAAAATATTTTACGTCAGCCAGTCCAGTGGTAGGTATAATAGAGGTCAGTGGCGCTTGTGCACCACACTGAATTTTACCGTCCGTCATTTTACTTTTCCCCATTCCGGACCGTTTTTTTTCCGTTCCGAGATGACGGCAATGAAAAACATATGTGCGCTTGTGCACTACACTGAATTTTACCGTCCGGAAAAAAACGGATGGTTGTATTTAAATCATTAAAAGTCCGCGATAGCATATGTCTATCTTTTAAGGATAGCATATTATAGCCATTATTATCTCTTAAAAAATGTTTACGAACAATGCGGTAATTTGGAAAGCTATTTCAACGGATACAGTATTAACCCTTATCAATCTAAATACGTTAGTTGCTTTAAGCATTTCATGCACATTATTTTACTCTTTTACACCATATAATTTAAATGAATATCTTAGGAGTTATCGCAAATAAATTAACGCACGCCAAAATAAATTCAAGCGCCTTTCTCGATTGACGACCGATTTGGCGCAGGAGTAGGCTACCCACCTTCTGCGCCAGTGGTCTCGGGTTCGATTCCCGAACAAGACAAATATTTGTGTGCATGAACATAACTATTTGTCTTGGTGTGTTAACTATGTATAATATGTATGTATTTACAAACAAAAAGTTTTTCAGTATATATTTATCCGTTATCAAGTTTTCCATGATAGAGATTCTTAATGAAATTAAAATGGGCTTAGATAATTGGTGTGAATGTAAGAAGTTATTTATTTATTATTATTATTATTATTTCTCACCAATAACACGTAATATATCTAGCACCAAAAATATGGTTTTTGAAATTTTTGTTTGTCTGTCTGTCTAAAACTACTAAGCGGATTTTGATGAAACTTTTTTTGTTATATAGCTAGCTGTAGACATTCGATAGTAGTTAAAAAATCATTTTTCATCCTGCCTCAATTAATTGTGATTTCGGTAAAATGACCCTGTTAGGTACCTTTCACTGATAAGAGGATGAACCCAAAATTCTTTCTGTCTTTTACGTCTTCGTACATAAAGCAATAAAGCAAGTAATTGCCGACGTTCCAAGGAACTCATTATTCCTCTCGTTTAAAACGCGTCCGTAGAGTGTAATTTCAAAGAGATCACTGCGCGCTGCCCCGGCCAGTAAAAAACCGGACAAGTGCACAAGCCAATCATCCGTGTTTTTCATGCCACGCTGGTCCGTAAAAACACGGACCGCCGGATCGGTAAAATTCAGTGTAGTGCACAAACGCCCTACGGACGCGTTTTAAACGAGAGGAATAATGAGTTCCTTGGAACGTCGGCAATTGCTTGCGTTATTGCTTTATGTACGAAGACGTAGACGACAGAAAGAATTTTGGGTTCATCCTCTTATCAGTGAAAGGTACCTGACAGGGTCATTTTACCGAAATCACAATAAATTGAGGCAGGATGAAAAATTATTTTTTAACTATTATCGAATGTCTACAGCTACTTATGATTTTTTGCTATACCGCTTAAGCGCGAAATTTAAATTAGTATCTATGTATGTAATATACAAGAATAAAAGTATATAAGCAAGCATATAAGAATTTATTTATTTCGTGTAGTTTCAATGTTTCAAACCCGAACGAAATAAAATATAAATTCTTACTATTATATGTATATAACTAGCGGCCGCCCGCGGCTTCGCCCGCGTGGACTACACGACGACGTCATCACGGGTTGATAAATAAAGTAAGATAAAAAAACAGTTATTTCGATCTTCCAAATAAATTACAGCCTAGTTGCCGAGGACCAATAGCTATAAATAAAAAGTTTCACTAAGTAACAGAAGGACATTTCATGCCAACTTTTAAATTTTTGAGTTTTAGCAAGTACCTACTTATACTGTTTCCGCCTTCACCACGTGGAGGTACTACCAGCTTAAATGTTATTTACGAATTTTTATTTTTCCAAGCATCCATGTTGGTATACTTCAATCAATTGGTAAGAAAATCTTTTATTGAATGCTCAAGATATTACTTATAAGAAGTTTGTAAAAAGTAACAGTTGTGATATCACATTGTGTGATACACGGATACGTAAACATTGGTAAGAAAATCTTTTATTGAATGCTCAAGATATTACTTATAAGAAGTTTGTAAAAAGTAACAGTTGTGATATCACATTGTGTGATACACGGATACGTAAACAGTGCTCATTAGCTGAACAACCTTCCTTAAAGGGGCTATATTCGTATATCTTAAGCTTTATCTGGGCTCTTGGAGGACATCAGATGTAATGTAATAGATCTTAGATCTTCAAAATAAATTAAAGCCTATGTGTTGGCGAGGACCACTAGCTATATAACAAAAAAGTTTCATCAAAATCCGCTTAGTAGTTTTGCGTGAAACGCGGACAACAGACAGACAAACAAAAATTTCAAAAACAATATTTTTAATGCTAGATATATTACGTGTTATTGGTGAGAAAGGCGCTTGAATTTATTTTGGCGTGCGTTAATTTATTTGCGATAACTCCTAAGATATTCATTTAAATTATATGGTGTAAAAGAGTAAAATTATGTGCATGAAATGCTTAAAGCAACTAACGTATTAAGATTGATAAGGGTTAATTCTGTATCCGTTTAAATAGCTTTCCAAATTACCGCATTGTTCATAACCATTTTTTAAGAGATAATAATGGCCATAATATGCTATCCTTAAAAGATAGACATATGCCAACGCGGACTTTTTTGTGGATCTATAGAAGAGGAATATCCCAAAATGATTTATTTTTTTAACCTCGAAAGGATTAGGCAGCGTTTTTGCTGAAAGCTCCCGGGCGGCTTGCCGTTTGCCGGCACTTTCGACAATTACCGTTATATTTCAACCAATTTACACAAAACTTTCATAAATTATATATTAAAACTTTCTTGAAGAACCAAGCTACCTATTAGGGTGAGGCCGCCATTTTTTGCTGATTTCACAAACTTTTTTCTCCGCGGTCAATATTTTGAAAAGTATGATATTTAGCAATTTTTTGGTAACAGTTTCGAATTAAGCAACAAAGAGGCTCAAGTGGACATTATGATTGTTTCACTTCAGATAATCAACCAAAAATATATTTCGAATAAAACTTGAAAAAAGGTAGGAATATCCCACAAAAACTCATATCCGTTGAGGTAGAGGTGCATTTTGATCAATGGTGTAGCAAAAAGTATGAGAGTTATTTAGACACGGTTAATATGTAAAGAATACTTATATAAATGGCTATCTATGCTTTTAATTTCATAACGACTTTCCTAAGACTTTCTTTGAAAAATCTTCTGAATCAGTTTATTGACAAAAACTATAATTCTACGCCACTTTGTCAACGCCACCGATATTTTATATGTCTATGAAGGTTTCGGTTCAGGAAGTTTTGTATCGGGAGGTGGCATAACTGAGTTTCTATAATAAATGGACAGCGGCTCGATGGTGGCCATTTTTTTGATAGTAGACATGTGAACGTCGGATTCGGATTGTGTACACATTTTTTTCGAGAGGTGACTTTTGCGTGCTAAAAATTAAGTTTATCTGTTACAATAAAACCTATCAGTGCACCATGTAAGTAGAAGTGAAAGCCATGTTTGGAGCTAGAATGCCACCCAAATCGTACGTTATTTACAGAGATATGAATCGTTTTCTCAACGCGACGATGGCGTAGAAGTAGAAATTCGCCACCATTTTCTTACTTTAACGCCACGGTAGCGCAGATATCCGTCACCTCCTCTACACCACCAAAATAAAGGTGAGTATCCACTCGTTTTTTCATACTAAATGTTATAGAGAATAAATGTTATAGAAAATACAGTGACAACAAAAACATTATTAAGTAAATCATATCAGTAGGCATGAATATCATGCTATTAAGTGTCTAATAACAACTAATATTAATAAACCCTTTAAGTTTGTCTTATAATAGGAAATAGCCGTTCGCCCGCAGATAGGTACGTACATACGCCCGCGTTGTTTCCTCTTTTCCTATGGACCCTCGCGTTTATCTCCTAAAGTCACCTCACCACACACAGACAGCGGATGCATAGCGGAGGCATCGGTGATTTATTTTGTTTTTTTCGGTCTAGTTTCAAAACTACACCCACAAGCCGTGGTGGGCAGTGAGTGGCTAGGCGGCGCGATGGCGGCATGCGCGGCGAGTGGCGGAGAGACGTGGCGGTGCGGTGCGGGCGCGAAGGCGTGCACTTGTGACCGTTGTATTCTTTACTAGTGTATTGTATCGAGTGACTTGCCACTAAGAGTAAGAAGTAAATAAAGTTTATTTTATTCATTCAGAGAGTTTCCTTGTGCATTTATATACCTACCTACAAACTTATTACTAGGTATATTTATACAAGATTCATAAAAATAATTACATAGTGGCATGTGTATGCGAACCTTTACATTTATTCGTCACTATTATACGCCACTAAACGCCACCGACGCGTAGAAGTTCTACGCTACCATCACAATACTTCTGCGCCATATCAGCAAAAAATGGCGGCCTCACCCATTAGTGAAAACAGTATGAAAATCTGTTTCGTAGTTTTAAAGATTTAAGCATATATAGGGACAGACAGACGGGGAGCGACTTTGTTTTATACTATGTAGTGATTTATGATTAAAATACAACCATCCGTTTTTTTCCGGACGGTTAAATTCAGTGTAGTGCACAAGCGCACATATGTTTTTCATTGCCGTCATCTCGGAACGGATACTTATTCGAATAGTTTTATAATATTTCTCTATAAAACGGCATAAACAGTTCGAACTTAATAATAAATATTAAAATATTAAATAAAACTTAGTTTTAAACCAAGGAATTTATAATACAACAGGAAGGTTCACTGATGCTAAAAAACGGTCCTAATGAGATAGCAAGAACGAGGTCAGTTTATCTCACTCCATTCCATTACGGCGGCCACGAACATGCGCGACGGGCGGCGGGCGACAACGAGCGAGTTGCGAACTTGACACAACGAAGACGGAAAACGTCATTCGGCTTGTACTGTTGCCACTTTAACATTCTGAAATCTATCATTCAAATTCTTTTCTAGGATAAGCCATAAAAAACTTATACGACCTAATACATTTTTATGCTTAATACGGTAATACCTAAATTAATATGCGATGTTTTCTATTGACTAAAAGTAATACGAAGCGGAAATTTTACGAAATTTAATTTTTATAACGAAAGTTGTGAACCATAAATCTGTGATAAATCTACTAACCCTGTTATTTAAGAGTGCTGGCAATTTCAGAGAAAGGGACACCCTCACCTCGTTCTTGCGGTCTCAGCTGGACCGTTGACATTTTGTATTGAAATATAAACCTTATCTCTTAAAGTTAAAGTGTATTTTTAACTACACAAAAATACGGAGTGCACCTTCCTGTTGTACGTAGTACTTATAAATTCCTTGTTTTAAACACCCATAATTTAGTATGTCCTACAGTGACCACGGGGGTTTTTGCTGCTTTGTTCAAAGCAGCAAAAATCTATCAAGATAAGACATACCCATATCCATATTTCTTAGCCGGTAGCTAAGGCTTCAGAAAATCGCCCATTGTTCCGCCATTTCGAAGTAGTTGTCAGAACCAAAACTAAAATCTTTGGTACGAACTGTCATTTTAACGTATTCTACATTATATTTCGCACAAATTATATAGACTAGTATTTCGTGTCGTTACCTGTGAAGCGTTACTGTGCATTTTTTTTCTTTCGTTTTGTAATGGGCGATTTTCTGAAAGCTCAGTCACTAGATGGCGCTGTCCCACCTATGCAGTTAGAAGGACGCGACTTTGACGCGACTTTTTTACGTAAAACGGAACGTCACACAGATGTTATTTATTTACCTTAATCTTTAAATTTACCTATTTCGTTTCTGTTCCTCACAGTTGTACTTATTTAATATATTATTAGTTTCCTTTGGGTTTTTTAATTATATACCATAGACATGTACATACTTCGTTCAACGCCATCTAGTGAAGCAATTGGAAGCTTCTTTTTTTTAAATGGCCTCTCAGAAAATCGCTATTGTGATTTTTGACGGTAAGTTTGTATTTTTATGGATGAAAATTGTAGTAGTTGCAGCTTTAATAATTTGAAAGTGACTGATGTAGATTTCTTTTTCTAAATGGTAGCATAAGTCGAAGCACCGGCAATTTTAATTTGGCGATCAGTAAAACGTTACTTCCATTTTGTTAGGTTACATATAAGTGGAACGTTATAGATACAAAATGGAAATGTAAGGGCTAGTTATCACATTGAGATAAAAGAATAGAGGAGAGGAGACATCTCAACTAGAATCTTTGCAACACGAGTTGAGTCCACGTGGACTCAACTCGTTTAGTCTGTGGCAAGCGATAGACGCAACAACACGTGTGTGTACTAGTCTATATAATTTGTGCGTGTGTGTACTCTGTTCTATTTTATTTAAAAATGCCGTTATGTGGGTTGAGGTACTGTTTAAATAACTCAAAAAATACTAATAAAGCCCAAGGAATTATTTTTTACTAGTAAGTACTCACTAAAGTATCTAATAACATGCTACTGAGTAATTATTTCATTAGGTCGCCGAAAAATTAAGCGACGGCCATATTTCGATAGAGTCATAGATTAACAAAATTGGTTATTTTGTGGTGCAGAAGTGACAGTTTAAACGTTTTAGGTACTAGGTTTTAGGTGATTACTTGGGTTCAGGTTTTGATGGAAGTTTGATGTTTTTTTGTTATTGAACATTTGAACATTGAACTTACATTTATACTGCAAGTTAAATAAACACAAGTAAAATAATTAATAGTATTCATGTATTTAAACGTATATAAGTACCAAAAATAAACTCGATTAGTAAGTATTTCTCTCACAATGTCAATGTTTAATCTAAAAAAAATAATTAATTAAATAAAATATGCATTCTCATAAAATTTGGTAGGCAGAAAACACGCACAAAAGCTATGTCTGTTCTGCAATGTTTGATCTATGTCTGTTGCACTACTATTGGTTGCCGCTTTCTGCACGGGCGCTTTCGATTGGTCGCGAGGCTAACTCTAAGCTTAGCAAAAATACTACAAGATTTTTGTTTGGGATAGCTTCTCTAGTATAGTCCACTCCATTCGCTTAGATAGTGTCGCTCTGCCACAATGCCGTGCGGGTGTACCGACACTATCTAACCGAACGGACTATACGTTAGTACATTATAACTCAATGAGTTATCATATGTCTTTTTACACGACTGCCCAAAAAAGGAGTGTTATGTGTTTAGGGTTCATGTATGTATGTATTTTTGTGAGTTTCTTTATTCCATCTTATCTTTTGAATGCCTTTCTCGTTTTTGATGTATGAGGTATCGTATCACCACGAGTAACACTGGCTATATAAATAATAATTATATAAAAATTATTTAAAAAAAAATATGATACTCTTATACCTATCTATCTAATATGGCGGATATAAGACGTCATTTAAACTTTTAAATAAAATTTGTACTGAATGTAGTGGACATAAGTCAACTATTAACTACTTAAGTGATAAATGTCTTTCATAATTGTGTTGGTGCGATTCCTTTCTAAGCAAACTCAGTTTCTAACAATGTTTTTTTTATCTCAATTTTTACAGTTTAAATTTTTACAATTTTTTTTACGGTTCTCTGGTTTACTTAAAAATATTGTTTAATAAATTATTCGATTGGGGTCAAGTAACAAGAAACACTATTTTTCATCATTTTATAAACAGCACGCGTAGCATGACGAACCCGAGCGAGAAGAGTTTTGTCTACCTCGAAAATCTATAATTGGCAGCTGAACAATAGTTTGTCTACGATGAAATGTCATTTTTGACATTTCGATATAGACAAAACATGGACAAAACCTTTCTCGAGTTCGTCATGCTACCCGTGCAGGCAACAACTCTATTTTAAGAACTTATGAAAGAAAGAAAGAAAGAAAGAAAGAAAGAAAGAAAGAAAGAAAGAAAGAAAGAAATATAGTTTATTCGACTAAAACATACAAACAAGGTTGTTTACATAAACAAAAACAAACATTTTAGCCGAAATGGACCCAACCTCAGCTTATGCCACAGCAAATAGTGTGACGCTGATTTTCAGGTGGGTCCAAGATGTAGAGATAGCACTCTTATGAACAAAGCTTTATACTTCACTACGCTACTACACATTTCCAGTTTGTAAGAGCGAGCGCACACCATAGTCAAGACTGTTTTAAGACAGACTATCGCCTTACAAAACCTATGAAGGTGCGCACACTTGAAACAAAAAGTCTCATAGACACATTGTCTATCAAGACAAAACAGTCTATAGCGATCTAATCCTGCACAGTGTTTTAAGAACCTCGATTTTGTGGCGTAGGTACCCTTTTTGTCCTGAATTACTATATAGATTAAAGCTATTATAAATACTGGAAAAATACTGAAAAATTCCAACGGCTCATAGTTTACGAGAAAAAAAAATCGTTGACCTTCCTATTTTAAAACTAGGAATTTTAGAAAAATGGAAAACAAAGTATTTAGAAAAAATCGACCCGTCTCACAACCAGCTCCGATGGGACTCGAACCCACGACCTTTCGCTATCCGGGCGACTGCTCTAACCCCTGAGCTACGGAGTCGTTACGAGAAGCGCCCAATTTATCCAATACTTCTTACGCGCTGTATAGTCAGCGTTAATTTCATCAATGTGGAGATATTACTACCCTCACACGCGAAAGAAATACCTTTCCAGGTATTTGGCTTATTGCTTGCTCATACGCAACATTCGATAATATTGTACTTTGATAGCAAAATTTTATTGTACTGATTTTAAATATTCTGTACTGTGATGGAAAGTAAACTTACTTATTATGTGAAGGTAATTTTTCAAATTTAACGACTCTGTATAAATTAAAACAGAGAGCAAAAATAGCCCTTGGCGAGTTTCTTGCCGGTTTTTCTCGTTACAAGGTCTCCTCCTGTAGGATTACATTAACCATGTGTAATTGTGATGGAAACTGACCTTAGTCATACCATGTTAAGGTCATTTTTCAATTTGACGACTCTGTATGAAATAAAACAGGGAGAATAAAACAACCCTTGGAGTTTCTTGCCGGTTCTTCTCCAAGGCCTCCCGCTGTAGGGTTTGCGATGCGAACCGATGGCGTAGCTTCTATGACGTTCACAAGTATTGTAAATAACAATCTAAATTGAATAAACATATTTGAATCTTGAATCTTGAATCATTGTCCTTACATTACAGTCACTATATGGTTAGTGTTATTTTATTGAATCCTGTTATATTGTAATAGTTCCTAATTAATTGAAAAATTATTATAAAATAAAATAATAAACATTTACTAGTTTCCGATTTATTCCTTTGTTTGTACTCACCTAACTTCCTATATGGATGCAAAATTTGAACTTTCTAGGTCATCTGGAACTACGTTAGAGTGTTGATAAATAGGTCAGTCAGTGATAAAAAAAACGATTTTTAAGGTTCCGTACCCAAGGGTAAAAACGGGACCCTATGACTAAGACACTGCGGTCCGTCTGTCTGTCTGTCACCAGGCTGTATCTCATGAACATATGGCTCGATAGTTGGAATTTTCAAAGATGATGTATTTCAGTTTTCGCTATAAAACAAATACTAAAAACAGAATAAAATAAATATTTGAGGGGGCTCCCATACAACAAACGTGATTTTTTTGATGGTACGGAACGCTTCTTGCGCGAGTCCGACTCACATTTGGCCGGTTTTGGACTTTAACATATAAATAACCGTTTGAGGTGTGTTTATGAAATTTGGAGCACATAATTATGTATATCGCAAGTTTCAAAATATGAGCCATTTGACATGTTTATGCGAATAGATTTTGAGTTATGAGAGGGTCAAAAGTGGCTCCAAAGGGTTCGTGTTATATTACACACGGAGCTGCTCGATAGTTTTGTTAGCTTGAACTTGGCTTGACACGGTACCGCGTGTCTAGATAATATTTTAGGGAGTGATTCTACCCATGAAACTGCAAAACTTTCCCGTAGAAATATAGGTCAAAATATAAAGAAATCGTCTTCCCATACAAAATGGATAAGTATATGAAAAATGTGAAAGTAAAAAACCACGAGCCCTATAAGTAGCTTTCAGGCGGGATTCGAACCCGCGCCTCCGGGAATCCGGCCCGATGCTCTGACCAACTAAGCTACCGAAAGGCTTACACGACTCGTCGAATTTTGCTATCACTTGTTACGCTGTAGGCCAGCGTTGTTTCATCAATGTGAGGAAACCCTCGCATTCGAAAGAGTCATTTTTACAAATGTTTAACAGTCGATTAAGATGAAACAGCCATTAAATTGAGAGTTTAATTTATTTTTATGCATTCACAATGCAATTTTTGTAAGTATATGAAAAATGTGATAGTAAAAAACCACGAGCCCTATAAGTAGCTTTCAGGCGGGATTCGAACCCGCGCCTCCCTTTTATGTTGCTTTCTGTGTTGCAACAACTGTGTGACCACGGTTGTTGCAACACAGCCGAAACGTCAAGCTGTAAGTACATAATAATATGTACTTCATAATAAATGTCGCGTTGAGTCCCGTTACTCTTGTTTATAATTATAATGGAACGCGAAAGTTTAAAATCTTATATGACGTTTATTTGTTTGCAAATTTAGAAATCCAATACGTCTCAACATAGTGTAGGCAATGAACAGATTCTTTGTATGGAGACCCATACAGTAATTCCTCAGTCGATGAAACTTTGCTGAGTTATAAAATAGCATGAGCCATAAACTTTTAAATGATTATCCAAAAAAACTCACACGGAAGTTAGGTAATAATACATAAATATACAAATCTGTTTATATATTGAACCGAATAATTTCTCAGTCCAAATTTATTTTACGAAATGAGTTATTTATACTAGTATGTTATACTTGATGAAAATCCAAAACTTTTTTCAAACATGAGTATGCTTGGCAAAATGGTATAATTCCGTTAAAAAGTTCGACAGAGACATTTTTTAGTCCAAGTCACCTCATTTTGTTTTATTAAAATTTGGTGTTTCTGCTGGGATATTTTTTTGGGTATTTCATATTATTGTTTTTATACGTTACATGAACATGTCCGGTTAAGAAAATTTTGACGGAGCATTTTTCCTAAAAAAGATATAATGAAATAAGACTTTCATTAAAAGATACCTAATCTTCTATTATTATTTTTTGGAAATTTATACCATACTTTTAATTTATTAATACTTTATCATGATGTAAAGTTTTTTCTGACTGAGGAATTACTGTGGGGGTCAACTAGCTTCATTGACTACACTAACATGGATGATGTGTTTTCATCAGTTCAAATAAAAAATAAGTAAAAAAATATATTTTTAAAATTATTTTTACTTATCAATCTTGTACTTTTATTTCATTATATCGCTATATTACGTTTTCCTAAGCCAAATATTTTTTTCATTTTTTTTTCGGTGATGTGATGGAAATTTTCATTTGATGTATCAAATTAAGTATGAGTCAAGTAGCCTATTAATAAATTATTTTTTGTTTTAAGTATTAATGATGGCATTGAAGTATTCATTTGAATTATAATAGGTAGCATTTATTTATTAGAATTTTTTTAATTGGTTAGTGAACAAAGAATTTTTATTTTCATTAATTGAAGGAGGTAATTTATTATATATTTTTCAACACACTTGCTCATAAAGTGAGCCTTATTATATCGATCTTAGGGCCATAAACCGAACTATAAAACACGCGTGCATAATAATATTACAGTACTAGTTGCGTAATAGAATTATCCCTACAAAGTTAAGTAAGTACCTAACTGCAAATTATATGCGAGTAAACAGAGACTTTTCAATTTCACCGGGTAATACAGTATCCCTACAAAGTTAAGTTAGTACCTAACTGCAAGTTATATGCGAGTAAACAGAGCATTTTCAATTTCACCGGGTAATACGTACAGTTCTTTTTTTGTAACAACAAAGAGGTTTTATACGGTTGAAAATCCATTTACGTTTTTAGAATAAATAAATATGTCCCTCATTATTTCAAAAAAACATAATTAAGTATATTATTATCAAATTATTTATAATTCACAATAATTTGTTATAAAACATTTGCGTTTTATCACTATTATTATAATTATTTTGAAGTAGGCTGTATGGCTGTATGTAATCAATGACCTTACATTTGGCGCGTGCTAAAAAAAACTTGCGCGCTTTTTCCGTTGGCTAATTTAAGGTTAATTAATTTATGAATGAATGCAATAAATGTTTGTTTTTCCTCGCAAGTGTGTTGAAAAAGTGCGTATGAAACTCGTGAGCAACTTACTCACTAGACACTCGGCTGATTTACGCCCTCGCCTGCGGCTCGGGCTGCAACCCACAGCCTCGTGTATAATGAGCAACGTTAGCTCACTTGTATTGTATCATAATATACTATTAATAGATGAATGTTATGTACTATTAGATGTTAGTTTTAATCTGCAACTTGGCAACATTAACTTATTTTTGTATCGTGATGGATATTTCGATGGAATATCTTGTCGTTTTGTGTAAAATTCGCTATGTTTGCGTACAAATTTGCAAACTTCGTAAATATACAAACACGGCAGGGGCAATTTCTAGAAACTGTGTGTATGTGAACTTGATGACAGATAAATATATAAGTACTTAAATATTTTTGTTTGTAAATAAATACTTATTATACATAGAAAACACCCAGACCAAGACAGATAGACATGTTCATGCACACAAATATTTGTCTTGTTCGGAAATCGAACCCGAGATCTCTGGCGCGGAAGGCAGGTAGTTTGCTCCTGCGCCAAATCGGGCGTCAGGTATCGTCGGGTAAATATAAGTACTTATTTTAAAATAAACAAATACAAAAGTCACTTTACCGTGCGTACGAAGTCGCGGGCAACAGCTAGTATACAATAAAAACATATATTCAAACAAAGCTTCAAATAAATTCAACAAAATGCTATCAAAAAGAAGTCGTAATGCATTCATATCGTAATTTGTTATCGTATTGGGTCATTAATTACGATGTATTCGTCATTCGTATTGGTATCGTAATAGCCACAAATGGGTAAATTACTAAAATACGCAAAGAACGCATTTTAGTTGATCTAGGGTAAAACCGCCTTGTATCGGCCACGTCCTGGTATCGGTCACTTCCTACGAATTTGATCAAAAACTATTTAATATTCGATATACTTGCACAAATTTTGCTCTATAATGAACATTATATTGTTGTCTTTAAATGAATTAAATGAGGTGGCGATCAAAGTTCATTTGACAGTTCAGTGGCATTGGATGTTGTAACCTGCGCATTCGTGTCGAAATTCACGCCATTTTCTAGTCAAAATTGACGAGTTCGAGGTTACGGGGGAAAGGGTTTGCAACTTATCTAGGAGGTTTAAAACGTTGATTTTTGCTTGTGAAGGTTAAAGAGATTATAACGCAACATTATTGATTAATTTTTTTGTGTTTTTTTTTAAATTTTAATAAAAAATCGAATGGCCGGATTTAGGGTTGATTATTTCATAAAAACGCCTGATATCGGCCGTTAAAAATGGTGATGGCCGATACAAGGCGAGTCAAAATCCTGATATCGGCCACTAAACATTAAGTCATGGACGATACAAATGTTACTTCATACAAATCTAGGTACACTAGATTAGATACTTAATTTAGGTACTTAATTATAATAAAAAAATATTTAAAAAATCTCGATTTTTTGTTTAGTTACTTTTATGTGGAAGTATCATTGTTGATGTGCAAACTGTAATATTAAATTTAAAATAAATTGTTAATAGTATTTGATTTATAGACTTTCCTTTATTAAAGTTTGTAAAATAATCTAAAATCTCTAAAAAAAAAATCCGACTTCAAAATTTATTTGTTACTATTAGGTAAGAATATCTTTATGCAAGAAAAAAACTAAATCATATTTTTTTTTATTTATTCTAAACACGTTAAATTATGTTTGGATTGTTAAAAAAAAACACGGTATATTATGTATGTTTTTTATATATATCTATGTATATCTTTGTATATCTATATCTTTCTTTATTAATTCGAAGTATATTTGTATTGCTCATAATGTAAGCCTAGGCCGATACAAGGCAAACAGGTGGGCGATTTTTGGGCGCAAGTGGCCGATATTAGGGAAATTGGGTGTGTACAAAGAAAAACATCAATATATAAAAATGTTATTCAAATTTCAAATACTTTATTAGTTCATAGGAAAGTCAAATAATAACAGTTTATTAAAAAATACCTCCTAGAAAGCTAGGCTAATAAATGTGAGAATAGGAAGCAAATCAATGTGAAATATTGTTGAGGTGGCCGATACAAGGTGGTTTTACCCTATCTGCCGCTTGCCAAAACGCAAAACAAAATCAAACGCTTGTCGTCTTGCCGTTGTTGTCGCTCGCGACGATAATCCCCCGATCCGATCCTCTCGCCCTGCTAAGTTTGGCAACGTCGCGCGTCGCACTCGCACGTTACGTACATTATCGATATTAAAATATCGATAAAATTATCGATATTTTAATCGCTATTTCGTATCGATATCCAACTATCGAAATTTTATGCTTATATCGATATTTTTCAAATATCGATATAAGTCCCTGCCTGCAGGTGACATGATAACTCGACCGAGTTGTAATGTAAGAGAAAAATCCACTTGTCGGGGAGCAGCGGGGCGGGCGGGGCGAGCTGCATCGCAGCAACCAAAATCCGCTGTGGATTATGCCGCTCGCTGCTCCCCGGCATAGTAAGCGATAGTTCATATTATAAGATACATACGAGCGATTTGAGCGGATTTTTGCGCAGCGCCCCGACCTGAGGGGGTACCGCGTATCTTTATGGGTATGAACTTCATACGTTTTTGGGAACTTTAGGTCAATTTTATAAAGAAGAAGAAGCCATGAACGTCATTTCGTGTGTACCTTACCTTACTCCTTCTGGCTTGTGATCTGTAAAATCCTTCAGTGACGGATAAACCATTTCTTATTTTAGTATTCAGAACAAACGTAACGCAAGAGTTTATGAATTATTGACGTTTGAACAAGGGCCACACGACCTGACGCTTCAGATTATGGATGCTGAAAATAACAAAAACTAAGTAGCTAACGAAAGTCCAGTTTCACTCCCTAGCTGCTCAGTGACGCAAAAATAAATAAGATTTAATACACAAACATCATTCAAAACAGAATAGATCTTTTATAATCGTTGTTCAAACAAGGGCCACACGAAACTGTGTTTACCAGATGTAATTTGTCAAAATATCGATAACCATACCATTTGGAGCCAAATAAAGCAGTCTAGCAGCGTCACGTTTGATATGTGACAGTATACAACACTTCAAATCCGTTCGCGTAACAACACATCGATAGAAAAAGCAAAAACAATATTTTGACCCGTCAGACTGTGTGGCCCTTATTTCAAACCGTCACATTACCTGAATTTAGCGTTACGAATGTTGTTAAGAACATAATAGTCAAGAGAATTTCCGTCACTGAGGATCTAGCTTTACCTGGATCCAATTACTGCAGAACTTACGATGCAATTCAAGTTTAAAATTAGTATGAAAATAAGCTAGGGTGACCACGAAGTAATTTTTTGCGGACATCGTATTGAAGTTTACTTAGAATGTATATAGCTTATAGTGATGGGTAATTTTCCGAAAAATTTCAAACTCGAAAATTTTTCAATTTATTTTTCAGAAAAATTTAAAAATTGGAAAAATAATGGAAATATATCTTTCTATCGAAATTATTAGTTTAAATTAAATAATAAAAATAAAATATGGTTCATAATAAGTTGAAATTCAAAGGGTTGAATGGCTTTACTTACATGTTGTTTAAAAAAAAACAAATGTGCTAAGTTATATTTTAATACAGATTCATGTACAATGGTTTATCTTTTACGACATAAACATATATAATTACGTCACTCATGATTAATCTGAATCCAAATGGGTCATTCTACCGAAACGAAAAATTTTTGTTTGGAAAAATATTGGAAATTTTTGATTTTTTCTTTTCTTTTCATTCCGAAATTTTTACATTACCCATCACTGAGCTTACCTATCGTAGCATTAGGATTTTAAGCAAATAAAACTACAGTAAATTGTTCAACAATTTATGATTTAGGTAAGTATTAACGCTAAAGTGTGACATATTAAAAAAAGTTGTTTTGTTATCTTAATTTTTAGTTTTTTGCATTCACAATGCAATTTTTATTATTGGAAAATAGAAAATGAAGTATTTCTATTGATATATAATGATTGAGATATTTTATAGAATAAAGAACGACTCCGTAGCTCAGTGGTTAGAGCAGTCGCCCGGAAAGCGAAAGGTCGTGGGTTTGAGTCCCATCGGAGCTAGTTGTGAAACGGGTCGATTTTCTTTAAATACTTCATTTTCCATTTTTCAAGTTATTTTGTGTCAAGTATGTCAATAATGTCAATAATGTCAAAGATATCACAGTTCAATCACAATATGTACAAATGATTTATTGAAAATCAGACTAGTACTATAGGTACCAACTAGGTATTCTAAAATATTCTTTTGTTCATCACAGGTCAATCATTTTATGTACCTAAAAATAAACTTAAACAAAGTTGAAAAATGGAAAATGAAGTATTTAGAAAAAATCGACCCGTCTCACAACTCGGGGCTCGAACCCACGACCTTTCGCTTTCTGGACGACTGCTCTAACCACTGGGCTACGGAGTCGTTACGAGAAGCGTCGAATTTATCCAATACTTCTTACGCGCTGTATAGTCAGCGATAATTTCATCAATGTGGAGATATTACTACCCTCACACGCGAAAGAAATAACTTTCCAGGTATTTGGCAATCGCTAAAGATGAAATTACTATTGCAAGTTATTTTAATTTTTAGTTTTTTGCATTCACAAAGCAATTTTTATAATAGAAAAATGGAAAATGAAGTATTTAGAAAAAATCGACCCGTCTCACAACACAACTAGCTCCGATGGAACTCGAACCCACGACCTTTCGCTTTCCGGGCGACATCTCTAACCACTGAGCTACGGAGTCGTTGTGTTTTGTTTGTTATCAAAAATGTTTTGTTTTAATTTTTTTTTATTTTCTTTTATTAAAATATAGATTTTATGTGTAATATTAACTGAAATTACCCTACAATGTTACAAATATTTATTTATTTATATTTAGGAAACTTTAGTCGCTAGAATGCAAAGCTGTGAAACTAACTAACTAACAGGACAATGAGCGATTTTCTGAGAGGCCATTTAAAAAAAAAAGCTTCCAATTGCTTCACTAGATGGCGTTGAATAAGTATGTACATGTCTATGGTATATTTTGGTTTGAAACATATTTAAATTAATTACTTTTTAACAACCCAAAGGAAACTAATAATATATTAAATAAGTACTACTGTGAGGAACAGAAACGAAATAGGAAAATTTAAAAATTTAGGTAAATAAATAACATCTGTCTGACGTTCCGTTTTACGTAATAAAGTCGCGTCAAAGTAAAATTTATAACGTTCCGTTCCTTCTAACTGCATAGGTGGGACAGCGCCATCTAGTGACTGAGCTTTCAGAAAATCGCCCATTATAGTGCCCCCAGTACACGATGGCCGATCATGGTCGGCGACCATGACCAATACATCGTACATTGACACTTTTGAACGAACAAGTTTAAAAAGGTTCTTTCAAAAGTGTCAATGTACGATGTATTGGTCATGGTCGCCGACCATGATCGGCCATCGTGTACTGGGGGCATCAGCTTTTTGTCCATTAATGAACGTACATTGTTGTCACCCTGTTTTAAAAATCTCATACAAATTTTATCAAGGATTGCATCGTAACTACTGCAGTGATTGGTTCCAGGTAAAGCTAGATCCTCAGTGACGGAAATTCTTTTGACTATTATGTGCTTTTCAACATTCGTAACGCCAAATTTACGTAATGTGACGGTTTTAAATAAGGGCCACACAGTCTGACGGGTCGAAATATTGTTTTTGCTTTTTCTATTGATGTGTTGTTATGCGAACGGATTTGAAGTATTGTATACTGTCACATATCAAACATGACGCTGCTGGACTGCTTTATTTGGCTCCAAATGGTATGGTTATCGATATTTTGACAAATTAAATCTGGTACACACAGTTTCGTGTGGCCCTTGTTTGAACAACGATTATAAGAGATCTATTCTGTTTTGAATGATGTTTGTGTGTTAAATCTTATTTATTTTTGCGTCACTGAGCAGCTAGGGAGTGAAACTGGACTTTCGTTAGCTAGTTTTTGTTATTTTCAGCATCCATTATCTGAAGCGTCAGGTCGTGTGGCCCTTGTTCAAACGTCAATAATTCATAAACTCTTGCGTTACGTTTGTTCTGAATACTAAAATAAGAAATGGTTTATCCGTCACTGAAGGATTTTACAGCTCACAAGCCAGAAGGAGTAAGGTACACACGAAATGACGTTCATGAAGAAGCCCCCCCGGGGGGCTACCGGCTAAGAAATATGGATATGGGTATGGGCTTCAACTGTCATTTGAGTTCCTTATCTAAAGCCTTATCTTGATAGATTTTTGCTGCTTTGTTCTGTTGAACGTTGCTAGCTTTTTAGCTATCGTTATTCACGACGTCACAAAACAAGGAACTGGTAGCGGCTATTTTTTTCATATTTTTTTTCAAAAACGTATGAAGTTCATACCCATAAAGTTACGCGGTAGCCCCCCCGCTGCGCCTCAGCATAATGCCGCGAACCTTAAGCCCCCAGTACAGGTTGGCCGACCATGGTCGGCGACCATGACCAATACATCGTACATTGACACTTTTGGACGAATAAGTTTAAAAAGGTTCTTTCAAAAGTGTCAATGTACGATGTATTGGTCATGGTCGCCGACCATGATCGGCCAACATGTACTGGGGGCTTTAAGTGTGGAGCGTGCATAAAAAAAGGGCGTTAGGCGGTTCTCACACTGCACCGTACACACACCGCTCCAGTTTGTTACCACGTGCGCTTCTTAACTATTATGGTTGTAGAATCTTGATGTGCATACAAAACCCGCAGTGTATAATGCTCCCAGTACACGATGGCCGATCATGGTCGGCGACCATGACCAATACATCGTACATTGACACTTTTGAAAGAACCTTTTTAAACTCGTTCGTTCAAAAGTGTCAATGTACGATGTATTGGTCATGGTCGCCGACCATGATCGGCCATCGTGTACTGGGGGCATAACAAACTCACGCCGCATCTCTGTCCACCAGAGCCTTCGATCATAAAGCCTAGTTTACATTAGTCGAGCAGTTACCAGTTACTTGACTCGCCTTCCACCATTTAAATTGGTAAAGTAATGAGGGATTTTCTGACAGATGATTAAAAAAAAAAAGTTAGTTCCAAAAAACTCAACAGATGGCGTTCATCTGACATGGGTCTGCTTTTTTTATTTGCTGGCAAGGAGTCTACGTTAAGACCATGAAGCTCGACTTAATACTGAGGTAACTGGAGTTCTCACCCTGAATAAAAAAGTGTACCCAGCAAATTTGACATTTATGTATGTAGTGGCTGTCAGTTGTCTTATATGACCATGCGTATTTTTTTAAAGTGTAGGTGAGACGGAAGACAGCCACTGTGTAATTTTTGGTCACAAAAAAGTGTTAGTACTGCACTCTCCAGTTACCTCAGTATTAAGTCGAGCTTCATGGTTAAGACAGTCAATTTAAAAAAAAAACACTTGCAGAAGGAAAAAAATATTTGCAGGACTGAAAAGGCTTACCTACAACTCGCGGTATGGTCGGTATCAAGAGGAATAGAATTATTTGACATTTCTTTTCTTCCGTCAACGTCAACTTTTTTTTGGCCTTGCGACCATGACCAATACATCGTACATTGAGACTTTTGAAAGAACCTTTTTAAACTTGTTCGTTCAAAAGTGTCAATGTACGATGTATTGGTCATGGTCGCCGACCATGGTCGGCCAACCTGTACTGGGGGCTTAATGAGCGCCTTAAGCCCCCAGTACACGATGGCCGATCATGGTCGGCGACCATGACCAATACATCGTACATTGACACTTTTGAAAGAACCTTTTTAAACTTGTTCTTTCAAAAGTGTCAATGTACGATGTATTGGTCATGGTCGCCGACCATGATCGGCCATCGTGTACTGGGGGCTTTACACAGGGCGAGTAGGCAGACGAGTCGAGTTACAAGTGGTGGGGGAACAACTCGGCCGAGAAACTATGCTCCGCCCGAGACCACTCGACTCGATACGCTCAGTACTCGGCCCTTTCGTTTACATTGGTCGAGTTAGCCTGCTTTTTATCGCTCGCTACTCGACTCGATCGCCTACTCGACTAATGTAAATGTAAGCCTAGAAACCTTCTAGAAACTAGGCTTAAAACCGGAGCTGAAAGCGCCCCAGTGCGAAAGAGGGTTACTTATTATGGTAACACTTTTATTTTGCTTTTGGGAATTTTTGCTTTTGTTAATGGCAATATTATTCATGGCCGCTGTTAAAAAAAGCCGGATTGCAAGTGCAGTGATTTCAGTGAATTTATTAGATTTTCTTTCTTCAATGACCTTCTTTCTGATAAATAAAAGTTTAGTTTGTTTAATTACTATTTAGGATTTAATCACAAGGCGTCTCGTGTCAAGTAAGTGAGTAGAGTAATAATGAGTAACTAATAAATTTCCATTATCTCCTTGGTTTAGATGACTTGATCATTTTTATGCTTTAATTTAGAAGTTCGGTTAAATCGATATTGTATCTACTTTATTGCTGATTATCATGTTAAATTAAACTTGTTTTTCAAAAGATACTTTCTACGAAAGCACTGTCAATAACCTTTGACATGTGTCAATTGCTTACGTGTCAGCTTGCACTCGGCTCGCTCACGTATTCGAAAAGTTGTTTCTTTAGTAAAATTGTGAGGTAATTCAACAAAATATTATTGTGCCGTAAAGTATTTTAAAGATCCGAATTATGTACGTTATTATTGAAATGCAGATAGGTTTCCATTTGCCATTTTATCTAAGCTTATGTTGGCAGTAACTGACTAACTGTGCCGGGGGCATTTATATTATATTATAAATAAATTATGTGGTTGTAATGTAACGTAGGTACCTTCATATTATTTTGTAGCACATTATTCGCTTGGTCATGCCAGTTTTGATAAAACAATAAAAGTATAACCAGCTATAGGTATTTGTAGTTAATTAAGGATGTGTAAACAACTTTTTTTTAATAAGTTTGGATTTAGAAGTGTCTGGAAGTAATGTTCCATTACTTTACTTATTAGGAACCTTGTTAACAAAAAAGTTTTCAACTATCCAGACTTTGAGCAGCCAGAAGAGCTGCTCATTCAACAAAAATATAATTTTATGTGTAACCCAGAAATGAACACTGAAACTTGTGTTACTTTTAACAAAACTTTTCACTTAAGTAAATTCTTATAAAACACTACAATTACTTCATTTTTAATGTGTTCTTTTCTTTCAGCATAAAAAGGAAAATTCTGCAGATCCTATGGAACTGCAAGCATTATTGGTGTTGTGTGGGGTGGGTGTGGCTGGAGCGGCTGCTGTGCTGCTGCTCATGGGACTGTTCTCAGCGTCAGGCACCAGCTATGAGGAGGCCATTGCTCAACAGCGCAAGGCTACAACTGAACTTCTTGCCCTAGCTGAGAGTAAGAATAAGGCCAAAAAGACAAATAAGAAAGAAAAAAAGGAAAAGAAGGTTTGTGTTTTGAAGATGTTTTACATTTTAACAATGGACATGGGAAAAATAAAAAAAAAACATTTTTACCCTATACCAGTAGAAGCCGTTATTCCAAAACCAATAGTTTTTATTTCACTTAAATATGATTAATATTTACAAAGTTATTGTAAAAATGAATTTGCTTAAAAGTCTTTATTGCCTAGGTTGTTCACTGGTAATCGGATTTTACCATGTGATGTCATTCAGCCTGATCACCCGTATACCGCACCGGTCGGTCATACTTGCCTACTCGCACAGCTGCACTTATTCAGACAAGACATTGAATTGAAGTCTTGTTTTATACTTATTGTTTTATTACTACTAGTTCTGGAGTCTCTTTTCATCGCATTGCACCAAATTTTTAGATTTTTCGAATAAATATTTTATTTGGTGTTTTGACTGAAGTAATTTTACACAGAGGCACAATACAGTATTTATACACCGTACTTTGTGAAGACATGTTGATAATTTTCCTGAATAATACAATATTGTATGAGACTAGCGAGAGAATAAAGCTGTATGATGTCACACCCACGGCTTCCAGGTGCATTGTGACTGTCACGAAAACAATAGCACATGGAAATTTTATTGTGAAGTATTTTGAAGGGCTATGGAAAAAATGTTAATGACATATTTTAAGTTAAAATGTTCATATTTCAAAAATAAATTAATATAAATACCTTTCCCAAACCCATTAAGACTTTTGTTCATTTAGATCATTTTATTGTTATTTTATAAAGTGTAATTGAAAGGTAAGATACATTACATATTTTATATGTATATTAAGTATGTATTTACAATATATTTATCTGATATCAAGTTCACGTAGACACAGTTTCTTAAGAAATTTACTATGGGCTTAGATAATTGGTGTGATAGTAAGAAAAATATTTATTTATTATTACTAAATATTTTGATTACCTACCTATTATAATATTGAAATAGCAAAAAAAGTTAGCTCTCTCATACTAAGTATATTGAAGTAGGTACCTAGTGTATTAAAATGTTCTATACCCCATACAGTACAGTGAATACATAATTAATTTTGTGTAAAATCTTGAAAGAAAAATTGGGGTAAGTCCTTATCTGAAATTCACATTTCTAATAACAGTTGGCAAAGAAGGAAAAGACCAAGGACAATACTGGTGTAACTGGAAGTGATCCCGATAGCGAAGCACTTGCCGAGAGTGGTGTAGAAGATGATCCAGTTCCGTCCGAAAAGCCTCATGTAGAGTTCCGCCCACCAGTAGTTGTAGACGTCCCAAGGGATGTACCTCCAACTATCAAGGTAAATTAAGTCAGTATTCTTAATGCTTATTTAGTAAAAAAGCTGGGTTGGTAATAAAACGCTTATTTCACTGGGAATGTAATTTGCAGATCTTGGGAATATAAATGGAAGTATAAAAAAATATTTATTTTATTACTTATGAATGAATTATTCTATATAATTATGATGTGTAACAGCTGATCCTACTTTATGATCTTTCTAACTAGAATAATAATTCTTGCAAAATATCTCTTCAATGATTTCTTTGCATGTGCTAATTATTGGTATTGGCATCACTGACATGTATCATCACATTGAAAAGGAATCTTATCAATTTGAGTATATGAAGGCAGTCTGAAATGTGGCCCGATTATAATTGAATCTCACAAATTATTTTTATTTTTACTTATTTTGAATTAACAATGCAATTTAAGAACGACACCGTAGTTCAGTGGTTAGAGCATTCGCCCGAACAGTGAAAGGTTGTGGGTTCGAGTTCCATCGGAGCTAGTTGTGAGACGAGTTGGCTTTTTCTAATAATTCATTTTCAATATTTTAAATCTCACAAATGACATTCAAGAAGAAAATTATGCAGGGTGTAGTAGCATTTTCTAGATAGTACTGGTAAATCCAAGTTTCTAGAGTTAGATAACAACTGGTCTTAACAAACCCAACTAAGTAGATGGTCAATAAGTATTGAAATTAATTGATAACGATAATATAATAGGTATAATTTGTTTATTTACATTATAAATCATAAATCATAAATAATTTATTTGCCAAAAAACATGGTATAAGTAGGTGTTACAATTTCCGAGGACACACATGTTTTGCCAAAATTTTAGCATGCAAATTATTTGTGTACAATCTTTAAATTGCTTAAAACTATTCATTTAAACATTTTTAAAAGTTAAGAATTCGTTAATAGTATAAAACATTTTGTCGCAGAGCCAATTATATAATTTTTTTTTAAATAAATTTGTATTTAAATTTTTTATGTCAGCAGGGATATTATTATAAATTTTAACACACATACACATACAACTTTTACAATATTTGGCAGATTTTGGTAAATCTCTTAAAACGAGGCTCTGAGGGTCCCTTTTTAGTCTTGAGTTTATGTCGCTAGCTTTGAGAAACAAGTCTTTATGTTTATATACAAAATTACATATTTCGTATATATACAAACATGGCACCGTTAACAAACCAAGGCCTCCGAATAGTGGTCTACAGGGTTCATCCGGTGCAGCACCATAAATGGCTCTGATACACCTTTTTTGTTGTTATGAAATGAAATGTTTCTTGGTAAATTATGTCCTATTACTTTTCTAACATGTTTAGAATAATAGAATTTGTCTGCTTTATAATTATAATAAAGTACCTGTGAGTATCGCGTATAGATTGCATTTACGCAACAGCATTTGGTTTTATATTAGTATATATAAAATATTGCATTGTATTATGACTACTTATGTTAAAAAATCTATTGTCACATAATAGTAGTTTATGTGACTGTTGCATAATGAGGGGTATTAAAACACGAGTGGGAGTCGGCGAGTTTTTTAATAGTATTCCATGAGTGTTTTAATACCGAGTTATGTGCAGTCTTATACACTACTTTATCTACACTCATTACATTTATTATATATTTCAAAAATAAAGTAAATCAATATTAATTATAAAATGTGAATTGATGCCAAACCCCATTCATAGGAGTCTATACGGTCTATTCCTTCTAAATTCAAAATTCTAATTTTTAAAAAGTTTCTGATTGTTGCCGGCTAAAGAAGGGCTTGAAAGGGTAGGAAGTCAGGGCCGGTAAATGCCGGTTGCCATGGAGACTGTAAAATATATAAGTGTTTTATAATGAGTGACAGCTGTATCCGGTTGTATCATAATGAACAGTTTTATTTTTTAAAGTTGACTATTGCTTAAAGTGTATCATTATATGTTCAGGCATGAATTCATAATTCGAATATTATAACATGAGTGTAGATAATAGTAGTTTATGTGACTGTCGCATAAGGAGGGGTTTTAATACCGAGTTATGTGCAGTCTCATACACTACTTTATCTACACTCATTACATTTATCATATATTAGCTTTCCGCCCGCGGCTTCGCCCGCGTGAACTACACGACGTTATCCCGCGGGAATGTGATATTTTTCCGGGATAAAAAGTAGCCTATGTTCCTCTCCAGGCTACAAAGTATCTATGTTCCAAATTTCAGCCAAATCCGTTCAGCCGTTTTCGCGTGATTGAGTAACAAACATCCAAACATCCAAACATCTAAACTTTCACATTTATAATATTAGTAGGATTTCAAAAATCAAGCAAAAAAATATTAATTATAAAATGTGGATTGGCGCCAAACCCCACTGATAGGAGTCTATACGGTCTATACCTTCTAAATTAAAAATTCTAATTTTAAAAAAGTTTCATTGTTGCCGGCTAAAGAAGGGCTTGAAAGAGTTGGAAGTCAGGGCCGGTAAATCCTACGGTTGCCATGGAGATTGTAAAATTAAGAAAAATAAGTGTTTTATAATGAGTGAAAGTTGTATCCGGTTGTATCATAATGACCATTATTAAACACTTTTATTTTTTAAAGTTGACTATGGCATAAAGTGTATCAATATACGTTCAGGCATAAGTTCATAATTCGAATATTATAACATGAGTGTAGATAAAATTAATTATGTGATAATAGATTTTTTTACATCATCTCAATACTGATCATAAGGAGCATGCGATATCAACAGGTGTAGTAAAAGATTACTCTTTAGTATATATATATCAAACCATATCTGTACAGATTCGCAAACGCGGTAAGGATCCTAAAGTTAAGCCGATACTCTTAAATAAAGAGGATCCAAGTTGCGTTAGCGATCCCGACTCGCTGCCTTCAACAGCCTCCGTCTCCAATCATTTTGAGGAGATGCATCCGAAGGACGAGTTCGAGTTATTGCACTCTGCACTAGCTACCGAAAAAGTGAGTTTAGCACGCGCACATATGCTAGCTTTGTGTGACGTATTGATCTTAATATACCAATGTGTACAGCTAACACTTTTGTATTTATGTTTGTAGAAATTTTAACAGTGCAGTGTTTTTAGTAATCTAAATGTGATGGTGAGATATGGTGTTGGGTAAATAGAACAGAAGTTGATTATTTTGTTTTGACATTTCTCACAATGAGCGATTTTCTGAGAGGCCATTTAAAAAAAAAAGCTTCCAATTACTTCACTAGATGGCGTTGAATAAGTATGTACATGTCTATGGTATATTTTGGTATGAAACATATTTAAATTAATAACTTTTTAAAAACCCAAAGGAAACTAATAATATATTAAATAAGTACTACTGTGAGGAACAGAAACGAAATAGGTAAATTTAAAGATTTAGGTAAATAAATAACATCTGTCTGACGTTCCGTTTTACGTAACGTCAAAGTAAAATTTATAACGTTTCGTTCCTTCTAACTGCATAGGTGGGACAGCGCCATCTAGTGACTGAGCTTTCAGAAAATCGCCCATTATTATTCTTAATGCCACAACTTGCATGTTTAAGCATAAACCATAGAACTGTGCATTTTTATTAAAAAAATTAGTTTCATTATATCTTCACATCATCATTGTTATTCTTTTAATCGAAATATATTGCATAAGTGTGTGGCGGAGTGTGAAGGGAGGAGCACTTAAATCAAAATTTCTCGTAGCTGACAAGCTCAAAGAGCCTTAATAAAAATTATGTAAGTAATTGAAAAAACGAGACTATTCAACTGAACACCTTTATTCTTTGTCTGATTTTCTTACCATAAGAAAATTATTCATTCTTCATGCTGTCTTAAACAAACACACCTCACTTTTGTATGATCCAAATATTACAAATAGAAGAAGGAAAGATGTATATAGTAGCAGAGTCAACATGCAAAAACAAGCTCGTAATCATTGCGTACATCTTTCTTCTACTATTTATTTATAACCGCATCAAAACCCTTAAGCGCCCCACAGATTCGCCTGTCGTCAACGGCCTGTCAGTACCCCCTAATATCAGTTGATTTATACTGTCAACGTTTACGAAAACTCGGATGAACTGCTCATGTCGGTAAAGCAGTCAAAGGACATGAAAGAGATAGAGCGATAGTTTTCAATTACGAATAGGAGCCCACAGACGGCCGATCCGCTCAAGGTCGACAGGCGACCTGACCGTTTGTGGGCTCTTTTAGTATAGGTAGACTTAAAACTATCAAATGAAAGGAAAGCTACTAAAGGACATCACCCAAGCTCCATACATTTTTGGGCTCTTTCTGAAAGTGCCGGCCAACAAAAATAAACTTAATATGACAATAGAAGACACTAAATATTTTTTAGTACTACAGCTAAGTTCTATGTCCAATAGTTTAGATTATATTTAAGATCAAAGGTTCATTCTCCATACATTTTGACTAATTTTAAAAGTGCCGTCGCACAATAACTAACCTTATATAATAACAGAAGACAATATTCTTAACACTTCTTATTACTACAGCTAAACTCTATGTACCATAGATAAAATTATATTTGAGTTTAAAGATTACTTGATCACATACATAACGTTAACGTAAGCTCTAACTAAGGAAACAAAAGAATCTCCAGGAAAAATATGTGTTGGTGTCATTAGACTTTCTCACACCAAGACTGTAACCTTATATAATAACAGAAGACAATATTCTTAACACTTATTACTACAGCTAAACTCTATGTACCATAGATAAAATTATATTTGAGTTTAAAGATTACTTGATCACATACATAACGTTAACGTAAGCTCTAACTAAGGAAACAAAAGAATCTCCAGGAAAAATATGTGTTGGTGTCATTAGACTTTCTCACACCAAGACTGTTCGCCGAGAGTTGATAAATACCTATTATAATATCTCCAAACATCGCAAACTTCAGCGTGTTTTGTGGCGGTTGATTGACAACAACTGCGCTACTCTTAGCACAGTTGTTGTCAACCGCGGCCCAAACGGGCGAGCGGTCGCCGCGGATATTTAGCCATTTTCTCTTCACTACATAGTATAAAACAAAGTCGCTTTCTCTGTCCCTATGTCCCTTTGTATGCTTAAATCTTTGTAACTACGCAACGGATTTTGATGCGTTTTATTTTAATAGATAGAGTGATTCAAGAGGAAGGTTTATATGTACTTTTTATCCCGATATTCCCACGGGAACGGGAACCACGCGGGTGAAACCGCGGGCGGCCGCTAGTTCTAAATAATTAGCAGACCGCAATTAGTTATGAGTTAAGAAACGCTGACTTTATAAACTCGACGAACCGAGTACACATGAGAGTCAAAAAGCCATCATAATTATTATCTCACTTGAATTATTTTTGTATTTACAATATTGGGAAAAGAACCACATGTGATGTGCAGTGATCGGATAATCGGATGCATATTTACCTAAAGTTGAGGTGTTAGCTGTTATGGAGTGCCCTTTTGTACCAAAATTTTTAAATAAATACCTCATGCTAAAGACGTCGTTTCCACATCATGTTACTAATTAATTTTGCATTCACGAATTTTCTGGAATCCAGGGATTTATATATATAAAAAAAAGATGTTTTAAGAAGCCGCTTCCATAATTTCTTAGCCAAATATTAACTTTAGGTAAATATGCATCCGATTATCCGATCTCTAGTGATGTGTCATCATCATCATGTCAGCCGAACGACGCCCACTGCTGGGCATAGGCCTCCCCCAAGGATCTCTAATACAATCGGTCCTGCGCTGCCCGCATCCAGCGGCTTCTCGCGACCTTGACCAGATCGTCGGTCCACCTTGTAGGAACCACGAACCCACGGAACGTCGTTCGGTACGCGGTCGCCATTTGAGAACCTTTCCGCCCCATCGCCCATCGGTTCTCCGCGCTATGTGTCCCGCCCACTGCCACTTCAACGATGCAATCCTTCGAGCGATGTCGGTTGTTTTAGTTCTCCTGCGGATCACATCATTTCTGATTCCATCGAGCAGGGAAATACCAAGCATCGCTCTCTCCATTGCTCGCTGGGTGACTTTGAGCCTTCTTATAAGACCTATAGTAAAAGACCACGTCTCACTTCCATAGGTCATTACTGGCAACACACACTGGTCAAAGACTTTCGTCTTGAGACATTGAGGTATTTCGGACGCGAGTACCTATATGCTAGAGTTTCCCGAACGCTGCCTATCCGAGCTGGATTCGACGAGAGATCTCTTTCTCAAAGTTGGACTTACCTAACTGGACCGTCTGTCCCAGGTGAACATAGTGGTCAACAACTTTGAGTGTAATGTTCCCAACATTAACTGGAGCGGGTGCAACATGGCACAGTATGTAATTCAGGCTTAGTTGCGGCCAGATATATTTTATGTATTCATTCGAAAGAACTTGTGATACTTATTAATTGGTGAAAATTCCGACAGCAAAATTGTCTATACTTTCAGAGAAATATTTTTTTTTGTGAAAGGTCAACGACCTCAAAAAAAATATATGTTTTTTTTTCTCCTAAAGTGTTACTGGTATCGTTTTTTTTAATAACACAAATGATGTAACATCAGAATATCTATTCATATAAAAATTAAGGAGCTGTAGCTTTGATAGTTTATGAAATATGTGAAAATTTCTTAAATTCAGTTTTTTCTATTTTTTTATTTACCCCTATCATTACCGCATTTTATTCTTTGCTAAAAATATTTGCACAACTGTTGTTTATCATGTCCTAAAAAATTACACACGTTAGTCAAAGGGGTAGTGAGAAAAAGCGTTTCTAAATATTTTAGAAATTTCTATGGAAATAGGGTTGTCGAAATGTTGAATAAAGAAAAATTAAAAAGTTATATTTTGTCGATGTCGTCATTATCGCAATCTATTAATACTTCGTTTGACGATAACACGATGTTGATATCGTCATTATAGTCAGAATCACATTCGAATTCATCAATCGATTTTTGCAACAACGGGTCACCGTGGATAAGTACGTTATCCATTGTCGGCTTTAAAAGTTTTAGAACTTTTTCCGGAATCTTAGAACGTTTCCTTTTTTTTTTGTTTTTTGTCAATTGACAAACTCGACAAAAGCGGGTCAGAAGACTCTAAAGCTCGGTGAATCAAGTCAAGGACTGTTGTTTTGCGATTAAGTTCACCATATTTTAAAGATAATAGATGAGAAGAAGCATGCAATTGGTCTACTCCTTGATATGAGCAAGGCATATGATCGAGTTTTGTATAATATTTTATTGAAAAAGCTGTATGGTATAGGAGTGCGAGGACTGGCATACGATTGGTTTGCATCTTATCTAAGAAACAGAACACAATATGTAGAAATAGAACACCATGATCATGACACTGGGGAAATTATCAAATTCCAATCCCAGAAATCAAATGTGAATAAATCAATACCACAAGGTAGTGTACTGGGTTGTGTTCTGTTTCTGATATACATAAATGATCTCCCTAATATAATTGATACTCCCTGCACTTTATTCGCTGATGATGTATCTGTACTGATCCCCTGTAAATCTGCCACTGAATTAAACACTAACTTAGAAAAAATACTATTGAACATAAAAACCTGGCTTACCGATCACAACCTAAAAATAAACTACTCAAAAACTAAACTGATGCAGTTCGGCCCTTACCAAAGAGAAAAATTACAAATTGATTACACATTCGAGAATACTAAATTGGATTGCGTAAATGCTTACTCACTGTTAGGAATCGATATAGATTGCCACCTAAATTGGAAAAATCATATTAAAAAAACAACTACAAAACTATCACGATTTACTTACGCGCTTTACGAGCTAAAAAAGTCCACTAATAAACAAACCGCCTTAAAAGCATATTATGCATATGCTCACGCCTGGCTACAGTATGGCATCGTCCTGTGGGGAAATAGCGTGGATACCACAAATCTTTTTAAGCTTCAAAAGCGATGTGTCCGCATTTTGGTAAATATTGATAAGATGACGAGTTGCAGGTCGTTCTTCAAAAGTGAAAAAATATTAACTCTAGCATGCATCTACATATTAGAAATTAGCATTTTTATAAAAAAACACTCCCACTTATTCCCCCAGCAAGAACGACCCAAAAGATTGAGACCAAATGTAAGACTAGCTCCTCCCATTTCAAAATTAAATTTAGTTCACTCTGGTCCATTTGCCATGGCTGTGAAAGTGTACAATAAAATCCCCGAAGAAATAAAGAATATAACTTCAATAAATAAATATAAAACGACATTTAAAGAATTTTTAATAAAGAAAAGCTTTTATACTTTGACAGAATTTTTTGAGAGCAAATTATAGATATTATGAATTGGATGTGACATAATCTTTTATATTATAAGAATTTTTAGTTCCTATTTTCATTGTGAGTTTATTATGTTATGTTATTATTTTATTATATTATTATTTTAATGTTTATAGTTGTTAGGAAATTTTACAATAATTTAAATGTACAATAATTTTATTTGATATTTATTTGATTGTGTATGTTGCTATGCCCTAGCAGGGTTCATGTTACTGGTACTGGTTTATCATGTTCACCCACCACCTTTGTAACCACATGATTGCAATAAATATTTTGACATTTGACATTTGACATAAATTTACGAGTGTGATGCTCACGATCGTAGCGCCAAAATTTGTTGCGTGATTCACCGGCTTATGAATCTCATTTGATTGAATCAGGCGTCACTTGGCGGTAGTCCCTAACCATTGTGAAAAACGAAATATATGTAGCTTACTTCCGCAAAAAACACAACATGCAAGATGCACCGCCCGCCCGTCCGCTCGTGTGGGATTTGGTGTTGGTTTTCGCAGGAACTATCTCCTAAGGATGCCCCGGGTTGGGGCGAAACACGTGTAGAGTGAGTTATTTAATTTTTTTACTTTTTTGCATTCACAATACAATTTTTATGGTTGAAAAATGGAAAATGAAGTATTTAGAAAAAATCGACCCGCCTCACAAGAGACGGGTAGATTTTTTCTAAATACTTGTTTTTCCATTTTTCAACGTGTAGAGTGGTCTAATCGGTGAAGGTGCAAGGTGTATTGCTGTCTTGCTAAATGCAGGTATTGTGCATTGGTATTTTCGTGGTGTGCATGTGCAATTTATTGCAGTTGTGCGGGCGGTGCATCTTGCATGTTGTGTTTTTGCGGAAGTAAGCTACATAATATATTTCGTTTTTCACAATCATATAATTTCAATACCAATAAAATTAGTAAGTAGTAAAAATATTCAATCGAATTGAGAACCTCCTCCTTTTTCGAAATCGATTAAAAATGCTACGACTAGTTTTGCAAGTGTGATATAATCATTTGAATAATCTCGTTTACTTCAAATGTCGATTTTATTAAAGAGCAGAAGAAATAAATCAAATGGTTAAGAAGGTTAGTGACAACCCTAGACAAAAATTTCAAAAATGATATCTCATCACCCCTTTATTATTTTTAGCTGATATTTTTTATTCAAGTGTTAATTATTATTGTTAATTTTTTCCATTAACCCATTTACGCCCGCTGGCCCCATTCGGGGCCACTTATTCGAATACCCACATTTTTTCACATTTTATTAATATATTTTGATTAACAGGAAATTTGTTTAGCTAAGGAGTGTAATTTCGTAATAAAAATAACAGCTTGAAAAATTAGTGAATATATTAGTGAAAAATAGGTGTTATATGTACTTATTTGGCCAAATCGATTTCCGGATAAAGGTAAGAGATATTTTTTATAATACTGCATTAGTAATACTATATATTTCTTCATAATTTACTTTTTTATAGTATCTAGTAGTGAGTAATGCAAAATCTGTGAAATATTTTACAAACATTGATATAAATATTGGTATTTTTGTAAAGTGTCCCCAAATGGGTCCAATGGGCTGATTCATAGTATTTTTTTATTATTATTGCAGATATAACTTTGGCGTAGAAAATGACGAAAAGACTGTTTAATGTTGGGAATGAGTTTAGGGGACTAGAAGAAGCGGTTGATAGTATATTGTGTGGAGATGATGATCCTGATGTGAGCTATGACCTGGTGGTAATTCCTCCAGACCCAAGTATTCTCACGGACAATGAAGAAGGCGATGAAGATGATATCCAGCAAAATATGCTCCCGCGTGATATCCCAGGTAGAATTCAAGTATTTGAGTCCCAGGATAACGATGAGTGGGATAGCAGCGATGATGAACCGTTACAGCGACACAGACGTGTTGAAATCCAAGAACCACGTTTAGTGTAGTCAATGAAGCTAGTTGACTCCCACAGTAATTCCTCAGTCAGAAAAAACTTTACATCATGATAAAGTATCAATAAATTAAAAGTATGGTATAAATTTCCAAAAAATAATAATAATAGAAGATTAGGTATTTTTTAATGAAAGTCTTATTTCATTGATATCGTTTTTAGGAAAAATGCTCCGTCTAAACTTTCTTAACCGGACCTATTCATGTAACGTATAAAAACAATAATATGAAATATCCAAAAAAATATCCCAGCAGAAACACCAAATTTTAATAAAACAAAATGGGGTGACTTGGACTGAAAAATGTCTCTGTCGAACTTTTTAACGGAATTATACCATTTTGCCAAGCATATGCATGTTTGAAAAAAGTTTTGGATTTTCATCAAGTATCACATACTAGTATAAATAACTCATTTGGTAAAATAAATTTGGACTGAGAAATTACTCGGTTCAATATATAAACAGATTTGTATAATTATGTAGAAATACCTAACTTCCGTGTGAGTTTTTTTTTGGATAATCATATAAAAGTTTATGGCTCATGCTTTTTTATAACTCAGCAAAGTTTCATCGACTGAGGAATTAGTGTATGGGTCTCCATACAAAGAATCTGTTCATTGCCTACACTAGTTGGCGGAAGTGTGACGGTTCATATGTTGATATGCCCTCAATGGTTGACAACGTAGCAAAGCGAAGAGAAAACCTTGTCAACGAGCTGAAAGACCAATCTCCAGTCAACATTTTTGAAAAATTATTTGATGCAGAAGTCTTTGATATGATCCTCGTAAATAGCAAGATATATGCTGCTCAAAATAATAATCATGATTTCAGTATTACAGTAGAAGACCTCAAAACATTTTTTGGTATTTTGCTCTTGACTGGGTATCACTCACTGCCACGAGAACGATTGTACTGGTCTCTTGATGAGGACTGCAATGTAGCCATTGTTTCAAAAGCAATGTCAAAAAATAGGTTTCTAGAAATAAAGAGATTCTTACATTTTTGTGATAATGAAGCTGCTACTGGATCCACTGACAAGATGTTCAAAGTACGTCCTTTGGCTGATTTACTGATCAAAAAGTTTCTGCAGTGGGGTATAGTTCACGAACATTTATCAGTAGATGAATCAATGGTAAAATATTTTGGTCGTCATCCAGCTAAACAATTTATTAGAGGCAAGCCGGTACGGTTTGGATATAAAAACTGGATGATTGCAGGTGCTGATGGTTATTGTTATGCTTTTGACATATACTGTGGAAAATCAGCAGGTGATACCAGTAATGAGCCATTAGGATCAAGAGTAGTAAAGAGCCTGTTAGAAAAAGCAAATGCTATTCCACATGAGCATACTGTGTTTTTCGATAACTTTTTTACCAGTCACTCATTGCTGAAAGATTTACGCGAATCTGGTTATAGTGCGACTGGCACTGTAAGGGAAAATAGGACAAAAAAATGCCCCCTAACATCTGTCAAGGACATGAAAAAAAAAGAGCGAGCAGAATTCGACTTTCGATTCGATACAGCTAATCAAATTCTGTTCGTAAGATGGCTTGACAATAGTGTTTGTACCATGGGCACAAATTACGACTCGGTTCATCCTTTAGGGAAGGTAAAGAGATGGAGCACTGCAGAACGAAGAAAGATAGACGTGGACATCCCGTTTGTCTTTCAGAATTATAACAAAGGAATGGGCGGAGTTGATCAGGCAGACCAGTCGATTGCCGTGTATAGAACAGCTATACGAGGAAAAAAATGGTGGTGGGTCCTGTTCACTTACATGCTTGACTTAGCAGTAGCTAATGCTTGGCGTCTCCATACCCTCTCCGCTGAAGACAAACAAGACCAACTGCAGTTTCGGCGAAGTATCGCCCGGCTGTATTTGAAAAATGCAGAACCTGAAAGGCCCGATGGAAGACGTCGAAAACCATCTTCAGCGGTACCAAGCATGAGCTTAGATGGCGTTGGACACTTTCCCCAAAAGCTGCAGAGTCAGCTTCGATGCATCAAGTGTCATAAGAAAGCACGCTGGCAGTGTAAAAAGTGTGTCAAAACTTTGTGCATTGAAAAAGGCTGCTTTGAAAAATACCACACTTAAGCCCATTGGCCCCATTTGAGGACGGTGTTTTTTTTATATATAAGAAAAATATTTTTTTGTTTTTTTCTACTACTATGTCTTACTAGCCCCTAATAATTAAATTATTAAAGTTTTTTTCAAAATTCTACGTTTCGTTTGTATTTGGGTCTAAATGGGTTAAAAAGAAAATGCGGTAATTTATAAAGAGACCCACAAAAATTAGTAATGTCTTTTTGCTAAAAACATTTATTATGGCTTCATTATACGTATTTCGTATCTAGTTTTTGGCAATATTATAGTTTTTCATTTTCTTAATGAGAAGATACTTAATTTATTCGTAACTGATGTATCTGAAAAAAGATATTACATTTCTATGGTTTCTATGGGTTTTTCTCGATAATTGCAATATAACCAAAACTTCTTTAAAAAAAATTGTCGTTGTCTTTGTTAAGCCTCCAAAATAGTAAAAGCTATCAAATAAACACATAAACTGTACTTGGCCGCAACTAAGCCTGAATTACATACTGTGCATGGGCATTGGACATATTTTCGTCTTATTCATGTTCATCTTAAGACCCACTCTTTGAGAAGCATTACTGAGATCTTTGAGCATTCAGCCTTAAAACCCATTTGAAAAGATAGCTAAAATAAGTAAGGTGAAAGTTTTTACAGATGTTTTATCTCCAGAGCGCGCCACGCTTGTGTGTGTAAATGTACATGCACACCATAAAGTAACTGTTTGTAAGTATTTAGAAAATAGAGACCAATCTTGGGCCCCTTTATTGGAAGTGCATAACTAACACTATCTGTTATTGGGTGCAAGCAGCTTTTGGTGTATAAACACACACATAAACACATTATATAGTGATAAAAAAAAAAACCGCCTTCAAAAAAACCACATCAAAAAAGTAAGAAATAATTCCTCACCAAATAAATAACGTAAGTACTTTGAAGTCGGGCGTGAAACATGTACAATTTTTGTTGTTTTTGTTAAAACCCGCCCGACTTCAAAGTACTTACGTTATTTATTTGGTGAGGAATTATTTCTTACTTTTTTGATGTGGTTTTTTTGAAGGCGGTTTTATTTTTTTATAAAAATAATTTTTATTTCACTCTTTTTAGTGCATCGTGCAGGGAATTTACGTGTTTTCTGGTAAATAGGTATGTGATCAAACTGAAAACCTCCTTTTTCGAAATCGGTTAAAATACCTTGAGGTATCCCCTTTTTAACAAAACAAGAATCATCTAAATCGGTTTATAAGCAAAGGAGTTATGCCTAAAGATACGTATTAAATTCACATAAAGTGGTAACGAAAACGACAGTATTTTCAAGATTTCCTGAAAACTACTGAACCGATTTCAAAATTTCAAAAAATGGGACCAACTTGGAAACCAACCTGATGTAATAACGTTTGAACCATTTCAATCGGTTCAGCCGTCTTCGAGTAATCGGTGGACATACACAAAAAAAAAAAAACATACATACAGACGAATAGAGAACCTCCTCCTTTTTGATTTAGAAGTCGGTTAAAAAGTGACAACTATGGTCTGGTTATAACAACTTTTAATTTTTTTTATTATAATTTAATCTATGGTACATAGAGCTTAGCTGTAGTAATAAAAAATGTTTAGAATAATGTCTTTTGTTATTATATAAAGTTATTTGATTGAATCAGGCGTCACTTGGCGGAAGTCCCTAACCATTGTGAAAAATAAATATATGTAGCTTTCTTCCGCAAATAATCGCAAAACTTGCACCTTCACCGATCACACTACTCTACACGTGTTTCGCCCCAACCCGGGGCATCCTCAGGAGATGTTTGTCCGTATGCAATCCAGCACCGAAGTAGTAGTAGTAGTGTGATCGGTGAAGGTGCAAGTTTTGCGATTATTTGCGGAAGAAAGCTACATATATTTATTTTTCACAATATATAAAGTTAGTTATTGTGCGCCGGCACTTTCAAAATAAGTCAAAATGTATAGAGCATTGGTGATCTTTGATCTTAAATATCATCTCAACTATGGGACTTTGAACTTAGCTGTAGTAATAAAAAACGTTAAGAATAGTGTCTTCTGTTCTTATATTAAGTTTATTTTTGTTGGCCGGCACTTTGAGAAATAGCCCAGAATGGGTGATGTCCTTTTAATATTTAATGAATATGCATGTATCCTAATATTTTTTTGTTTTATACAGGGTGTTTTTCTATAAGTGCAATCTCTTAGGTGGTATTGTACTCATGAATATGAACAACTTTTACTATGAGGCCAACTCTGCAACTTCACAAAAAAAAACAGCTGTTCCATACATTCTGGTCAGGTAGGTTTTAACAAATTGTATGAAACCGCAGATTTTTTTTGTTGAGTTGCAGAGTTGGCCCCATAGTAAAAGTTGTTCATATTCATGAGCACCAATGACCACCTAAGAGGTATTGCACTTGTTCAGTACACCCCTGCCTATACCGCGGAGCCGGCATGGCGCAGTGGAAGATTTATCATGAGTAGACTCCGGACAAGAACTAGGTTTCAGCGGGGATGTAAACTGAACAATTGGACTGCGATACACAGCGGATAGAATTTGTGAAGTAAGGTGATTTTACATACGGTCTGTGCTGTAGAAAGTCCCTGGGCAGCGTGGGGAGAGGGGAGCGCGCGCGCCCCCTGGTAAATCTTCTTCTTCTGCAGACCTTACCAATTAGTCACCTCACTCACAACACAAATAACAGCGTTCACAAGACACTGGGCGTTTCAACAATAGATACACAATAACACACGGAGGAGCCTTTTGTCAAGATATATATTGCCCCTGCAAC
Organism: Crambus lathoniellus; assembly: GCA_949710035.1. Classification (NCBI taxonomy): domain Eukaryota; kingdom Metazoa; phylum Arthropoda; class Insecta; order Lepidoptera; family Crambidae; genus Crambus; species Crambus lathoniellus. Next base: position 11,163,611 of record OX453315.1, read on the forward strand.
AACACGTGTGGTGGATGATTATCCTTCAAAGCATCGCGACCGGCCACTCATCAGGATGGCATCAAAATCGTGGTCGTACAACACGGGATCGGCAGGATAATTTAAGATTTTATTCAAACTCGATATGCCAGGCACATTCAACGCGAGCGATTTTTAACAAATTCAGCAAAATTATTCCGACATTTTCTACAAGAATTTCCAATCAAGTGTCACTGTCAACTTCAAGTGACAGCTAAATGTCAATTTGACGTGACATTATAGATGCGTTCAGAAACGTCGATCTTTTCCGAACATCCCCCCGCCCCGGACCGTTAAGAACGGTACGTCAATCTACGGGTAATCGGGAGAGCCCACTAACGGCTCTCTTCAAAACCGAATCTCGAACCAAAACCTCAGCAAAACGAGGAACTCCGTCAGTTCCGGGGTAGAGTTTAACAATGCGCCCCCTTCGCCAACATAGGGGCGGCAGGTTAGCATCCTTAATCAACACGAGGTCGCCAGTCTGGGGTGGGGTGGTTTTATCTGTCCACTTCACGCGCTGTTGCAGGATATGCAAATACTCCATCGACCAACGTGCCCAGAAGTTTTGGGACATCTGTCTCAAAAGTTGGTATCGCGACAAACGATGGGATCCTACATCCTGAATCGGATATTCAGGCAACGCCAAAAGGGGCTGTCCGATCAAGAAATGACCTGGGGTCAACGCTTCCAGGTCATTCGGGTCCGAAGACAACGGGCACAAGGGTCGCGAGTTGAGGACGGCCTCAATTTTACAAAATACCGTATCAAGTTCCTCAAACGTGAGAATAGTTTCTCCAATCACGCGACGCAAGTGTGTCTTGGCAGCCTTTACACAAGCTTCAAAAATCCCTCCCCAGGTCGGACAAGCTGGAGGGCTAAACTTCCAGATTATCCCACGCCGGGAGAGGGTGGTTCCAATGTCTATTTTATTATCAACAAAAAACTTAACTACTTCCTTAAGATAATTACACGTTCCCTTATAATTAGTACCACAATCGGAACGTATCAATGTCGGCAGTCCTCTACGGGAAACAAATCTGCTCAAGGCGGCGACAAAGGCTTCGGTAGACAATTCCGAGACAATTTCCAAATGGACAGCCTTGGTGGACAAACACACAAACACGCACAAGTACGCCTTATAGGTTTTAGCATTACGCAGTCTCGAAGCCTTTACAGTAAAGGGACCGGCGAAGTCGGTGGCGACTCCGGCAAAAGCTCTACATTCCGTGACGCGATCAGCAGGCAAATCACCCATCTGGGGCTGCATGGTCGCGGCCTTCAATCGATAACAAGGCAGGCAACGGAAAACCACAGTGCGAATGGCTCGGCGAGCAGACAAAATCCAAAATTCACGCTGCAAAATGGCCAACAAAGCATTACAGCCAGCATGTTGTGCATTCACATGGCGATCTGTTATTATCAGTTGAGTCAAATGTCCGGCTTTAGGTAACAAAAGGGGGTGACGAGCTCCATACGGCAGGTTCGCATTTCGAAGTCTTCCGCCGACTCGCAAAAGCCCACTCTCGTCCAGGAAGGGATTCAATCGCGATACCGCGCCCTTCAACTTGCGACGGCCTAAACGCAAAATTTCAATCTCGGACTCAAAACTATCAGCTTGTACTCTCCGGACCCAAAACAAGAGCGCGTCCCTACGCTCGTCCGGAGTGAGAACCGACGAATCACGCCTCGCGCGTGGGTTTCTGCAATTGTACACAAAACGTCTGATCCAAGCGGTAACACCAAGCAGCTTCTGTAAGGAGCTGTACCGATCCAACAACAAATCCTTTTCCCCGGCGGGGTTAGTCTCCAGGACGCATGCCCGCATATCAGGAACGGCTACGTTCGACAACGCTGGAGAGGGCGGCCACTCCGACTCAGGCCGCATCAACCACTGTGGGCCCCACCAGAGGGGGTGGTTAAGTAGGGTTGGGGCTACACAACCCCGTGACGCACAATCCGCGGGATTCATGGTTCCCGGCACGTGTCTCCAAATCAACTCGATGTCGGAATTACAAATCTGCGACACTCGATTGGCCACAAACACGTCCAAGGTGTGCGCCGGAGCCTTCAACCAACAAAGGACGACCTGACTGTCCGTCCAAGCATAAACCTCTTGTATCTTAATAGATCGACCTAATGTGAGCCATACGTGGTTCAACAAACGCATTAGGAGGGCAGCTCCACACAATTCCAACCTCGGGATCGTATGACGAGTCCGAAGGGGAGCGACTTTGCTTTTCGCTATCACCAGATGCACAGCAACAACTCCGTCCACAGTAACGGTGCGGAGGTACACGGCCGCAGCAAATCCACGTTCGGAGGCATCGGAAAAGCCGTGAAGAGTAACTTTACAATTTTCAGAAGGGAGGAATAGCCTCGGCAAATGCACTTCATTAATCTCGGGGAGGGATGACACGAAGCTCGACCAATCTCGGAGTAACTCGGCCGAGAGGGGTTCATCCCACGACACACCCGAAGCCCATAACCGTTGCAAGAAACACTTGGCCATAAACAGCACGGGGCAAATCCACCCATTGGGGTCAAAGGTACGTGCGACAGTAGACAATACTAAACGCTTGGTCCAGACTTTCGGTGGTCGTAAATCCACACAATACGTGAAAGTGTCAGAGACCGGTTTGTACTGTACGCCAAGGACGGTCACCACATGGGGATTATCAACATTTTCGAATAGGTGGGGGTCCTGCTGGTGCTCTTCGGGCAAACCTACCAGTACATCAGGCGAGTTGGATATCCATTTCCTCAACTCGTAACCTCCCGACTTCAAAAGGGCGGTGAGTTCGTCTCTCAGGACAATCGCCTCTGAGACAGATGAGGCGCCCGTGCAAATGTCATCCACATAGACGTCACTGGCCAAAATGGCGGAGGCGCGAGGGTATCTCAAGCGCTCCTTCTCGGCCAACTCCAACAAAGAACGAATCGCAACAAACGGGCTCGAAGCCAAACCGTACGTATTCGTATTCAATTCATAGATCAACAAGGGGTCCCTAGGACTCTCTCTCCACAAAATCAATTGGTACCTCCTATCCTCTGGATGGATGACCGTTTGTCTGAACATCATCCGGATGTCAGTCATAAATACAATTTGGTGCCGCCGGAAGTTGGTCAAAATGTCTGAGATCTCCGTGTGCAGCTTGGGACCTACATGCAGACACTGGTTCAAGGACGCTCCAGTAGAGGTGGGAGCCGAACCGTCAAAGACCACCCGAATCTTTCCGGATTTCAAAACGGCGTGGTGCGGCAAAAAGAAGTGCTCAACGGAGCGCCAATCCAAATCGCTCACGGACATGTGCCCTAGCTCCTCATACTCCCGCATGAATTCAACATACTTCTGGCGGAAGACCGGATCCTTGCTCATGCGACGCTCCATCGCCACTAGCCTACGTTCCGCTAGCGGTCGGGATTCGCCCAGAGGAGGTCGGCCGGCACGAAAGGGGAGACGGGTGATCAAACGACCAGAGCGGAGGCGACCAGTGTTATTCTGGTAATACAACTCGCATTCATCCGCTACTGGGTCGACCCGCGGGGCTGGTGGAGGTTCCTCAACCTCCCAAAACTTCTGCACCACTTCGGAGAGAGACACATTAAAAACAAGACCGCGATCCTCATCAAGGGAATCCAAAACGCGGCGAGCAGGGCCCATCACAACTGTACCGAGTGTCGTCTGCAGAGCTACCAAGCCATCTGGCTGCAAAACTCGCTTCCCCGTCAACAAAACTCGCCCCAGGACATCGGCTCCAAGGAGAGCATCAATCGGGCCTGGGCGGAAGAAATTTGGATCGGCGAGTGGGGAATCAGACACCAAAGACAACATACTCGGTCCCAAGTCAACTGAAGGTTGACGGCCAACAACTTTGTCCAACACAATCGCCGAGGTCTTAATGCCTGGCGTGGACTTATTACGTGATGTAAATGTGAAGTCAACATGCCCTAACAACCCGGGGACTTTCACATCGCCAACACCTCTCACGCCTTCCGTGTGGGGGTGCACCTTGAGGCCCAACCGCCTAACTAACCAAGATGACACAACACACCCCTGAGCACCGGAATCCAACAAGGCGCGAACTTCCACAAGGTCGCCATTCAATCCCCTGACAAGCACAGAGGCCGTGGGCAACAAAACGGTCTCTGGAGGGGTGGCTACAATCGACCGTAAACACGTTGATTGCTAGTATGTGGGGTCCCCAGCCGTCCCCCCATGGTAAGGGGGTCGCTCATAGCGATATTAGCGATCCAGTGGGTCCCAGTCTCCCACATACTGCCTACGTCCAATTCGCCCGGCATCAGGCGGGTTATATCTCCCGGCCCCTTGAAGACGGGGCGGGCGCCGCTCCAAACGCGGGTATTCGGCGAGCGGCGGCGAGAATCGGTGCCTATCATCCACCGTGTACGTCGCCCCATAGTCGCGGGGGCACGGTGACCGATTTTCAGAGGGGGGGTCCCGGGGACCCCCGGCTGTGCGAGGCTCAACACGTTGCGGGGGGCTTCTACGACCTCCCGCAACGCTCGCAAAATCGAACCCCCTAGTTGGGGACCGATTTCCCATGGGGGGGTCCGTGGGACCCCCGCCCGTGCGAGGCTCAAAACGTCGCGGGGGGCCTCTACGACCTCCGGCAACGCCCGCATAACTCATCCCCATCCTTGGGGATCGGTTTCCCATGGGGGGGTCCGTGGGACCCCCGCCCGTGCGAGGCTCAAAACGTCGCGGGGGGCCTCTACGACCTCCGGCAACGCTCGCGTAACTCATCCCCATCCTTGGGGATCGGTTTCCCATGGGGGGGTCCCTGGGACCCCCGCCCGTTTGAGGGTCCAAACGTGGCGGAGAGCGTCTGGGGCCACTCTGGTGGCCACTAGAACTGCTGCGGGATGCAAACACCGCGGGGGGTCCGAGCCCCCCACCCATACGAGGTGATCCTGCAGCGACGCGCTGCGGCGCTCCGCCGCCCTCTGGGCTGTTCATGCAGAGGAGGGGATGGTGGTTGCCCTTACAAAAGTGGCATGGGTGCGCTTGGGTACATTCGCGCTGCATGTGCAGGCCCAAGCACGAGTAGCACCATGTCCGTTGTCGCGCGATCGCTCGACGGCCTTGGACGCGCTGGTCGAGGAACTTATCACAACGGGTCGTGCTGTGACCCGGTTCCCGACAGTACAAGCAGCGGGCGGTCTCCTGGACGGCGGCATAGCGGCCGGGCGCGCGAGGGGCCATACGCCCCCTACGGGGGGGTCCGGTGGGGGATCCACTCTGTGGCACAGGTCGTTCGGGTCCCATAGGACCGGCCAGAGAGGAATTATCTGCCAGTCTACTTTCTCCTTCCAGGAACGTCAAGAGGTCCGAGAAGGGTGGCAGATAAGTCGCACTATCCCCACCATACTGCTGCTCAAAACGGACCTTAACAGAGTCCGGCAACTTTCCCAGGACAATGTGCAGTAACAAAAACGACCACTGCTCCACTGGGAGTTTTAAGTTTTTTAATGCGTTGTAGGCAACCAACAGCGGATTCAACAAAGCCACTCTCAAGTGCATCACGCTGGCAACGCGGGGTAAATTCAAAATGGCGGCCACATGGTTGTCCGCCAGACGTCGTACGTTCTGGTACCGACGGGCAATCAAATCCCTAGCAATAGGGTAGTTTTCATCCGAGGGGGCCAAATGTTGAACTGATTCAAGGGCCTCCCCTTCCAACACGGATAACAAATAAGCTAACTTCTGGCCCTGGGTCAAATCGTCCCGGGCATGTACAAGACTATCAAAAATATTAATAAAGCCCTCCCAGTCCTCTAGACGACCAGCAAAGCGCCTTAAGTCTAAGGGGGCCAATCTAGCAAAGAGAGGGGGCATACTCTTAGATGTGACCGGGGACGGGCTCGGTTCATTCTCTCTTGCCACTTGCAAAGGTCGAGCCACCTGGGTAATTCTGTCCGCAAAATCATAACACTGGTCCACATCCAAATCGACTTCTTGTCGCATTTCCACATCGGCCTTAACAGTCCTTTCCAAAAATAAGGCATACTGTTCATCAACAACAGCCAAACGTACGGGCAGATCTACGTATCTGTTCAACAAGGCCTCCGTCCTATCAGGTCGATCCAACAATGCGACTGCAGACGCTAACCACCGTAACTCAGAACGTATTTTGGCTTTAGCAGAGGAGGCCGTCATTGTAACGTCACAAATTTATCAACAAAAACAACAAATTCAAAATATTCACTATAACACAAAATCTCCAATATTTGGAGGTTATTACTAACCACAAAATTCCAATATTACAACAACAAAGTATTTATAATGACACAAACTCTTAAATATCTGGAGGTTATCAGAAAACAACAAAACTCACTGACTATTGAAATTCACTCAAAATCACTGACTATTGAAATTCACTTGGATATCAACACAACATACTGTTACACAACAACAAGTTAATTTTAATGAGTTAAAGTTTCAATGAGTTTCAATGTGTAAACAATGTCCCAAATCATTTAAGTTTCACTAAGTATTGAGTGCAAACTTATAAGCTAACCTTTTATTAGCTATTATTTTAGCAACAAACTTGTCAATATTCACAACTCAAATTTGCTGACAAAACTAAATAATAATTATTATGAGCAAAGAAAGGCATCTGTTTACATTTTGGAACCTCAATACATGACAATTAATTACAAGACATGGAACCAATAACAAAGGAATGCTCTTTACTTTTCAAATGCAAGTTAATTACCATTTACAAGTACAAATTAATCTAGTCCGGACCAGATGGTCATCAAACGGCACTGATTAATAGACAAACTTTTGGCGTGGGCCTCTCAGGCCTTCAAGCTACGCTCTTGCTACCAAGAAATGTTCAGTACACCCCTGCCTATACCGCGGAGCCGGCATGGCGCAGTGGAAGATTTATCATGAGTAGACTCCGGACAAGAACTAGGTTTCAGCGAGGATGTAAACTGAACAATTGGACTGCGATACACAGCGGATAGAATTTGTGAAGTAAGGTGATTTTACATACGGTCTGTGCTGTAGAAAGTCCCTGGGCAGCGTGGGGAGAGGGGAGCGCGCGCGCCCCCTGGTAAATCTTCTTCTTCTGCAGACCTTGCCAATTAGTCACCTCACTCACAACACAAATAACAGCGTTCACAAGACACTGGGCGTTTCAACAATAGATACACAATAACACACGGAGGAGCCTTTTGTCAAGATATATATTGCCCCTGCAACAACACGTGTGGTGGATGATTATCCTTCAAAGCATCGCGACCGGCCACTCATCAGGATGGCATCAAAATCGTGGTCGTACAACACGGGATCGGCAGGATAATTTAAGATTTTATTCAAACTCGATATGCCAGGCACATTCAACGCGAGCGATTTTTAACAAATTCAGCAAAATTATTCCGACATTTTCTACAAGAATTTCCAATCAAGTGTCACTGTCAACTTCAAGTGACAGCTAAATGTCAATTTGACGTGACATTATAGATGCGTTCAGAAACGTCGATCTTTTCCGAACAGCACTTATAGAAAAACACCCTGTATGTAACAAAATCCCATACTTACCATTATTTTAGTAAATATCAAAGGATTATCTGTCTCTTTGAATTTTCATGTCTGTATTTTTACGATTCATGTCTCTATTTTTACGAAAACACAGACAGATCTTCGATCAACAATTACAACTTGTTCTAGATACATACTTGGAGTGACAGATATGTCCAAGCCTCATAAGCCCACTTGAGAGTATAATATAAGTAGATTATTTTGACAGTGTCAATAATACTAAGGTATTTCAAACTTGGAACGCTTCTTGTCATATATAATGTGAGATCATAACATTCGTAACCTTTTTTCTCCGTTAAAAAAAAGTCAGTCTGGCCATATAAAGTTTTCATTTAGTTCGTGAGCCTTCATCTAGTACAATTGTTGATCGAAGAGACAGATATACTTAGATCCGTTTTTTTCTTCGATGATATTAATGATACTGATATGGTATGGAGAGTTTCTATAATAATAGGACAATAAACAAAATAGAAATTTTATTGTCTATTTCTTATAGGTAATGTAACTAAAACACGGATCACCCATTAAAGGGGCTTATTAAACATAACACAAGTCACATAACCCACTAATGATCAGACAGAATAAGCTAAATATAAAAGCTATATAGATCATTTAGGCTCTGACCAATGACTGACTGACTCAACTACCAATTTATGTCATTTAAAAGGTGTCTGAGAAGAAAGAAGAAATATTAGAAAAGAAGGAAGCTAAAACTTCAAAAGCAACTAAGGCCAAGACTGCAAGCAAACCTGCCCCGCTGGCTGAGCCGCCTAAAGAAGAGGTGTCCCGCGAGCGTCACAACAGCGGTGATGCACCGAAAGAGCAGAAAAAACGTAAGTGCATTTTTAATTTTGGGGGTGGGGGGGGCGACGACTGTTACATAATAAAGAGTATTAAAACACGAGTGGGAGTCCCATGAGAGTTTTAATACCGAGTTATGTGCAGTCTCATAAACTGCTTTATCTACACTTATATTCATATTATACAATACAGGGTGGCGCAAGAGAACGTGCATATTGTATCACCTTTTTCGCGGTGTTATGGGCGCGTGCGAGGGAAGAACATAGTTGTGTTTGGGTAGCGACACTAATACAGTTTTAGTAGCAATGACACAGTTCGTAAGAAGCGCCACAAATTTTGTGTACACACGTATTACGTTAATAGTCGTTTTTAAGTCATAACTAGACAACTGTATGGTTTTGAGTATGGGCTACACAAATTTCTCAAGCTTCAGGTGCATATTTGATTGAAGTTTGGATTAAGCCTGAAAAGAGACTGGTTAAACATTAAATCCACAAGCTATGAGTTGTCCTAGAACATCTCGGACCACAGACAACAGTGAAACAGTGAAACAGTCAGTACAAGAAAATCTTCTGAAGAAATATTTTTCACTCACGATTATAAGAGTGCGGACACTGACACGGCCATTATTTATGTGATAAGTATATTATATTTTTTAATAAACTGCATTTATTTCTCTAAGGATGCATCGTTTTATTTTAACTGTAGTACACATTTGTTTTTTTACAATCTTTTCAAATATGCACGTTCTATTGCGGCCAACCTGTATTTCAAAAGTAAAACCGTAATCAGGACAGGAATAAAATTTATGCAAATTATCATTTCCGATATGACGCATAAAACTTTTTTTTTTGTATAATGGGCTTGCTCTTGTCTTCACTTTTAGTTTTCACTTCTCATGCTCTAAAAGTACGTCAATATAGCCCTACGAAGCGGGACTAAATAACCACTTTAGTCCCTAGGGAGTAAAAAGTAATCACTTTTTAATTTCCTTCATGTGACATTAGACAAACTCAAACAGTCAGTGAATATACTATTATTTGTGAAGTGTGGACCATCTTCGTTTTTTATTTCATGGTTTTTCCGCAAGGAAGGTGGCCCCATGTGTTTTAAATTTAGCCCTACGAAGCGGGACTAAATAACCACTTTAGTCCCTAGGGAGTAAAAAGTAATCACTTTTTAATTTCCTTCATGTGACATTAGACAAACTCAAACAGTCAGTGAATATACTATTATTTGTGAAGTGTGGACCATCTTCGTTTTTTATTTCATGGTTTTTCCGCAAGGAAGGTGGCCCCATGTGTTTTAAATTGTTAACTTGTGACTGGTTTAGAAGAAAAAACCGACCGCGAAAAGGAGTTTTTGGCGCCATTTTGGCGGGTTATGTTAAGTGGATATTTTAATTAATCGCAATTTGTTTCATAGTGGACTTTGTGACTCAAAATAGGTGTGGTTTTGTGCCCCAAGTGTACTAAATTGACTATGTTTCTCGCACTCGAAGTGAAAAGTACAGTTTACACCTCGAGACTAAACGTCAACTTAATATAACCTCGTTATAAAATATACTATTATGTGACTGTTGCATAATGAGGGAAAATGCATATTCCACGAGTGTTTTAATACCGAGTTATGTGCAGTCTCATACACTACTTTATCTACACTCATTACATTTATTATATATTTCAAAAATAAAGCAAAACAATATTAATTATCAAATGTGAATTGGTGCCAAACCCCACTTGTAGAAGTCTATTCGGTATATTCCTTCTAAATTCAAAATTCTAATTTTAAAAAAGTTTCTTATTGTTGCCGGCTAAAGAAGGGCTTGAAAGAGTTGGAAGTCAGGGCCGGTAAATCCTACGGTTGCCATCATGGAGCTAGACTACATACTGAGGTAACTGGAGAGTGCAGTACTAACACTTTTTTGTGACCACAAATTACACGGTGGCTGTCTTCCGTCTCACCTACACTTTGAAAAAATACGTATGGTCATATGAGACAACTGACAGCCACTACATACTAAATGTCGAATTTGCTGGGCACACTTTTTTATTCAGGGTGAAAACTCCAGTTACCTCAGTATTAAGTCTAGCTCCATCCATGGTTGCCATGGAGACTGTAAAATTAAGAAACATAAATGTACTATAATGAGTGACAGCTGTATCCGGTCCGGTTGTTTCATAATGATCATTATTAAACAGTTTTATTTTTTAAAGTTGACTATGGCATAAAGCGTGTCATTATACGTTCAGGCATGAGTTCATAATTCGAATATTATAACATGAGTGTAGATAAACTATTTTTTGGCATCTGTGCTGGCAGGAACAAGAACATTCTCTCAAACATACTCACAGATCCAATTTCAGATTTTATTATTATACTGGCAGTACTGGCACCCAGTAACAAAAATGTGACGTCAAGTTAAGTTTCTAGGTTATTTGCTAGCCAATGATTAATGATATGTAAATGTTGAATTACACACAGCTGTGTTCACATACCTTCAATGTATTAACTGTATTTTCATGTTTAAATTAACAACCTTAGAAAACGTCTTTTGAGCAGTACAAAAACAAGTTGGTTCTAAAATAGTAAAAAAATTATCTCAGAAACAAAACTGAAAAAAACAAAAGGTTTTCATCTATTGTTATTTTCGTGATTTAAATAACACGCAAATCTTAATATCGTTTTGATGAATTTAGGAAAAATATTGCCTAACTGAAAAGGATATGTCCATTAAAAGATCCATCTCTCAGGTTTTGCGTTTCCGTTTCATTTCTATGTAGTACACATTAAGGGCCAGACCCGATAATCAATCCTTAGTAAGAGATAGGAATATCATGGATAAGTTACTTGGTAACTGTTGTTATTTTGGCCTGATTAACAAAAATATCTAGCTAACTAAGCTCTTCTTTTAGCTAAAAATAAACCGCGGTTCCGTTTCATTACTATCTAGTATACATTAAGGGCCAGACCCGATAACCAATCCTTAGTAAGAGATAGGAATATCTTGAATAAGTTACTTGGCAACTGTTGTTATTTTGGACTGATTAACAAAAATATGTGGTGGCTAGACCTAAGCTCTAGTATGCCTATCCCTTACTGGGAATATATTATTGGAAACGGCAGTTAACCGAAATATTCACCCCTAAGTTCAATCTAATATTTTTATATTTTTAGCCAAAAAGTTTGAAAAGAAGCAGTCGACCGAGGAAGTGGCGGTAGAAGAGAAGGAGGAGGTGGTCCCGCCGCTGAACGCGCCGCAGCCCAGCGAGCTGACCACCGACAAGCTGCTGCGGCAGGCGCTGCCCGTCGCCGCGCCCGCGCCCTCGCCCCAAGCCAAGGGCAAGAAGAAGAAGCCCGAACCTAGTGTCCTCACACTTATGGGTTAGTTCCAACCATCAACATTCAGAGTCCGCTGAACGCGCCGCAGCCCAGCGAGCTGACCACCAGCAAGCTGCTAAACCTAATTTCCTTACACTTGTGGGTTAGCTTCTATTATCATCATTCATTTTCTTACCCCTTTTTTCATTTAATTTTGTTTAGAGTCGGCACAAGGCAAAGATGCGATTGATAAGAGCCTTGGTATTCCCAATCTTCCTGTATGGGGTTGAAACGTGGACAATTCTGGCCCGAGAAAGGCAAAGGATTGATGCATTCCTGATGTGGTGCTGGAGGCGAATGCTAAGAATATCTTGGACAGCGAAACGCACTAATGCATCAATCCTAACCTAGCTCCAAATTAAAAGTCGCCTATCAACCATATGCCAGCAACGCATTCTTTCGTATTTCGGTCACACGGTACGCAGAGGTGACGACAGCCTAGAAAAACTGATTGTGGTCAGGAGCACCGAAGGCAAAAGATCGCGCGGTCGCTCACCTACAAGATGGACCGACCAAGCAAAAGACTCGTCATCTTCAAAACTACACACGGTCATAAGAGACGCGCTGGACCGTGACCGGTGGAGGCAAATCATCCGCTCCATCCAGATGCTGACCACGATCCTCAGACATGAGGGACCGACCCCAGAGAGAGAGTCGGCACAAGGTTATTTCCAACAATATACATCCAAAATGAGATAATCATAGTATTGCATACAATTTTATGTTGATAATCAAGAAAATTTTCATACGGATGAATAAAAAACATTCTTACATCCTGTTAAATTAATTATCGCAGAAAGCCTTGATAATATCACATTTTAACCAAAATAATTAAGATTGAAGTAATTTTCTGGTGTATTTTTCGTATCGTAGTTTATTGTTAAAAATTAAAGCAAATTAGGCTGTCTCAGTATTTTTGCCCATCATCAACTAATTAATAAAATAAAAACCCAATAGACTTGATAGTAGTTACGAGAATACTTACGCAAAACAAATATATAAGCGAGGCAAAGGACTCGCTACTCGACTAAAGTACTAGCGTAGTCCGACAAAGGCTTTACTATTGAATAGACAAAGGCAAAGTACAGAATCCGAATCCTATGTCCTTTCCGACGGTCTATGAACCAGGGGGGGCAGATGTCTTTTTTTTTTATTTATAATCTTTTTTCTCCTGACATGCCAGCTCCATCGTGCTTCAGATCTCTGTATCACATTCAGTGTTAAACGTTCGCCGTTGTCCAATCAGCAGCGGGCGACGGCGGCGGCGTGAACGTGGGCGAGTTGGTGCGCGTTATCCGCGAGGCGGCGCTGTCCCGCACCGAGATACAGATCCTCACCGACGCGCTGCTGAACAAACACCACGACCCGCTGCCCGAACACTCCGAGTGGACAGAGGTAAGGGATTCATGTTACGTATACATTATACAACACAGTATTGGCTGCTTTTGTTTTGTATTTGTATTTATTTATTGGTTCAGCAACAGTTTAACACACTTAACATTTATACATAGCTATTTCAGAAGCGGCCCAGTGTGTTAACTACTTAAAGCTAAACATAGCATTCTTTTGTGTTCACTGTAGGTAGAGTAATCTATATATAAGGTCCTTCTTAAATAGTGCACATAATTTTAAGGGGTCAATGTACTCATGCATACAAACAACTTTTACTATGGTACCAACATTGAAATCGCGAAAAAAAAAATCAGCTGTTCCATACATTTTGATCAGTTCGATTTAAAATGTTCTATGGAACAGCTAATTTTTTTTTTTTTTGCGATTTCCGTGTTGGTACCATAGTAAAAGTTGTTTGTATGCATGAGTACATTGACTCCTTAAAATTATGTGCACTATTTAAGAAGGACCTTATATATAAGAATGAATCCCTATTTCCCTTGGTCACGACATCACGCGTGAACGGCTGGACCGATTTGGCTAATTTTGGTCTTGAAATGTTCGTGGAAGTCCAAGGAAGGTTTTAACGGTGAGAAAATAGGGGAAGGAGGGGTAAGTAGGGGTAGAGTACGGGTAGGGTAGGGTGGAGTAGGGGGTAGGGCCACGGGAACGAAATCGCGCTGGGTCAGCTAGTGAGATATAAATCTTATATTAATTCATAAGTCGCTTTTTCATATTCGGCTCAAATGATCAAACTGAATAATGCAGATATTATTCATCTCGGACGGCATACGCATTTATTAAGTTATGTTTTTGTCATTTGTTAGGGTCCTAATGATCCCATGCAGAAGTTGAAAAAACAACTGGCAGACAAGGAAAAAGCCCTGGCTGATGAATTGGAAGCGAGCCAAGCTCTCCATGCTAAGCTGAAGGAACTTAGGTAAGTTGGACAGTAGATTTCTATTATCGATAGAACTTTAACATGGGGTTTGGGTAGTGATGTGCCGCTGGGAATATTCCCATTTCCAAGTAATTTACTCTTTGTAAATTTACGGGAATATTCCCAATGTTCCCAGACTAATTTAATTTCAAGTATGGCAAAATTTTCTGTAATATTTATATTTCCCTTTACTCCCATGGTTGCGCACCTACTTACTAGTTTTTGCCTGCGATTATACTTCTCTTAATCTCTATTAAAACACAGAACAAATCTACTAAATGTTAAACTACATAGTTTAATTTGTTAACTGAGCAAAGTAAAGGTCTTAAGCCAACATACTTTGCAGCATTGATTATTATAGATCCTCATAGCCAAGGAAATCAAGGAACAGATATCACCATAAGTAGCTTTCAGGCGGGATTCGAACCCGCGCCTCCGGGAATCCGGCCCGATGCTCTGACCAACTAAGCTACCGAAAGGCCTACACGACTCGTCGAATTTTGCTATCACTTGTTACGCTGTAGGCCAGCGTTGCTTCATCAATGCGAGGAAACCCTCGCATCCGAAAGAAACATTTTTACAAATGTTTAACAATCGATTAAGATGAAACAGCCATTATAAGATTTTAAATTATTTTTATGCATTCACAATGCAATTCTGTAAGTATAGGAAAAATGTGATAGTAAAAAACCACGAGCCCCATAAGTAGCTTTTGGGAATATTGCCGGGAACGCTTCTGGGAATATTCCCAATGTTTCCAATATTTCCGGGAACGGCACATCACTAGGTTTGGGATGTTTTTGTGTGATTCTGATTACTTACTTCCTATACTAATATAATATATGCGCAAGTTTGTGAGTATCGGTGTGTGGATGTTTGTTAAGTGCCCCGGTAACGATCAATCGTCATTCGTCAATTGTTACGTGATTGACCGTTTCAATTGAAGGTAAATTGTTGAATGATGGAGCTTCAGTCGATGCGTCAATTGCTCGCGCCATGTTCCTCATCGAAAAACCTGTCAATCGCACAGCGAGACGATCAATTGGTAGCGTCAATCGCGATTGTCAATGGGCTTCATCATTCGCATCAATCACGTAGTTTCGAATGACAATCGCTTCAATTGCCTCTGTAGACGATCATTTGGTCCGTCAATGACGTAAACATTGTCAATTGCGATTGATCGTTACCGGGGCACTTAACTCTTTAGTACGTAGTAAGTAAGCTAAGTTCTTTTAATACAAAAAATACGCGAAAATTCGAAAAGAGTGCGCTCAGTCGTAGTTCCGTTTTTTGAGTGTCAGTCCCCGCGCAATTGTCCGGGTTTTGACATTTTGATGTCGCGCAAGGGAGGGGAAAACTGATTATGTGCTCACGAAGCTTGGTGTTTTCTGTCATCAGGGCGACGTTGAACGCGGAGCGCGGTCGCGCGGCGGCTGCAGCGCGGGCGGGCGAACAGGCGGCGGGCGCTCACCGCGCCGAGCTGCACACGCTGCAGGCGCGGCTGCAGCGGCTCGCCGACGAGAACCACGCGCTCGCGCAGGACAAGCACGTGGTCAGTACACTAGTGGCGCCACGTAGCGCGCGTGTATGGGGCGTTGTGTACCATATGCGCGGGCGGGCAACAGGCGGCGGGCGCTCACCGCGCCGAGCTGCACACGCTGCAGGCGCGGCTGCAGCGGCTCGCCGACGAGAACCACGCGCTCGCGCAGGACAAGCACGTGGTCAGTACACTAGTGGCGCCACGTAGCGCGCGTGTATGGGGCGTTGTGTACCATATGCGCGGGCGGGCAACAGGCGGCGGGCGCTCACCGCGCCGAGCTGCACACGCTGCAGGCGCGGCTGCAGCGGCTCGCCGACGAGAACCACGCGCTCGCGCAGGACAAGCACGTGGTCAGTACACTAGTGGCGCCACGTAGCGCGCGTGTATGGGGCGTTGTGTACCATATGCGCGGGCGGGCAACAGGCGGCGGGCGCTCACCGCGCCGAGCTGCACACGCTGCAGGCGCGGCTGCAGCGGCTCGCCGACGAGAACCACGCGCTCGCGCAGGACAAGCACGTGGTCAGTACACTAGTGGCGCCACGTAGCGCGCGTGTATGGGGCGTTGTGTACCATATGCGCGGGCGGGCAACAGGCGGCGGGCGCTCACCGCGCCGAGCTGCACACGCTGCAGGCGCGGCTGCAGCGGCTCGCCGACGAGAACCACGCGCTCGCGCAGGACAAGCACGTGGTCAGTACACTAGTGGCGCCACGTAGCGCGCGTGTATGGGGCGTTGTGTACCATATGCGCGGGCGGGCAACAGGCGGCGGGCGCTCACCGCGCCGAGCTGCACACGCTGCAGGCGCGGCTGCAGCGGCTCGCCGACGAGAACCACGCGCTCGCGCAGGACAAGCACGTGGTCAGTACACTAGTGGCGCCACGTAGCGCGCGTGTATGGGGCGTTGTGTACCATATGCGCGGGCGGGCAACAGGCGGCGGGCGCTCACCGCGCCGAGCTGCACACGCTGCAGGCGCGGCTGCAGCGGCTCGCCGACGAGAACCACGCGCTCGCGCAGGACAAGCACGTGGTCAGTACACTAGTGGCGCCACGTAGCGCGCGTGTATGGGGCGTTGTGTACCATATGCGCGGGCGGGCAACAGGCGGCGGGCGCTCACCGCGCCGAGCTGCACACGCTGCAGGCGCGGCTGCAGCGGCTCGCCGACGAGAACCACGCGCTCGCGCAGGACAAGCACGTGGTCAGTACACTAGTGGCGCCACGTAGCGCGCGTGTATGGGGCGTTGTGTACCATATGCGCGGGCGGGCAACAGGCGGCGGGCGCTCACCGCGCCGAGCTGCACACGCTGCAGGCGCGGCTGCAGCGGCTCGCCGACGAGAACCACGCGCTCGCGCAGGACAAGCACGTGGTCAGTACACTAGTGGCGCCACGTAGCGCGCGTGTATGGGGCGTTGTGTACCATATGCGCGGGCGGGCAACAGGCGGCGGGCGCTCACCGCGCCGAGCTGCACACGCTGCAGGCGCGGCTGCAGCGGCTCGCCGACGAGAACCACGCGCTCGCGCAGGACAAGCACGTGGTCAGTACACTAGTGGCGCCACGTAGCGCGCGTGTATGGGGCGTTGTGTACCATATGCGCGGGCGGGCAACAGGCGGCGGGCGCTCACCGCGCCGAGCTGCACACGCTGCAGGCGCGGCTGCAGCGGCTCGCCGACGAGAACCACGCGCTCGCGCAGGACAAGCACGTGGTCAGTACACTAGTGGCGCCACGTAGCGCGCGTGTATGGGGCGTTGTGTACCATATGCGCGGGCGGGCAACAGGCGGCGGGCGCTCACCGCGCCGAGCTGCACACGCTGCAGGCGCGGCTGCAGCGGCTCGCCGACGAGAACCACGCGCTCGCGCAGGACAAGCACGTGGTCAGTACACTAGTGGCGCCACGTAGCGCGCGTGTATGGGGCGTTGTGTACCATATGCGCGGGCGGGCAACAGGCGGCGGGCGCTCACCGCGCCGAGCTGCACACGCTGCAGGCGCGGCTGCAGCGGCTCGCCGACGAGAACCACGCGCTCGCGCAGGACAAGCACGTGGTCAGTACACTAGTGGCGCCACGTAGCGCGCGTGTATGGGGCGTTGTGTACCATATGCGCGGGCGGGCAACAGGCGGCGGGCGCTCACCGCGCCGAGCTGCACACGCTGCAGGCGCGGCTGCAGCGGCTCGCCGACGAGAACCACGCGCTCGCGCAGGACAAGCACGTGGTCAGTACACTAGTGGCGCCACGTAGCGCGCGTGTATGGGGCGTTGTGTACCATATGCGCGGGCGGGCAACAGGCGGCGGGCGCTCACCGCGCCGAGCTGCACACGCTGCAGGCGCGGCTGCAGCGGCTCGCCGACGAGAACCACGCGCTCGCGCAGGACAAGCACGTGGTCAGTACACTAGTGGCGCCATGTAGCGCGCGTGTATGGGGCGTTGTGTACGATATTCAGTCAACAGCGCGCGTCGGAGCGCAGCGCAGCGGATGCTCGCGTACACAACGGATACTCGCACAGTGGCGGATTTACCAGTAGGCTAAAGTCTATAGGGGCAGATTTTTGGGGGACGGCAAATTTCGCACATAATATGTCACGTAAATACCTCGTCAATGATGAGTGCTGAATTCATACTCTTGAGTGCACTGAACCCCCACCCCCCTTAGCCATCAAGCAGCAAATGTGTAAATCCGCCGCTGTACTCACAGGAAGCATAAGCAAGGGGCATAGTCGCCTGACAGCTTGCGCGCGCGAACAGAAAGCCGTTAAACTATAAGAAACTTTACTCTTATACGAATGTTTCCTTCAACTAAAAGTAAATTGCACTTCACTGGGACAGTGAATATCGTACAACTTATATAAAGTCTTAGGCCCGTATTCCAGAACGACACTCAAGTGGTAATATCTTCTCAAGTACAATTAGAAAGGGATGCAAATACATGCAACGAATAAATTCATCCCTTGCTAACTATACTAGAGAAGAGATCTCGACTTGTGTGTCGTGCTATAATACGGGCCATAATCTAGATAAGCCCCTTTCAACCACTCAAAAACAGAGAATCAACTATGAATGTTTTGATTGCAGTCGGAAACAGGGCTGGTGCAGCAGCTCGCAGCGCTCCAGGCAGAGCTCAGCGCTCGGCTGGTGGAAGCTGGCCAAGCGCGCATGGAGGCGAACGCGGCCCGCGACGCCATGATCATCGCGCAGCAGCACGCCGCAGAGCTCGCGCAGCAGCTGCAGGTAAATGCTCGCAGACAGGGCTGTGCAGCAGCTCATAGAGCTCAGCGCTCGGCTGGTGGAAGCTGGCCAAGCGCGCATGGAGGCGAACGCGGCCCGCGACGCCATGATCATCGCGCAGCAGCACGCCGCAGAGCTCGCGCAGCAGCTGCAGGTAAATGCTCGCAGACAGGGCTGTGCAGCAGCTCATAGAGCTCAGCGCTCGGCTGGTGGAAGCTGGCCAAGCGCGCATGGAGGCGAACGCGGCCCGCGACGCCATGATCATCGCGCAGCAGCACGCCGCAGAGCTCGCGCAGCAGCTGCAGGTAAATGCTCGCAGACAGGGCGGCTTTTACTGTGTACTATTAATATGAAATGTGTATGTATGTATTTTGTTAATGTACCATAAGAAATAAAGACATAAATAAAGCCTTGACCTTATATGTGTGGTGCACAGGAGGCCAACCGCGCGTGCGGCGAGCTGGAGCAGCAGCGGCAGTGCGCGGTGCGCGCCGACCAACTCGCGCAGCAGGAACTCCGCGTGGCGCAGGAACGACTCAACGGTAACGTTCGTTCACGGCTCACGGTGCTGTATACTCCCCCATACACATATCTGACTCGGTGTTAGCGGTGGTGGAGCCACTCGCAACACAGAAATAGCTGTCATGTAACTAGCGTACATAACTATATGCACTTCCAATAAAGAGGCCTAAGATTGGTGTCTATTTCCTAAAAAAATTTAATCAATGGTGTACATGTACATTAAGCGTGGATCATCCGCGCTCGTGAGATAAAACATAATGTCACTGCAGTAATTTACATTGAATATTTTCTTCTGATGTATTCCTTATAGCTCAGTATGGTAAATTGTATTTTTATCACTATTGCAGACACTCTAATTTTCTTTGCAACTAAATTCAAGATGTAACATATTTATTGTTCTAGCATCAAATGATCTTCAGAATGAAGTACAAAGGGTGACAAGTCGCGCGCAAACTGCTGAAAATAACTTAGAGAAAATCAAGGAAGAGACAGAGAAGCAAAAACAACAGGTAGTTAGTTATTTACTCAAAAAACATAAATCATCATAAGCAATATTACTAGTACCTACATAATAAGTTATATTTCGATTGTTCTTTTTATCTCTAAATTCTGGCTACAAGAACAATGTAACTACGCCAAACGGTCTTCAAATGACAAATCTAGAAAATATTACATACTGGATTGTTGTAGCACTGTTAGCAATATGTCTGCATCAGTGGCGACGGGTCGACATGGCGAAGATAAGCCGTACCAATAAACACTTTCCAAGTGATGCAAGCGTCAAGCATTTTTTCAGAAGATTATGCCCCCAAGATTTATTTAAAAGCTAATAGCGAAGCCGATGTGAATCGTATTGTATGGACCCTTCTGATCTGCACATATAACAGCTGTTGTCAGTAGGCTGCCTGTCCATTGACGCGGAGCGAGGCGGCGGAGCGGAGAAACGAGGAAATATTAACCAATAGGATTTCATAAAATCCCTTTTGATTCCGCTCCGCGTCAATGGACAGGCAGCCAAAATATGAATTGTATTCCAGTTGTCGAGTGAGGTCGCGTCGCTACGGGAGCAACTGGCGGAGCGCGAGTCTGAGCTAGCGGAACTTCGGCAGCTGAAGGCGGCGCCGGCGCAGAACGGACTACCTGCTAACGACTCACACAAGGTACACGTCTGGGCAATTATCTTAAACCAAACCATGAACTGGCGCAAGACTTAACAAAATGGCGTGCTTTAACGAAGGCCAAGATCCACTTCGGGTCGCTGAGTCAGCGAAGTAAGTATACCATAGACAATAAAATCTGCGCAGAAGAGAATTTGTACCAAATATTGCAACTGCGCAGGTTGTTTTGT
The DNA here is from genome assembly GCA_949710035.1 of Crambus lathoniellus. Lineage (NCBI taxonomy): Eukaryota > Metazoa > Arthropoda > Insecta > Lepidoptera > Crambidae > Crambus > Crambus lathoniellus. The sequence goes on from OX453315.1 coordinate 11,184,345, forward strand.
CTATGGGTTGGTTCAAGATAAATTCCGGGAGCTATATGTCCATTTTAAAAGTTCTTTTGTTCAAAATTATTTTTCTAGTGATTTACACGTTATATCTTATTAGTAGATGGCTTTGACACCTTATTATTTTACAAGCAGTTGTCAACAGTTCACACGACGACGTTTAACGTATCGCTTGTTTCTCGAATTATGCTTTTTTGGCGGTGTCAATGGTTTTTTTAAATGCGCGTGTTCATACGATCTAGAGATCCGCGCCGTGGCCATTAAAGCCGGCGGCGGCGCGCTGATATACGTACCCGGCGCGGCGCGGCGTCGCCGGCGTGAGTTTTTTTTTTAAGTTTAGGTAAAAATTCTATATTTTGATTGACAGTGCCTTTATTTGTTTACATAAATACATATACTCACGCCTGTTTGGCTGTTTCCCATGAGGGAAGGCAGAGACGCTTTCTTTGGCTTCATTTACATCCATCAATTTTATAAATTTTGCTCGGATTCAAGCGTGATCGTTTAGCAGTTAAGACTTGCCTAGCCACTCTTTTACTGGTGTGCTTGTGGCCGGGATAGCCAGTAGAGATCGCGCTAATCCAGCCAGGCATGGGTATGATTTTTTACCTTTTCCTCAGAAGTTAAGGATGACACCTTCTAAATCAGAAGAGCTTGCGGTGGATAGATAGATATTTCCAGCACTCTTGCTCAACTTGGTCGTCCTCTTTAAAGAATACTCTTATTGAATGCTTTTTTAAACTTTTTTCTGTTGAACGTTGCTAGCTAGCTATCGTGATACCCGACGTCACTAAACAGGGAACTGATAGCAGCTATATTTTTTATTAAATTGACTTAAAGTTCCAAAAAACATATGAAGTTCATATCCATAAAGCTACGCGGTAGCCCCACAGTTTTAGGTTCAGCAGATTCTAATATATCAGAGTCCTTGACAATATTGTCAGTTTCAATGCTACTAAAATGCAGGCTTGTTTATTAACCGTAAAACAGGGTCCGTTTTAACTGACTCCGACTTTCCAGGGTGTATCCTTGTCGATAACCGAAAATCTGCACCGAAAATTTACAACTTCTTGGCCTGAACTCATCATTCAACCTGAATTTTAGCGAGTACATCGATTCCAATGTAAAGTGTGCTGCTAAGAATCTGGGCGTCTTCTCTAGGGCTTAAGGTACTTCACGCCGGACCAACTGCTTTTGTTATACAAAGCGTAGATTCGTCCGTGCATGGAGTACACAGTTGTCACATATGGGATGGTTATGCTAAGTATTAGCTAGAACTTCTGGAATCTATTAAAAACCGTGCCAGGAAGCTCTTGAAAACTCAACGTTAGCTACGGCGGAACTTAAGAGCCTCAGTCAGCGTCGAGAATTAGCGTGTCTATCGGCTTTTTATAGAATACACTTTGGGGAGTGTGCTAGACAACTGCACGACCTTGTTCCTCCAGCCCCTTTCCACCATCGGCGTCGGGTAACCAAACGCAAGCTAGCTAACCAAACGCAGGCTAGCTTATCACCCCGCCGCGCCAGGGCCCGGAAACGGGCCACCCGTCAGGCCGCAGGGGGTGCTTCTCATCGACAGACCCCCCCCCCCCCCCCACAGTCGCTGTGTCTAAAACTGACGGCAGAGAGCAGGTAGTGAGGGATTTAGTTGGTAGTGGTGCCTGCTCTCGATCGCCCCATTCACCTTGTGTGGGTAACCTTATGGGGAGATTGTGAGGAAGCTCCCTCCCTCTGTGCGGCCCCCTCTCAAGCTTTAGAGCTCGTTAGGGGGCCGGAACAGGGGTTAGAACCGCCTAGCCCTGATGCGAAGCCTACTAGGCTTGGTGGGAGGGCTGAGCGCGGCGAGGGACAGGGCCTGTCTCTGACTGAGTCCAAAATGCCATTTGGTATACATACAGATTGTATTTGCCCTCAATCGAGCACTGACGTTCCTGTAGAGTGCGGTGTCCCGCAGGGCAGTATTTTAGGTCCTACTTTATTTTTAGTTTATATAAACGAGCTGTCTTCCCTTGTCATTCCCAATTGTCAAATAGTTTCCTATGCAGATGACACTGCATTGATCTTTAATGCAAATTCTTTCCCTGAAGTCTATCGACGTGCTCAGTTAGGTCTAGATATAGTGCTCAGTTGGCTCAGAGCAAACCAGCTCTCAATCAACGTCGACAAAACACAATATATGCCCATGTCAAAAATAAGAATTCCCTCGATTGTCCTACAGAACTTACATCTTGTGGCTCACTCTCACACAAAGAACACAACAGGTTGCTCTTGCCCTCACTTAAATTTAGCTTCCTCAGTGAAATATCTTGGTGTCACCGTCGATGCTAGACTCACTTTTCAGCCTCACATTAATTTAACTGCTTCTAGACTTCGTAAGCTCATGCACATTTTTAGAAAACTAAGACAAGTAGCTGATCCTTTACTTGTAAAAAATACCTACAGGGCGCTCTGTGAGTCCGTCTTAAATTATTGTATCAGTTCCTGGGGTGGCACTTCCAAGAATGTTTTATTAACTCTCGAAAGAGCCCAAAGGGCGGTCTTAAAAGTCTGTACCTTCAAACCCATAATGTTTTCGACTTATGACCTTTATCAGTATTGCGAGGTACTAACGGTGCGACAATTATTTATTCTCCAGACTATACTGAAACAACATGTTTACATAGATACAACGGCTAAATCTCGCAGTAGTTACCTTGTAGTTCCGGCTTCACGCTGTAAATCCTCATTTGCGCAACGCTTCTTTTATTTTCTTGGCCCACATCTGTATAAGAAGCTACACAAAAAATGTAACATAATTAATTTAACTAGGTTCATGTGTAAGAAGGTTCTTTTCTGCTTTTTAAATACGTTAAAGTATGATGAAACCGAAGATCTTCTACGCCCTTGCACTTAAACACACACACACTTACACACACACACACAAACACACATTAATTCATGTAAACAGAACAGACAATTATTAGTCCGTCGTACATATACACATAATTAAACTTGTATTACACACATACTACATACTTACCTACTCTTGTTTTGTAAATTGTTTTTACTCAATTAACGTAAATATTTGTTAGTTATGTATCAAAAATTTAAACAAACATGTTTATCTGACTAAAGTGCCAGTGGTTAAGAGGGGAGAGTACTGGTTCTCTGAGATACAGGCTACGGCTTACTTCAGATACCAGTCTCTCCGCAATCTCGTACTAGTGATTTTCATGTCATTTGTTTTGAATTAAGTATTTGTGTAAAACATGAGATTGTGTTGAGAAGAAAAATAAATTTATTATTATTATTATTTATTATTATTAATATAATAAAAAAAGACTAGCTTATACCCTTACGTTGTTGACATTCCACCTGTTCGCACTAAAAGCTTCGCAGATTCGTTTCGAACCGCTAAGGAATGGAATGCGTTGCCTGCTTATATGTTTCTCGATAACTACAACCTTGGTCTCTTCAAGGAAAGAGTGAACAGGCATCTCCTGGGCAAGCATGCAACTTCTTAGACCACACCTTGTTAATTTAAACAAGATGGTGGTCAAATGCCTGTCCAAGATTTATATATAAAAAAAATACTAAATTCAAAGAGGTGAGGTCGGCGCCAAATTTTTGTTGACCCGGCGGCGGCGGCGGCGCGCCGGCGCGGCGCGGATCTCTAATACGATCACGACTCGTGAAAAACGACGGATAGGTCATTCTTATACTTTTGTCATTTGTGTTTTTTGAGGAACCGCCGATGACGGACGTCCCGAGTGAATGAACGAAGTGTTATTGTGTATATAAAGGCCTGCGCATATGAGGGACTTTTGTCCGTCGACATAACCTAAATGTGGTAAGTAACTTTCGTCGCGAATTCAACGTATATCGACGGTTATTCCATTCGTGAAGGTCTAGCGCGGAATCGGGAGTCGCTAATGGGCAAAATAACCTTAATTTTCGTTGAATTCGCAGCGACTTTCAGGTTATGTCGGCGGACAAAAGTCCCTCGTCTGTGCAGGCCTTAAGTCCTATACTATGGATTTTTGGTTCCAATTCTATTCTATTGTTATAAATATAGGATCACTGAACCGCTAATGGGGCATTTATTGGTATTGAGAATAATTTAAATATGTGATTGTCTCCAGGCTGGCGAGCTGGCTAAGGTGGAAAGCGTGGTAGAAGCTCTGCGCGGGGAATTAGCTGGAGCGCAAGCTGCCAGCCGCGAGCAGCGCGACGAGCTGCAGCGCCTCGCCGCGCAACTCGCCACCTACCAGCAGAAGAACAATGTACGTACTGCACGCTACTAGTGACTGCGAGACACGAGCGCGAGCTGCCAGCCGCGAGCAGCGCGACGAGCTGCAGCGCCTCGCCGCGCAACTCGCCACCTACCAGCAGAAGAACAATGTACGTACTGCACGCTACTAGTGACTGCGAGACACGAGCGCGAGCTGCCAGCCGCGAGCAGCGCGACGAGCTGCAGCGCCTCGCCGCGCAACTCGCCACCTACCAGCAGAAGAACAATGTACGTACTGCACGCTACTAGTGACTGCGAGACACGAGCGCGAGCTGCCAGCCGCGAGCAGCGCGACGAGCTGCAGCGCCTCGCCGCGCAACTCGCCACCTACCAGCAGAAGAACAATGTACGTACTGCACGCTACTAGTGACTGCGAGACACGAGCGCGAGCTGCCAGCTGCGAGCAGCGCGACGAGCTAACGAAGGAGATAATCGCTATCGTGCTTATATCGATTTTCTCGATCACCGCCTCTGCCACCCGAAATGTTTAGCGACTTTTTCGACTTCATCAGTCGTTTTGCATCGTACTATTTGAAGTTGAGTATAAAATAATGAAGTTTATCTCCCTCCATAGCTTAGTATTCATTCTTTATCGTCGGGTATCTACCACACTAAACTCTGTTCAACGAGAGTTTACAATAAATATTATGATACATCTCCGACAGCGTACTGTCGCAAACTGTATGGCGGACGTCGCCTATCTCTCGCTTCGCCGTGTTTCGTGGTAAGAGGCACGCATTTGTTGCCAACCGTTGCCAAAGCGGACGCGGCGGCCATTTTTCCATTTTCTCTTTTTAAATAATTACCGGGCCGCAATATCCTATCCTCGCGGTTTTACCCGCTTGGTACCCGTTTCCGTGGGAATATCGGGATAAAATATAGCCTATGTCCCTTGGGAAGAATGTAGATTTCTAATGGTCAAAGAATTTTCTAAATCGGTCCAGTACTTTCGGAGCCTATTCGATGCAAACAAACAAACAAACAATCAAATCTTTCCTCTTTATAATATTAGTATAGATCAATGTAACTGGTTGATACAGTAACTAGCAGAAGTAAGTGCCGCGTATGTCGTCGTTACCATGCTTGAAAGAAGATTATTCTGCCACTAGTATTTTTCTAATATCAAGTTCTCAGTTAACTTATTCTACTAACTACCTAAACCTACCAAAATCGGTAGTTTAATTATTATTATTTATTTATTTATATTTTGGTCTTGAGTGTGTTGTTTCTTATGTATAACTTAACCCACTGAACCACTGTTATCTTTTTTTCCATTAATTCCTTTCTAACCATTCTGTTATTCTTGGCCCTCCTATTAGGAGTTACGAACTAAAAACTGGAAAGTAATGGAAGCGTTACAATCGGCCGAAAAAGCGCTTCAGACGAAATCATCGAGTGCGTTGCCGGCCCAAGACGCGCTGCGAGTAAGTCCCGCTTTTCTTTGTGTGCACTTCACTGCAGTCACTAACCAATAGCTATCGAACTATCTTCGGCCGGCTTCGCTTCCCTATAAAAGCTGGTCCAGATATGTATCACTTGCCCGATTCGATCCGATTATGATACGGGTCGTCGATACGGATACGGTGACCGGCGGTCTGATTACGTAACTTATTAGCAATTGATTGCTTGTCAAATTTGATTGCAATGACAGTTAGATTGCTGCCTTAGTAAGAATCAACGTGACAACTGTCTTACTAAAGCAGCAATGCTAATGCAATTTCTGCAGTTTTGTTTGCTAAGTGATTGCTAATTACTTACATAATCAGCCTGCGGATCGGACTAGTGATACATACCTGGACCCGTCTTAACCCACAAAACACAATGATGACGTTAGAAATAGTAAGCGGGCGGGTGTAAAAAACCCTTTGCTCAAAACACCAAACCCTCCATACATTTTACCCTTGTACGAATTTGAATTTGTTCAAGTTGTCTTGGCAACTAGCTTGTTTTTCTTTCTACGCTTCATTCAGTTATAAAAATGCTCTTTCTAACCTCTTTCTTGCGTTCAGTGCTGTAACCGATCTCTGTTGCTTATTGAATCTTGTACATTCGTCAGTACATCATCACACAACAGTTTAATTTCTACAATTGATTTTAAACCCTTCGTTTACCAAGTTAAAGGTTAAACACCCAGTTGCAGAAAGCTCAATTAAAGTTAATACTTCATTAAATCTATTGCTATCATTTTTAATTTCTTGACAACGAAAAGTGACAGCAATAGACTTACGGCCTTATCTCTCGGTAAAAGTAAGCTTATCTCGGTTTTGTTTCTAAGCAACCGTTGTTATTTGACACCAAGTAACAAAAATATCTAGGCAACTAAGCTCTGGTAAGCCTATCTTTACCGGGGAGTAGGTTATTGAAACCGGCCATTAATGAAGCATTAACTTTAATGGAGCTTTCTGCAACTGGCGGAAAGTCGATTGGAGAAAATTAACAGTTTAGTGAAGTTTGACGTGACGATCACAACCGTACGCAACAATCATACTGTAACCTTCATTTCATACTCTCCCAATTCGGCATATCAAACAGTTTCATAAAGAATCGGTGTACAATAATGTATAATATTTACTTACCATTACCGGTTACTGGATCACCTATGATAATTGCCGTTCTTCCCTACAGGAAGCCATATTGAAAGCACAAGAGGCGCAATACAACGAAGTAGCGACAGTATTACGCGCGGTATGCCCTACTGCTGCTCCCAGCAGCGCGGCCGGCGGCGACTGGTTGAAAGCGTTCGCTGATAACCTTAAGAAGGAGTTGGAAAAGAAGGAATTGGAGAAGAGGGAGTTGGAGAAGAAGGCAGCGCAGAAGGTGGTGGAAGAGAGAGTGGTCGAAAAGGTTTTTATTTTATCTTATTTATAAGGCACAACATTAGAAAACAAACCAATAATATATTTGGTTGGATACAGCACAGCCGTCTCTATCGTCTTCTACAAGCCATGCTATGATACGGAACGGCAACATTGCTGTGAACCGGTTTACTCCTCTGAGTACTAAATCCTATGGAGGTGGCATACCTACGAAAAAGTGAGGTGTAACTAAGTCACAATGTAAAAAAATCTTGGAATTCAATTTTCAACTTCTTCTATTTGTCGTATTAATCGGTCCAGCCGTTTCAGAGATTAGCCGGAACAAACAGACAGACAGACAAAAATTGTAAAACATGTCATTTTGGTATATATACCGTATATTTAATCATATGCACGTAGTAAAAAGCGGTTATTTAATGTTACAAACAGACACTCCAATTTTATTTATTTGTATAGATGTATAGAAGATATGCCATCTCCATAGGATTCAGTACTCGAGGTCTACTCGCTGTTTACCTGTCAAACGGTGCAAACGATGTCAAATCGGTTCACTTAAAACTACGTTGCCAACTTTATGCGCATGGCTTGTAGAAGACGATAGAGATGGCTGTGGATACAGGCATCTACCAGTTGTCTCAACTGCCTGCCTGAATAATAGATAATAATAATAATAATATATTCTTCTATACTACGCCGCGCGTGATTCGTTCATTCACGTTCATTCGTGGGTTCGGCGCCGCGCGACATCGCGACCAGTAGTTGTCCGTAAGCAGCCGCGAGACAAGTTCGTGTGTTTCTGTAGCGACGTGCCGCGCAAGTTACCTACCCATTTTGGGACCGAGATTCGTTTTGCACCTACTAGGGCTCCGGTCGGGGTACGGACGTGTAACCCGTGTGTGTTCGCTTTGAAAAGCGCCGGGAAAGTTTTAGCGGCCTATTAGGGCATTGTGTAGTATAAGAGTGTTAGCTGTAAGAGTATCCCATCGGGGGTTGTGTGGAGATCGTTTTGCCAGGGCGCGCGCGCGCCGGCGAGACAACGTCAGCCCCCCTGGATTACGGACACTATTTTAGTAAGGTAGGATTAGTTTAATTTACTTAATTTTTGCATGGGAAACCTTCGTTTCAATAAACTGTGGAACACAGTAGATGTGGTCATCACAATTGTGCGTGATCATATTTTTGGTAGCAGAGCGTAGTTGATATAATTAATTTTCATATTAAAATTAACTACATAAAATTTCATAGTAAAAATAAAAAGCGTACCTAAAAAGCGTACCTAAAAATTATTTTTTTTTGTTGAAATCTCGAGGGTATGCCGAGACGATTGAAGTACTAAGAAATTGTTCTAGTAAATTCTCGAACCGAATGTTTCTCACTTGGTGGATCCGATAATAGATAGACACTTATATAATTGTTGTCACATACTAGTGTTTTGATACGAGTTTACTCGTCTAGATGTGTATATTTTTTTTTGTGTGTCCGGATTTATTTGACGAATAGTTCGTTCGAAAGTGTGTTTATTAGTATCACATACTAGTGATTTGATACGAGTTTACTCGCCTAGATGTGTATATTTTTTTTTGTTTGTCGGGATTTATTTGACGAATAGTTTCGTTCGAAAGTGTTGTTTATTAGTACCACATACTAGTGTTTGTTCCGAGTCCGCTTGCCTAGTTAAAAAAGTGGAACTAGTTTTAATTATTAGTAGTATTAAATTACGAGTATTATTATTAAAAATAGTTTTGTTTTCGTTTGTTGATAACGGTTTAGTAGTTGATTTGCGAGGTATGCCATACCGTTAATCCTATACGTTTTGTTTATACCGTTATATTGTTAGCCCTTGAAATTGGTAAGTTGCTAATAATTTATGAAACTAGTAGGGTCCGTGTATGTCGTCCGAATTTTAACCCTTGAACCCCGTTGGGGCCAATTCTGACCACGCATATAGCTGTCAACGTTCACTCAAACCCGGGGCGGCCAATATTGACCAGGCGCCGGCCGGCACAGATTACTTGTGTTTTATATTATCGTGACGCGACCTATTTCTATTGTTTTTTTTGTTGATGTTTACCACTTTTATATTTCTTTGTTTGCTTTGTTTATTAAACGGAATATAAATGGCTCCTACGAATCCGACCGCCGTATCCAGGGCTGGCATCCAAGGAGCTTTGCGTTGGCTTGCTTGTGCGGTCACATTAATAGACCGAGCCGACCGGGTAGGCGCGTTGCTAGCTCGGTATGGCGGGCTGGCAGCTCGGCTGCAAGACCTGGAGCGCCACGCCATGGAGTGTCGCGCGTATTATCTGGAGAACCCCCCAGCTGATGATGCCGTGTCGGAACAGCTGGAGCAGGATGTAGCCCAGGCCTATGAGCTGGCTGACCAGCTCACGGAGGCGGCTGAGAGGGCCCTGGCTGTTCGGAAGGGGGAGCCGGTTTTGAGCGGGGAGGTCAAACCTACCCCGACGGCGTTGCTAGGCCGATTGCCTACATTGGAGATTCCCACTTTTAATGGGGATCTGTCAGCCTGGATGGGCTTCATTAATTTGTTTGACAGTTTGGTGGATTCACGACGGGACTTATCCCCTAGTGAGAAGTTGGCCTATTTGCGCTCCTCCCTGCGAGGAGAGGCCAGCTCGGTAATCCAGCACCTGCTCATCAGCGACGACAACTACCAGGTGGCTCGCCAGCTTCTGGTTAGCAGGTACCAGAATGTCCGGTTACTGGCGGACACCCACGTGGCCACGATTTTGGCCCTCCCGCGAATCACGCGGGTACACCTGTTACGGAGGGAGTTGCTGAACCCGCTACTGTCAGCGGTCAACTCCCTAAGGCGATTGGACCTGCCGGTGGATCAGTGGTCCTTTATACTGCTGCACATAGTCCTCGCCAAATTGCCCGCTGAAATGAAGGGGCGTTTCGAGCAGAGGTACGGAGGCGACAGCGCCTCGTATCTCCCGCCCTTCGCGGACCTCCTTCGTTTTTTGGAGGACGAATGTAGGGTGACGGACCACCTGGAGCCCGCCCCGGTTCCAGGTGTTGGTCGTATGGTGGCGGCGAGGGAACAGCCCCGTCGCCCGACCAATCGCTATGCTGCCTTCCAGCAGTCCCCTCCCCCCGCACCGAGTGAGCGGTGCAGGTATTGCAGGGGAGATAGGCACGGGGTGCACGAATGTGCCAAATTTAGAGGCCTCCGCCCAGAGGGACGGAGGGCCGTTGCAAGACAGCGCCAATGGTGCTATAGGTGTTTGGGGGGACACATGCAGTCGGCGTGTCCCCAGACCGAGGATTGTCGTCTTTGCGGAGGGAGGCATCACCCCCTCCTTTGTTTGGACCGCAAGGACGCCGGGAGCGACCGGGGTTCGAATTCCTCGCGCACGGGCGGGGGCCCGGCAGCCCGGAACCGGTCCCCTAGAGATTCGGCGGGGCTTAGCCCCCCCGTTCAGTCCCCCCCGGAGAGGGGGAACTATAGGAGAGACGCCCCCGCCACGGGCGGGGGTAGGGGGGTACCACAAGAGTACGCCACGGTGGCGATGGGCACGGGCCCTATTTGCTACTCCCCCCCCCTAATGGAGAGGCCTCGATTGGGGTACTATGTACCGAGGCACGCCCCACACGGGTATTACCCTGCACCTAGGAGTGCTGTTGGTCGGGGCCAGTATGTACCCGATTGGGACCCGCTCGCCCGGTATGAGCGTCCCACATTTGGCGCGCCGACTCAGGCGCGAGGGGGACAAGTACCCCCCCAAAATTTTTAATGGCGCCCCTGTCGGACCCAACCACCCCTCCGGAGCTTGTGCTGTTGCCAACAGCCTCCGTGAATGTTTGGGGACCTAAGGGCAATGTTGTCACGGTGCGTGCCCTTTTGGACTCAGGTGCCCAGGGGTGCATAATGTCCAGGTGGCTTGTCCGACAGCTGGGTCTTTTGCTTGTGCCGCATCACGAAGCGGTACGGGGGGTGGGAGACTCGCGGATCCCTGATCCGATTGGTCGAGTTGAGTTCTCCTTCTCCCCCCACTTCACGCCAAGGCCGAAGATCGGTGCTTCGGCGATAGTTTTTGATAAGGTGGTTGGACCACTCCCGCAAGTGCGAGTGCCGCCATCCACGATTGAGCTGACGTCTGGACTGGCTTTGGCTGATCCTTCCTTCCACCGACCGGGCCCAATACACTTGTTGATTGGTGCGGATGTCCTCGGTCGTGTACTGTGTGGAAGCAAGCGAGTTTTGCAGACAGCCGATCTTGTCGCCTTGTCCTCGTCGCTGGGTCATGTGGTGATGGGAAAGGTACCACAGACACCAGAAACCCCGTCGGTAGACCGCCAGACCATTGTCGGTTCTACTTTGTCCGACGTTCTCCAAAAGTTTTGGGAGGTGGAGGAACCCCCCACTGCCAAGCGGTTGGATCCGTTAGCCGAGGAGTGCGAATTGTTCTACCAGAACAACACTGGGCGCCTCCTCTCGGGTCGCTTGATTACCCGCTTGCCCTTCTTGGCGGCTCGCCCTCCTTTAGGGAGCTCCCGGCCGATGGCCGAGAAGAGATTGTTGTCCATGGAGCGTAGGATGGCCAGGGATCCCGCATTCAAGGAGAAGTATATAGACTTCATGCGGGAGTATTTGGACCTTGGGCACATGTCCATCTCGCAGTTGGACTGGCGTAATGTGGAACATTACTTCCTGCCACACCACGCTGTTTTGAAGACTTCCAATGGGAAGATCCGCGTGGTCTTTGATGGTTCAGCGCCCACGTCAACCGGAGTGTCGTTGAATCAGTGTCTGCATGCGGGGCCGAAGTTGCATCACGATGTCTGTGATGTTTTGACCAACTTCCGCCGGCACGCTGTCGTCTTTGTGGCCGATATCCGCATGATGTTCAGACAGACCGTGATTCACCCGGAGGATAGACGATACCAGCTCATCCTTTGGCGTGAGGATCCCCAGGATCCGATGTTGGCTTACGAGCTGAACACCAACACTTATGGTTTGCGGTCGAGCCCCTTTGTGGCGATCCGTTCGCTTTTGGAGCTCGCAGAGCGCGAACGGCTACGCTATCCCCGGGCATCTGCTCTTATTGAGGGGGGGGCCTTATTTGTCGACGATATCTGCACGGGGGCCTCGAGCTTAGATGAGGCTCTCGTCTTACGTGATGAGCTGATTGCGCTCTTGAGGGCTGGTGGCTATGAGTTGCGGAAGTGGCTGTCTAACTCACCGGACCTATTGGCAGATTTGCCTAAGGACCACCAACAAGAGCCGCTCCTCTTTGAAAATCCGGAGACTCCAGACATGCTGTCTGTTTTGGGAGTCCAGTATCGACCAGTCCCGGATTTGTTCACATATAGATTGGAACTGCCAGACCCAAAGGTCTGGACTAAACGCACGGTGCTGTCTACTGTAGCCCGTACCTTTGATCCGAACGGTTGGCTCAGCCCTGTAGTGTTTTCGATGAAGTGCTTCCTACAGGAGCTCTGGGCTGCGGAATTGTCATGGGATGAGCCCCTCTCTGGTAGCCTCCTACGAGAGTGGGTGAGGTTCGTGTCATCCCTACCCGACGTCAATCGGGTTTGTATACCGAGGCAAATGCTGCCTTCGGGAAAGTTTAAAGCCTCCCTGCACGGCTTTTGTGACGCGTCCGAAAGCGGATACGCGGCAGCCGTTTACATCCGAACGGTGGATGCAGCAGGCGTTGTCGCCGTACACTTAGTTACGGCCAAGAGTAAGGTCGCCCCCCTTCGGACTAGGCTAACCATTCCGAAGTTGGAGTTGTCCGGCGCCACTCTCTTAGTACGGCTACTCAATCATGTTGCCGACACCTTGGGAAACGGTGTCGACTTGGGGTCGATATTTGCGTGGTCTGACAGCCAGGTCGTCCTTTGTTGGCTGAAGAGTTCAGTCCACACCCTTGAGGTTTTTGTGGCCAACCGGGTCTCACAAATTCAGACTTCAAAGGCCCCGTTGATTTGGCGCCACGTACCGGGCGAATTGAACCCCGCAGATTGTGCCTCCCGCGGCTGCGAGGCGCCTGAGTTAGTGGACCACCACCTATGGTGGAGTCCATCATGGTTGTTACGGCCTGAGCGCTCATGGCCTGCCACCCCGGCTGTGGCCAGAGTCCCAGACCTAGGCATGCGTGTTCACGCCGTGGAGACGGTGGCGGCTCCGCAGATGGAGTTTTTGTTAGACCGCTACAGTTCTCTTGATAAGTTGCTCGGCGTGACTGCTTGGATGAGGCGCTTTGTGCGAAATTGTCGCCAGCCTCAGGAGAAATCGTTGTCTCCGGTCCTCGCCCCACAAGAGCGGCAAGACGCTCTGTTGCATTGGTTGCGAGTGACGCAACAGCGAGAGTTTGAACCGGAGCTGAAAGCCCTGCGCTCAAGTAAGCCCAAGTTGAAGGGACCCTTGGTGCGGTTGAATCCCTTCCTGGACAGTACCGGATTGCTGCGTGTCGGAGGTAGGCTCAGACATGCCAACCTGCCGTACGGATCACGCCACCCTTTGTTGCTCCCCAAGGATGGACCGTTAGTTAGACTGTTGATTACAGACCGACATGTAAAGAATGCTCATGCCGGTTGTAATGCTTTGACCGCGCTCCTCCAACGAGAGTTCTGGATTTTGTCAGCGCGGAGAATAATCCGATCCGTTATTTTTCGTTGTCTCCCGTGTTATCGTTTGCGCGCCGATACGATGCAGCCCCAGATGGGTGATTTGCCTGCCGATCGTGTGAACGAATCGATGCCCTTCTCAGGAGTTGGAACGGATTTTGCGGGGCCATTTACCGTTAAGACATCGCGGCTTCGTAATGCTAGAACGGAAAAGGCTTACTTGTGTGTATTTGTTTGTTTGGCCACTAAAGCGGTCCACCTGGAGGTGGTTAGTGCCCTCACCACAGAAGCCTTTGTAGCCACGTTGAATCGTTTTGTGTCTCGCCGCGGAATGCCGTCGTTAATCAGGTCCGATTGTGGAACCAATTTCAAGGGCACCGATAGGTATTTAAAGGAAGTTTGTGAATTTTTGGATAGGAATAATTTTGAGATCGGATCCACCCTCTCTCGCAGAGGGGTACGATGGCAGTACTCCCCGCCATCCTGCCCCCACTGGGGAGGGATTTTTGAAGCAACTGTAAAGGCCGCTAAAACTCACCTTCGTCGCGTTATTGGGGAGACGGTCCTCACGTTTGAGGAACTCGCGACCGTATTTTGTAAGGTTGAGGCGGTCCTCAACTCGCGTCCGTTATGTCCGTTGTCTTCGGACGCGAATGATTTAGAGGCCCTTACGCCGGGCCATTTTTTGATTGGCAGACCGCTTAACGCCTTGCCGGAATATCCTTATTCCGAAGTGCCCTCCGGACGGCTCTCGCGATTTGAATTGCTCCAGCAGCTTACGCAGAGTTTTTGGCGCCGTTGGCATCTGGAGTATTTGCACATTTTGCAGCAACGCGTTAAGTGGTCGGATAGGACGACCCCACCCAAGACCGGAGACCTCGTGTTGGTAAAGGATCCAAACCTGCCGCCCCTCCGCTGGCGTTTAGGACGCATTGTTCAGCTTCATCCGGGGTCGGATGGTGTGCCCAGGTTTGCCGAGGTCCTGGTGGGGGACTCTGTTTTGAAGCGAGCGATCGCTACCCTCTCTCGCCTGCCCTTAGATTGAGTTGGCGGACAGTTTGCTACTGTCCGGGACGGGGGGATGTTCACGCCGCGCGTGATTCGTTCATTCACGTTCATTCGTGGGTTCGGCGCCGCGCGACATCGCGACCAGTAGTTGTCCGTAAGCAGCCGCGAGACAAGTTCGTGTGTTTCTGTAGCGACGTGCCGCGCAAGTTACCTACCCATTTTGGGACCGAGATTCGTTTTGCACCTACTAGGGCTCCGGTCGGGGTACGGACGTGTAACCCGTGTGTGTTCGCTTTGAAAAGCGCCGGGAAAGTTTTAGCGGCCTATTAGGGCATTGTGTAGTATAAGAGTGTTAGCTGTAAGAGTATCCCATCGGGGGTTGTGTGGAGATCGTTTTGCCAGGGCGCGCGCGCGCCGGCGAGACAACGTCAGCCCCCCTGGATTACGGACACTATTTTAGTAAGGTAGGATTAGTTTAATTTACTTAATTTTTGCATGGGAAACCTTCGTTTCAATAAACTGTGGAACACAGTAGATGTGGTCATCACAATTGTGCGTGATCATATACTATAATATAATGGTGTACTTACACGGGCAATTTTTGGGCAATAAGTGCTTGGCTTGTACTGTAATGGAGTAATCTGGAGCAGTTAAGTGGAGCAATCAGAATGATTTGCGGCAATTGTTTCGGGATATATGAATTGCTTTGCTTTTAATAGCTCCATATATTCAGAATTTTTCTATGTTGCGGATATGAGTTGCCGAATATCCAATCGGTTAGGAAATCTTTTGTCAACTTTCTTTCTATCTCGTTTATACCTATAACTACGTCTCGTTTTAGCGAGAGGAATATACCGGCAGCAGGCGCGGCGGAGGTTACTTGTATTGCCTAGTTTTTAGAGTTTCTCCATATTTCCTGGTATTGTATGGCCTTATCACAGCAGCAGGTTGCTACATGTCACATGAACATGACCACAGATCACCTGTATGTAGCAAGCTACATAGATGCCGTATAACAAATATTTATAGAATTTCGTGATCGGTGACGTGCCCAAAATATTGTGTCGCGTGCCATTAGCCATTGGTTCGCCATCTCTGCCCTATAACAAACTAGCTCTCCGCCCGCGGCTTCGCCTGCGTAGACTACACGACGCTATCCCGCGGGAATGTGATATTTTGCCGCTATAAAAAGTAGCCAGCCAGATAGTATTCAGCCAAATCCGTTTAGCCGTTTTGGCGTCATTGAATAACAAACATCTAAACTTTCACATTTATAATACTAGCGGCCGCCCGCGATTTCACCCGCGTGGTTCCCGTTACCGTGGAAATATCGGGATAAAAAGTATTCCATGTTTTAATCCTGGCTATCTACTATCTGTTTGCCAAATTTCAACCAAATCCGTTTAGTACTTTTTTAGTGAAAGAGTAACAAACATCCATGCATCCAAACATCCATATATCAAAACTCAAAAAACTTTCGCATTTATAATATTTTATAATATTAGTAGGATAATAATAGGATAAAACAGAATTAAAACACACGTATTACATACATAGGTTGTGGAGAAAGTGGTGGAGAAGGAGGGAGACTCGAGCGCGCGGCTCGCCGATATGGTCGCGCAGAACGACCACCTGCAGGCACTCGTCGATAAGTACAAGAGGATTATTGATGATACGGTGAGTCAAAACATAATACAAATCATTTATTCGTCAGAATGCAGTGTTACAATTAATAATAAATTTATTTATTGAAACCACAAAGATCTTTTCTGTACAGGCAACTGAAATGATATTCTTACATCTAATTACAAGAAAAATGACATCTGCACCTGAACTAGTAACACTGTATCTCAGGTGCAGCGCTCTTATTTTAAACAATTTTATTATGCAACAAAGACACTCACCATTTTAGCTTTAAGAATTCGATATCACACTGGGGCGCCTCTTGCATTTTTGCCTTTTGTTGACTTACTTCACTACTGATTACTAAATAGTTACTACGTAACAGATACTGCACTCCGCTAAGCCATTTAAATAAATAGCAACTCTAACTATAACACAAAGTGGAATTCAGCTTGTACGGCGCAAATCACAAACGGCCACTCGTTTGCAACGAGTCGTTGGATCTCTTTCTATCGCATATATTTTTGCTCTTTTGCGGACCTAATTTCTATGGGTTTGCACCGCCCCGGCTGCGCGCCGGCGGTGCGGGCGAGAGTTGCGCGCAAGTACATCGAGTGACAGACGCCTGCCTCAGTGCTAAAATATAAAGTCATGAATAGTTTATTAAAGAAACAGTTCTAAATCAAAAGTGGCACATCTCAAAAATTACTGTTTTGCAAAAGAAAAAGGCACTATTTTAATTTTTTCTTTAAAATTGTAATACATTTTGTGGATGGCTTTATGGTTCAGATTTTTTATGCGAAAAGGTTTTTTGTGATCCAGTAAAGATATAAGTTGTATAAATTATCATATTAGTAATAGATGCAGAACAAAAATACGGGTCTAATGATATGTACACTTTATATATTATAAAAATTCAAATAATTAATGACAAAAAACATTTTGTTTAAAATTTTGTTCTCTCCATTCTGTATTTTTTTTATTGTATCCATTTTGCATTCAATGAGCTACCTACCTATTGTCCAGAAAGTCTATTGTTATTTATTTTTTTCTTGTATGCTAAGTAGCACCACCAGTGATACGGCGCGGCGTTTTTTGTAGTACCCATACATTTAGGACTAGTTTTGAAATTCTTAGATAAAAGTTACCAGGCAGTCTTATTCACAATTATATATAACCAATAACAGTTAGGGAAAAACGAGAAACAAAGTGTTCAATTTGGCTTTTTACAATATCAAACGCATAATTTTTTAAATCTTCCCCTGTTGGTGCAGTCAGGGCAGCGCCAGGCGTCTGTCACTCGATGTACTTGCGCGATGTAGTGCAGTATCTGTTACGAAGTAACTATTTAGTAATCTGTGGCAGCGCAGGACCGATCATCATGGAGATCCTTGGGGGAAGGCTATACCCAGCAGTGGGCGTCGTATGGATGATAAATGGTGTCGAATTATGGAAAATGAAGTATTTAGAAAAATCGACCCGTCTCACAACTAGCTCCAATGAGACTCGAACTCACGACCTTTCGCTATCCGGGCGACTGCTTTAACATCAGAGTCGTTACGAGAAGCGTCGAATTTATCCAATACTTCTTACGCGCTGTATAGCCTGCGATAGTGTGGGTTCGAGTCCCATCGGAGTTAGTTGTGGTGGGTCGATTTTTTCTAAATACTTCATTTTTCAATAATAAAAATTGCATTGTGAATGCAAAAAAGTAAAAATTTAAATGAATGGTGTCGTTAGAATTCTTTTGTTTCTACAAAACTTTTTCCGGGAACAGGAGGGTGTGCTAAGCCGGCTCCAGCAGAACGTGACAACGGAGGAGCAGCGCTGGGCGCAACAGCTCGCCGACAAGCAGCGCGAGCTCGACGAGCTGCGCTCGCGGACGCTGCTGCAGGTACCGTCGAGTTCAATAATATCCGTGCATTGTTGGACTTTGTCGCATTAAGTTTTTTGACATCCTCTTCGACTTTCTGTACAAATTGTTACAATAATTACCACGACAAAGTTTAAAAGTGCACAGATATTATTGAACTCTACTGTACCAACACATGGAACACGCTATGACACGACACTTACTAATACAGTTGGAGGGTATTCACATAAAGGCGATAGTCGCGCTACTTAAATATTTATGGATGCTCAGCCGATGCAACGCTGCTGTCGCGTAACTTAAGTCTAAGGCTATGCTTACTTTGAACGCGTATTCGTACAAATTTTAGTCCTGTGAACCGTGTGTGTTCACATTGATCCAAAACCTTGCAAGTGCTATGGGTGCGCACGTATACGCACCCTTAGCACTAAAGGTCATAGCCCACTTAGACCGCACCGCTCCCACCCAACCAAAGTATGAACAGCCAAATATGGACTTTAATGTCGTTCACTGTAGATGCATTTTACAGTAACAATATAAAATAGCGGACAGCGCGCGGTCCGCAAGCTTACCGCCGTCAGACTGCTCGGTAGTTGACGCCTCGCTGACGCCGCGCGCTAACTGCTAGCGGTCGCCGCGCACCTATAGAGGGAATAGCAGTCGATGCGTGGACAGCTGGGTGCCTGCTAGCTGTCGCCTTCGTTTAGAGCGGTGTTGGAGCGGTGCGGTATAAGTGGGCTATGACCTTAATACGTATTACAATTTATACGACCTCATTCGTACATTTACGTATTCACATTCTAAGTGAGCCTATTAGCCTAATGGTTTTCGTCAATTAATAATCATTAATATTTTAGTGGCAGTGCATGGGCTGTGAAAATTATTTAATCAAGTGTAATTTACCAATACCCAGCTATACTATCATTACTATGCCATAATAATAAATAAGAATATTCACCGTGTACTGTATCTATCAGTACAGTACAGTCGTCATCAAATATATCGAAGCGGGCGTGGTATTCAAATATTTCGGATCATTATTTATTATATTTCAATGAATTCGATACACTAAATAAAGTCAATAACATCAAAACATACAATTTGCCATAAATATGTATAAGAGCAGCAATTTTTCAATAAATCGACGCAGTGTGCGTTGGAGTTAAGGTATATTTTCCACAAATGTTTAGATCTTTATGATCACCCTAACTGCTTCGATACTTTTGACGATCTATGTTTTCTGATATTTTTACCTCGTTGAGTATTCCGAAGTTATTGAAATTTAATTTCTGCTCCGAAATATTTGAGTAGCTCGCCCGCTTCGAAATATCTGATGACGACTGTACTGTACTGTAGGTCTAGCACAACTTAGCGCGACTCTTTGTCGCGCTCCTTTCAACCAATCAGCACGTCGCCTTAAGTCACGCCCGCTATCTACGAGCGATCTGATTGGTTTAAAGTGCCCGCGACTCTTTCTCACTCGAGTCGCGCTCAAGTTGTGCTAGCCCTACTGATAGATACAGTGCCTCAGTGGCCCGATTCTGCTAACGTTAAGTCGTAATCGTGTCTCAATCGTGTTTCAATTGTTGTGCTTTTTTACACACTAGTTACAAGAATTATGACAGTATGATGTGATGTGAATGTAGTGTGTGGTGTGACAATCAGTAGTATTGTGAAAAAAGTTCACATTTCTTGTAACTAGTATGTAAAAAAGCACAACAATTGAAACACGATTGAGACACGATTATGACTAAACGTTAGCAGAATCGGGCCACAGATATCAGTCATCTTAGACTACATTCGATTCCTAGTTGCATTTGTATCATGCATGCATTGCTTATACGAGGAACTTTTTCATTTAAATAAGTAAATATTTAATTTATTGAAATTTAATTCGTATCACGTATTTCGTGTGTAAAAGGCTTGAAAAATTGCACAGTAGTACTTAATTTCAGTTCTTTTTTTATATATTTCGTGCTTGTAGATTGCTCTCATTTTGGTCACCATAACCCAAGGCTAAATAAGTTTTTACTTCACGTAGGAACCTCTGGCGTTCGCATACTCCTGCATAGAGAAATCTTTGCCCACGATCATATCCGAGGTACAAACACTGTGAACGTCTGCGTTGTTGTACCGGCGTCTTACTTTGTACTGTACCCTGCTCTTGCAAATGTTGTATACTTCATGACTCTTCTGTTATACTGTCTTTGCATACAATTAATTTTACTTCCTTATGATGTGATAGTCATCTCTTAATTTTTCGTCATTATTTCAAATCTCCTATATTCTTTTTCATATTAATTATTTATTTAAAATTCACCTACTGATGATGCTTTGGTACACGTTTGGGTTCATTGGTCGTTTATGTTTTCTAATAACTGTTCCTGGTTCAGATAAAAATCTAATAAAATTTTTATCTCCATAAATACGCAAATAGTCATTATTATGTCGTTTTTTTATGTTTTAGATGCAGAGTAAAATAGACAGTTTACAAAGTGAGGTGGCGCGGGCGCAGTCAGCGAATCACAATAATACTTTTGCTGATGCTGAGCGGATCACACAAGTAAGTTAAATAAATATTAATCTCACTGAAACTTACTTGAAAGAGTAAATGTGATACATAAATGAGAGATGACGACTTATTAACGACTTCTTTGATTAGCCGATTTCAACTATTTGTGCAATTCGTTTGCAAGGTGCACCGAACAAAGTCGCTTAACGACACGCAAACAAGAAAACCGAAAAAAATACTAATTTGCGTTTGCAAACTAACATTTACAAGTTTATTTCCAGGAAAGATTAATGGGAGCACTTTCTGAAAAACACAATGTGGATGTATGTAATGGACCTCTACAGGTACAATATTCATGTTTGTTCTTACATTAATTTATTTCAAAGAAACTTTTAATTAGGTAATTCAAATTAGTAAAATACTTAACGCTTTGTTATTTTACAGGTGGGCCTGGAGGAAAAATAACAATTAAATAAGACAAGGCAACATAAAACACTTTCGAAGTGTCATTCCTGTTTAGTGAGTGCGCCCGCGCTCAGGTAACGACAGCGCGCGCCGTCCTATTCCGAGTCGGCTGGTTCAACACACGGAAGTTTGTGCGTAACCATTTATGGACTTAAACTATGTTGTTCTAAATATTAAAAACTTATAACTCTTCAATCCGCTGCATTTCGAAGGATGTAAACCAAATTTAAGGTGTGCAGGTTGCAAATTATATACTGTTTATGTTTAGGATAACCTCCTCCATAACGAGGTGATACAGCAGCTACACTTGCAGAAATTAAACATGCTCAACTTATAGTTAAAATTATTTTTAAGGCAAAGTCGAGTTCAGGATTAACCCAATGCAAATAAATGATTTAAAATTTATAGTTTTGTTTTATACCCGGCCATGAATGGAACTGTTCTATGTACACCATTACACATGTACACATTAATTCCAATTAAATGACTTGAGTAGAAATCCTTTGGACTGCATATAGTGCGATACGATAACTTTATTCTAATTATGTGTAAGTTATACAGCTTAAGATATCTTTTTTTATCACGACTAAAGTAATACTTATATTATAGCCTATAACTGTGAATTAAATTATTTTAAATATTGGATTGAAACTGAATAGGAGATTGCCGAGGTAAAGTTGTGGTATGAACGAATTGATGTAGTGAATAGTAATGTGATCTTGAAAATATCCAGTTAATTTTTATATAGGCATGTATTGGTAAATCATCCTGAAGTTCATTTGTTTGCTATGCATTTTTTATTGAGTACCTAATAGTAAAATAACATTGATGGTAAGGTTTTTGTTTGATCCACAATATATTAAGTTTGTGTTTTCATACAGACACTAATTGTCAGGATGCCTACACTGATATTTTGTTAGAGCAATATTGTAAGCCCTCAAAGCCGCCAATTTAACTACGTCATTGCTTAAAGGCTGCGGAAGTAGGCAAAAATTCTAAAATATAAAAAAAAAAGATGTTGTGATTGATCTATTCTAATTTTGGTGTGCAATAATTATAATTTAATTACTACAGCTGATAAACAAATAAACAACGAACAATGTTACTCTGTTTATCATTTTGAAAGAAGAAATAAATGTATCCGTCAATGTTGATTTGTATTTTGTCAATGTTACTCAGCTACTGAGATGTAATAAATAAGGGCATTCGTTTTTAAGGAATGTTATTTACTCTTTAGATTTATATTATTTATAAAATTACTTCATTAGTAGTGCATAATTTTTTCTGTCAGTGCCTTAGGGTAAGATTTGAATTTAACTTGCTTGTTTTATTTCTATAGAATCGTTATAAAATCAATTGCTTGTTAAACACAAAATATTATGCTGTAATAACAAGGCTGTATTTCAGGGTTATTTTTATTATTATTTCTAACGTCGACAAATTTTTGGAAAGGAATCAATGTGTCAAATAGCTGAGAAGGTATAGCAATAGTTGTAATCAATTTTAATTGTAAAATAGGGAAACCCATTTGTATATTAAATTAATAATTAATATATTAGATAAAGACATTATCAAATAAAATATTTCTTAATCATACATTTTGTTATTTTTGTTTAGTGATCGATTTATTTGTTGACTTCCTAAAGGTATCGCGGTTCCACGAACCAAACTCGCTAGGACAGGCAAAAGTTCTACCATAAGAATCTTATATATAAAAATGAATCGCAAAATGTGTTGGTAAGCGCATAACTCAACAACGCCTGGTGGCCTACAACAAGCTCTAATAGCAGTTATTTTTAAGTTGAGAGAGTGAGACACCGCTATACGGCGTGTAAAGCGGCGTCTCTGTCTCTCAACTTAAAAAGAGCTTGTGGTAGGCCACCTGCACGGGTAGCATGACGAACTCGAGAAAGGTTTTGTCTATATCGAAACGTCAAAAATGACATTTCATCGTAGACAAACCTATTGTTCAGCTGTCAATTATAGACTTTCGAGGTAGTTTAGACATATGATTCATTTTTCGGCTCATTTTATAATAAATTATGGTAAATAATATTCACATACCCACTTGCAGGAAGCTCCATTAAAGTCCTATTGCTGTCACTTTTCGTTGTCAAGAAATAAAAACATCGTATTGTACCACAAGCACAGAATATATATGTCGGAGATATTTCATTGTAAAGACTAGTCGCACCATCTATCGACTTAATTATGAGTTATTGGAGCTATTCCGTAAGTAATACAAGCAGCGCCACTTTTCGGTGGTTTGGTAAGGTGTTGAAGTTACCAGTTTGAATAATCTAATAAGATTAGTAACGCCATCTGTTGTGGCTGTTAGCGAACTTTCCCTGAGTCAGTAGTTCGAGCGAGTCAAAGATGTAGTATTAAACATAGATGGACACTAAAAAGTTGAACAAAGAAACGATATATCTTTCCTATCCTCCTAAATGACAGTTCAGCGTGCATTGAAAAGAGATAGCAATATAGGCAACGCTCCGTATTGAAACCTAGCGCGCCACCAGCCGAGTTTCTGTAGGCCAGAGTGGACTACATCAGTGTTGATCAGTTAATTTATGCAAGATTAGTGAAAAAAATCTTTCTGTGTGTATTGCCAAAAACACCATGGCTTGTGCTGTAAAGAGCTGCAAAAGTTCCTACAGTAATTTAAAGGACAAACTCGGAATAATATCCTTTCATCGGTGAGTGAACCTCCGTTTTTTCCAATTATTCAAATAACTAGGCCATTTTTGGTAAGCCTTTCTTTGCAAAAATACTGTAGAAAACTCTTATCTTTTATTTTCATACACGTAACTATACCTGATGATAAAACAAATAAATGAAAATCTTTTGTTAGATATCGATCGACATTTTGTTTGACATTTCATTTACTCGCCATTGGTCTTGTAGTGTTGGTACTTTGCAGATAAGATATCGATAATCGAATCAATATTTTTTCGTTCTCAGTATTCAATCATAGTACGTCGCTTTGGAATCTGTCGGGTTTTTTGGCGCCATCTTGGCGGGTTAGGTTAAGTGGATATTTTAATTAATCGCAATTTGTTTCATAGTGGACTTTGTGACTCAAGATAGGTGTGGTTTTGTGCCCCAAGTGTTTACGCAACTGGACGATGTGTGGAATGATTAAAATATGCGCTATCTCGGTAACGTGATGCCGAGTGTTTTATTGTAGTGGTGACTACCTCAGCAAGAATTACCGAGAAGACCGACTCGACATACTTGACGCCAAATACTCCAAGAAGCATTAGAATGTAACACACCTACATTCTAATGAAAACATAAGAAACTATAATAACATACATAATACTCAAGAATTGGCAGTATGGCTTGATGTCTTCGCCTGTCCAAAAAGGACGAACTTTTTTTACAATTACAATAATTATTATATTGGAATCTGTCAAAGTCAAAACCCAATACAAATATTTTGTGCACAAATTATATTTTAAAGAATTTTGTGACGACTTCTTCGTGTTGTAAAAGTTGCATTCATAGAGAAAGATCAATATTGCATTGCAAAACCATTTTACGACATTGCATTTCGTTTTTGTGGTATTTATATTATTTATATTAATTACTTATTTGAGAGACAATCTCAATATCTAATTCTAATTTCTTGTGTTCGTAGGCCAGAAGCTAGCTATTTTGTGACAAATAATGTCTGAAGTTGGCGTGAAGAACGTTGATAATGCTTGTGAAACAGCTGAAGAATTTACTCGAGTATTTTACAAACAAGTGGATAACAGCCGACATCTAACCTCCAAATTGTACTTGGACACTGCTTTACTCGTGTGGAACGGCAATGGAATCAATGGTAGTGATAAAATTCAGAAGTTTCTTATGGATCTACCTGCCAGCACTCATTTATTAAAGACGTTGGATGCTCAACCAATAAAAGATAATTTAGTTGGCAATAAACTAACTTACCTTATCCAGGCTTGTGGAGATGTCACATACCAAAATGATGACATTAAAAAACCATTTCAACAAACTTTCCTTATTGTGGCTGTCGACGGGAAATGGAAGATTGCATCAGATTGCTTCAGACTTCAAGTTCCTTATAAGTAGTTAATTTACTGCGACAGCCGAACGACGCCCACTGCTGGGCATAGGCCTTCTTATCTTTTATATATTATTTCAGTCAAATCAATCGGTTTTTAATAGAAACCTAATTCAACAATATCTACTTACACATAGAATGTTAAGCTCGTTGAAATCTGAAAGTAATAGAGTTTTGTTTTGTTGTCAGTTCTAATTGATAAGTTTGCCTACATTGTTTAAAAGCCAGTGACCTAGTGATAAATTTATTAATAATTAATAAACTACCAATATAAACAAAGGACTTTATTACAGTGTAAAAATTTACAGGTTTGATAGAAACAATGTTTTACAAATTATTTAAATTTTTGTGTAGTCTCCGAGAAATTGATTACACTGAGGGCAGTAATGTTTTGATTTTTTAAATGCTGGTATAGCATAAGGAAGTGCACCCAAGCAGCACAGCATACACCAACTGGAATAGTTCAACAAATTATTTAGGAAATTGCATTATGTGCAGACCAGGAGCTAAGCTAAGTTAGTTTACCTTAGCTCGCATAGCTGAAGCAGTTTTTCATTATTGTAGCATAGTTTGCAGTATACACACAACTAGGAAATACCACATCAGCTATATGAGCTAAGCTAACTTAGCACTTGGTCTGAAACTTGCGAAGTAAATGCAATTAAGAAAATCAATAATAAGTCTGTACCTACCATGTTAACCCGCATATGAAGCCAGCTAGCATATGAGTTTTACGTGTATTTACTAGTTCTACTCGTGTGAGAACTCTTTCTCTGCAGATGCTACAGTTGTAGATAGCTGGTTTGTCCTGTAGTGGTGCTTGCACAATAATTGTTTGATGTATAACTGGCTGACTCACAATTGGGTCAACATTACTCGAATTCTCCACTGAGTAAGGTGGAGGAGGTTCTCTATAACCAATTGTCTCTGTCTGTACTTGTAGCTCAGCCACTGCACTGTTACTTTGAACTGTATTCTCAATGTTGGGTACCATTATTAACTACCCATAAGCTTTATTCATGGCAGACTAAATATTGATTAATATAGGTATTTGAGTGATAAGTTCTTATCTCTTATTATCAGACACTTGTACTTATCATTGTGATAACGGAAACACAGCTCAAATATGATAACTTCTATTTGATAGTTTTGTTTTGAGATTTAATCACAATTTATTTAGAAATTATGGTAGGTAAAATCATGTAGGTACCTACTTAAAGAAATTTTAGGTATCAGAGTGAAACAAACACTTATTGACAGTTTTATTTTTTATTAAGGAATATAATTATTTTAATTTAATGGCTCTAAAAGGATGTTAAATTTAGTAACATGAACATGGTTTAACATTATGGCCACAAGATAACTAATTGGTGATCTATCAATCCATACCTTCTCAAACATAAACTAGGTATGTTGAAACTGCTGCTAATGGCACAAAAAATATAAGCATGAAGCAATATTCCAAAACTTTAAAAGCCAACATATAAATTCTAAGGAAAAGCCTAGAAGGAAACCTATGATCTATATTTAAAAAATATATATTTCTTTACAGGGTTACCATTTCAAATGTGTTATTGGACAATGAAAATAAGTAGACGTCTTTAAAATTGACATAATATCAAAAGCTAGAATGGCTTATGTTGGTTGGGTTGGGATACATTGAAATGGTAACCCTGCATGCGAGACCTTATTGTCTTTAGTTTAAGCTACCTCTTTTAACTGGTAATAGTTCCTGATGTAAATACATTATTCAAATAAGGCAACAGCTTTAATTTAATTATACATTTAAAAATCATGTTGCCCATTATAATGTACTGTCATAATGGAAATAAGCAATAATCCATTTATTATTCATTATTTAAGTTACTTTATATTCAGTCTAATAAAAATCAGTCACTTAACAAGGGTAGCTACACATTTATCAGTTACTTTAACTAGCTTTAGAATGATTAAGCATAGTTATGATGAATTTAACATTTTCTGTAAGTAATGGAATGTCATTCACAATGGTGTCTAAACATGAACTATGGTTTATACAGAGTTGGACATAATTTAAGGTCTATATTTAATTCTAGAAAAAATAACTTTTTTCTAGAATATTAAAATCATAAAAAGTGGTGGATTACAAGTAAAAAAAAAGATATTTAATAAATACTGTGAGTAAAAAATAAATAAATAAAACATGTTTATAATATATCACAACAAAATTTACAATAGTAAAAAGATGACATAGACATCAAATTATGCAAAGGACAAGGTTTCAACAAACGAATATGATTAAACAATAGAATAGCTTATTAATAATACATAGCAGCCTCGCCTGTCTGCAATTTCAAAACAATTTTTAAAATGCATTAGGTCTAGCCTTATGTGCAGACTGATGTTTCTTTCAATCTTCAAATAAACCAAACTGAATTTTTAACATTTGTTGCTTTTGCCAATAAAACTATTACAGTTGGGACAGTAATGTTCAGCATCCTTGAATGTATCGAAGCAGTATGGTACCAATCCCAGGCAGCACAGTGAACAGAACCTGTTGAAAGATGAAACAATAAGGTAAGTTGAGATTCTGTATAGGTATATTAAGCTATTAGTCGACAAAATGAGTAATTATGGTACCTTTACCATGTTAGGTATACTTACATGGTTATCACACAGACAGAGCCAGCAACTAGATGAGTATGCCAAGCTGTGGTATATGTGACTCTAGTTGTGACAACCTTTCCACAATTAAAGCATGTAATAGTTGTAGGTTCTGTTCCTACAGCTGGTGCAGGTACAACTACCCCTATGGGTAGGCCGGGCGGCGGCGGAGGCACACTGCCCATCTGAGGTTGAGTGGTTGCTACAACAACCTGTGGGTGTGGATATACGCCAGTGGCAGTAAACTGTTTCGGTGGCTGTGGATGCGGATAACCGCCCGAGGCAGCAGACTCTTCACCAGGCACAACAAAACCATATTGTTGATTACCGACCACTGCAGAATAAGGCGGAGGTAAATCTTCAGGTGCAGACGCACTAGGAATTTGATTAGTAGCCATTTTAACAGCGATTCTATACTAAGAACAATGGACGTTAATATACTATCACAATAGAAAAGAACGTAACAATATATTGACACAATCGAAAAAAACTTAGAACTTTATGCACTTGATGAGTTGTTTCTTAAAATTTTGGCCCAATTATGTATCACAAAGAGAAAAACACGAAACTGTGTATGTATGTATGTAATGTAATAAACATGACATTATTAGTCATCCTGTCATACATCAGGTGATCAGCTGTCAATGTCAAAGTATTTTTTTTTATATTCGTTCCTAAAGGAACAGGCGAAGGTCTGAGACCATACTGCCTCGTCATTAGTAGGTTTTCTTTCTTCAGTCTTAAAAATACGTCATTATTTAGTAATGCGCGGGTGGATCATACACATTTCAATGCTCATGGGAGTTTCGCGGGAATAGCAATCGGAATCGTACGGAGCGCCTTACTTTATTTCTCACTTTTACTTCATGTTCTTCAGCACATTGCACTTATTTATTCCACCACACTAACACAATAAAAGCCCCAAAAAACAAAAGAAAATTAAGAAATAAAGCCCGTCCTTTTCTTCTCGATTCCCGCGCAAAACTCCAATGTCAAAGTGAAGTAATAGTAGATTGTATTACAAGGGAGCAAAATAATATATTTACGGCGAGGGCGCTATTTTGAATCCAGAGCGCAGTGAAGGATTCTAGAGTAGAATCTCGAGCACAGCGAGGGATTCTAAAGTAGAATCCTAAACGCAGCGAGGGATTTAATATACGCCGCCCGAGGTGAAAATAATTTTGCGGCCGAGTAATACACTCTGCTTTTCATCCCCCTCTATAAGAAAAGCAGAAAAGACAATTCAAACTACCTACCTTTCTTTGTCGTTCGGATACATCATAGCGCTAGTCGGGCAAGAAAAAAATTTGAGTTTTGAAATAAAAAAAAAAAAAAAAATATATGTCCATCAGATTCCTTATAAGTATTTCCAGGGATGCCGTAAGGGGGTTGAAAATTTTGTTAGATTTTAGCTACGACTCACCGTTTACGAGATATTCTCAATTTTATGAAATTCCGTTTTTGAAAATTTCTTGGTCCCGAAAAAAGTCCCGGCCCCATACAAAATCAGATGATTTTTTTAAAGTATTGCACACCCTTTGCTACACTCCAACCAATGCTTCTTTAATTATGTTCTAAATTCAAATCTCATCGTTTTGGACCCTGTTATGAAGATGTTCAAAATTCAAATCTCATTTATACCCTGTTTTCATAACAGGTAAACAATGAATCGTTTGGACCCTGTTATTAGATAAACAATCATCGCTTTTCGAATCGATGGGATGAAAAATACTTTGTTATATTTAATAGGGCAAGTGAATAATATAATCATAAAGGAACTAGGTTTAGTACTAGTATAGTATTATATTATCTGTGGTTTAGTGTAAGTGTATATATTCTTTGGTTTAGTGTATATGTCGCAGGCGGATGGTTAAGTATGGCAGCATGTAGGTACCCCTCGGAAGTCCTGTAGAACACGTGATAAGTTAGAAAGGCGTGGTTATTTCTTTTTGTGACTCCGTCATCATCTTTTGGTAAGATAAAATAGCTTACGCAAAAAATTATCGGCCTAGGCGTTCTTCAACCATTTGGCTGCGACATAATATATACTCGTATTCTTTGACTAGGTGTTATTGTTGATCGAAGGATCGAAGTCATATCATAAAGCCAAGAACCGTTCCGTGGGCAGGCCCCCTACAAGGTGAACCGAGACGATCGGAGGCTACCGGCAATTCATTTGACATTTGAAGCTCATATAACTGTAGCCGCAGGCTACAACGAATAACGAACACGAAACATTTATTAATTTCATGACGAAATATGTCGTAGCGAAACCGCCGGTCGAATAACGCAACAAGCGGATTTCACGTAACTACGGCTCTGAAAAGAGCTCTTATGTGAAACACATTTTCGTTCTTCACAAACACCGCAGCGAGTCAAGTTCGTCACCGTCACTGGAGCCCCGAGATGTCGTCGCGCACCGTGCCTCTCCGCAGCGTCCGTCGTCCCGCGCCTTCTCGCCGTAATGTGCAGAGCGCGTTTTTTTTTTTTTGTTTTGCCTCGAACGACCGACCGTTTCCTATTGAAACAATCGCTCATCCGGCAACCTTCCGGACTACGGGGGAAGGAGGCAGTGAATCCTCATGGATACCATTACAGCCGGCTGTAATGGTTATGTCGGACTCTTACCGACTAAACACTGCCTGAAAACAGCTGTTACCTGGATGGGTATTTCAGCTTATCGAAGGCGACCACGCCCCTAGGAGAAGCGTGGCGCAGGGCGTCACTCACCTAAGTGAAGTGCGCACTGAAAATGACCGACATCCTGAAGGGCTGACCGGCCATATATGAATTTAATACGACTGACGCCCAAAGTGGGCGTGGCCGGGGATGAAGTGAAATTAATTCGACTGACTCCCGGAAGGGGTAATCGCCGACTGAGAGGACTGGGGCTGACCTGAGGGGTCCTGAGGGATTACTGGGGGGTGACCAGAAGGGTCCTGGGACGGGAGGGCATCTGCGGCTTCCTGAGCCTCCAGTAGGCGGGTCAGGTCGGCCGTGAGTGGGTTGGGCGGGTCATTTAGGACGGATTTTGGTTTACGGGAGAGTGGGTTTGAGGAGACAGGTACGACGTACGTCGCTGCGGATTGGATAAGGGGGTTCGAATGGCTCTCTGCAGATTCAAAAAATCGCTCGGAAGCCTTTCGGAAGTGTTGTTGGAGGGTGGGTATTTGAAGGTCCCTATGCAAATCTGCGTTACGGACATAATAGGGGGCGTTGGCCGCGCGGCGGCAAAACAAGTTTTGGACTACTTGTAACTTATGAATTGTATTCGGACTGGCGTGGGCAAATACGACTGATGCGTATGACAACACCGGCCGTATGCAAACTTTGTAGAGCGTGCGCTTGTGTCGTAGCGACATTTTGCTATGTCGGCCTACCATCGGATTGATGCAGAGCGCGGCCGATCCCCGCGGTTTTGTCAGCGCGCGCCTCGTCCCGCGCGCGCGCCCCCGCATCGCGTGACCTCTGACCTCTCGCTCTCACGCGCGCCTCCCACTTCGCGCGCCGCGTGAACTCTGACCTCTCGCTCCCATTGTCGTGCCTCTCGCTCCGCGTGCGAGAGAGCGCGACAACTTGTATCTCTTTTATGCTGTATATTTGTAAAATAACTAGTAACTATTTCAATACCCATGTTTGTAAATATAATTAAGACCATCAAAACGTAAAGTGGTTATTTTTGCTCGCGATTTGAGTTGGTGGAAACTTAACAGTGCCAACTAAGCCAACTTGAGCGCTCCCGGTTCGCTCTCTAGGCCTCCCAGGCCTAGGAAAACCGCAGTCCCGGACCCATTGCACTTGGGCCTAGTCCCAAGGGAAAGGGAGCGAGTGGCTATCCATTAGGGATACCTGCTCACACGGCAGTCCCCCCTCCCCCCTGCCCCTGGCGGGGGGTGTCTCTTTTGCTCTTCTAGCATTGTTATCTCTTTCTTTTCAATTTCATTTTCGCCGCTATGGACGCGGCAAAAGCAAAACCCGAGCTTCTTGCTAGCTCCGAGCTTTTTGCTAGATTGGCCAATACTCCAGGCTTAATGGATTATTTAATGCCCCTCCTTTCGGCGTTCGCGCACGAACATGGCATATCTATACCCCCGGTTTCCCAACCCCCACCTTCCAATGAGATGGAGGTCACTCCCACCTCATTGAAGAGGGCCTTGTCTGAGAGGTCCCTTTCCTCGACTCCTGACCAGGAGTCAGACATTTCTCAGGACCTCCCGACTGTTACCGTAGACAGTCTCCCCCGCAAGGGGAAAAAAGGGAAAAAAGCCAAGAATCGGCCCTTGCCGATTCCGGAGCTCCCGAAAACCCCCTCCCCCACTCTACCCCCGGTTGCTCAAAGCAAACCCACACCCACTCTCACTTCGCTGGACAAGACTGCTACCGCGGTCACAGCGCCCACCACGGCCAATGTGCCACCAACCTCCGCGCAAAACGCGCCAACCCGCCCACACACGCGGGCCGATCCCACTCCCGCCAAACCTAAGGCGCCTCCCCCGGTTTTCCTTCGGGCAAAGGACAAATGGACCGAAGTGTCTAAAATGTGCCTAGCCGCTAAAATTAACTACACCCGTGCGTCCAACACGGGTTCTGCCATTAAGATCGAGGTGTCCACCATCTCTGATTATCGTGAGCTAATCAAGCTGCTATCCACTTCTAAGATAGCCTACCATACTTTCGCGCTCTCGGAAGAGCGTAAGATCCGAGCGGTACTCCGAGGGGTACCCGTGGAGCTTCCCACCGATGAGATCAAAGCCGATCTCATCAGCCAAGGCTTCCCTGTCGAAGCCGTACATCCGATGTACGGCCATGGCAGGCGCCGCTTCCCTCTGGCGTTGGTCGCTATGACCAACACAGCCCAAGCCAAAGAGCTTTACAAGGCCAAAGAAATTATCATCTGCGGCCTTTCAAAAATCACCGTCGAGGCCCCGCGCAGTCGCGGGGTCCCAGCGCAATGCCACCGGTGCCAACTTTACGGGCACGCGGCGGCCAATTGCACGGCCCCACCAAGGTGCGTCAAATGCCTTGGCTCCCATTTCACCAGTGAGTGTGAACGCACTCGTGACACTCCTGGTCAGCCCGCGTGTGTCAACTGCGGCCTCACCGGCCACCCGGCCAACTGGAGAGGGTGCATACGCGCCCCCCGCCCAGATCCCAAGTCCCAGTCATATAAAAAAGGGCCAAACCGGCAACCTCCCAGGAGGCCGCAGGCGGGCCCTCCCCCCCCTCCCACAAACAACACCCAAAACTTCCCCGATCTTCCAAAATCGGGAGGTAGGACAGCTGCACAGGCCACAAAGTCGGCCTGGGGTGGCTCTAAGACCTACACCCCTACCCAGGTACCCGCCCCCACAAATTGGCGCTCTGAAGCGCTCCCCCCGATGCAATCACAGTCCTACTCTAAAGAGGAAGATCTTGATTACGTCCTCAATTCAATAAAAAATATTGACTTCGATGAGGTCTCAATCATAGCCCATAAGTTACGCAATGCCCGGACTAGCCGCGAGCGCGTAATAATAATGGCCCAACATAGTCAGTGTCTAAAAACACTTCAAAGTTTGAATTAAAACTTCCTCCCACTCAATAATTATTATTATTATTATTAATATTCCGCCAACCATTCCACGGCCAACCTGAGCCGCCTATTGGAGGCCCAGGAAGCCGTCTTAGCCCAGGACCCCTCTGGTCATACCCAGTCACTTTCACAGGACCCCTCAGGTCAGCCCCAGTCCTCTCAATCGGCGACTACCCCTTCTGGGAGTCAGTCGAATTAATTTCATTTCATTTCCGGCCACGCCCACTTTGGGCGTAAGCCGTATTAAATTCACACATGGCCGGTCAGCCCTTCAGGATGTCGGTCATTTTCAGTGCGCACTTCGCTTAGGTGAGTGACGCCCTGCGCCACGCCCCTCCAGGGGCGTGGTCGCCTTCGATAAGCTGAAATACCCGTCCAGGTAACAGCAGATTTCAGGCAGTGTTTAGTCGGTAAGAGTCCGACATAACCATTACAGCCGGCTGTAATGGTATCCATGAGGATTCACTGCCTCCTTCCCCCGCAGTCCGGAAGGTTGCCGGATTAGCGATTGTTTCAATAGGAAACGGTCGGTCGTTCGACGCAAAAAAAAAAAAAAAAAAAAAAAAAGTAAATAAATATTCATTCTTTCATCTACACTTCTACAAGCAACTTGGAGTTTTATTCTGCAGCAACAACCATAGGAGTCAGCCTACCACCACTGCCCAAGCCTGCTAAATAACTTTGAGTATTCAAAACCCATTGGACAAAATAGGACTTCAAATGTCAAATGAAGCCCATGTCCATATCCATTTTTTTGCCGGTACAGGGGGGTCAAGTCAAGGTCACAGGAAGCCGCTGGATGCAGGGTCGATCGTTGTGGAGATCCTTAGGGGAGTCCTATGCTCAGCAGTGGGCGTCGTACGGCTGAAATGATGATAATGATGATTCATCCAACTACCTATCTGGATGCCAAATTTGAACTTTCTAGGTCATCTGGAAGTGGGTTAGAGTTTTGATTTATAGGCGAGTCAGTGATAAAAATGTCGATTTTTGGACGTTTATATCTAAATTACCGTTTGAGGTGTGTTTATGTAATTTGGAGGGTATGTATCATAATAACTACTGTCGTTTCGACTATGGTCGAAATAACTACGGTCAAAAGACCTACCTACTGTTCAAAATAACTATTGGTCGTTACACCTATTTTTAAAATAACTAATGTACGAAATCACTACTGGTCATCTCACCTACGAACAACTCACCTACGGTTATTTCACCTACGGTTGATTGAACTACTGGTCATTTCACCTACGGTCATTTCACCTACGGTCAACTCACCTACACGGTTTCTTAAGTTTAAAAATAGTGACTCACGTACAGACACGAGCAATAATATTATGTATACAATATACAACATAGAACTTTGTCACACTGTAGCGTTCCAAAACAAAACGATCAGTGTCACAGAAGTCATTCAATATTGTAATATTACATAGTCCTATGTTGTATACATATTATTGCTCGTGACTGTACTGCTGATAGGTGCGAGGAGCGAAGCGACGAGCTTGTCAGGTTTATATGAACATACCGCGCGAGCCGAGCGAGCGAAGCGAGCGTGCCGCGGCAGCGGCCGGCGAAGCGCCAGAAGCGACTTTAGACATATTCCCATTTCCTCTTAAACTGAAGTAGGGGGTAGGGGGGGTGTATGAAATCAGTTCTGGCGCTTCGCCGGCCGCTCGCGCGGCGTTTTGGTCACTGTTCTAACCTAACCTAACCTGAAACGTCTGTTACATTTTAGGACACGTCGTCGGACACGTCGGCATACACTTTATATACTTCGACGGTATCAATAAATGATTCTAAAACTTCGGCATCTCGTGAGCCGTTAAATCTAGCGGTGCATTTCGCAAAGTTTCCGACGGCGGGGGTGAATGTCGGCGTCGACGTCGAACCCAGTCGGAGAATTTTGAGGGTCTCCATCAGGGACCTGTTGGTTACTTCTTGCGCTCTGGTGAACGTATCGACTACCGCTGCTAGCATCCGCTCCATACCGGTCGCATGCGCCGGGTCGAACATCGACGCATCGGGCTGCGAAGCTGCGGTGGCGATTGTACCAGCGGCGCCGGTGACGCTATGTCGCGGGGCTGCGGTGTCGGTGTAGTTGGCGGCGGCCGCATTGCCGGCGGCGCCAGCGGGGGCCACGTGACTGGCGGCGGCGGCGAAGACTTCGCCGGCTTCTTCATCGCTGCTCGTGCCGCTGCCATCATTGGCGTGTTGCTGAGCACGTGTTTTCCTCGGCGGCATCGCGTTCGCGTTTCACGAATCACGGAGTGTGTTGAAAAAAAAATGGCGGTTCGGCCTCTAGTTGGGCAGCCAGTGTAACGGTGGTGAATGAAACTCCCGTTTAATTTTCACTCAGAATTACGTTTTATTGATTGAGGCACAAATCACAATTTTACTCAACCGAAATGAAAGGGCGTGTGAGCCAAGGGGCGCGAAGTTGCGCGTGGTGTCGCTCATAAGACGCGTCGCTCGAGACTAGCTTTTGCTTTATGAACTCTACGGAAATGCAAGTTCGCTGCGCGGGCGCGCGCGGGGAGGGAACTACTTCCGATCCCCTGTCGCGGCTCGGAACGGAGTGATTTGGCCACGTTAGGGTTACCCTCGTTACATTTGTTACTTAATCGTACAGAAAATTACAAATAGGTACACGTGTATATATAGTGGACAGTCATCGATATCATTATTTGCTTTGGAAAATATTTATAGAACCAAAATATTTAGTAAGAAAATGTTATCTGTACTTATATAGAAATATTATAAACAAAAATTTGCATATAAAATCAAGATTTATTCATTTTGGCGTTATAGTTCAAAAAATACAAATCAGCGTACAAATTACGGATTATCAGCGAGCGACATCTTTAGCTTTATTTCTGAAATTAGAATACTAAGGACCATATTATTATTAATCCATCAAATATTTTAAACAAAACTTAACGAATCGAAACTTATTCTATTTCTTGCGGTGAATTTACCTCGTATTGGTTATTTTTCTCGCCTTTAGTCGCCTCATTCGCCCTAATTATAAAAATATTAGCTTTTAGCAGTCGAAATTAGTTCAAAACATATCCATTATTTATATTTTTGTGATCGTCTTTGTAACCTCTTCATTTTGATACCCCACTACCGATAGATTTAAAAAATATTTTTACAATGCACAGAATATATTGCCTAAAAGCCGCCATTTTGTTTTTGTTAATTTTGATGTCCCATTGTTACTCGGGCCGTTAAGACGAATCTGACGACGTATCATTATCAAAATCGGTTCATCCGTTTAGTAGTTACGAGGGAACATAGGAACAGACACACCCACATACATACAGGTCAAAAACATAACCCTTTTTTGGCTTCGCCGCAGACGGGTTAAAAGTTACATTGACTCTTGAAAAAAAAGGTAAGTATATAAGTCGTTGGATTTTTAATATAAGACATCTCTAGAACTGTCAAACTTGAAACGTCACAGGAGTCATTCTAGTTGAAAAAGAAAAAGACTGAAAGATAATGGAATAATTTAATGAATACTATCTTTAATATATTTATACTTGGATTGATGAAAATCTTTAATATATTTATACTTGGATTGATGAAAATTAAATAAAAAATAAACTAATGAAGTAATAGTAGATTGTAGAACAAGGGAGCAAAATAATATATTTACGGCGAGGGCGCTATTTTGAATCCAGAGCGCAGTGAAGGATTCTAGAGTAGAATCTCGAGCGCAGCGACGGATTCAAAATTAGAATCCTGAACGCAGCGAGGGATTCAATATACGCCGCCCGAGGTGAAAATAATTTTGCGGCCGAGTAATACACTCTGCTTTTCATCCCCCTCTATAAGAAAAGCAGTAAAGACAACTCAAACTACCTACCTTTCTTTGTCGTTCGGAAACATCATAGCGCTAGTCGGGCAAGAAAAAAAAATTGAGTTTTGAAATAAAAATATATATATATGTCCATCGGATTCCTTATAAGTATCTCCGGGGTTGCCGTAGGGGAGTTGAAAATTTTGTTAGATTTTAGCTACGGCTCACCGTTTACGAGATATTCTCAATTTTATAAAACTCCGTTTTTGAAAATTTCTCAGTCCTCTTGTCATAACAGGTAAACAATGAATCGTTTTGGACCCTGTTATTAGATAAACAATCATCGCTTTTCGAATCGATGGGATGAAAAAGAGTATTGTTTGGTAAGGCTTTCTCTTTTTGAGGGGAGTTCGATGAATACCGTCCTCAGTGTCTGAGATCACAAGAGCACGTCAAGCATAAGATATAATGTAGGTAACCAGAACCACTGATTGTAAATAATTATTCTCGTTCTCTCCTTAGTTTCGCCGCCATTTTTGATTCGTTCCCTTAATGGCATGGCTTATACTTTTTATGTTTGAGTTACTGAACACGCGCCGTCGTCGCCATTATTATTTCAAAGACGTACAAATTTTAACAGATTTGCCGAAAGACGAGCAATTCTATGCCATTGCCTAGTATAATAGACTAATAGACTTGATGCACACATGAAAAACATAAAGTGAAACCATATTCTACGATGATCAGGATACGGGCAGTATCAGTTGCAACAACTGCTTGCCTGAATAATAATAATAATAATAATAATATTGTTGATGTCACTGTTCCCCATGACGACAACCTTGTGAAAGCTGAAAAAGATAAAGAAAACAAATATCTTGATTTAGCTCACGAGATTGTTGACATGTGGGACATTGATTCAGCAATTGTTGTTCCGATAGTCATATCTGCCCATGGTCTGATAGCCAAGAGCCTCGATAAACACCTTAAGAGGCTTGCGTTAGGTGGATGGATCGGGAGTCAGATGCAGAAGGCAGTACTTCTGGACACGGCCCGTATAGTGAGAAGGTTCCTGTCTCTGGATCCTTAACCATCGGTAGCCGGGACCTTGATCTTGCTGCCGTTGGGGAACTGCATTTTTGTATTTTTAAATGTTATATTTTTTAGTGTTATACATTGTAAAAATTTAATGTTTAGAAATATAATTTTGTAAGTATTTAAAATGTAATAAAGGGAATAATAATAATAATATTAATGCCACTCAAAATCTTTAAAGTTTAAAAGATATAAGCACGTGTTAAATTCCTAAAAAAAATTCTAAAAACTATATTTACTTTATCATTTTTGTACAATACACTAAAAAAATAAAGCAATACCTATCACAAAAGGCTGGAAACATCTGAAAATATAAAGTCACTTACCTTCCATTTCAGGAAAACACGTAGTTAACCTCTTCAAAATCAATTTAAATAACGTATCGTGCCATACACTACCGTCTTTTGATGCCAACTAAACTTGAATCAAGTCTAAACCAGTAAAAAAGAAAAAAAAACATGTTATTTATATACGTTGCTGATAACACAATAGGCGTGCCATCAATTTCTATGGCGCTTGAGAAGCCAGTCGTGTCATAGAAAATTTGTTCGCAGCCATGGCGAAAAGTTTTCGAAAATGGGCGCCGCAACGAATCGGTCTTCAACGATTGCAGGTTGAGCGCTTTAAGGTATCGCTGCGCCACGGGCTCCTCGGTTTTTTTTTAAGTATAAATACTAATAGATATATAAGTATACCTATTGATAATCTAAAAGATGTTACCTATATTTATACCTACTTATTCATTAGCTGATAAGTAATTTTGGTCGGGTCGGAGTGTTTGTATTGAAATGACCGAATTGTTGAATAATGTTCTGGTTTGGTTTGGTGTGGTGGGCAATGTTGGGTAACAGCGGCGCTGCGGCGGCGACGCCACGATCCCTCCACAGTTGGATTGACACGGTGCCTGAGAAACCGCGCGCGCGATACACAACACACGGTGCGAACAAGTTTACGCGTTTTGAAATGCTCAAAATTACCATTTAACGGAACAGTTACGTATTAAAACAAAAGGGCGTTTAACGAGCTGAAGTTGAACACACCGACTCTACAACGTGTGACGCCCGGACTATACCTAAGTAGGTGTATGTTTACTAATAAAATTATGTAATGTCATTTGTGCTAACCGATGAAGAGGATGTAAGTGAAATATATGAGTCTATTAACTTACCTTTTCTGCCGTAACATTTAACATGAGGAAGCTGTATGACATAAAGGATGAGAATTGGCTGGGAATTGTCAACTACCATCGTTCGATGTTATAGCTTAGATGTGACTGATATAACAACAGATCCGAGATAAATTTCTCATCTGAGGGCCACACAATTAAACCGTTAAAAACAATTAAAAACTGTCAAATGGTGAACCACAAATCAGACATAAATTGTTAAGCCTTATTGGACTATGTGGTATAACTTTGGTAGGTTCACTTCAATAGCCTTCGTACTGAAAATGTATTACTCTATTAGTTGACGTATGGCGTAAAAAAAAAAGATTAAGTGAGAATCAAAATTAACGTTCGTTTTTATTTGAAATATTTTGTCATTTTGTGTTGCGTATATCACTAATTCACGAGTATGTAGGTACCTCCGTACCTACTTCAAAAGTTTAACGAAATGCTTTTAGTACCTTTAGTAGTAGGATAATTTTTATCCCAATATTCCCACGGGAACGGGAACCATGCGGGTGAAACCGCGGGCGGCCGCTAGTTGTTACATAAAATCTAATTAAAGTTTTTATTCGATTTCAATTTGCGTAATAAAATTGTCTTCCGTGCTGTTGCTGTAACAAGACACGACTCTACAAAATCTGTCAATGTTCCATTACCTAACGTTTAACATGCGGTTAACACGCAGTCACTTAAAATAATGAATGAATGATGAATGGTAAAGTTTATTTGCAACAATTTTGAATAGGTACAGTATGATGTTCTTAAATAACATAGATCGTCAAAATCTACTTAAATGTTAGCATGCATGTAAGTATTTTCATATTAAACCTGTTATTTTGAACAATTTTAGATTTTTATGAAATAAGTAGGTAGGTACTTATGACGTATAATTATAAAATGTCTTGTTTTATTGACAAAAGAAGAATTCCAAATTATTGATTTTTATTTAGGTACTAGTTTTCCCCCGGGGCTCGCCCGCGTAGTAGACTACGCTACTTTATTCCCGGAAAAATATCACATTCACGCAGGATAACGTTGTGTAGACACAACTTTATCCTGCGGGAAAGTAATATTTTTCCGGTATAACAAGGAGCCCTCATACCAAAAATCACGTCGATCCGTTGCTCTGTTTTGACGTAAAAGGCGGACAAACAAACAAATAAACACACTTACACACATACATACATAGGACGTTTACAAATCTGGTAATCTATACATATAGATTGACTGATTCATTGTTGGCATAGGCGTAGAGCCCTAACGGCTGAAGGTAGAGACACTATTTTTAGAGGGTAGATTTTAGAAAATTCCCGTTATACAGGGTGCTACAGGTTGTTCAAGTTTGTATGAGAATTTGTATAGGGTTGAAGATAGAGACACCATTTTTGGTAGGTAGGGCAGGCGTACCAGTTTTGGCCACTTACCGGTTTTGGCCACTTTTTGCTCTAAAAGTTTTCTAAACAGCTTTTATCCATTTTTGATAAAGGCAATTAAAATAAGGTATTTTAAGGTAATAATAACAACCGTTAGTTCCATTTTCTGTTCGAAAAAATGTTTTGTATGAAAATTTTAAGAAATTTGTTTTGGATAAAATCTATATTTAATCCATACTTCCATACTAATATTATAAATGTGAAAGTGTGTTTGTTTGTTTGTTTGTTTGTTTGTCCGTCTTTCACGTCAAAACGGAGCAACGGATCGACTCGATTTTTGGTATGGGGATAGTTTGGGAGCTGGAGAGTAATATAGGCTACTTTTTATTCCGGAAAATTATAAAATAAAAATGATTATTTTGTATAGAAAATCGATAAACTGTCGTACTATACAAAACTGTCATTTCTTCCATAGCCGCTTCCAAAGAGGTATGTCAAAGAGTATTGTAATCACTGACGTTTTAGCCGCTTTGGATTACCTACTTTTTAATAAGTGACATTTGTTGCAGGCAGTGTATAAAACTTCTTCGCGATCATTTATTTTCATCTGTCTATCTATAACTAATATGGCAAAACAACGTTTGCCGGGTCAGCTAGTTAATATATAAAAATGAATCCCTATTTCCCTTGGTCACGACATCACGCGTGAACGGCTGGACCGATTTGGCTAATTTTGGTCTTGAAATGTTCGTGGAAGTCCAAGGAAGGATATAGGGGTAGGGTAGGGGTAGGGTTGGGGTAGGGTGGGGGTAGGGTAGGGGTAGGGTAGGGGTAGGGTAGGGGTAGGGTAGGGGTAGGGTAGGGGTAGGGTAAGGTAGGGGTAGGGTAGGGGTAGGGTAGGGTTGGGTAGGGGTAGAGTAGGGGTAGGGTAGGGGTAGCGTAGGAGTAGGGTAGGGGTAGCGTAGGAGTAGGGTAGGGGTAGGGTAGGGTAGGGGTAGAGTACGGGTAGGGTAGGGTGGAGTAGGGGGTAGGGTAGCGGTAGGGTAGGGTAGGGGTATGGGTAGAATACGGGTAGGGTAGGGTGGAGTAGGGGGTAGGGCCACGGGAACGAAGTCGCGCTGGGTCAGCTATAAACCTTTGTTTTTTACAATTACATTGTTGTTTTGCAATTGACTGGTTTCTAGCGCATTAGAATATATTGATTTTACCTGGGTTTGGTTCTGATTTTTCGCAAAACTTACAAAAGTTTAACTATCAGTAATTGGCCAAAAGCGGTACATTTGGCACCTCTCACACATTGTGTGTAATATAAAAAAAACTATTTTACTTTTATAAATTTGAAAAATGTACCTTTAAAGGTAGATAAATTATCTATAATTTAAGATATAATTTGTGTCTTAAATACCTAAGACCATTTAGTACTATGTGCTTAAAAGTCAAAAAATCCTTAAAGTGGCCACCAAGGGTACCTCTCCCCTATCTGGGGGCACGGCAGTGCCCCCGCCAAGTCGAGCGCGAAGGAACCATTTCGCCGCATTTTCTGGCCCCTATTTGAGAACCTCTGGATAAGACTAGAACGCAGAAATTTTCGTCATCCAGTAAGCTATAATTACATACTTAAAATCCAAAATTTCAAGTCTGTAGGTCATTTAGTTCTGAAGTTAAGCGAAAGCAAAGTTTCGCATTTATGACACCCACTCATGATCATCAGAATAGAACTAGTACTTCCCATAAACTCAGAGAGCTGAAATTTGGTACAGAGTTAGGGCTTAATGGCAACATAAAGGGAAAACTATAAAAACTAGGATAATTCATCCAGATTTCTAGTTAACCAACTGCATAAATAACTTTGTAATCCTATATAAATATATAGGATTACAAAGTTACATTTACAGTAAATAAGTCAGTATACCTGTATTTATTACTTATGTGTTATTGCTAGGTATTCCTAGCAAAAAGATATGAAATCTCACCAAAATCATCCTATAAAAAACTGACCAACTCTCGCTGGAGCTGCTTATTTCTTTACAAAAAGCGTTGAAATCTCTCAGTAAAGTCAAGCCAACTCTAATGTTCCTATCTGCGATTTCTTTATTGATATAGTTACGTTTTAATTTTATGTGACTTGGTCGTTGACTTGTGCCCACCAAACTAACCAACATGTAGAATGTTCAACGTCCAAAGTCACAAGGCAGAGACACCATTTTTGGAGAGTAGACACCTTCCATGGTGTAAGTGAGCACTAAGAAAGAATTTTGGAAAATTCCCATTATACAGGGTGCTACAGGGTGTTTCAGTTTGTATGGGAATTTTTATAGGGCTGAAGGTAGATTCACCATTTTTGGAGATTCATAGTGCATGTTAATTGATAGTAAAAACTAAGCGAACAAAGACTCTGGCCCACTATTTCAGAAGATAAGTGAGCATGGAACAAAAAAATAAGGTCTACTGATAGATAAATACCTTGATACTTATATTGGTAATTCGTGACATTCAAAATAAACACTCAACTATCTTAATCACGCGAATGAAGTCGCGGGCGAAAGCTAGTAAGTCATACCTTTATCTAGATTCGTATAGTTTAAAAAAACACGATTTTGATTTTGCCTCGACACTTTTTCTTTTCGAAAAGACCTCTAAGAAATACGAAATTTCAAGATTATTCTTAAATAGGGTTACATTTTATACTATTGAAAA
The DNA here is from genome assembly GCA_949710035.1 of Crambus lathoniellus. Lineage (NCBI taxonomy): Eukaryota > Metazoa > Arthropoda > Insecta > Lepidoptera > Crambidae > Crambus > Crambus lathoniellus. The sequence continues at coordinate 11,227,934 of OX453315.1, forward strand.
TTGGTTTAATTAGTGGACACCAATAATATTTAGGATCGTGTAGAAGCATTTTGAAAAAATCGCTATAGTTACAACCTTTTTATTAACTTGCCATGTTAGTTAGTTAGTGGGGGACAAATCTTGCAAGCTTAATTTGACCCACTTCCCAGTTTCCGATGGAGCTGAAATTTTGTATACTGGTTTGGTTTAGATGACAATACAATATTAAAGTACAGTCAGCAAAAAAGGTTGTCATGAAAATGAAATTTTTCCAAAAAAACTTGTTTTTTAATACGATGTGATTTAGTGTTTTTTTTTGCCTAATCTGCAAAATCGGTCTCGCTCCCGCGCGAGTCATTTTCTCATTGCTATCTCGCTTCAGCATAATTTTTTCGAGTATCGCCTTAATGATACATATTTGTGTAGGGTGTCTCAAAACAGCCCCCTGATTCACAAACCGTCGGATACGAAATCGGATTCGAATTCTGTACTTTGTCTTTGTCTATTCAATAGTGAGTGACAGACAGTGCATATATATGCGCATGCGCATAGTACATGCCGCTGTCGGGAGCGTTTCCGACGGTTCGTGAATCAGGGGGCTGGCTGTCTTTAAAAAGGACATAAAGGTTTTTCAAACCTTTTTTTCTAAAAGTCAATATTTTGAAGGATAGAGCCTTCCAAAGTGGTAAAATGGGGGGGGAGGGGCGACACATTCGATGTAGATGTAGATTTTAATACAAAGTTTTAGCTGCAAATGTAATGTAACTCTGTCATTCATACAAACACTATGAAAAACAAAGTTATATTTTGCTGACGAAAACTGAGAGTGGAATTTTGGCTATGGTACGTTACGTATGGGTACGGACGGAACCCTACATGGGCGAGTCCAACTCGCACTTGGCTGATTTTTTACAGGATGTTTTTGGTGGGATTGTATTTTGAGCTTGTCGCCTCAACGGGGTCTGGGATTTTGCTGTTTCTAGATAGGGTATCTTTACATGCTGAAAAAGTTATATTTGTACAAGTAGTAGCGGCATGAATCTCTAGCGCTGACCGTTATTGCGCAGAAGTAAAAAATAAGGTATTTTGGACCTTGCCATAAACATGCGCAGCTATCCCCTCCACGTCACAGTCAGCGCTAAACTTGCCGTGCCGCTACTTAAAAAATCTCGAACGAATATGCAAGTCTATGCATATTCGTTCGAGATTTTTTATTACTTACCACGTTTTATTTTATTTTTTATACTGAATTAGATAAATTCAGTATAAAAATACTTTTTTACTTAGGTATATTGGTTTTTAGTAAACAATTTTTCGAAACCATTTTCCGTATTTCCGTTTTTAGTAAACGCTTTTCAATTTCATTTTCAGCGACTTTTAACTTCGATTCCAAGCTGTTTTTCTAATTTTTACGGTTCCGTAGTCAACAAGGGACCCTTATAATTTCGCCATATCCGTCTGTCCGTCCCCAGCCTAGCTCATAGACTCTTAGTAATATAAAGCTGTAATTTGGCATGAAGATACATATTAATCACGCCGATAAAGTGGTGAAGTAAAATTTTGAAAAAACCTCTCCGAACCTCCCCTACATGTGAAGTGGGGACGTTTTTTTTTCTTCTCTTCTCCATAAAGTGGGGTGTCGTTGGATAGCAATTTCAAAAATATTGCATGTTTGTAAAAACAGTTTTTTGATTGAGACATACATTTGTGAATTATTAAGCTTTAAAGTGTAAAAGACGTTATGTGGTTACGGAACCCTTCATGGGCGAGTCCGACTCGCACTTGGCCGATTTTTTATTGTGTCTATGTCCTCCTCACATGGTTTTAGTTTTGGGCAGCTTCTATTCAAGAAGTTACTGCTTTCTGCTTGAGTGCTCGATTAAGCGTCAATGCTATCTGAAGATACGATTCGAATGAGTAACTTACTTGTTAAAACAAAAAAAATATGTGCCATTATTATTAACTGACGTACGTTAGTCAACAAATTATAAATTTGAATAAATTTGTTTACAGTATTTATATAAGCATTATTAATTATTATGAAAAAAATAATTAAATACGTTACATAATTATTACATAAATACAGTTATTTCTAAGTAGAAATTGTCGATAAAACTAAGTAGTTTTATCGACTGACACTGTTATTTTCAGTCAACTTCTTACATTATAACTTTACTCTTAATACTCCTATAGAGGTGGTAGAGCTCGCTGTTTACTACTTCGTGCACATTTTTATTGTTTCGCCCATTCTCAAAATAGCTATGTCGATTTTGGGTAGGTACTGTTAAAAATGACTGCTGTAAAGAACTGCTAAGCATAACAAAAACCATCATCAACAGACGATTCATCAACCATCACAACGTTATTCCATCTCGTACGTTTTTTTGGCAAGTAGGTTTTTTTTATAAATAAATATGGACACCATCACATACATTGTTCCAATACCAAAGTAGTTATAGTTTAAAAGCACTAGAATTATAGAAATTGGAAACAGCGACGGTACACATGGTACAGTCTGCTTTCTAGGCAACAATTTATTCATTTATATTCTCAAGAAGAAAGTTAACTCATTTTACCATGTGTAAGTACCTAGCCGTAAGCTGCGAGTTGAACATGTATCGCGGAAGTTACTAGTTTAGTAATATTATAGTATTCTTTGCTAGTAGTGTCGCACGCTCTTCGCCGCGGAAGTATCTAGAACTTACGCAAGGGTTCGAGACTTAAACCACTCTACTTTGTCTAATCATCTAGTCCTTTTATCGAATTGAAATCTTATTGTTTACTAAGATTTCTTAGGAAATCAACCCAAAAGCCAAAAAGTATATCTAACAAAAACTCCGTTCCAATGCATTTGAACTATTTTTTTTATATAAATATATAAAGGGGCAAATGAGCGGACGAGCCACGTGATGGGAAGTAGCAAAGCCATCTTCTATCTCACTCGTTGCACTTGTAAAGCAGCCGAGAAATAATAGCGCGCCATGGAAGTAGTCATCGTCGCCCATTGACATCTACAACACCAGAGGGGTTGCATATATGCGTTGTCAGCCAATGTGTTTGAGAACCCTATTTACACGCTTTCTTTTTTAAACTGTTAACGATTTATAAATAGATTGATTCACACTAAAACCCCTTTTAAATACCTACAATAGCAGCAGCTTAAAATGAAGAATAGCTCGATTTGCGCTTTTTTTAAACTGTTTACGATTTATAAATAGATTGATTCACACTAAAACCCCTTTTAAATACCTACAATAACAGCAGCTTAAAATGAAGAATAGCTCGATTTGCCCTAAAACCAACAGCTCGACATATAAACTCGTACCTCGATACTGGGGTAACTATAAGCCTGGAAACAAAGAAACTTTTTTTCAAGACTGTCCCTATCTATAACCCTGGCGAGGTCATAAATCTAACAGCACACTCACACCTGTTTCAATAATATAATGGTATTAATTTAAACTGTCTTGTATGCTGCTGTATTTTGTATAGCTGTATTCTGATTATGTTATTATCATTATTAGAGTGGTGCATCTTAAGACCTGCCGGTAGCGGGCCCGACCGTCACCGGTGGCCGATGGCCGGTGGCTTGCCCAGGGATGGCATTACTACGACTACGAGTAGCTCACGTAACGCTACGGCTCGTTACCGACCAGCCCCGTACTTTGCTTATGTAACTAATAATGGCCGCATCAATTTTCCCTTCCCGGTTCTTTGCGCGGTTCCTACAATACACCTCCTCAACTGGCTCGTTATGTCACCGTACAGTATAATCGAAGGCAACAATCTGCTCGAGCGTGCTCCGTATCTCGTGAACCAATCAAGATTTAACTAGGTTACAAAATTAGTAAAGTCTTTTAAAGAGAAATTATTAATCTACTTGTCTAATAGACTCTATTACCTTCCAATAGATTACAGACGTATTTTATTAGTTTCTTTATAGTCTACACCTTGGGTTGCTTTAACTTAACATGTCAAATGTCCTCTATTTTGAACAAAAATATAAAATAGGTTAAAATTAAATCGTAAAAATTATTGACAGTCTGTATAATTTAATGTGTCAGTAGGTAGTAACATAAAAATATGTAAACTACTCGTTTTTAGTAGATTGTACAACAAGTGCATAAAACGTACCATTTTACCCGAGACGTATATATCCATCCGAGCCGTAGGCGAGGGTGGATAGTCAATTCGAGGGTAAAATGGGTTTTATCTACGAGTTATACACTCTGCTTTTCACTTCGAGTGTGAGGAAAACAAATAACAATATTGCAAAAAATAAAAAATAAAGACTTCGCCATATTGGCGGGAAGACTTTCTTTTTTTTTATACGTAGCAGTGGTAGCACAGTGACTTTGGCATAGATCGTAGTCCATAATGGTCTTGAAATACTTATTTCTTACAAAACTCATTAACTTTGCCTAGTTTTATTAATTTAGTAAGTAATTTAGCATGGATTGTGTACGAAATTAAAGAAAAAATGAAATTACAAGTTTATTTAACGAAGTTTAATTGCGTGCGTGACTGTTTACCTGACGACCTTTGTCTTAGACTCTGAGACTTAGACGAAGATTTTACTTTATGCACTAGAGCATAAAAAGCGATTTTATGCAGCCTATACCCAACATAAACACGAACTTTACGAGCATGAGAAGTGAAATAGTAGATTGTACAACAAGTGCATAAAACGTACTATTTTACCCGAGATGTATATATCCATCCGAGCCGTAGGCGAGGGTGGATAGTCAATTCGAGGGTAAAATGGGTTTTATGTACAAGTTATACACTCTGCTTTTCACTTAGAGTGTGAGTATAAATACCAATATTGCAAAAAATTAAAATTAAAGACTGCCATATTGGCGGGAAGACTTTCTTTTTTTTTTATACGTGGCATTGGTAGCACAGTGACTTTAGTATTAGATCGTAGTCCATAATGCTCTTGAAATACTTATTTCTTAGAAAACTCATTAATTTTGCCTAGTTTTATTAATTTAGTAATTTAACATGGATTATGTAAGTACAAAATTGAAGAAATAGAATGAAATAATAAGTTTATTTTACGAAGTTTAATTGCGTGTGTGGCTGTTTACCTGACGATCTTGGTCTTAAAGTCTGAGACTTAGACGAAGATTTTACTTTATGCACTAGAGCATAAAAAGCGATTTTATGCAGCCTATACCCAACATAAACACGAACTTTACGAGCATGAGAAGTGAAAAAAATATTATGTCTCTTGTCAGTTGTTAATTGTATAAAACAAAAGAGTAGAAGTCCTCCTTTAAATAATACAGGGTGACTTTTAAAGTCATTGGCATACATTCCGCCCATTATTTTTATTATTATCCACAACGGGGTAGCACTTCGCCTTCAAATTAAAGAATGTTTTGGCTTGTATGATATTTGAATATTAATTTATTAATGATTTTTTTATTAAATTCTTATTTGTAGTTTATTTTTATTTGTTATGGTGATAAATTACTGAGTACCTATTTTACATGATTTTTCAGGAATAAAAAAAAGAATTTTTCATCTTGGATTTGCTTCATATTTTTAGAAAAAGGACTCTATATCATGAGTAGTTCTTATTTTAAAAGGATGCTTACGACTTCGAAGTAAGTCTGTATATAAGCCCTTTTATAAAGTCATGTTTATTCTATCGCCATACAAAAGACATCAACGCGTTCAGAGTTCGGGCAAAGAAGACGGTAGTCGGGCGTGACGTGAACGTGACCCCTGACGAGTCCCCTGATTCACGAACCGTCGGAAACGGAATCGGATTCAAATTCTATGCTTTGTCGTTGTCTATTCTATAGTGAGTGACAGAGACAGTGTATAAGTCGCAGGCGGATGGTTAAATCCGCCGGATGGTTAAGTATGGCAGTATGTAACCCTCGGAAGTTCTGTAGAACACGTGATAGGTTAGAAATTTAAGGCGATCGCGAAGCGCAGCAAAGCGATCGTCTTAAATTTCGTGGTTTTTTTTGTGACTCCGTCAACTTATGGGAAGATAAAATAGCTTACGGAAAAAATATCAGCCTAGGCGTTTAATTGAATGGCGGATTCAACCAGTTGGCTGCGACATATACATTCCGCTGTCGGGAGCGTTTACGACGGTTTGTGTATCCAGGGTGCCTACTATCAACTCTTATTGCGGTTTTTTTTAGGACCTAAACTGATCTGCTTCACTTATTCGTACCACGACAGCTTAATATCAATGACAGCGATTCAGTGATCATTCAATAACATTTCACAGCCGCTAAGCTGTCAAGAATTCTTATTTGACTTATAACTCGGCCAAGCTAACATGACACCTGTAGGTTATACCCGTCTCTCTCACTCTCCGGGCATGACAGTATCGAGTGAAAGAAACGGGTAGAAGAAATAAGGACACAAATCGTTCGGTCTTTCACATTTAGCAATTCATTTGCGATCCAGTTTTTAGAAGGTCATAGTACGAAAGCAAGCAATTCATTTTAGGAACCTATTCTGCATCGCGCTATTTTTGAATCGCTGTCTTAAAGTTGATGGTAGGCACCCAGGGGGCATATCAAAGAATACTATAATACTTGCCGATATATTGGGTAGGTACCTACTATGTTTTTTTTTGGTGTGTTGTTAATCTGGATGGTGTAAAATATAATTATATCCGCCGAAATGTATGTAAGTGCATAACTTTAGAACGACTGCACCAAATTCTATTCTTTGTTTGTTGTGTTTGGTAATATCAGGACACGGTTTGTATAATAGTTATTTGTTAAGCAAGAGTGCAAAGTTGCTTTTTAACCGCGAGCTCAATTTTGATGACCAAGCAAGCGAAGGAATCAAAAGAGCACGAGGTGAAAATCTTTGCACTCGAGTGGAACACGTAACTTTCCAACCCACCTCAGCGAGGAAATGACGAAATGCAAAAAAAGCTATATGCTTAATCCTTGTTTTATTTCCTTGCAATCGAAGTGAAAAGCAGAGTGTAAAACTCGAGTATAAAACCCATTTTACCCTTGACGTGACTATCCACATTTTCGCCCTACCGGCTCGGGTGAATAAGGCCGGGGATATACGTCAGATTTTTCTCTAGTAAGGCACTCGTGCCATATATTTGTTTGAATAGTCTATAGACGTCCGATCCAATAGTAGGATCGGACGTCCGACACGGAAACAGCGCTACGCCTTTACGATTTTATTGCCGGTTCCGATTGTCTAAAGGCGCGCTGTGCATACTTCTATACAGAGACGACTTTCTCCAGTTTCTCCCTTCGACTTGCCAGTTGACTCGAAAGATTTGGCCTGGGAAGACGTGTCTAATGTAATATTGGAAGAAACATGGGTTTCAATGGGCATACAAAAGAGAAAGAAAATATGTTAGTATTTATTCTTTCGCGCCAACACGAGCAAATTCCTACTAATATTATAAATGCGGAAATGTGTATGTTTGTTTGTCTTCCTGTGTGTTTCGTTTTCACGTCAAAACGGCTGAACCGAGTTTGATGAAATTTGGAATGAAGATAGTTTAAGCCCCTAGGAAGGACATAAGCTACATTTTACCGCGGGAATAAGGAAATTTTCTCATTCCTATGAGAAAATAACTTTTAGCGGGCAAAGCTGTAGAATTAAACTGGTATTTAAGGTGCAAGTTTGAGTTTCATGGGAAGGATTCTATTTAGAATAGAGACAGTTTAAGGCCCCGGGTAGGACATAACTTACTTTTTACTGCGGGAAAGATCTCATTCCCATGGGAAAATCACTTTAAGCGCGGGCAAATTCGCGGGCAGAAATAGTTATTTAAGTAAATAGTTTGAGACCCTGGGAAGGATTAATAGATAATAGGCTACTTTTACGTTTTACCACAGGAATGTTCATATTCCCACGGGAAAATTAGTAGGTATAAATTATGTCCGTATTTCAGGTCAAAACGGAGCAACGGATTATAGTGATTTTTTGTAGTAGGTAGATTGGGAGCTGGAGTATTGGATACATCGGCTACTGTTTATCCCGGAAAAATATAACATTCCCTAAGGATAACGTCGTGTAGTACACGTGGGCGAAGCCGCGGGCGGAAAACTAGTATGCAATAAGTAACAGTAAATTCGTCGTCGTCGAGAGTCTGACTGATCAGACAATGGGAAACAAAATCGGACGTGTATTCCCAGCCTAAATGAACATCTCTGGTAAAATGGCTTGTTTTATGCTCTTGTTGTACAATCTACTATTCCGAGATGCGGTGATGATTTTTTTTACAAGCTTTTTATTAACTTGCCATGTTAGTTAGTTAGTTAGTATGTTAGTTAGTTAGTAGGGGACAAATCTTGCAAACTTAATTTGACCCACTTCCCAGCGTCCGATGGAGCTGAAATTTTGTTTACCTACAGGTTTGGTTCAGATGACAATACAATATTAAAGTACAGTCAGCAAAAAAGCTTGTCATAAAAATGTAATTTTTACTAAAAACTAATAGATGGCGCCACCCGTGTGAATCCGGGGCGGGGCAGCTAGTTAAATTAGTTAGTATAAATACTTATAAATTGCAATAGTTACTATGTCTCGTTATCTAACTTAAAAGTTTATGGCCCAAAAAAATCGATCACCTGATCCAGAAATCTAAGAAAATACATTAATGTGTTTTAAAATGTTAGGTATGTATTTCGAAAATAAACAAATATTTCGAATGTAAACAATCCAAAACCGTTATAAATAATAAAAATTATGTAAGTAGTACAAATTAATTAAACTTAGATTTAATACTTGTTTATGAAAAAAAAAACAAATAATGACTTGGCAGTATGGTCTCCAACTCTAGTCTGTTCCTTTACAGAACAAAAAAATGGAAATAAAAATATTTTCATTTCGCGGGTTTTCTTTATGATTCCCCTTGCTTCCCGTTTTCAAAAATTATTTAAACTACGTAATAACTACATACGTTACGTTACGTTACGGTTTTAAACGTTAATTTTGTTTAATAAAAAAATCTTAGATTTCAGAAATAAAGATAATGGATAATATTAAACTAAATACAAACCATTTAATTAATATAGATGTTAATGATCCCAGTTTTCATAACAATTTACAGGATGAGGTAGAGTCTGATCTTGCACGAATGAAAAAAAGTGTAGAGATTGTTAGAAACTTGCAAAGTAAGTTACTTACCTAGTTTGTCTACGTTTATATATTTTTTGGTTGTATTCTTTGTGCAATGTTTAACAAAACAAATGCTTTATCGTGATAGTGACTGCTGCAGAGATTGAAGTGGAAGCCGCATCGATATTTCATGCGGAGCTGTGGCGAGAAATCGAAGATCTCAAATGAACGGCGTCAAAAGATACTACTTAAATAACTTAATATATCTGCACTTGATTTTGTCATACATAAATTAAATTATAGTGAACAAGGACTTTTATTTATTTGTTTCGAGCTCTTTGAATCAAGTTTATATGCTATTTTACAGCTGAATCGATGATGATATCGAAATCCTGGATTTCGATATCCAGGTAGTCAATATGGGGTTCAATTAAGAAATAAATGTGCAAACGTAACGTGATAGTAAAGACATAAGATCTAAAATAGAATTCTTAATGCGATCGCGATAATATGTAGTTACGTTAATTTTACATTAACAAATTTACATAGGACAGCTGTGTATCGTTGTCGTTACAACCTCTTTTTCGTTATTCTATATTTTTATTCTATGTATTTTACAGCCTCCTTTATGAAATACGAAACTATCAAATTTATACGATTGTTCTGAAAAGAAATCATTTGAATTTGTCATGGAATATTTTATTCGGTATTGGCATAATCAGTCTTTCAAAATTTTTTTACGTAAACAACATGTGGGTAAGTTTGTATTCACTATTTTTATTTTAAATTAAAATTGAAGCTTAATGTTTTATACTTAAGAAAACCTGTATCCTGCCTGGTGCAGGTAAGTTTAATGTCAAACATTTTGGTCGGACATTTTTATATTAATGTAGGGCAGAGGTACCGTTTGTGGCCACTTTAAGGATTTTTGACTTTTAAGCACTAAGTACTAAATGGTCTTAGGTATTTAAAACACAAATTATATCTTAAATTATACATAATTTATCAACCTTTAAAGGTACATTTTCAAAATTTATAAAAGTAAAATAGTTTTTTTTATATTACACACAAAGTGTGAGAGGTGCCAAATGTACCGGTTTTGGCCATTTACTGATAGTTAAACTTTTGTAAGTATTGCGACAAATTAAAACCAAACCCAGGTTAAATCAATATATTCTGATGCGATAGAAACCAGTCAATTGGAAAACAACAATTTAATTGTATAAAACAAAGGTTTATAAAGTATTTCATCCATGACAAATTTCTTAAAATTTTCATACAAAACATTTTTTCAAACAGAAAATGGATTTATTGAAAAAAAATCTTATCACATTTTTCACTATTTTTAGTTGCTTTTATCAAAAATGGCTAAAAGTTGTTTAGAAAACTTTTAGAGCAAAAAGTGGCCAAAACCGGTACGCCTGCCCTACCTATTGTTCATGATTTTTAGGTTTTTTTTTACTCCAGTTTTCAGTGTTTTATTGAATAAATATATGATAGCTGTGGAACTATCTGGTTTCATTTGCTTTAGGGGTACTGAAATACGTCCATGTTGATGTTGTCCGAAAAAATATATTTACTGTGACTTTTTTACGTAGCTAACTATTCTAAAAATCTTGACCCAATAATGTGTTGTGGATGTTCACAAATTATGTCACACACAAAGGCTGCCGTGGTCCAGTGACACGCGCCGCGGTGAAAGTGGTTGAATAATCTACTTTGCTCGCCGACACCGCCACAGTTAAACCGAGAAGAGGTTGAAACTTTTAATTAGGTCAACGTTATTTAAGGCGCTACTCGGAAAAAGTATGGACTCTTTGATAAAAAACTATAGGACGGTTAGAGTTGTTATAAATCTGGTAATAAGATATATATTTCTTCATACCTTTATCTAGAATCGTATAGTTTCAGAAACACGATTTTACGATTTTGGCTCGACTCTTTTTATTTTCGAAAATACCTCTAAAAATAAGAAATATCAAGATTATTCTTAAATGGGGATACATATACTACTGAAAATTGGTTTAATTAGTAGTAATAATATTTAGGATCGTATGTACAAGCATTTTTTAAAAATCGCTATAGTTTTTGAATACGAAGTGATTTTGTGGTTTTTTTGCGTTTTCGGCAAAATCGGTCTCGCTCCCGCGCGCCTCGTTTTCTCATTGCTATCTCGCTTTAGCATATTTTATCCGAGTATCGCCTTAAGTATTACCTATTACTTGCACTTGTTGTTACCTTTTCTAATGCATGAGGAAGTCTCTAGAACTAACTGAACCGAGTTTGAGAATTCTTGCACCAGTAGAAAGCTCATTATTCCAGAGTGGCAGCATAGTTTATAAGTATAATATTAATAATTCACTTTAGTTTGGTTAAATATTAAAGAAAATGAAAAATAATTATTGAACATGCGTTCTTTATAATATCGGTTCTTAAAATGATCCAGACAGTTCAGATAGTATGGGTTAATGTTATCTGGTCATAGATAAATACAAATTAGGTACATATTAACTAGCATTATTTTAATTTTTAGTTTTTTGCATTCACAATGCAATTTTTATAATAGAAAAATGGAAAATGAAATATTAGAAAAAAACGACCCGTCTCACAACTAGCTCCGATGGGACTCGAACCCACGACCTTTCGCTTTCCGGGCGACTGCTCTAACCACTGAGCTACGGAGTCGTTCGCTAGTTGTGAGACGGGTCGATTTTTCTAAATACTTCATTTTCCATTTTTCTATTAACTAGCATTGTTAAAAAAATATCAAATCTATTCATCATCCATGCAAACAGTAACACACTGACCCTATCTAAGTTGGGAAATATAAGTATTACTGTATTACAAGTTACACAATGAAATATCGTTATTTATTTCTTAAACGATTGTATCCAACGTAATCAAATAACGTACGGTCGCCAGCACGTCGCGACGCGTCGGGTTACTGCAAAATGTCAAAATTTATTAATTGAAACTGAACTCTATCTGTTGGACATAAGGTTGAATTTTATTTAAAGAAATTTGACATTTTGTAGTAACCCGACGTTCTGGCGACTGTACCTACCTATTGTTGCTTCATTGTGTGAGACGCAGGGTAACCTAATGTTATTTTATGCCTAAATATCTTATGATAATAAAGGTTACCTAAGTGTTTGTTTAAATGATAATCGTTAATCTCTTAACGAAACAATGAGATAGATAGATAGTTTTTTAGCTACCTACTTGATAGGCTATTTAACATTTAACATTTTTGACGACCGATTTGGCGCAGGGGTAGGCTACCCACCTTCTGCGCCAGTGGTCTCGGGTTCGATTCCCGAACAAGACAAATATTTGTGTGCATGAACATGTCTATTTGTCTTGGTCTGGGTGTTAACTATGTATATTAAGTATGTATTTACAAACAAAAAGTATTTAAGTATATATTTATCCATTATCAAGTTTTCCATGATACAGTTTCTTAATGAAATTAACATGGGCTTAGATAATTGGTGTGAATGTAAGAAGTTATTTATTATTATTTATTTATTTAACATTACGTTCCATCCAACCGGACCAATTGCGTTCACCATAGTCCTATTGTATTGTTCATCGATCTGCCTCACTTTATGTGACATATTTTGATATAATCGGCCTAATCACGAAATGGCGGCATAACGTAATATGCCCAGGCATATCTCTATCGACCTAGTTTAACGATTTTCCTACGACATTATATCACAAATATTGTTTGTATGTTTTATGTCGCCTAGGAAAGTGGCTTGTAGCAAACAATGTAAGGTGTTTACTTTATCGTCATACAGAAGACATCAACGCGTTACGTTTTTTGTTAGAAACTAAACCCCTTTGCAGAACAAGCACTTGCTTTATTTTCTTATTACAAACATCTTACTTCAATCTATACATATACATACAAATAAATAAAATTGGAGTGTCTGTTTGTAATATTAAAATAACCGCTTTTTACTACATGCATATGATTAAAGATAAAGATAAAAGATAAAAATATTCTTTATTCACTTAGACATAATAAATATGTACTTATGAATCGTCAATATTTTCCTACCACCCATTCAAGACTTTTTTAACTGACAAGAAGAATGGGCGCAAGAAACTTGCCAGCGTTTCTTAGTTAGGTAACGACATTTACAAAAAAAAAAAAAACATATCGTTACTAATACAACAATTGCTTAGTATAAAAATACATCATATTAAACAGTGATTATGTTATGTGTTACATCATGACCATGCATTGCGGTCATTCAAATAATCGTCTACTTTATAGTATCCTTTGCTCATCAGCGACTCTTTAATGTAACATTTAAATTTATGCAATGGAAGTTCAATTATATGCTGTGGAACTTTATTAAAAAAGGCTATGCTTTTCCCCAGAAATGAGGCTCTGGATTTTTCTAGCCTAAACTTGGGAACGACAAGTTTATCTTTATTTCTTGTGTTAAAGCGATGAATATCGCTCTGCTTTACAAATGTATTATAATACTTTTTCACATAAATTATATTTTCATAGATGTAATGTCCTGCAACAGTTAAAATGTTTATTTCTTTAAATAGATCTCTTAAAGAATCTCTCGATCGGAGGTTGTAAATGGCGCGAATAGCCCTTTTTTGGAGCACGAATATACTTTGGATGTTAGCGGCTGAGCCCCACAACAAAAGGCCGTAGGACATAACACTATGAAAATAACTAAAATAGACTATTCTAGCCGTTTCAATATCGGTTAAGAGCCTTATTTTCTTAACTGCGAATGCAGCCGAACTGAGTCTACTCGCCAAGGCTTCGATATGAGGATCCCATTGTAGTCGCGAGTCTAATATAATACCTAGAAATTTTGTATTGTTAATGAATTCGACCGTATCGCCGTCTAGTCTAATATGAAAATCAACTTGTCTTACATTAGGTAACGAAAATTTTAAACACTTAGTTTTCTTTGAGTTTAATGATAAATTATTACTATTAAACCAATGTGACACTTTTGAAAGAGCACTATTTACTTCGTCAGAACAGTCATCACCTCTATCTACTTTAAAGACTAGAGATGTATCATCGGCAAATAGCACCGTCTCACATAAATTCTTCGCGCTTATACAGGGCGTCCCAAAATTAACTCACATGGAGGGAAAGTACCTTAAATACTGAAGATATAAAATTTTACTGAAAGGAGACTTCATTTTTATTTTAAAAAGAAAACGAACTGCATTCAAAGAATTTTAAGTAATCAACTGTCTGAACTGGGAATCGAACCCGCCGAATGTAAAAAAAAAATATTTCTCTAATTTAATTGTACCGATCGAAAGGCACAATAATAATAATTTTTTAATATAATTAATTTTTTCTTAATAACATAGCATCTTAAATAAAAGGAAGACTACGAAATTTAACATTTAATGTTGAATAACAAGTTTGTGCAGCGTTATGGATAGCCTTTCCTGTGACTGTCGTGCTCAAAACTTTAACATTTCAATGTATTACTAATGAGTGAAAATTGGAGCAATTATCATAAAGTGTTTGATAAAATTATAATGTGTTAAGTAACACCAGCTCGATTGGTTTAAAAATGTTTGAATAGTTACTTTGGTGCGGTCTATTCCAACATATGGCATAGTCGTGGGACGCCCCCAGGGCTTCCAATGACTATGTCACATGGTGGCATAGACCACACCAAATACTGTAGATAGAAAGTTTTATTGAAATAGGACTTTATTTTTATTTAAATAACAATAGAACTGCATTCAATTTTTTTTTTAATAATAGCATGTCCAAACCGAGAATTGAACCCGCACGAAATTATTCAATCTTTTTAAAACCAATCGAGGTGGTGTTACTTATCACATTATCAAACACTTATGATAGGAAATTAGGTATAATTGCTCCAATCTTCACTCATTAGTAATACCTACATTGAAATGTTAAAGTCTGTATTGAGCACGACAGACACAGAAAAGGCTATTCACAACGCCGCACAAACTTGTTATTCAACATTAAATGTTAAATTTCGTAGTCTTCCTTTTATTTAAGATGCTATGTTATTTAGAAGAAATGCTTAGGTATAATCGAGTCTTTCGATTGGTACAATTAAATTAGAGAAATATTTTTTTTACATTCCGCGGGTTCGATTCCCAGTTTAGACAAGTGATTATTCAAAATTCGGTGAATGCAGTTCGTTTTCTTTTTAAAATAAAAATGAAGTCTCCTTTCAGTAAAATTTTATATCTTCAGTATTTAAGGTACTTTCCCTCCATGTGAGTTAATTTTGGGACGCCCTGTATATACGGTACATATACCAAAATAACACGTTTTACAATTTTTGTCTGTCTGTCTGTTTCTTCCGGCTAATCTCTGAAACGGCTGGACTGATTTTGACGGGACTTTCACTGCCAGGTAGCTGATGTAATAAGGTATTCCTTGTAATAAGGCTTGATGTAATAAAGCTGATGCAATGGGAATATCGGAATAAAAAGTAGCCTAAGTTATTACTTAGGCTACTTTTTATCCCGATATTCCCACGGGAACGAGAACCACGCGGGTGAAACCGCGGACGGCCGCTAGTTATAAATAAAGCTGATAGTATATTTTTACAAAATTTTTTTCGCCAAACGTGTTGGGTTTGTTTTTTCCGATATAGGTAATCATTTGCAACAACTTTGAAAATCTCTTCACATTCCCAAACTTTCAAAAATGAAAAAAAAGTTTGTTATATTTATATTATAACAACGTAGGTATGGAACGTGAACTTTTCAATGTTTTTGCGCAGTGGGGAAATGGGAAATATCTATGTTTCTTTTTTTTTATCCACAACGGAGTAGCACATAGCTTTCATCACACCCTGAGTTAAGTTTGTTCTTATTAGAGGCTTTTATTCGAATTAGACTATTCATTTTGCATTTTGTTAATATAGTGATAGTGTAGAGAGAAATAATGAGTAGATGATCTGTAGTAGAGACTGTAAGTGCACATGTTTGTATGAAAACAAAGCAAGGTCCGTTTTTTCTGCAAACAAGTATATTTGTGAAGTAGCTTCGTTACTTTGAGCTAAATTCAGCCTCCTTGTATTTTACGATTTAACTGATTTTAAATTGTTTTTAATTGTTTCAGGTAACGCTAAAGAAGAACTTTCAGGATTGTGTTTTTTAAATTGACTTTAAATAAAACCTTATTGTTTGGTGCTCAGTTTGTAAATGTAAAGTAAATACTTTTAATTTGACCAGTGATTGTGTGTGGACAAAATGCGAGTCCGTTGGTGGCGCGTGGTGTTGGTGTGCGCCTGCGCGCTGGTGATGCGCAGCGATGCCCTGCCGCCGGCAACCCTCGGAGACGTCGTATCGAATGCTGCTACCAGTCTCAATTCTATGAAGGTAAGATAAGGCACCATCATTATCTAAGTCTGACGCAATTACAAAGATATTTTCAGCATTGTTGTGTTTCGGCAGGTAGAGATGAGATAGCCAGTTTCTAAGTGGTTGAGGATTCCGGGAGTAGTGCGCTTCCACCTTCAGCCTCATCATCTATATAAAAAACGTAAAATTGTTCTGTGGCTAACATTACAAAGCGCTAATGCTTTTAAGCTGCCATGCCAATAACCTACTGTCTAAAAAATAGGTAAAGCTTTGGGCTCTTCTTCGTTTTCTGGCCGGCCCAGCACGACACCCGATTCTACTGACATTGGTGGATGCATAATTGTACGAATTTGGCCGGCTAATGAAGAAGCGCCCTATACTGGCAGGTATTGTAGCTGGGGAATTAATCGTATTCATTTAGGATCAGTAAGCAATGATTATCTAGATTATCAAGCGCGGAGTGGTGCTTTTACTCGACCTAAGTAATTAGAAGTGGCCGCAAATAGTTAAAAATGTACAAAAACTCAGAGATTCTAAACCAAATTTAAAGCAATTCTGAAGCAAAACTTGAACCATTTACGAGTATTTAGAGTTCTCCCGATTGCATCTATTGTTGTAAACTATCACGTAACACGTTAACACATACGACACACATACCGGTCCGAAATTCAATGCCACTTTCTCACGCCACTGAAGAATTAAGCAGATGGGATCTGTGCTCACGTTCTGTTGCACCACAGAGGTTGCACTGGACATCCAGGGAGGTCCTATACAGCAATATACATATTGAGAAATTTACTTAAATTCGCACTCACTACGTGAAGCGTATCTTCACTTCTTACGTAACGAGAACTTTTCGAGAAAATGACTTCATACTAACGCTTCTCAAAGGTTATCTTAATTTAGAGTTCAATTGTTACACATTGCGATTATTCCGCATTTATTTTGTAGCACATGAAAGAAATTAATAATACACTTGAACTTGAACTGAGATATATATGAGGTAAGTACAATAAATAGCTAGCATATTGGTGATTAAGAAGTTTCATAATAATTTATCTGGCGACATGTGAAAAAAAAAATGTTGCAAAAGGAAACCTATTTTGACTTAATGTCTTTCTTAACGGTTACATTTATTAGAATGGAATTCGAGCATCTATGCCCTTTTGTCGGACTCGTCACACTTGCGGTGAGGCAACTCCAGCTTGTATTGTCCCAAACCCAGTTTCATAAGTCAACAATCCGGTATCGTTCTGAAGAATAACTTAGCGCGTTTATACGCTGACAGGACTAGTGATGTACGCCTGGGAATATTGCCACTGCCGGCAATTTTCCACTCCCAATGTGCCCGGGAAATTTCCGGGCACATTGGGAATATTGCCCAAAATTCCCAGTAGACTTTTTGTCGTTTTGTTAAATTATATAAATAAATAATGTATTTTTCTTCTGTGTCTTACAATTTTATAATTTGTTGATAATTATGGCAAGATTATTTTGTTTTGTTTTCTTAGTTTGTTGAATAAAAAAATAAACCATTTTATATCAAACTGTTTTTCATTTCATATGTGCTTACCTCTGATGTTGGTGGCTATTTATTACGTAATTCAATATAATCAAACAGTTTTAAAGTCTTATTTTATATTGTCTTGCATGGTAAAATATTCATCTACAAAATGCTGCTTGGGAATATTGCTGGGAACTTTGGGACACTGCCGGCAAGGCTGCCGGCAAAATTTCCAGACCTTGGGAACGTGCCCGGGCACGGTACATCACTGGACAGGACTGGAATTTAAAGTTTACCGCTGATGACAAGATTGCACGTCATTCGGAGCATCATCAATTTTAGTCTCATTACTGCGGCTGCGTGTGAAAATGAGTTTTTTCAATGTTGACTAATTACGTCTTTAACGAAACATTTGTATCTCACTATTGTCATGATTTTACCCGCGTAGTTACCGCCCGTTCCCGTGAAATATCAGGATAAATAAATTAACCATACTCAACTCTCTGTGCTACATTTCATATAGTACCTACGTTCAGATGTTCAGGCGTGGTTAAGTAACAAACATTCTAGTTCTAACTTTCGCATTTAAGCACATTTAATTTTATTAAGTTAGATTTTTATTTGCAAATTAATTACTCTCTAAACATTCCTCTGTAAATCGATATGCACTAAAATTAACAAATACTTACTGAAATATTGATTCTTTATTGATTTCATAAACTTTCCCTTTTTAAGTACAAATAAAACCGTAGGTATTCGATTACAAAGTCTCGCGTAATGTCGACGAGGATTTTGTCACGTCCGGTTAGCATTCACTAGAAATAACAAATAAGTTATTTCCAATAAGTGTTTATTTCGTAGAGAAGATTACTTTGCCTTTGATTCGCGCTTATTGCAGTATCTCTAATCGCATCTTCTAATCTCATGAAATTGCCTATTGCGGCAAAGCAAACTAGAAAGGTTCTCTACATTCGTTCAATTTCACGTAATGACTTCCTATTCCTACAAATGAGAGGGGTGGACATTATTGCATAGAATTATTATATTATTATGGAGAGTTTTCGCAACGGTCAAGCGTGCCCTGGCCCACATACGAACGACGGTTAATCGATTTATTATACAGAGGCTTTCGATGTCTGTTCCTCCTATAAAAGATGGGTTACGAAACACACACGCATTATTCTTCCCATAAAAGGAATCGATATAACAATAACATTACATTTATGATTGCTAAAACTTTAACGCCAGATTCTTTTTTATGAATGTGAAGGGTCATTAAGAAACTCAGCAAGCAATTAAATAAAATTAATTTCATACTTATGAAATGGAAAAGGTGCGTAATATTGATGGGTTCATAATAAATTTCCATTGATGATATTTATCTTCAATGAAGTAACACAGTAAATGTAGAAATTAAATAATAATCCATTAATTTAAATCGTAAAGTTAAGGGCATATTCCAACTTGCTAGATCATTCTGTTTATTAGCATTTTTGTTGCGAATCACCAATGACATTAACCAATATTCGACCTCTGATGCAGTAACCGCTAAGTTGCGCAAGTCATGCAATGGTATTAAAGATGAGAATAATCTAAGGTCAAACTGTGATGCACATATTTAATAAATCTGGCTGACGAATTGCGAAACGCCTTAACATTTTTTGTCAAAAGGAAGTAATTTGATGGGTCTAGTGATTCCCATATGGCGAGGTCGGACATTATACAATACCTATAATGAGCATCCGAATTATGAACTCTTTTCACAGTAACGTAGTCAACATAATAGTCAACCTACTCGCAAGCGCGTAACTAACTTTGATTATGAAATAATTTAACTATTATTCTGATCCACCATTAACCATCTTTTTGTCAATTCAGTCTGTGTTTATCAAATCTAGTCTTTAGATCTAAAAAATCTATACTCGATAATTTATTTCTATCCCGCCTGATATTGGCCAGTATTTTTGGTGTGTGGTTAGGTATCCTTGCCACACTGCCGCCACCGAAGGAGTTTTATTGAAATAAGTAGGTACCTACTTAACCGCCGGTTTCTGAAACGCCAATCAAAATTAAAATTAGCTAACAGACTGTTAACAGACTGTCACAATTAATTCCCAATTAAAAGCACCATGGGTTTTCCGAAACGAAAATTACCTCACAATTAGGTTTAGATTTGTATGGGCACTGACTGACTGTTAACAGACTGTTGACAGTCTGTCACATTTTTCTTTCAGAAACCCAAACTACAATTAATTGGAGATTAATTGGGAATTAAGTAATTTAATTTTAATTGGCGTTTCGGAAACCGGCGGTAAGTCTTTTCAAAATTGTTTGACAGGCAGACTTACAATTTAACAGATACGAAACTTAAAAACTTATTGACAAAATATAACTTATAACACATAGGTACATATAAGTATCATTCAGCTATACATACATTTATCTGTTAGACTTTGATCATTCGAATATTTTAGATAAGAGATTAAGTAGGTACTAGCATTACAAATTCGAACATAAATATAACACCCAGACCCAAGAACAAATACAAATTAGGTATCATATTTTCGCCCATTGTGGGTGCGACATCTGGCTCAATAAGCACATCGGCATATTACTGTTCAAAAGTACTAGACGTGTCTTCTAATAAAAATATTCTGTGGTATTAAGTATATAGAGTCGCGCCACACCTCGCCAACGCACCACGGCCTGTCATAATGGAGTAACTTACGTGACCGCGGGCCCGTAAAAGAATAAAATAGGTAGGTAGGTAATTAGAATTTAATAATGACAAAATATTCAGAGCGTTGAGGACAACATCAAATTGTCGGACGTGTTCATTTAAACTTTATTGTCCCCTCAAATTCTGCATGAGGTCTGAGGTAAGTAACAAAAAAGGTATGATGATGACGATAATTTTGATATGTTCGTGAAAATTAAAATCATATTGTATCCAATTACTAATCATACTGTCGTCAAAGCCAAGACTGATATTGAAGGGGATGCAATATACCTACCTAGATAATGAAAGTTTGAATTCTGAAACAATCGTCAGGTGGATAGGGTGGAAGCAATCACAGGTGGACGCCATTTACACCAGCGCAGTCACTATTCACCCGACTTAATGTAGGTTACTCGTAAATGTAGGAGCTTTTAATCATTAAAGACGTTTTTTCCTACTGTGGCTTATCTCATCGTCTAAAATGTTAATACCTAATCTAGTTTATAATAACAACGTGTTTGTCATTGATATTAAGCTGTCGTGGTACGAATAAGCGAAGCAGATCAGTTTAGGTCCTAAACAAAACCGTAATAAGAGTTGATGGTAAGCACCCTGGACATAACGGATGATTTTCGTCTGACTCGGCATATTGAAATAGTTTTCTACCAATGACTACACCGTTCTTTGGTTTTCTTGATGTTTACTATTCCAATTGTGTTCTAGGAGTCAATTGGTACCCAAGGAATCACGCAATGCTCAATGCTAATTATTATAAGTATTATTATAGTCACTGCAAGTGTTAACTCGCCAAAAGGGTAAAGTTTCAACGCAATCATGAATATGAGTGTTCAAGTATGATTGTTAAGTCGCTGACACCATAATTACTATAACTAAGTTGGCAGTGTGCGTGCGGTCCTCACCCGAAGGTGCGGTCTACACTCAGATGGACATAAACATAACCGCATGATTACAATGTTTACTACGCACGCGAGCAAGGCCAGTTATGCGAATTTGACGATTTTTTATTAAACTTCGATAAGTTCGATCATCTTAAACTATTAAACAATCATAAGGCACCAACTATAGTCCAGTGGTCTCCTACTAGTTTGGCCTAGCATTACAATATGATCTTTAACTGTGTGTCTTGTCTTGTCTATTGTTTCCAGACAAAAGTATCGGTATCGTTAAATAGCTTTAACATGTCAAGTTGCGGTCGTCACGCTACCTACACCATGATCAATATTGAATAGAACACATCCATAATTATACTGATTTTCAGTTCATCTCTTATATACAGGGCGTCCCAAAATTAACTCACATGGAGGGAAAGTACCTTAAATACTGAAGATATAAAATTTTACTGAAAGGAGACTTCATTTTTATTTTAAAAAGAAAACGAACTGCATTCACCGAATTTTGAATAATTTCTTGTCTGAACTGGGAATCGAACCCGCTGAATGTAAAAAAAATATTTCTCTAATTTAATTGAACCGATCGATCGAAAGACTCGATTATACCTAAGCATTTCTTCTAAATAACATAGCATCTTAAATAAAAGGAAGACTACGAAATTTAACATTTAATGTTGAATAACAAGTTTGTGCAGCGTTATGAATAGCCTTTTCTGTACCTAATTCCCTATCATAAGTGATTGATAATGTGATAAGTAACACCACCTCGATTGGTTTTAAAAAGTTTGAATAATTTCGTGCGGGTTCGATTCTCGGTTTGGACATGCTATTATTAAAAAAAAATTGAATGCAGTTCTATTGTAATAATAAAACTTTCTATCTACAGTATTTGGTGTGGTCTATGCCACCATGTGACATAGTCATTGGAAGCCCTGGGGGCGTCCCACGACTATGCCATATGTTGGAATAGACCGCACCAAAGTAACTATTCAAACATTTTTAAACCAATCGAGCTGGTGTTACTTAACACATTATAACTTTATCAAACACTTTATGATAATTGCTCCAATCTTCACTCACTAGTAATACATTGAAATGTTAAAGTTTTGAGCACGACAGTCACAGGAAAGGCTATCCATAACGCTGCACAAACTTGTTATTCAACATTAAATGTAAAATTTTGTAGTCTTCCTTTTATTTAAGATGCTATGTTATTAAGAAAAAATTATAAGGTATGATCGAGCCTTTCGATCGGTACAATTAAATTAGATATATATTTTTTTTTACATTCGGCGGGTTCGATTCCCAGTTCAGACAGTTGATTACTTAAAATTCTTTGGATGCAGTTCGTTTTCTTTTTAAAATAAAAATGAAGTCTCCTTTCAGTAAAATATTATATCTTCAGTATTTAAGGTACTTTCCATACATGTGAGTTAATTTTGGGACGCCCTGTATATTCATTAGGTATTTTATTCGCAAATTGTCACGACGACATGTTAAGGTTCAGAAACCAGAACATTTGGTCAGATAACGAATTCCATTCCCGCCAATGCCAATGCAATGCTACATTATTTGCAAAAATGAATTTTGTGCAAATATTATCACATTATCTCAGGATAATGTCGTGTAGTTCACGCGGGCGAAGCCGCGGGCGGAAAGCTAGTCGTTTATAAATTTCCTGGCAATTATCTTACTAACTAGGTAATATTAATAAATGCGAAAGTGTGGATGTTTGTTTCTCAATCACGGTCAAACAACTGAACGGATCTAGATAATATGGCACCTCTGTGCCAAATATTAGCATGCGCATTTCTGTGCTATGGAATTCCCACTGGAAAACATCGTCTAAATTACGCGGGTAAAGCCGCGATCAAAACGCTAGTGGGTAATAAAAATTCACTAAAGGTAGCATTGCCAAAAGAAAATTAAATCATAGTCGATTAAAACTCTTTTAATATTGTCGAAATCGAACACGGCAATAGTCAACCTTCCACCTCGCATGGATGCGCCGCCCCGGCGCCGAATTGCGTGCACTCGCGGTCGTCAAGCTGCCGCGCCGCACAAATACTAGCAGTAGAAGCATATGAGGCGATTAAATGTCTTAGTATTATCCAGAAATATGTTTTTAAATCGTTTTAATTAATCCTTAAACTTTAGCTGTCGGTGGATATAAGTACAGTAGAGCCTCGATTCATCATCATTTCAGCCGTACGACGCCCACTGCTGGGCATAGGCCTCCCCCAAGGATCTCCACAACGATCGGTCCTGCGCTGCCCGCATCCAGCGGCTTCCCGCGACCTTGACCAGATCGTCGGTCCACCTTGTAGGGGGTCGGCCCACGGAACGTCCTCCGGTTAAAGAAGAGCCTCGATTAACCGGACTAATTGTTGTTGTTACGCATTCGTATAATCGAACATCCAGGTAATCGAATCTATGAAGAAAGGTGTTTTTGTACATATTATAGCATATACCTGAATCAACCCCAACCTATATATTTATATAAAAATAAAAAAAAACACGTGGGGAACAAATAGCGCGGGGCGCGAGAGGGCAATGCGAGTTCAAAAAAGTTCGTGCATGCGTTATTTGCAAGGTTGGTATTCACGATAATCGTGAATCCGTATAGCTGAGCTGAGAGCCGGATAATGGAGGTTCCACTGTATTCCCCTTACTAATTATTGTGGTGTAAAGCTACACCAGGTGTAATAAATCTGTTGTTGTTACATGTTGTCTAAAATGATGACAGAGACAGCAACAGATTTACACCACGTTTATTAGTAAGGGGTATAACGTATACTTAATTGTCCTTATTATTATGCAGTTGGAGCACTATTTCAATCATGAGATTTTTACCAAGTTGATATCACATTTGAAAATCGCGTGTACTGGGATTATATTAGTTACTATAGGTCCTACCTATAGTAAGTAACTAATATCATCCATATTACCAAATGAACAAGCGTTTACTATGCACTTTAAAAGTTAGTTTTTTTTTTTATCGTGGGTAAGTTCATGACTGATTACAACTTAGGAACAATGACGATTCCACTAAACCAAACTAAACCTAAGACAAATAACTAGTCGAGAGTTAAAGTATTTCTGCCCAGACGTGCGGCCTAGAAGCATGCCCGGAATCTCGAAATTGACGACAAGACCTTGAGTACCAACCAACACCAAGCACGTGCACAGCCAACGATTGGATGCCATAATTTTCATCATGTCAGCCGAACGATGCCCACTTTATAGTTTTATTTTGTTTGCAACAGATCACAGGCGCCTGGCGTCGCCTCTCAAGTACAGTAAGCGAGAGCGTGGGTCTGAAGGCAGCGTTGCGGCGGCTGCAGGCGGTGCCGGCGCGCGCGGCGCGGCTGGTGCACGCGCTGGTGGACCGCATGCGCGTCGGCGGGGGGCCCATCGTGCACACGCAGCTCGGCGACCTGCGCGGCCGCAAGCTCGCCGCCAGGACCGTGGAGCAGACTTCCTACTATAGCTTCAAGGGTATCAGGTACGTTAAAGACTGCCGTCGTTAAACGCGTGGTTCGGCTCGTGCACGCGCTGGTCGACCTCATGCGCGTTGGCGGCCCATCGTGTCAACGCAGCTCGGTGCTCTTCGCGGACTATTCTATTCTACATCTGGGCTGGGTATCAGGTTCGTACTTAGTATTATCTACTCAAGACATTTTTGTTCCTTGACGCGGCGTGTACGGAAACCTAATTCCCAAGTAAATATAACAAAACAAAAGAGGAAATAAAAACAAAAAAGGTTGAACAAGCTGTACTTTACAAAACTCACAATACTTAGGTACGAAGGACAGAGGCAAGATCTACTACGCCTATGCATTTCAGAATTAAAATAAATTGCAACAATACATTATCGAATTTTGCGCGTAGATAATTTGTAGACGCAATAGGCAATACTGCATATTGTTTGTTAGCTACGAAGGACAGATAGTGTAGGCAATGAAGCTAGTGGACCCCCACAGTAATTCCTCAGGCAGAAAAAACGATACAGCATGATAAAGTATCAATAAATTAAAAGTATTGTGATAAATTTCCAAAAAATAATAATAATAGAAGGTATTTGTTTGTAATTGGGTATTTTTTAATGAAAGTCTTATTTCATTGATATCTTTTTTAGGAAAAATGCTCCGTCTAAACTTTCTTCACCGGACATATTCATGTAACATATAAAAACAATATGAAATATCCAAAAAACTATCCCAGCAGAAACACTAAATTTTAATAAAATAATTGGGGTGACTTGGACCGAAAAATGTCTCTGTCGAACTTTTTTACGGAATTATACCATTTTGCCTAGCGTACTCATGTTTGAAAAAAGTTTTGAATTTTTATGAAGTATCACATACTTACTAGTATAAATAACTCATTTTGTAAAATAAATTTGGACTGAGAAATTACTCGGTTCAATATATAAACATATATTTGTATATTTAGGTATAAATAGTTACCTAACTTCCGTCTGAGGTTTTTTTGGATAATCATTAAAAAGTTTATGGCTCATGCTATTTTATAACTCGGCAAAGTTTCATCGACTGAAGAATTAATGTATGGGTCTCCATACAAAGAATCTGTTCATTGCCTACACTAGCGCAGCTTTTAATGCGTTTTGGAACTTTAGAGCAAAGCAGGAAAGGAACACATTATGTAAGGTAAATTGTCTCGTTTGCCGGAGCTCCTTAGAGAACGGCCAATACAAAAGTGCAATCTTCACTAAGTGAGTATAGTTCGTCTTTAAAGACAGCTAATGCATTTTAAATTGTAGTTACTAGCAGACTTTGACGACCCTCTAATATTTTACGATCTATAATATTTTATGTGTTCCTTTCACCATCTAAATGAGATTAACGGTGTTTTTTACGAAAAGCTAAGTATCAAGATTAACATCAGTTTTTGTAATATAGGTAACTAAATATTAAAATAGGTACCTACAAGTATATAATAGTCATTAGCCTCTTTTTACTATAAGATCATTATCAGATATGAAGATATCATTCATTAGCATAATTACACGAAATGTTGCACTACAAACACAATTTTATCTTTTGTTGTGTACAAACATAGGCGGAACTAAGTTCCGCTACCGAGTGGAAACTAATAAATTGGACCTTGAAACCTTAAATGAAACTTTTCGAGGACAAAAGTAAGAGGAATTACACGATTTGTTATCTTATGCCATAGTTTCGACAAGAAATTGTTCCGTAGAGTAAACAATTTGCAACCGTTGCTAATAACTGGCTCGAACACGAAAGTAATGAGGAGGTTTTAACTAAGGTTCTATTACGCAAATGAGACACTATACTCCTTTAGTGTAATGATCTATTCACCGCATTCACGAAACTCTAGCTGCTAACCACATTTACTTAGGAGTAGGTATATGAAAACGATAATGTTCAAACGTTAGCAAATAACCTCAATGCATCATTATACAAAGTACCTACTTGCCTTCCTACCGCGACTTTGCCCGCGTGTAATACTTACATGACGTTATGCGCGGGTATGTGATATTTTTCCGGGTTAAAAAGTAGCCTTATGTCACTCTCTAGCCCTCAAACTATTCAAGCACGTATCCAGGATTTTTTGTCGGGGGGGGGGGTCCGTCCAGGGGGGGGGGGGGGGTTGCTCAATCATGCCAAAACGGCTGAACGGATTTGGCTGAAATTTGGGAGCCTGGAGAGGAACATACGCTTCTTTTTATTCCGGAAAAATATCACATTCCCTCGGGATAACGTCGTGAAGTTCACGCCCACCCCGCGGATTAATGGATTTCGGTGGGGGTCCAGACCCCCTGGACCCCCCCCCCCCCCTGGGTACGTCCTTGAAACTATTCCCATACCAAAAATCACGTCGATCCGTTGCTCCGTTTCGACATGAAAGACGGACAAACAAACACACTTCCACAATTATAATTTTAGTATGGATACATCACTATAAAAAGTGCTGAAAGAGCGGTAAAACCTAAAAAACCAGCATTGCCATTGCCAGGCACTTATTGCAGTAAAAAAGTCATAATTGAAAAGAGTATCGGTCGGTTCGTAAATATAGCTTTGTAAGTATTATTATTTAGTATTATTATGTAATCTACGTCAGTTGAAGATGAATAATAGTTTGCATCTTACTCAAAAATTTAGTTGGTATGTTATTTAGGCTTCAATTAGGCATAATTATAGAACAAATAGTTTCTGTTTTAACTCGATCGTTGTTTCGGTTCAGCGAGGATTTTATGGGCACGTGTACCTAGCACGTGGCCGTTGCGGTATTGAACTCTGAATGTCTTATATTTGGCAACAAAATAATCGCATAGCGAGCGACGCTTGCCTAATACATACTAGTATTAATATATTATTAGTAATATGTCGATACAGATGGACAAAGCTACTGTGTGAGTCGTAGAATGGTCGAAAGTACACCCAAGAGGTGCGCCCAGGTCCCCACCAGTTAATATTGTTGGACATTATAGTTTAACATAGATTCAATACACTGATTCAAGCAGGTGCCGCGTGGTTTACTTTGTTTTCGGCTGAACGTGCCCTTAGAACCATGGTCCGCGACGCTCTGGCGGAGGGCGCCTTGTACCTCCACCAGTCCATACTATTGATTGAATATTAGATACTATAACATAAACAAATGTTGGTACAGATACGCGCAGCCACCGAGCGGATCTCTGCGGTTCCGGCCGCCCGTGCCGTTGGAACCATGGTCGGGAGTACGTGATGCCCTGGAGGAGGGTGCTGTGTGCCCTCACCGGTTCATGCTGTTCGACACCTACAAGGGTGACGAGGATTGCCTCTTCCTTAATGTCTACTCACCGGCACTGCCTGACAAGCTATCTGGGTGAGAACTGTAGCTATTATTATTTTTGTAAAAGTATTTTTCAAGTTATTGATTGTTTTTGTCTAATGGGACACATTATTCGTCTTAAGTCCGAGCATGACTATAAATCTTTTATCTTACAAAGTCAATTCTAATAAGATTTCAATTAGTCCAAACAATTGCCTGTGAAAGAGTTACATGATTACTTACCTATCTTTGCAAAATTAGTTGACTGGAGTAACACTTTGCGTGCTATATTTCTACAGGAGAATAAATTGTAAACGCGGCATACATAATTTGACGACCAATTTGGCGCAGGGGTAGGCTACCCACCTTCTGCGCCAGAGGTCTCGGGTTCGATTCCCGAACAAGACAAACATTTGTGTGCATGAACATGTCTATTTGTCTTGGTCTGGGTGTTTACTGTATTATATGTATTTACAAACAAAAAGTTTTTATTTATTTATCCGTTATCAAGTTTTCCATGATACAGTTTCTTATTGAAATTAACATAGGTTTAGATAATTGGTGTGATTGTAAGAAGTTATTTATTTATTTATTTATTTATATAATATTCTTCGTTTCATGAACTTTAGGTACAACCCTAAGCTGGCGGTGATGGTGTGGATCCACGGAGGCGCGTTCGCCGTGGGATCTGGGAACGCGTTCCTGTACGGGCCCGACCACCTGGTGGGCGCGGGCGTGGTGCTGGTCACGCTCAACTACAGGCTCGGCGCGCTCGGCTTCCTCAGCCTCGAGAACGACGAGGTGTCCGGCAACATGGGACTCAAGGTGAGAGGGCTTGTAAACGTATCTTCCTGACACCATTACAATATCAGTGATGGTGTGACGTGGGCTCCTGAAACGCGTTCCTGTACGGGCCCGAAATCTACCAGCCTTACAAAGGCGGTGATGCTGCAGATCCACAGCGGTGTTTTAGCTGTGGGTTCAAGTGATGACTGATAATTCAGGAACAGGTATGTTCTTGGATCCATCTCTTAGTGGACGCGAACTGGCCGGTAGGTAGGTACTCTATTGGCGGTTCTCTTTTCACTATTTTCTTAGACTGGCGTCTCGAACAATAAGATAAGAGTCTGGCAATATGGGGCTAGATGAATAGCAAACACACTAAACTCGCGTTGTTTATGTTAGTACGTTATATTAGCTAAACTGTATTTCCAAGAGCTCCAAAAAATATTCTAGAACTCAATCACTAGATGCCGGTGTAAAAGTTGGTGAAAATGTAGTTATAGTAAAATACGGTTAGCGCACAGGTATGTCTGTGGGTTAGCGGGTTAGCTGAACTGTATTTCCAAGAGCTCCAGAAATTATTCTAGAACTCAACCACTAGTCTAGGTGCCGGGGTAAAAAGTTTGTATATGAATATTTAGATGAAGCACTTGTTCAATGGCGAACATAAAATGAAATAGAGTAAGGTAAGACCTACTCATTTTCTTTCAACATTGTAAATGTTAATTAGTTTAAAGTAACTTACGTAGTATGTGTTTAATGTGTAGTACAAAGATTTTCCGACGAACAATGAGTTATATTAACTACCTAGGTAAATGGTCCGCAAACATACAATTAAACAAAAGCTTTCCTAATCCCCAGTTTCTCCAAGTTGGCCAATGCAAAACTAGACAACAACTTAGAGACTTCTGTAGGTATTTGACCTTATATTCTTCTTGCATAATATGCCGTTGTTGTCTCCATTGGTTATGCAAGTGTTACATTTTTTTTGGACGCAAACTGACGCAAAGCAATTGAGCGAGTGTTTTCTAAATTTTCTAGTTCATTGACACGATCACAATCACAATAATGTAGTCTGGACATTGCAATGCCGTATGCACAATATTGTACTACATATAGGAAAATTCCCATAGTCTTCCACTTGTTCTTACATTATTTTATCTATGTAGTTATTTCCTATGAGAATTTGTTAAATGCTAGGATGTTGAGTAATGTTCACAGTGTTTTACTAAGGAACAATAATGACAATAGCGCAGTTACTCCTATCCTATCACCTCGTTTTAAATCTTAACGGTTTTGAAAAGAACTCATGAGACGATTCATGTCTTCCCAGACACTAAATATATAAAGAAGCGAGTACCTACGGTAAAATGTTTACCATGTGTTTTTCTAAAATCTAATGATTTTTATGTTAGCATAGGTAACTTACTTACTATAGGATACTTTTTACACACTTTATTCCATATCACAACTAAGTCTGATGCATGGTCAGGTCAGTAAACGAAAAACAGTACTTATACGAAAATAGAAAAATCACCACCAGCACGTCCAAACATTGATCCGCTATTTGCGAGGCTTGTGGTTTTTAACCAACTTCAAAAAAGGAGGAGGTTATACGTTCGACTGATGTATGATTTATTTTTCTATGTATTTTCACCGATTTCACTGACAAGTCGGCGCTGATTCCCATATTTTTTTAATTTGTGAATGCATAAAATATGATTTAGAATCCTACTGATTGCCAGTTATTTTTTTATCCAGGACCAAGTGTTGGCCCTGAAATGGGTGCGCGACAACATCGAGGCGTTCGGCGGCGACCCCGGCCGCGTCACCATCTTCGGGGAGTCGGCGGGCGCGGCCTCCGTGCACCTGCACATGCTCTCTAAGGCCTCTCAGGTAACATCAGTCACTTCGACAAGCAAAATCAACACTCAGAGTGCTGCGCTTCCGCAAAAGCGGAGCTTTGAGAAGGTGAGCTGTGTTTCCATACATTTGCCAGTTGAGCTGACACAGCTGGTTACGTCAACTGTATGAAAACACAGCACAGCTCCGCGCAGCTCTGCTTCTGTGGAAATGTACCCTTGGTGAGTGAACGTGCAAACGTTAAATTCAAAGTCAAAGTCAAACCTGTTTATTTAGTTTAGATTGTTATTTACAATACTTGTGAACGTCATAGAAGCTATAACGCCCTCGGTTCGTAATCCCCTCCGTCCGGCCGGCGGGAGACTAGGTTACTAGGAGGCTAGAGAGACTAGGAGGTTAGGTAGGTACTATCGCGTTTGACTGTGGTCTAGTGGTACACACCACCCGGTATCAGACCCATAGGTCCCGGTTTCGACCCCCCAGTGGGGGTACTTTGTTTGGTGGTAGGGCTTGTTCAAAGTCCGCCTGGCTAGCTACCACCATCTTACCTAAGTCTGTCTGACCTCATAACAACGATGTTTTCAGCATTGTTGTGTTCCGGCAGTCAGAGATAAGATAGCTAACATCAGATGTGATGAAGGCTAATTGCTACCCCGTTGTGGATAAAAATAGTAGATTGTACAACAAGTGCATAAAACGTGCCATTTTACCCGAGACGTATACCTATATCCACTCGAGCCGTAGGCGAGGGTTGATAGTCAATTCGAGGGTAAAATGGGTTTTATGTACGAGTTATACACTCTGCTTTTCACTTCGAGTGTGAGGAAAATAAATAACAATATTGCAAAAAAGAAAAAATAAAGTCTTCGCCATTTTGGCGGGAACTTTCTTTTTCTTTTTTTTATACGTGGCAGTGGCAGCACAGTGACTTTTACATAGTACGATCTATATACGTCCATCATGCTCTTGAAATACTTATTTCTTAGAAAACTTATTAATTTTGCCTAGTTTTACTAATTTGGTAATTTAACATGAATTAAGTATGTATTTACAAAATTGAAGAAACAGAATGAAATAACAAGTTTATTTAACGAAGTTTAATTGCGTGTGTGACTATTTACCTGACGACCTTTGTCTTAGAGTCTGAGACTTGACGAAGATTTTACTTTATGCACTAGAGCATAAAAAGCGATTTTATGCAGCCTATACCCAACATAAACACGAACTTTACGATCATGAGAAGTGAAAAAGTTATTTTTTAACAGTAGGTGGTATTGATTATTTTTTATAAAAAAATAATAAATATAAAAAAATAAAACCGCCTTAAAAAAATTACACAGAAAAGTAAGAAATAATTCCTCTAATACTGTATTCACACCAAATAACGTAAGTAGGTACTTTGAAGTCGGTCGTGCTCTTTTTATTATTACCTTTTGCAAAACTACATTTACTTATTTTAGTATATTTTATAACGAAGGACTAAACGAAGCCATTATATACCAGAGGCTCAATAAAACCGAGGGTATATTAAGTTGGCGTTTAGTCTCGAGGTCCAAACTGTATTTTTCACTTCGAGTTCGAGAAAAATAGTCAATTTAGTACAAAAACATTTAACAAATTCTGAAAATTTTCGCGGTTTTGTAGGACAGGCCAAGACATTTAGCCATTCTGCCAATTCCTGAGCATTATTAAATTCTTATAGTTTCTTATGTTTTCATAAAAACGTAGGTGTGTTACATTCAAATGCTCCTTGGAGTATTTGGCGTCAAGTGTGTCAAGCCAGCCTTCTCGATAATTCTTGCTGAGGTAGTCACCACTATAATAAAACACTCGGCATCACTTTACCGAAACTATTTAAATCATTCCACATATCGTCCAGTTGCGTAGACACTTGTGGCACAAAACCACACCTATCTTGAGTCACAAAGTCCACTTTGAAACAAATTGCGATTAATTAAAATATCCACTTACTCTAACCCGCCAAAATGGCACCAAAAACTCGCGGTCAGTTTTTTCTTCTAAACCAGTCACAAATTAACAATTTAAAACACATGGTGGCGCCATCCTTGCGGAAAAACCATGAAACAAAAAACATTTTCGCAATGAAGATGGTCCACACTTCACAAATAATAGTAGGTATATTCACTGGCTGTTTGAGTTTATCTAAGGTCACATGAAGGAAATTAAAAAAGTAATTACTTTTTATTCCCTAGGGACTAAAGTGGTTATTTAGTCCCGCTTCGTAGGGCTATATTTGCGTACTTTTATAGCATTAGAAGTGAAATAGTAGATTGTTTAGCAAGGGATGTATGGCACCCATAACAGTCGAGTGTTTTGGCGCACGAACGAAGTGAGGGCGCCGATAGGTTGAGACTGTTATGGGTCCATACACCCGAAGTAAACACTCTACTTTTCATTTTGAATATGAGGAAAGTAAAAATAAACAGAAATAATCTTAAAAATATTTTTCCTATGGCCGCGGATATTTCGAAAGACAATGACTTTTTTCATTTTCTCTGTTTTAGGGAAAGCAAGGGAAACTAAGTCCATAACAGCCTTGTTTGGTGTTTATTGTTTATTGTTTATTGTTTATTGTTTATTGTTTATTGCGTATCACATTACAATTTCTAAAGATGGAAAATTATATAAGGTATACATGTGACGCCCTGCAAGGGCATAGCAAAATTAATTAGGTACCTACTACTACTTAAATAATAAAGGATTACATAAGTACATAACACACAAACTTACAAATTAACATTAAATAATTTCATAATCATACAACAATACATGCATTTTAATTAGAAAAAATTAAACATTTTAATCAAAATGATTAAAATACATTATATATTAATTCATAATTCCTATAATTCTATTCTAATAAATTATACATATTCGTCTAAAATATAAATATTCATTATTTATTTAAATTTAAATTATTTTATCATTGAAATATTCGTTTAAATTGTAATAGCATTTGGCAATAAGATATTTTTTTAATTTATTAATCAAGTGAGTTGGCTTTTCTAAGTTTTTTATATTATTAGGTATGTGGTTAAAAAATTTTATTAACATAGAATGGGGGCTAGATGACACCATTTCCATCTTGGAGAAAGGAACTTTTAGTTTATTCAAGTTTCGATTGTTTCTTTTATTGTTGGTGAGAGGTGTATAAAACTCGGGATGCCTAATTACAAACTTGCATGCCTCCAGTATGTATATACATGTTAATGTTAATATATTATGTTGTACAAAGTGAGATCGGCAAGACTCCATTTGGTCTACATTAGTAAGTATTCTCACACACTTCTTTTGCAATACAAATATTCTATTTACGTCGCAAGAATTTCCCCACAATACTATTCCATATGAAAGTATTGAATATGCGTATGCATAGTATGCCGTGATTGCGGTACAGAAATCAGTTACACGTTTTAACTGGTAAAAAGCATATATGAAAGATGACAACTTCTGCACTACTTTTTGTATATGTGGTTTCCAATTTAGATGAGTGTCAATGTCGATTCCCAACAAAGTAGCAGAGTTACAATTTTCTAATTTGATGTCATTATAATTATAAGATATTTCTAAGGCAGTTTTTTGATACGGTTTAAATTGGATGATTTTAGTTTTTTTAAGGTTAAGTAGTAAATTATGCGATTTCAGCCAGTTCGTTATTTTATCTAGATTAAGGTTTAGTTTGGATTCAAGTTCTAGTGTTGTAGAGCAATCGATTAAAATTGAAATGTCATCAGCAAACAGCACACAGACATCATCCAAGATCTTGGGGAGACTATTTATATATATAAGGAACAGGACACATCCCAAAACGCTACCCTGTGGGATAGAGCCAGTAACAAGGACTCTATCTGATTTAGTTTCAGTGATTCTACCAGTTTCGAAGTTAATATTTTCAATTTGTACTTGTTGATAACGATTATTGAGATATGATCTAAACCATTTATGTGCTATACCCCTAATTCCTGATTGATAGAGTTTATCTAGTAGAGTTCTATAACAAACTCTATCATACGCCTTGCTCATGTCTAGAAGGAGCCCAACTGCTATTTTTTTATTCTCAATTACTTCAAATATGTTTTCTATGTATTTATAAACAGCCAGCGAGGTAGAGCATTTTTTTCTAAAACCACATTGGTCTTCATGGAGGATTTTAAACTTTTCAAAAAATTTGTTAAGTCGTTGGATCATGGCAGTCTCGAATATTTTTGATGATGTTGTAGACAAAGCTATTGGCCTGAAATTATTTATTTCAGATGTGTCACCCTTTTTGTGAACCGGTTTAATAATAGATGTTTTTAGGGCGTCTGGGAAATCACCCTCAGAAAAGGATTGGTTCACTAATGAGGTATATGGTTGTGTTAATAAATCAGCACATTTTCTCACTAAAACGGGAGGAATTTCATCAATACCAAAAGATGTTTTATTTTTAAGTTTTTTTATGATATTTCCCATTTCTTTGTCATCAACTGGATTTAGAAAGAATGAATTTTCCAAAGTGTTATTCAGGGGCGGCCTGGTAGAGTTAACGTTGTTTGAATGCGAGTTTCCGATAGATGCAAAAAAAAGAGTTAAACATGTCAGCTACCAGTTTGGGGTCATTGACCATCTGGTTGTGGGTTGTTTTAAGGGACAGATTTTTATACTTTCGTGTGTTTTTGTTTGTTTCTTTATTTATTATTTGCCACATACATTTTGTTTTATTTTGTGATTTTTTAAAATTACGCTTGTTAATAATTTTTTTGGAAGTTTTTACAGCTTTTTTTAATACTTTGCAATATTCATTGTAATGCATTTTTAAATTTTTATTTTTACTTTTAGATACCAGCAATTTTAGGAATCTTTTATAGCGAAATGAAGTTTTTAGTCCCGTGGTTAAGTAAGTATTTTGAGGTTTTGTTTTAATTTTTATTAAGATTTTAGGTATGCACTTATCAAGAATTTTTTGTAGCGTATCGATGAATAAGTTGTAATTTTCATTTACGTTGTTTTTAGAATGTAGTATATCCCCCCAATTTATAGTTGATAGTTCATATTTAAACTTATTTATATTTTTGTCATTAAAAACTCGTTTATGTATTGTGAATTGTTTTAAGTTAATTGTATTAAATGGCACTGAAAGTAATAATCCACGGTGGTCTGAAAAACCAAACTCATGAACAGATGCCTTTACGTCTTTTATTTTGAAATTGATAAATAGTAAGTCCAAACACGTAGCGCTGGTTGGCGTGATTCTAGTAGGTTCTTTAATCTTTTGATGAAAGTTATAAGATACCATTAAGTTCGAGAGTCTTTGTTTTTCATTACTATTTTGTAGGAAATCAATGTTGAAATCACCGCCAATAATTATATTCTTAGAATTATCTTTTTTTGAAAGGAGTTTTAGAAGACTTTCTAGCCGCAGGTAGAATACCTCTATTTCCCTTTTACTACTTGGCCAGTATATATTTATTATTAATAGATTTAAATTGGGAATTTCGATTGCACATATTTCAAATATCATTTCAATGGACAGGGTGGACAAATCTAATCTGTTACGATATTCTAATGTATTTTTAATCATTATACACACACCTCGTATAATGATTAAAAATGTGTTTGACCCGTACTCTATGCAATTCCATGAAATTAATAGCCTGATTTTTTTATGTTACAAATAACTTATTTAGTTTAATCTGTTTCTAGAAACGCATTCTTTAAAAAAAACAATGTTTTAGATATTAAAATAATAGTTCTACAATATTAATTATTTTATATAATAGCAAAACATGGCTGTATAGGCTTCTGTGCCTTTGCCTGCATACCTTTGGTAAATAAATGTCCAAAGAGATACTTAAAGACTCTACACACGTTCCTATCCGACCTCCGATTCGGTCTGCTCCCAGACCAAATCGGAACGTGTGTAGCGCAGATTTGGTCTGGGAGCAGACCAAATCGGCTGTCGGATCGGATTTTGACATGACCCCTCCTATTCCTTTCTTAAATTTCATAACGGCCCTAGGGCCGCCACATACAACTTTCATCCCGCATTTTAGGCAAGTTAGGAGTTACTTTCAGAATATGAGACATGAAAACATTTTTTTTCGATTTCACTACATATCAGGGTATTCTAAAACACAGACATGTCTGACCTTTGAGTCTCACAAACAATAGTGCTTACTAAATAACATTATGTCAACAAATACAAAATTCTTGCACATGACTAAATGGTGAAATAAAGCCTTCACAAATACTTGAATTAACGACTTGAAAACATTTTATGTTCTCTAAACGTTCGATTGCCGTTCTGTCTGACGACTCTTTATAACTATAAGTACTGCTAACTATTATTATTTATTACTAAAGGAACCTCTTCAATACTTGAATATCACGGAGGTTAAGCACTTCAATAATACTTATGTGTATGCACTTATGCTTCGTTAAGCATGAAACTTAAAGCATGGCTAACACAGATGATGAGATAACAATAAATAAGCGAGGACACTATAGAAATTAAACAACTGGATCTTTGTGAGACGGGTCGATTTTTTCTAAATAATTAATTAATACTTAATAATTAATTATAAATTTCAACTGATCTTTGTAACAAATGACCCAATAGAGAATAGAGGCTATAATGACTTTAAATACATTTAGGTACTTCCAAACCACTCATGATCACACTCACAAAGTTTAAGAACCTTTCAATTTAAAGCCTATAGGAAAAACGACGAGCCTCGCAAGTAGGTTTCCGGGGGGGATCTACTTGCAGGGCTCGTGGTTTTATACTCTCATATTTTTCATATACTTACAGAATTGCATTGTGAATGCATAAAAATATTTTGAGCTTACTGGATTAAGTAATTAAGACATCAAATGTCGTAAAACATACCAAATAATTTTAATCTTCATCATCATCATCGCGCCAACTGCAAGACATAGGCCTACCCAAGAAGCTCCATAACAAAAAATAAATAATTAAAGTAATCATAATAAATAATTATTGATAGTGTTATAAACAGTTAATATAATTATCATTTTAGTCGTATGTCATTCTCACGTCAATGTTTGTACGATAACAAGTGCAATGACCTGATTAAGCCTATTTCACACGCAGGGTCTGTTCCACAACGCCATAGCCCAAAGTGGATTAGCGCTTTCTCCGTGGGCTCTGGCCACGAGTCCGCTGCAACGGGCCTTCGAGCTGGGCCGCGAGCTGGGCATCGACACTAACAACACTGCCGAGCTGTTGGGTAAGTGTTATTTAAATGGGTTTCACTTTGCCACTGCCAATGCTCCGAGTCCGAGCTGCCTCGAATTTAGCTAGCACTGTCACCAAAGAGCCCATTTCAGTGCACTTTGATAAGACTTTGATGCTCTGTTAGTATGTTTTCCCCACTTTACAGAGTTCATTTAATTAACTGACCTCTACAATTTACGACTTAATAACGACAGCTCCAATATGTTTCTTATTTAATTTACTCAGGCTACCTCCGCGCGACGCCAAGCGAGTTGATCGTGAAAGCTGGCGCTCGCATCTCCAGTGCGCCGGGCAAGGGCGCAGACCTTCGCAGCACGGTAGCACTGCCGTTCCTGCCAGCCGTGGAGCCCGAACACGATGACGCATTCCTCACCGCATCACCGATGGACTTGCTACCCGGGGCCGACGTGCCGCTGTTGACCGGGTACAACGCGCAAGAAGGAATCATCCTCTTCCGACGTAAGTCCATGTAGCTTGATTAGTGATGTGTCGTTATCGCCTTAGCTTTAACGCTTAACGACTAATCAAGAATTTAGCATTAGCTCATTAATTTTAAATGAAATATTCTGCTCAAATTAATTAACGATTCTAACGTTAAGTAAGCTCCAAAAAAGTTAAGGAAGGTCTCTCATTCGACCGCCGCCGCACGTGTCGGGCCGAGACAACAGTACCTATTGTATCTATGTTTTTTGTTCGGAATAATAACCAAGGTGGGGGTCCCTAAAATTGCATAACAATAATAATCCTATTTTGAAACTAACTTTGCAACTAAGGCATATTGTTCCCTGGTTTATTGCTTCCTGCTGCGGAGCACTGAGTTTAGAAAAGATATTACTGTGGTCTTTATTTTGTAACACCGAAGTTTCAGTTTTGGATTGAAATTGTGTTAATTATTTTAACAACTGCTAGCCTTAACGCCACTGGCGCCCGTTTAGTTTTTAAACGTGAAGGAAGGAAGCGATTTTCACTAGCCACTCTAGCCAGAAGTCTGAAAGAAATTATTAACGAAATTGGTCGCGCGCGCCCCGCTTTGGCTGTTACAACGTTGGTTTATAGATGTTGCAGGTTAATGTGTAGTTTGTTTGAGCCTTTGCAAAATGACTGATAGATCAAGCACGATTATTCGGAACTATTTTGACCGAACTTTGGGTGCAGAGAAGACTAGGTACATGTTGCAAAATGACTGGTCCTAGATCAAGCACGATTATCTGGAACTACATATTTTGACCGAACGAACCTCGGGTGCAGATAAGACTGCATGTTGTAATTTGTGCCAAAAGAAACTGTCATATCGCACTACTACTTACCTACTACAAATTTGAATTTAAAACACTTCGGAGTGCATAACATTAACTTTGCCTAAGATAATTGAAAGTAGTCATTTATGTTGCACGCACGAGCACGACCGTTAAAATTCACGTTAAAAATAGCGTTAATTGAATTAAGCTATTTTACAATTAATTTAACGGTGACAAATTATTTCCAAATAGCCTTAACGCCCATCACTAAGCTTGATACGCGATGCAAGGGCGCAGACCGGGTGCACGGTAGCGCTGCCGTTCCTGCCGTGGAGCCTGAACATAAAGACACGTTTTTCACCGCGCAATAATATTTATTCTGTGACCGCGCCACCGATGGACTTGCTACCCGGCGGCGCTGTCGTACCTCTGCTCACCGAGACAACGCGTAAAGACTCATCCTCTTCCGACGTAAGTCCTAATAGATTTATTGATGGCAGGCCGGGCAGGGTATACGAGTTTTAGGGTATAGCACGGTGGTGTTGCTGTTCCTCGGCCGTGGATCCGACGCACTGCTAAAAGTGATTTTGAAGACCGTACAATGATGGTGACTATAAACGCTATATATATTAACTAAACACATTATCCCTCTTCTGTCGCAGTCGGGTAAAACCAAACAAACATCTTTAAATGATGATTCCATAAAATAAACTTTTCCAATAAGCAACCTATAAGCGTTAGCTATCTGAGATAGGGACACATAATAATAATTAGTTAGTTACGTGTTGAATCCTAGTAGACGGAGAGATGAAAAGTGAAAAATATTAAGTAATAATAGATGAGACGGTACTGAAGAAAAATTTATACAGCTTAAGAATAATAAATTATGAGGTCTCAAATATATATAATTTCTGTTTTTGCATTGGAAACAAACACATTTCTATAGCCGTTTCCGCTAAAACTGTTTACTTTATCCAATAGTGAAAGTGTATTGCACGGTGTCTGGTTACGGTCTCCAATCGACAGCAAAAACGCAGTTAGGCATGTAATGTAACTATACAGAAAATTAGAGTAACGAGTTTTTGCGCCGAGCTAAGCCACAAAATTTAATAACGGGCAATTTGAGTGGTTTTCCACTCACTTAAATGCTTAGATATGCGCGGAAATCCTTTGCGACAATGTCGCGGTGAGCGTTGCGCAAGTGAATTAGTGAACGGAACCTGCGCCTGCGCTTAAGCACGGCAGGGCTGTGAGCGGCCCTTCCTGTGCCAGTCACCAACCAACTATCATTAACCTATGCTGTACACTTATGCGATTACGGGTAAGGGGTGGGGTAGGTACATAATTATGTATCTAAGTAATTTACTTATAATAGCCAAGTACAGTACAAGATAAAAGTTGCATGATCATACTTGCGAAGTTGCGACCGAATGATCTTTCACAGCATTCGTCATTTTATCGTGTATCGGGTTCACGCTATCATAAATTATCAAGTAAGTTACCTACTATAATAAGCTTCATGCAATCAGAGTTTGTATAGGACCTTCGGTCTTGAGTAGGAAAACCATCTAAATATCAGATGAACTTCGATTTAATGGAAATTAATTTAATTAAAGACAACTCTTTATCTATAGGTAGTACTAAATATAGTACATTGAATGTATAAAAAATACTTGTATTATATTTATTTTACCGACTTCCCAGAGTTATATTAGTCTATCTTCGCATCTACATATTTTGCCATTGTAAGTACAAAAACAAAAACCTTTACTTTAACTGGGAACGATGTTTTTAATCAATAACGGACGTAACTGGCTTTTGAAAATTCGGATTATTTTAATGATACGCAACTGTCGTAATCTTTGCACGGAACGTTCTGTGAACTGTGAACGTTTGGTCGTTAATTTCATGTCATGAGTCACAAGCGGATCGTATGCGATTTTCGCAAGATTCTTTTTATAGATGCGGATCCGCCGGTAACTTACTTAATATCAGATGCCTACCTACTACTTTTATTGAAATTGGAAATTCATCAATAACAATATTGACCAATCACTGAGTTGCCATAGGGTTTACTTTACAGAAACTTATGTAACAACAGCCACACACTAGATAGTTTAATAATTATGTCGTAATTTATCAATATAAGTGCTATAATAATCTACCTCACCAATTTTGGTAAGGTGGCGTAATTTTAATTGTATTTAGGTAAGTGGGTAAAGATAAATCATATTGATATCAATAACCAAACTCGAATAGCTACCAAAATTAAGTTGGCACCAAAAATAACAAGTTTGAATTTTATGCAACATAAAAAAGGAAACTTAATTTCAATGTTCATTCGGTTATAAAAGTTGGAAGGTAATATAGTAGATTTCATTACAAGTGCGGAAAGCCTGTCATTGCAAAGAGTTCCGACAAATGTCTACAGTCGGAACAAGTTGCAATGACGGTTCCGCACGTGTACTGAACAACTATTTTTAATACAGTTGCGAAAAAATTAAGCAATTTAATAAAATAATAAAACACAATAAACTCAACTAACTAATCGTAAAAGAATATAAGCAGAGACTTTTTTTTGTTTTCTTCACCCATTCTGGGTTGGCAAAGGAAACTATGATCATACAGCCAAGGCTTCAGTAGAATTTTTTTATTGATATGAAATGAAAATTAAATTAAATGAGATGAAATGAAATGAAACCTAACAAAAGCAATCCGAATCCTACAGGAGCGCCTTTCCTTATTTCTCTCTTTTACCACATCGTTTTCCATTAAAGCCACATTATTGCACTAATTCCACCATACTAAGTACCTACCACAAAAAAAACCAGAATAAACTAATTTAGAAAATTAAGAAATAAGGTCCCTCATTTTCTTTTCACTTACTTGCGCAAACTCCTATAAGCAGATACTATGGTAAATAGTGCACGTCATACCATATTTAGTAATCTGTGGTCATAAAGCCAATTTTATGTATTTTTTATATTCATAAATTTAATTTGGCCGATACTAATATTAATTTAATGTATAATTAAAATTAAGTTTTAAATCTGATATTGAAACAAATTAGTAGCTTCTTTTTAGAAATATTTGCATGAGTCATAAAAACTTCTATGATTATTTTTTAGTAAAAACTTCGTGGTTGGTTTTTTCTTTTTAATAGACAATATTTTGACAGTTGGGAAAGAAAACACACGAGTTCGGGAAAGGTAAAGAAAAAGTTCGAGTGTTAGTGTTTGCCCACATCCCGAACGCTATACGTCCCTGCAATACGCCACTTTTTGAGCAACTGTATTAAAAATGTCTTTTTAATACAGTTGCTCAAAAAGAAAAAAACCAACCACGAAGTTTTTACTAAAGAAAATCATAGAAGTTTTTATGATTCATGCAAATATTTCTAAAAAGAAGATACTAATTTGTTTCAATATCAGATTTAAAGGTAATTTG
This sequence comes from Crambus lathoniellus, assembly GCA_949710035.1. NCBI lineage: Eukaryota > Metazoa > Arthropoda > Insecta > Lepidoptera > Crambidae > Crambus > Crambus lathoniellus. Next base: position 11,270,862 of record OX453315.1, read on the forward strand.
AATTAAAATTTACGGCCAAATTAAATTTATAAATATAAAAAGTTGGCTGTATGATAATACTGCCATAGTATCTGCTTATAGGAGTTTGCGCGGGTAAGTGAAAAGAAAATGGCGGACCTTATTTCTTAATTTTCTAAATTCGTTTTTCCTGGTTTTTATTGTGGTACTTAGTATGGTGGAAAAGTGCAATAATGCCCTCTAATGGAAAACGATGTAGTAAAAGTGAGAAATAAGGAAAGGATTTGCGTGTAGGATTTGGATTGCTTTTGTTAGGTTAGGTTTCATTTCATTTCATCTCATTTAATTTCATTTTCATTTCATATCAATAAAAAAAAATCTACTGAAGACTTGGCTGTATGGTCATAGTTCCCTTTGCCAGAACGGGTGAAGAAAACAAAAAAAATCTCTGCTTATATTCTTTTACGATTAGTTAGTTGAGTTTATTGTGTTTTTATTATTTTATTAAATCGCTTCATTTTTTCGCAACTGTATTAAAAATAGTTGTTCAGTACACGTGCGGAACCGTCATTGCAACTTGTTCCGACTGTCAACCCTCACCTTCGGCTGCGCCTCGGCTCGGGTAGACATTTGTCGGAACTCTTTGCAATGACAGGCTTTCCGCACTCGTAATGAAATATACTATTTTCACTTCTCATGTTCGTAAAGTTCGTGTTTATGTTGGGTGTAGGCTGCATAAAATCGCTTTTTATGCTCTAGTGCATGAAGTAAAATCTTCGTCTAAGTCTCAGACTCTAAGACAAAGGTCGTCAGGTAAACAGTCACACACGCTATTAAAATTCGTTAAATAAACTTGTTATTTCATTCTGTTTCTTTAATTTTGTACACAATCCATTTTAAAATACTTACTAAATTAATAAAACTAGGCAAAATTAATGAGTTTTGTAAGAAATAAGTATTTCAAGAGCATTATGGACTACGATCTATGCTAAAGTCACTGTGCTGCCACTGCCACGTTTAAAAAAAAAGAAAGTCTTCCCGCCAATATGGCGAAGACTTTATTTTTTCTTTTTTGCAATAATGTTATTTATTTTGCTCACACTCGAAGTGAAAAGCAGAGAAGTATAACTCGTAGATAAAACCCATTTTACCCTCGAATTGACTATCCACCCTCGCCTACGGCTCGGATGGATATATACGTCTCGGGTAAAATGGTCCGTTTTATGCACTTGTTGTACAATCTACTATCTCTTTACTTATGAAATTGCTGTTTTCTATGGGGAAACTGTAGGAAGTTGTAATTATTATACAAAGATATTTGGGGATTTCTTGGACATGTGAACTCCGTATTTAACAAAACTTTAGAGACATGATCAGACAACAGCCTATAATCTCATTTAAAAAACTGCCTTAGATTTAAAAAAATCTGTTCGAAGCAGTCAAATTGACAAGAGGGGTTTGCATTTATAAATATTTTAGACACGTGTTTATGTATAATACATTGAAAAGTTAAAGTCAGTTGTTTTGAGCACGACAGTAGTTGTTTAGCGTTATGGATGGACAGAAAAGGCTATCCATAACGCTGAACAAACTTGATAATCAACATTAAATGTTAAATTTCGTAGTCTTCCTTTTATTTAAGATGCTATATGTTACTCAGAATAAATAAATGCTTATAATTGAGCCTTTCGATTGGTATAATAAAATTAAAAATATATTTTTTTTCACATTTAGCGGGTTAGATTCCCAGTTCAGACATGCGATTATTTGAAATTCTTTGAATACAGACAGTTTAAAATGAAGTTATCTTACAGTAAAATTTTATATCTTCATTAAATAAGGTACTTTCCCTGCATATGGCATAGTTTTGGGACGCCCTGTATATATCGGCAATGCAAAACCTACTTAGTAGTGGTAGTAGTAGTTAATCTGAAAGAGTAGGTATAATTTTAAGCCAGCTAAACGGTCGATACACAGAGAAAAAGAATTTTTCTACGATCTCACGGCGGCAAAAAAACTACCGAAAAAGTGCACAGATACAAATCGATGACTAGTTATTTTATTCTTGGTACTCGCAGCTTATATAAATATACTGTGGCGTGGACGTTTGCAATTGTTCTTTATTTAATGCGCAAACTTCTATTGCGCAATCTGGTCTTCAAACAGACTGACACACAGACACCGAAACAGTCAGAGACGCTATTGCCGTATTTACATAATACACTAACATGTGCGATTATATCAGATTTGTGCCACTTTCTCGCTCGGCCAAACGATATATATATTGACCTGTTAAAAAATACCTTACACTGTTTTATACGTACTGCGTTGATGTCTTATTCTAAGATTAGTCTATTTTTACATTGTTTTATACGTACTGCGTTGATGTCTTATTCTAAGATTAGTCTATTTTTGGCATCTTTTGGGGATCAGCTGATTTTTAGTTTTAACATTGTCTCAACTGTTATACTCCTCCCTGACGGAATTTAATGGGCAGGTCAGGCAAATCGTTTTAAACATAAAAGTAGCAAAAAAAAATTTTTTTTTTGTTAATTTAATTCATTATTTATTTTTGTTAATTTTGTTTGGATATTTGGTGGGTATCTTCATTATTAAAAAGCCTAAACATACACAAAATTATAATGTAAATCAATTACAAATAACAATTTATTAGGGGTTAAAGTATGAAATTGCCGATTTGTACTGAAAAGCAAAATTCTTTATTTTTTAATTTTTAACAAATTTATTTAATCAAAATAGTTACCATTATTATCTTTACATTGCTGCCATCTAATAGGAAGGTCATTTATGCCTTTGCGATAGAACTCTGAGGATCTAGACTGCACAAACTGTGTGAAGGCATTTTGTACTGCCTCCTGGGAGGTAAACTTCTTGTCACGTAGATAATTGTCCAAATCACGAAAAAAATGGTAGTCCGTTGGAGCAAGGTCTGTCGAATACGGAGGATGACGAATGGTTTCTCACTGCAGTTCCTGAAGGGTCAAAACGGTTTCTCGTGCTGTATGAGGTCTCGCGTTGTCATGGAGCAATAATGGTGAAGATCGATTCATGAGTCGGGGCTTTTACTGCTAGGTCTGGCCAACATTGTTCGGAGTAAGGCACAATAGACATCTGCCGTTATTGCTTGACCAGATCGGAGAAAACTATAGTGAATAACACCATGCTGAGACCACCAAACAGTTACCATTACCTTTTTATTGGTAATTTTTGCTTTAGGACACTGTTGTGGCCTTTGACCTGGGGTCAGCCATTGCATTTTTCTTTTACGGTTATCATAAAGAATCCACTTTTCATCACATGTCACAATTCGATCCAATATTCCTTCATTTCTGTACCGATTCAACAATGCAACACAAGTTTCAACACGCGTTTTTTTCTGCAGATCAGTCAAATCATGAGGCACCCATTTTTCGTATTTTTTTATTTTATTAATTTGACGCAAATTAGTCAATATTGTGGGTAAGGTAACGTTAAACCATGCCGCTAATTCTTGGGTAGTTTGATTAGGATCGGCTTCCACCATCTCTCTTAATTCACCGTTATTCACCTGTGTGTGCGGTCTTCCTCGTGGCTCGTTCTGCAAGTCGAAGTTTCCAATCGCACGGTGCGTTCATTAGCAGACCCCTCTCCAAACGCAACATTGATATTGCGGGCTGTTTCTGCCGCGTTAGTTCCGCGTCGGAACTCGTATTCAAAAATCACTCGAATTTTCGCAGTATCCATCTTTCTTGTCTAAGTTGAATAACAAAAACAATTGAAAGTCGATATTCAAATGTTTCACATTTTTTAAAAGAAGAATATCATAGAAACCATGTGAAAAAAGTTTCATTCGAAAACCTCAAACCATGAAGATTCTATGTCAATTCAAAGAACCTGTTACAATAAAACGGCAATTTCATACTTTAACCCCTATTATTTGTAACGCGAGTACTGCTCTACAGCGCGCCGTGCCGCCCCGCGCGAGCGCGGCCAGCTGATGAGCACGGTTCGATGACCGCGACCCGTCCTCATCAGCTGTTAGGCTGGTTTCACAGCTCTGCGGGCGTGCGGGTCCGTCCGCTCCCCCGGACCGGGCGAAAACACACGGGATTGTTATTTTTAATTGATTTACATTATAATTTTGTGTATGGCTTTAAATAATTTAGATACCCACCAAATATCCAAACAAAATTAACAAAAATAAATTATGAAATAAATTAAAAAAAAAATTTTTTTACTTCTTTTATGTTTAAAACGATTTACCTGACTTACCCCTTAAATTCCGTCAGGTATTTGTACAACACCTTATATATACTAGCGGATCCTCGCGGTTTTATATAACTTAGAGAATAATAACTTAGATAGCCTATGTCACTCGGGAAGAATGTAGCTTTCTAATGGTCAAAGAATTTTCTAAATCGGTCCAGTAGTTCCTGAGATTAGTGCGTTCAACCAAACAAACAAACTCTTCAGCTTTATAATATTAGTTAGTATAGATAGATAAACTCTTACGCGTTACTGACTGACAGACCACGCACAGCCGAAACTACTGGGCGAAAGAAGCTGTAATTTGGCGTGTATGTTCTTCGGAGAGTGTAAGGGAGTACTAAGATATTCTTCTTCCGATATTCTTACGGGAACGGGTATTATGCGGGTAAAACTGCGCGGAGCCGCTATGGCGAATAACCGCAAAAACTACTAGACCTATTTTGAAAAATCTCACCGAACGAATTTCATCGTCATTTATAAAAATAATTAATAGTTACACAAATTATTTGTTTAGTTCAAAACCGTCTGAATATCTGAATTCCACGTAGATGAAGTCGCGGGCGGAGCGCTAGTACCCTCTATTGAATTAGTTCAGTTGATAACGATCGTATATGTTCTTCGTTTAAATCTTACATAAATAAAATGAAGTTCTTCTTGTGATTTTTTTTTGACAATGGTATGTATACAATAGACCCAACACCAAATATAGTTTCTTTGCAAGTTGCACCAAAACCAGTAACTACCTATACGTTATTACAGTAGATAAAAATGCCCTTGTCAGGTAACTATAGGAGTGGAAAATTTTGATATTCCAAGTGAAGTGAATGAAGGGCTGATGCCACAGTTTTAGCCACTTTTTGCTCTAAAACTGTTCCAAATAAATTTTCGTCATTTAGGCTAATGGCAAATAAAATAAGGTATTTTACAATTGTTAAAATTCCTTGTTTCAATAAACGCTATTATTTATTATCTATTTTAGTAAGTTTTTGTATGATTTAAGGAAATGCTTGTTTTAAGAATTAAATTATTTTTTTGCAATTGATTGATTTCTAGCACACTAGAATAAGTAAGTACATTTATTTAACCTGAGTTTGGTTTTATTTTTCGTTATAGGTACGTCTTACAAAAGTTTGACTATTAATAAGTGGCACCTTTTGGCACCTTTCGCACATTTTGTGTTATATACAAGAAACTGTTTAATTTTATTAAATTTAAACACCTTAAAAAGATATATTTTTTGTTTTATACCTAGACCATTTAGCACTTAGTGCTTCAAAGTGAAAAAATCCTGTGGCCACAAAGAGGTCTCGCTTGCCCTACTTACCTTTGAATCTAGGTATAAAGAAAATTATTATCAATATTAGCCTTCCGCCCGCGGCTTCTCTCGCGTGGACTACACGACCGTAATCCCGCGGGAATGTGATAATTTCTCAAAATAATACAAAAGTGATGCTAAAAATTTCGTCTTTTATCCGTAAAAGTTGTTTTATTTAAAACTAGCTGACCCGGCAAACATTGTTTTGCCATATAAATCATAATGGACCCGGTCACAAACTTCTAATAAAGATATACAGATAAAAATAAATAATCGCGAAGAAGTTTTACACACAGCCACAGCAAAGAATACTATAATATTACTAACGTAGCCACAGCCTGCCACAAAAATGTTACTATTAAAAAGTAGGTGATCTAAAGCGGCTAAAGCGTATGAGATTATTCAGTGACCAAAAATCACGTTGATCCGGTGCTGCGTTTTGAAGTGAAAGACGGACAAACAAACAAACACACTTTCACATTTATAATATTAGTATGAATAATAACTGACATTATGGATATAGACACGCCCCGCCCATTAGTCTGACTGAACCAGAATAACACAAATTATTTTAATATCGCAATGTACTTAGTACAAAAAAACAAAATAATGTTTGTACTAAATTAACAAAGCGTAAAGCAGTAACTAATTCCTCAAGTGGATTTGGTAGTAGAGTATTTAGGTACTCTATAATACACCACTTTTTTTTTAATTAATATTAAGATTTTAGGAAATAATAGTGTCCTTAATATGAACAACTTTTACTATGGGGCTGGCCACGGAATTACGAAAAAAACAGCATTTCAATTGGAAATTACAGCGTCGACTCGATTAAAATGTATGGAACAACTGTTTTTTTTTTCGCGATTTTGTAGCTGGCCCCGTGGTAAAAAATATGCGTATTGATGGAAATTTCATCCCCTGAATTTTTTTTGTACTATACAATTACTATATACGAGGGCGGGTCAATAAGTCCGTGACTTTTTGAATTAATAATAATTAGGTAATAAGTAGGTAGTATGTATTATCGAAATTACATTTATTATTCAATAGAATCCCAGTGTAGGGCTTCTCAGTACTTACATACATACTATATAATTAGAAATTAGTGGGGTCAGTACCTGTAAAAAAGGTACTAGAGTAATCTTCTCTACCTTTTACACTTGACTGGATAAAAGACAACGATATTTTCACAAATATTTTTTTCTAAATACGATACTTTTTTTCTGGTAAAAACTTCAATCGTTAATCACAAAGGATCAGTTTAGACCACATTTATTTTTATAACTAAAGTTAAACTTAGCCTTCATCACACCTGATGTTAAGTGGTGATAAGGCTGAAGGTGGAAGTGCACTACTCCCTACTACAATATGTACCCACACTGGGAATCGAACTCGTTACCTCTGGGTCTGATACAGGTGGTAATAATTAAGTTACGTATTGTGATTAGCACTAATTTTTATTCTCAGTGCAAAAATAAATCACGTCGAACCAAAGCGCAAATTGTATTTTTGATATTAAACACGAATTAACCTAGTTTAATCTGATATTCCTGTCAAAGTAATCTCCAAAATCGTTATTAATAGAGGGATATTTTTTTATCAGATTGTTGTTACAGATATAGTACTTACCTATCATGTTCACAGCATATTATTGCATCAATAATTTAGATAACTTATACTAAATACCAGATTAACACATTTACTAAAATAAAGAAAATTTTGCTTAGTTTTTATGTAGAACGTCATTCGAAGACTGGAAACGAATTTTAGTGATTTAACTATTATGTAACTTTTAAAGCAAATATAACTACTATAGTTGTATAAAATATGTATTACACGTTGGTGGACAGTATGTCGTAAGTAATTGTTCCTGCTGTGACACAACAAATTTTTCATACATTGTCCACAGGCGTAGTGTCACAAAAACTACGTTTAAATAGTTATTGATATGACACAACGCCTCTGGGCGTCGACGCTGACGTCAGACGTCAGACAGATCTACACTCCCCATCATCAGCGTGAGGGTGACTCGGCACTACTCGACTAAATGTATGAAAACACGATGCTTATAGTCGTAGTGTGTGTGTGAGGTACATACCACCAACGTTTTCAAAGTGTGCTTGGTAGTATTTTTTTTGGATTTTTTTTCGACGCTACGTTGTGACTGTACTGTACGTAATCACACGTGCGGTGACACTAAAGTGCCCTTATTCTACTATTGAAAATTCATCGCCGGCATTCATCGCGTTGTGATTTTAGACAAACTAAAAGTTGAACGTCGGATGGCGTACTGTCATAATACCACTTTCAGTCGCTTGAACTGTCCACTGTCTACCAACTGTCCACCAACGTGTTAAGTATAAGAAACGCTTTCTCAAAAAAAAACCGTTTTGAATTGCTGGCCAACGTTAGATTTCAAAATTATCGAATTTCGTTTTAATTTTTAATAGTTTTTGCTAAAATAAGAAATAGGATAGACGTACTTAAATAAATCTTATAATCATCGTGTAATCTTGCTTGAACACGGTCTAGATATAAAAATATTGGCGTAAACTACATCATTTAGATTTAGATTATTCGTTGATTGATTAGTTTTTTGTTTATGAATATATAGGTCCTATTCCTTCCTACTATAGACACGCTATGTATTTTTAGATTTTGTCCCCTATCACAAATTACAGATTTGGATGAGACTCTTGCATAAAATTTGATCTTGATCCGACATAGTAATTACAGTTAAGTTTAAAAGTTTGCACTTTTTAAAATCCATATCCCCTTGCAGGGGGTAGTAACTAGTACCCCAAACTTTTGGTAGGCCTCGGCAGATCCTCATTTCTAGTACCAAGATAAAGTTATAAAAAAGGTTTCATTGATGTAAGTACATATTTTGCCGCCAAAATATGCTATTTTACCTGTATTTATATGGTGATGGTAAGTGACAGTTATACTTCGATTATATGATCGAAGCAGTTATAGTATAATGTGGTAATAGTAGTTTATGTGACTGTCGCATAATGAGGGGTAGTTATGTGCAGTCTCATACACTACTTTATCTACATTTATTATATATTTCAAAAATAAAGCAAATCAATATTAATTATAAAATGTGAATTGGTGCCAAACCCCACTCATAGGAGTCTATACGGTCTATTCCTTCTAAATTGAAAATTCTAATTTTAATAAAGTTTCTATTTGTTGCCGGCTAAAGAAGGGCTTGAAAGAGTTGGAAGTCAGGGCCGGTAAATCCAAATCAAATAAAATTAAGAAATATAAGTGTTTTGTAATGAGTGACAGCTGTATCCGGTTGTTTCTTAATGATATTATGAAATTATGAAACAGTTTTATTTTTTAAAGTTGACTGTGGCATAAAGTGTATCATTATACGTTCAGGCATGAGTTCATAATTCGAATATTATAACATGAGTGTAGATAAAGTAATTTTTCAATTTCAGTTTATTTACTAACAGTTTTGCCTCCTCAGGATTACAGCGAGACCCGAAGCTGCTGAGCGAGCTGGACCGTGAGTTCCGGCGCGTGGTGCCGCCAGAGCTGCTGACGGACGACGAGGAACGCACCAGGAACATCACCGAGGCTATCAGGACGTTTTACTTCCAGCACCAACCTGTCGACGCTCGAAATATCGACAGCCTCATTGATGTAAGAGACCAACAGTTCTGCCTACTCTGGTTTACAGTGAAACCCGAGGCTGCTGACCAACCTGAACCGCAAGTACAACCACGCGGTGCTGCAAAGCTATTGACTGATGGCGAGAAGCGCACCAGGAATATCACCAAGGACATTCTACTTCCAACACCGGCCCGTCGACGCGTGGAATATCGACAGCCTATCATTGATATAAGAGACCAACAGTTCTGCCTACTCAGGTTTACAGCGAGACCCGAGGCTGCTGACCAAGCTGGACCGCTTTTGCCCCCTTAGGTTTACAGTGAGACCCGAAGCTTACTTCGCGCTTTATATAAAGTATCAATTTTAGAACCGATTTCCTTTTCGGATCGGATCTTTTTTATTGTTTGTATAAGTCTAGTCCGAAATACCGGTGCGCGCGGCGTACTTACTTTGTGATAATACCAAAGTTTATTTCCTTTCTAATTTTTTACCAACTGCATTCGCAGTCACATCGATAAGGTGTTTGTTAAAGATTTAAAACTTCCTAATTAGACCTCGGTCTTTTATTAATGTTTAATCAACAACTATTTCTTCTTTCCAGCTATTTACAGACGTCATGTTTCTCCGTCCAATCTTGGAAACGTTGCGTCTCCAGGCGGCGACTAACAGGACCAGTCCCACGTACCTGTACCGTTTCGCGTTCGACGGAGCCCTAGGGCTGTTCAAGCGCATGCTGGGCATCACGCACCCCGGCGCCTGCCACGGCGACGAGATGGGCTATCTGTTCTACTTCTCAAGGTTAAATTATAGACTGGATGACGATTCGTCTGAGTTGGCAGTCTCCAGACGCATGGTTCAAATGTGGACAAACTTCGCCAAGACTGGGTAAGATTTTGTGTAGTTTTAATAAGTTGGTGATGATGATGATGATGACGATGATAGATCTACCAACGGTTAAACCGTTTCATTACAAACATGAATAAGCTTTAAAGTCTGTCTCGTATTTAAAAATAGAGTAAGTATTCATATATTTGAACAAATATGCTGACTAAGATTATTTATATGTCAGTACTTGACGTTGAGAACAGCTAAATAATCGAAACGAATTTTGCTTCACAGGCCATCTGAAAATTTTCTATTAAGTTTACGACTTTTCGCCTTTTTATTTAGTTTCATTTCAAGGTATTTATTCGTGTTTTCCTTATTGCAGCAACCCCACCCCACCAGTAGACTACGACTCCATTATTGACTTCAAATGGCAGCCGGTGAATGACACGCGGCAAGTAGACTACCTCAACATCGACGGCAACTTCACATTGCTGTCCGGTCCGGACACGCGGCGCGTCCGGTTCTGGGACTGGCTGTATGAGACCTATGCTCAACAGCCTTGAGGGAGTGACCCTGACAGACGCTCAGTAGAAGCTGTGAGCTCCAGTGAAAGACTGTGCTACTTGAAAACAAGTGAAGTGCGACGCGAAAATGACTGTTGTGTGACTAAACTATGTGACCTGAACAAATGAAGGGTTTAACTTTGTAGTTGTTCAGTGTCTTCGGTATTTTCATTACAATGATGCTTAAATGGTGCGACAAAACAATTGGTAACTATAATAACCTCATATTACCTCTCTTAAATATAAAGTATACTTATGTTATGGACCTACTTAGGCTCAGTTTATTTATTTAGACGACATTATTACACTCTTCAATTCGGGATTTACATTGCACTTTAAAGGCTCTGTTACACGAACTTACGTCATCCACTTGTCCTGAAGACATTACTGCAGGTGATGAAATTAGCGGTTAATATTGTTGGACAAGATAAACTTACCTTGATCTTAATGAAGAGTAACTGTTTGTGGTTTGCACTTTATGAAGGAGTGACGTTAGGAGACTTGGTACATTTCTTTAAATCAGAAATGAAGCTGGAGTCATCTCGTGGTCACAACGTGATCACGACTCGGATTGACAAATTAGGTATAATTTTGTAAATATTAGTTAAATATCTTGACCTAATTGTTATATTATATGATTAGGTTTAAAATGTATTCTTTATATAAGTTGATTGCGACTAATAATGTAAAAAAATACAAATCGTTTACATTGTAAGTTAGTAAATAACAATCATGTTAATAAATTTATTTTTGAATAAGAGTTTTAATTTTATTGGGCCGAAAAATAAATTTGAGAATCCCTACAAATGTTATAAATGCGAAAATGTGTATGTTTGTTCGTCTGTCTGGATGTTCCGTTTTCACGTCCAAACTGACTGAACCAATTTTGGTGAAAAATGGAAATCGACCCGTCACATCCAGCTCCGATGGGACACCATCTCTATACTATACGAGATACGTATGGTAGGGTAGACCGAGGCGAATCGGATCAATGGGTGAATCGGATCAAAATAAGAAATCCGTTCATATCTTGGAAAACACACCGAAACCGAACACAAGTGACTGGCGTCTTACGACCCTCTTACACCCCGCACATCCCGCCATCGGTAGTATTTCGATCCGACTAGTACATCAGTTTCGCCGCTGCTTGACAGCAAGTCAGGTGTTAGTGTGCGTTACAATTTTGCCGCTCATCTAAGGTAGGTACTTACTATTTCTTCGTATAATTCTAAGGATTCGTGTTGTAATATTGAAATTTATATCTTACCTATATGGATTGGAGAAGGACCTATTTTAGAATAAATTATAGTTTTTAAGCATAATATTATAGGTTAATGTGTGAAATACTTATTTCAAAAGTCTTTAGTATGGGGTTATTCGGATTGCGTCATCGGGGGCGAATTGGATCACTTTTTCAACATGAATTATTTTATATTACAGGTTAATTATGCATTTTTATTTCATTGTAGATGGTACGCACGTACAAAAAGAAGACAAATACGGGAGAATAGTCGTAATAAAAAATTACAGAAGCCGCAAATAAAGTCCTGTCCAAAAAAGTTTGATCACCTTTCAAGACACCACCGGCCGCTTTTAGCTACAAAACCAATTTTGCATTTGACATCACCCCATAGTAAAATAAATCTTTTCAAAAAAGGTGCTAAGAAAAACCTAAGACTGATAAAAAGCTGTGGAAAAATAGAAAAAAATGTAAGGCAAAAGAAAAATAATAATAAAGATCGCTTGGAATAAAAATCAAAGGTTCAAACAGAGAGATTGGTATTGTATTTACTGCTCAGACAAATTTATTCATCCGCCATCAGGGGAATGGATACAGTACCAAGCATGCGAAGAATGGTGACACGAAAAAATGTGCTGATATGGGAGTGGGAAAAGGCCCGTATAAATGTGATTTATGTGTTAGTAATTAATATTGTTCTGATTATTTCAATTTTGTTAATGATTCCAAAGCTAATAGTGTTAAGAAACATTTTGATTTATGTGTAATATGTTTAATTTTGATTATGTTAGGTACCGATTCAGATATTTCTGTCTTTTAAGTTTTTAGTTAATATTTTGGAGAATTAAAGAACAATTTAAGTTTTGAAATGTTTGTTGAATAGCTGAATTGTTACCGATTACTATTTTGCTAATAAAAGTTACTTAGATTACACTTTAGTATGATTTTCATCAACTCAAAAATATTTTGATCCGATTCGGTCTACCCTATATGATACTTTAATCATTTCGTTGTCTTTCGCAGTCCGTGCACTTGTCATGTTTTCATTTCGGTGGCTTCTCTAATCATCTCGGTGGGTTCTTTTGTAAATGTCGGTGGATACTTGTATCATTTCGGTTTATTCTTTTGTCATTTCGGTTGATTATTCTATCATTTCGGATGGAGAAAGTTGTTTGGAATTTTTCATTTTTTTGGAAGTATCCCGGAAAAAGTGTTTACAAGTTTACCACCAGAGGCATCACACGCGTGTACAACATATTGTTATCCCGCGGGAATAAATTATTTTACCGGAACAAAAAGTAGCCTATTTTAGTTTTAAGCCCTACAAGGACTCCCCATCCCCATACAATAGTGTGGTGTGGGCTACCGCCTAAGCACCGTCGGCTTGATTACGATTACGACGCATCGTGCAATCCTTGTCATCTCTTAACACATTTGGTATGGCATGACAAGGATGGCACGATGCGTCGTAATCGGCTTCAAGCCTACGGTGGCTTTAGGGGGGGTGTTTATTGCCTCTTTTCGACGTGAAAAACGTATTAGACAAAGAACATATTTTTATATATATACAGCAATAAAATATAATATATAATAATATTTTCACTGGTTTGAAGATAGATGCGACTGCGTTGACGTTTCAGTGTTTTGCTATGCATAATCTAGATTAATTTGGAGATTAGGATTCATGGGTCGTGGATATTTGTATTTGTGTCTGGGTGTTATTTCTAAAGTCTATTATATATCTAAAGTTCATTTATATTGCCTTTTTTGGTTCTGGTATCCGTAACACAAGTGCTTAAGCTTATTCCTGAATCAGATGAATATAAATGTTGTCTGTTACTAATATTGTTTATGTAGCATTAAATGGTGTTGCTTTACCTAATATTTATTTTTTGCTAATAATATAAATTATTTATAATTAGGTATATATAAATATTGAACACCATCACACATTGTTCCAATCCCAAATGAAGTAGCTTAACCACCTGTACTAATCAATCAATCAATCAATCAATCAAATGTTTATTTATTCACATAATAAGCATGTACTTACGAATCGTCAATATTTTCCTACCACCCATTCAAGACTTTTTTAACTGACAAGAAGAATGGGCGCAAGAAACTTGCCAGCGCGTTTCTCAGGTAATGACATTTACAAAAAAAACATATCGTTACTTATTACAATAATTGAACAAGCATAGAGCACACATTAAATAATATGGAAACGAGAACAATGACGGGTATTACCACATACACCCAGACACGAAAAATATCGAAAAGTTAGTTTTCGACATTTAACCAAAATTATATTGGCACCATGCCTTGAACCGGTGAGTAATTTTTACATAAAACATGTAACGAACAAAGATTAAGCTGGAATTTTCTCTATCTTAGAAGCTAATAGCTTTATTACTGCAATTATGATTGCATAGGTCAAATGATTAATCACAAATGATTCATGATTTGTTTCATGCCCACATCATACTCTCATAGATGGGAAACTATTTGCACCTCTGCCGGCCTAGCATCAGCGACTTTTATCGACTATTGACGCATGATAAAGTGTTATAATGATGGCCATGCTAGGCAGGCTGCAATGATTTTAACATCAATGGAGAGGCCAAAGGCCCAAAGGCTGGTGAAATATTTATAATATTTATTATTTATTAATTAATAATATACACAGTATTTTTTAAATGATACTGACGCACACCGAAATGATATATCTTCCCACCGAAATGAAATGACCTGACACCGAAATGAAATGAACTGACACCGAAATGAATTAAACTAGTCACTCAAATTAACATTTGCTATAATTCAAAATACTAAACTTTCAATTAATATTGATAACAAATATACATTATATTATAATAATGCACGTCAATGCTACATTATAAATGAATTGAGATATAAAATTAACTACAATATATACTACAAACAAAGTCGTTTCTTGATATACACGGTACTTTTTTTATCATCCCGGATAATTTAAGGGATTCCACTCGTGAAAACAAACTACTTTTGTTATGGGAACAAAACGGAAATCGCGGAAAAATACAGCTGTTCCATAAATGTATTTTGATTAAATATTTTTGCACCTTATTGAAAGCATACGAGATGTCAAGTACCTAATACAGCGAGATGTGATAATTAAAATGTTAAAACAAAATAATGTACTTAAGTATTTTTTATTTATTCAGCTTTAGATATTAAAAAAAAATAAAAAGGAAACAATACAATGTTTAAATCACTGCCATAACGCGCGTAATAACTATTCCACTTTTTTATTACTTATAATAATAAAAATCATAAACGTTAATAAAAATTATAGAAGCGAAACATTACTGTTAATATAAAACCGCATTTTTACAATAAAATAGTTTTATTAAAAGACTGTTTCAAACACTTCGGTATCCAAAATGTATAGTTGGTTGAATTATTTAAAAAATCTAAAATCAAAACAGGAACACAGGTAATTATAATAAAACAAAGTGTTCTCCAACTGCCTCAAATGGGACCGAACGCAACCCACAATATTTGGCCATCCGGACCAATTCTCTTCCGTTTGAGGTATTGAAACGAGAAGATTTTTTTATCTTTACTGTAAGAAATAATGTTAAGTACTTAGATATTTGCATTCACAATGCAATTCTATTACTGAAAAATGGAAAACGAAGTATTTAGAAAAAATCGACCCGTCTCACAACCAGGGTAGTAATATCTCCACATTAATGAGATTGACGCTGACTATACAGCGCGTGAGAGGTGTTGGAAAAATTCAACGCTTCTCGTAACGACTCCATAGCTCAGTGGTTAGAGCAGTCGCCCGGAAAGCGAAGGGTCGTGGGTTCGTGTCCCATCGGAGCTGGTTGTGAGACGGGTCGATTTTTTCTAAATACTTCGTTTTCCAAACTAAAAGTAAGTATACTGTAATATACAGTGTGGAAAAAAAAACCGTGGTTGGAGGAAAAGTACCCTTAATACTAAAAATGGCAAGTTTTACTGAAAGGAAACATTTCTTTATTTTTAAAAATAATTAAAACTTCATTTAAGATTTTTTTTAAATCACCAGCTTGAGTCGGGAGGTATATTTAATGAAAAGTTTTAGTTTTTTAAAAATGTGTGAAAGCAAGAGTCCTAACTCGGTAGATATCTCAATTTACACTGATATAATTGAGCTTGAATGTTTATACTTTTTAGAGTTCCGAACCAAAATAGTAAAAATCGGCCAAGTGCGAGTTGTACTCGCACATCAAAGGACACAGCACATTAGATCAACTCGAAAAGGGATCGACACCTTATCGCCTTCGCCTCGCCGTCAACCCTAACGCAAGCACGTAACCAAACCGGATCAGCGTCGGTACGTATGGCTAGGCGACGCCGCGCTTACGGCTAGGCGACGCCGCGCTTACGGCTAGGCGACGCCGCGCTTACGGCTCGCCGCACAGTGGTTCCATATAAAAAAAAAAAAGAATGAGAGAAAAAAATGATAAGTAAAAAAAATAAAATTAAAAAAAAAATAAAACAATGAAAAAAAGTCAAAAAAATGAGAAAAAAACATTAATAAAAAAAAATTATGTTCATTTTCATTTTCAGACCACTGTGCGTAGAGCCGTAAGCTCGGGTACGGAGAGACGTGAGCGCGTGGACGACTAGCGGTAAGCGCGGGGATAGCAAGTTGAGCGACCCGCAAAGCGGTTCGTGAGCTGGTGGCCTACCACAAGCTCTAATAGCAGTTAATTTTAAGTTGAGAGAGTGAGACGCAGCTATAAGGCGGCGTGTAAAGAGGCGTCTCACTCTCTCAACTTAAAAATAAC
Source organism: Crambus lathoniellus (assembly GCA_949710035.1). Taxonomy (NCBI): domain Eukaryota; kingdom Metazoa; phylum Arthropoda; class Insecta; order Lepidoptera; family Crambidae; genus Crambus; species Crambus lathoniellus. Next base: position 11,287,485 of record OX453315.1, read on the forward strand.
TGCTATTAGAGCTTGTGGTAGGCCACCAGCCCCTTGATTCACAAACCATCGGAAACGCTCCCGACAGCGGAACGTATGCTCTGTCTCTGTCACTCACTATAGAATAGACAAAGACAAAGCACGGAATTCGAATCCGATTCCATATCCGACGGTTTGTGAAGCAGGGGGCTGGTCCCGAGGCGAGGCGATTACGTTACGAATCCGATTAGTGTGCTTTGCAGTAGGGGGTTTCATACAAAGAATACTGAACCGCTCGAGTTGATACGTTTACGATCCCTTTCCGAGCTGATGTATGTGCTGTGACCTTAAGGGTTCCGTACCCACTTAACGTACCGATTGCCTACTATACCTAGCCAAAACACCACTATCATTTTTCGTCAGCAAAAATAACTTTGTTTTCCATAGTATTTGTATGAACGACTAACTTACATTTGCGGTTTTTTAAAATGTGTTAAATCTCAAAAACTGCTTTCTATATCTCGTTCAAACCAATTTTAGTTGAAAGTTTTTAATAAGATCTACAGCATATATGTTTTCTAGATTTTTCACTCTCTTATTTTAAAAGTTAGAGTGGGGGGGACACATTCCAAAATTGTAGTCTTAATAGTTTTGGAATAAAGTGGCTGTGACATACAGACGGACAGACGACCGCCCCCCTCCCGCCCCCCGTGTTTGCGTAGACAAAATTATGAAATTATTTTATGTGATAGAAGTTTATGTAAGGATTACAGGAAAAATAACTTTTCCAGAAATCGTGAACGAAAATTACATTAGTTCCACTATCGATCAAGAGATGGCGCTGACCTAAAACTGCAATATTCTATACCATTATTCTTTTCTATAGATGTTGATGAAAACATTTTCGCGTTTTATTTATTTATATTTATGATTGTGTGGAACCCTCGGTGCGCGAGTCCGACTCGCTCTTGACCGTTTTTTTATCTACAACGAGGTAGCATTAGCCTTTACCACACTTCATGTTAATCCGGAATTGTCAATTACTGAGGAACTGGCTATCTTATATAACTGCCGGAACACAGCAATGCCGAAAACATCGTTTTTATTTATTTGAAAACTGAAATTTCAATTTTGACTGGCAGTTTCTTTCCATGAGTGTAATAAATAAAATTTTATTGTGTCTATCTATACCAAACGCTCGCGACTTTATTCGGCGAATTACGAGTATAGATAGACACAATAATATTATAGTATATTTCATTACGAGTGCGGAAAGCCTGTCATTGCAAAGAGTTCCGACAAATGTCTACCCGAGCCGAGGCGCAGCCGAAGGTGAGGGTTGACAGTCGGAACAAGTTGCAATGACGGTTCCGCACGTGTACTGAACAACTATTTTTAATACAGTTGCGAAAAAATGAAGCAATTTAATAAAATAATAAAAACTATAAACTCAACTAACGAATCATTTGGAAAATGGCGCTAACCGTAAAAGAATTTAAGCAGAGTTTTTTTTGTTTTCTTCACCCATTCTGGGTAGGCAAAGGGAACTATGCCCATACAGCCAAGTCTTCAGTAGAGTTTTTTTATTGAAATGAAACGAAAATAAAATTAAATGAAATGAAATGAAACCTAACCTAACAAAAGCAACCCGAATCCTACAGGAGCGCCTTTCCTTATTTCTCACTTTTACTACATCGTTTTCCGTTAAAGGCACATTATTGCACTAATTCCACCATACTAAGCATCACAATAAAAACCAGGAAATACTAATTTAGAAAATTAAAAAATAAGGTCCGTCATTTTCTTTTCACTTACCCGCGCAAAGTCCTGTAAGCAGAGACTATGGCAGTGCACGTCATACAGCCAACTTTTTTATATTTATAAATTTAATTTGGCCTATCCTAACTAATATTAATTTAATGTATAAATTTTATTTAAAATTACTTTTAAATCTGATATTTACAACAAATAAATTAGTAGCTTCTTTTTAGAAATATTTGCATGAATCATAAAAACTTCTATGATTTTTTTTGTAAAAACTTCGTGGTTGGTTTTTTCTTTTTAATAGACATTATTTTGACAGTTGGGAAAGAAAACGCAACGAGTTCGGGAAAGGTAAAGAAAAAACTCGAGTGTGTAATAGCCCACATCCCGAACGCTAAACGTCCCTGCAATACGCCACTTTTTGAGCAACTGTATTATTTTTTTTTTATTTATTTTGCTTTATTTATTTTAGGATTTTCTATGTTTTTATCCGGTTTCTTTTAGCCATCTTAGAAATAGGAACCCTAATAAGGTGTACAACAGCATTTTGGAAGTCATCGGCAACACACCCCTCGTAAAACTCAACAAAATTCCCAAAGACCATGGGCTCGAGTGTGAAATATGTAAGTATTGGTGGTCGTTGCCAATTAAATAGTAAGTATAGTTAGACAAAAAAATTATAAATTAAGAAAGGGCTGAAAAGGGAATTACAGTTTGTATAGGTGGGAAGTGAGAACCCGGTATAAAGAATGTCCGACATCTAGTCACACTTACCTACTTTAAAATTAGTAACGTAAATGTAATTTTTTTTATTAACCTATATTTAACACCCCGGATAATTTTAGGGATTATTCTACTAATGAAAACAAACAACTTTTATTATGGGACCAACACTGAAATCACGATAAAAAATCAGCTGTTTCACTGTTCACGAAAAAAATATTATATATTTCACCCGCGTGGTACCCGTTCCTGTGGGAATATCGGGATAAAATAAGCCTATGTCACTCGGGAAGAATGTAGCTTTCTAATGGTGAACGAATTTTCTAAATCGGTCCAGTAGTTACGGAGCCAATTCGATGCAAACAAACAAACAAAAATAAGTGCAAAAATATTATATACTAGCGGATCCTCGCGGTTCCACCCGCATGGTACACGTTCCCGTGGGAATATCGGGATAAAATATAGCCTATGTCACTCGGGATGAATGTAGCTTTCTTATGGTCAAGGAATTTTCTAAATCGGTCCAGCAGTTTCGGAGCCTATTCGATGCAAACAAAAAAACAAACATACAAACAAACAAACAATCAAATCTTTCTTCTTTATAATATTAGTATAGAAGTATAGATAGCAGATCCTCGCGGTTTTATCCGCGTGGTACCCGTTCCCGTGGGAATATCGGAATAAAATATAGCCTATGTCACTCGGGAAGAATGTAGCTTTCTAATGGTCAAAGAATTTTCGAAATCGGTCGAGTAGTTTCAGAGCCTATTCGATTCAAACAAACAAACATACAAACAAACAATCTAATCTTTTCTCTTTATGATATTAGTATAGACTAGCGGATCTTCGCGGTTTTACCCGCACAACTGCAGCGCTTCCTCAAGCCTCTGAAGGCTACCTACCTTTGTTATTCTTTAAACAGGTACCAATTCTTAAGATGCAAAGTGTGAGTACTTCAACCCGGCCGGGTCGAGCAAGGACCGGGTAGCGCACGCGCTGATCGCGGACGCGGCGGCCAGCGGGGCCGTCACCAAAGACACTGCTAGTTTATACAATTTCTAAAAGGGCAGTCGTATGTCCCGAGTGCCAAGACAGTGTCGATGCGACACTAGCATGCTGTAGCGTGGTTAGCGCACTTCGGTGGCACAACTGCAGCGCTTTCTCAAGCCTCTAATCTGAAGGCTACCTTTGTTATTCTTTAAACCGAATTCTTAAGATGCAAAGTGTGAGTACTTCAACCCGGCCGGGTCGAGCAAGGATCGGGATGCGCACGCGCTGATGGCGGACGCGGCGGCCAGCGGGGCCGTCACCAAAGACACTGCTAGTTTATACAATTTCTAAAAGGGCAGTCGTATGTCCCGAGTGCCAAGACAGTGTCGATGCGACACTAGCATGCTGTAGCGTGGTTAGCGCACTTCGGTGGCGCAACTGCAGCGCTTTCTCAAGCCTCTAATCTGAAGGCTACCTTTGTTATTCTTTAAACCGAATTCTTAAGATGCAAAGTGTGAGTACTTCAACCCGGCCGGGTCGAGCAAGGACCGGGTTGCGCACGCGCTGATCGCGGACGCGGCGGCCAGCGGGGCCGTCACCAAAGACACCGTGTTCGTGGAGCCCACCTCCGGCAACACCGGCATAGGGCTCGTCTTCAACGCTTCACTCAGAGGTAAATGTATTGGCCCGATTAAGGGCATCAGCATTCTATCCTTTAATAGAAGTAGCTGCCTTATTTACGTACGTTACTTAGGGTGCGCTTCCACAGAGCTGTGTTTTCATACATTTTACACAGTATGGTAGCAGATCAGCTGGGCGCAACTCCGCTTCTGTGGAAACGCACCCTAAGCCATGTGCTCGTGGCCACACGAGCACGAGCCACCGAAAAACGCCGTCACCGAACGCTTTCCTGTAGTTTTCATACATTTTATATAACTGCCGATGACGCGGTAGCCGTCACTTGCTTTTTTATTCTAGCTTCAAGTGGCGGCGTTTGTGGCTCTTGTGTGGGGACGGGTGCCGCCACCGCGCCGCACATTTGGGCCGCGTTTAGTGGTGCTGGCGGCTACTAGTTACTCGATGTGCGGGGGCACTAAGCAACCGATCACTCTCGAACACATTAAAAGCTGAATATTTAAAGAATTTAAAAAAGGTTTCATTATTTACATCAATATTACTTTCATCATCTTTTTCATAACCTGTCTCAAGCTGAACTCTATCCATAGTTGTGATTATTTTATAGCTTAGTAATTAAATATATCAAATTAAGTGCTCTAATTACTTAACTGCAAAAAAAAACTGTTTTAGGAAACAAAAGTATTTTAGTACTGTCTGAAAAGAATTCGGATGAAAAGGTGAACACAATGCGTCTTTTGGGTGCCGATGTTATACAGATCAAACCCAGTATGGATGACATAGAAATTGCTCAAAAAATTAAGGATAGCGACCCTAACGGGATAACGATGTTGCAGCAGGCAAGTATATTTTCCACTACTATATTATTAAATTTTTATAAATTTTTGTTTTGCGTAACGCCTGTAAAGGTGGAAGCCAGTGGAACTATATTTAGTTTTAAGATCTGACTTTCATTTCAATTGTATGTACCTGTGTTTCATGCGCAATAAATGATGATTATGATTATGATTATGATATATTTAGTAGTTACCTGTAAAATAAAATTTTATTGTACTTACACCAAAAGAAATTAAAAGAGGGTTAAACAAGAATGTTCACTAACTATTGTCGCTATGTCCAATACCTATACCTATATCCGTTTTATAGTTAAAAATATTATCGAGTTAACCAATTTTTTTAAATGTGGTGAGATTTAAGACAAAATACAAAACCAACTTTTTATAGACCTCTCTGTAATTTGGGCTTCACTCCAGAGATCGTAGCATTCGTAGCGCAGACGTAACGCTCGTAGCAGCCGTAGCATGCTTATGTCGTAATCGAAATGCTAATATTACACACAATATTACACAGTTCAACAAAATTGATTCACTTTGGTTGAAAGGCGCAGAAATACAGCCGCACACTGCCAATGAATGATTTACTTTTACGATTACATTGTTCAATTTGGTTGCTTCATCCAAATTGAAAGGCAAAAGTGAACCGTGTATTTCCCGCATAAGGATTGATTGTGGAAGGAGTTCGAGTTTGCCTTAAGGTAAGGACATACTGATCTCATGCATGACCCAGGCCACTTATCATTAGCAACGTTGCGTCTGTTTTTAACAAATTCAAGAGTCTATCCTTCTCCTAATAATATGTCCTTATCTTTATTCCTGTTGTTCATGTAGGTAATAAGTTAGAAAATTCGTGGTTTTGTTCAGACCACAGACGTACTTGTTTTTGAAATAATGTATTTTTTATACGGGTTTACAACACTAATAAAATTGCGAAATACCGAGAAAATATTATATCTCTAGATTTCCTAAAATTTCGAAATACCCGGAAAATATATTATCACTAGGTAGTGAAATTATAATACCTATCACGGCTCTTAAAGTATCTCTGCGACCAGTCTGCTACACTACTTATGCTTCTTTTATCAAAGTCTTTTCTATTGCCGTTGACCTCTTCTCTTATAATAAAGTGAAGTAATCTACGCCACAGTTCGAAAATGACGTGAACCCGATCACCCACTACAAGCACACAGGCGAAGAGATCATCGAAGCCCTGGGCACGGTAGACATGGCGGTGATGGGAGCGGGCACGGGCGGCACCCTCACCGGCACGGGCTACAAGCTAAAGGAACACAACCCGAAATGCATGGTGGTTGGAGCCGACCCCGAAGGGTCCGTACTCTTCAACACACATGGGGAGAAGCATCCGTTTCTGGTAATGTACAAACAGGGACAAATTCGGTGAACCACCTACTACTTATTTTCGTGTGGCTGGTGTCTAACTAACTATACACTTGCAGTCCCTATATCAAAAAAAATATAAGTTCCCGCAAAAAACCTGTGATCCAGCAATGAGACTATATTAAAATGACTGATGATGATGATAATGGACTTAAATACCTAATCGTTTTTATAGGTTGAGGGAGTCACTGGAGGTTATGTTCCCATAGTTTTGGACAAATCCATCGTTGATACCTATGAAGTGGTATCCGATGAGGAGGCTTTCCTCATGTCCCGGGAACTGTGCAGAAAGGAGGGGATCTTATGTGGTCAGTAGTATCAGTCAGTATATTAAAATAGGATTACCTAGTTTAAGTTCTTTTAATTTTCATGGTTTATTCGGGATTGGCGAAATAAGCGAATATATAAGAATATATAAGGCGAATAAGAAATATTGGATATAATGTAGCAACCGTTGTTCTTTAGGCGGCAGTAGTGGCCTTGTAACCGCGGCTGCGGTGAAGGCCGCTAAACGCCACAACCTGAAGGCCGGCCAACGAGTGGTGGTGGTGCTGCCCGACGGCATCCGCAACTACATGACCAAGTTCGTCAGCGACCCGTGGATGGAAGCCTACAGATTTATACAGCCTCCAGATCACGACATGAAGTAGGTTTAAAAATGATAATTGTGATACTTTTTGCATCCCCGCTGCCGTGAAAGCCTCCCAAACACTTCAAGGTGAACAAAGTTCTTAGCGAGGTACTGTCTTTGCAGAATAGAAAAGTTCTTATTTAAATATGTGAAGTTAAAGAATTTTCAATGATGTATCGTCCGACCTTTTCAATTTATAGGTGGTGGAACCACCCCGTGACAAATATAGGAAGAAAAGGTTTTCTGAAAATCGACGCGAATACTACATGCGGTGACGCATTTGCGCGCTTGAAAAAAGACATTTCCAACCCTGCTGGTGTGGTAGTCGATGACCAAGGGCAAGTATCGCTGTTTACATTTTTGCCAATTTTACATTTTACAGTGCGCACTACACTAATTAAAATTACTGAAAACCAGTTTATGACTCAAACAAAATTTTTAACTTTAAAGCTTAATAGTGGACAAACGGATGCCTCAATCAAAAAACTGTTTTCACAAACCCGCAAGATTTTTAAAATGGCTATCCAACGACATCCCACACTATGGGGTAGGCAAGAAAAAAAAATTACATCCCCACTTCAGGTGCAGGGGAGGTAGACAAAAATAAGGATAAATTCGACGTTTCTCGTAACGACTCCGTAATTCAAGGTTGTGGGTTCGAGTCCCATCGGAGCTGGTTGTGAGACGGGCCGATGTTTTCTAAATACTTCATTTTCAATTTTTCAATAATAAAAATTGCATTGTGATTGTGAATGCAAAGAAGTAAAAATTTAAATACGCGCAAATATTCATGCCACATTACAGCTTTCTAGTAGGTACTAAGAGTCTATGAGCTAGGCTGTGGACAGACGGACAGACGGACATGGTGAAACTATAAGAGTTCCTTGTTGACTACGGAACCCTAAAAAGAGCGAAAGGTTATTATTACAAGGAATCATATTTCAGATATTTAGTTGGCCTCGTATCTATAGACAGCTTCCGTAACTACGCGACCAACCCCACCAAGATCCCGGGAGAGAACACCCATGAGTTCGACTTCAATGCGAAGGTGACTGAGTACCTGGTGAAGCACATCCACAAGCTGGCCCTCAACGATCCCAAGGGCGCGCCGACCGTGGGCCTCCTGTGCAGAGTGCTGGAAATCACGTCTTTTGTCGTCGTCGGAACGAAGGTCGATAGAGGTATGTAATCTGGTTTGAAGTACCTACGCTATTTTTGAACTCTTGGAATAACCTATTCTTACCGTCGCGCGCCGCGCCGCGCTCGCTTAGGGCGTTTGTGCACTACCACTGAATTTTACCGATCTGGAAAAAACGGATGCTTGTATTTAATTAATTACTAATATAAATGATTAATTATTAAAATACAAGCATCCGATTTTTTCCGGATCGGTAAAATTCAGTGGTAGTGCACAAACGCCCATAGGCCTACGCCACACTTGACGGAAATTCCGACGAGGATTACCATCGCTCCGTTGTGCACCGCTCGCTCTCTTGCTTTATGTGTAACTAGCGGCCGCCCGCGGTTTCACCCGCGTGGTTCCCGTTCCCGTGGGAAAATCGGGATAACAAGTATACTATGTGTTATTCCAGCCTTTAATCTATCTCTGTTGCAAATTTCATCCAGCCGGCCTAGCATTAGCGGCTTTTATCGCACGATATGATATGGTACGGCAAGTTGTCTTGCTTACCCCACTAAGGTGTAAGCAAGACGGCATGCCGTTGATTCATTCATTCGTTCATTTTGCGTGAAAAAGTAACAAACCTCCATACATCCTCACAAACTTTTGCATTTATAACATTAGTATAGAATAATAACGGATAATAAAATAAATTGTATTGGCGTTCCGACGTGGATCTTCCACATCCGTCGCGTCCGTCGTCGCGACTGAATTTCCACGTCGCAATTTCCGTCTGTAGCGTAGGCCTACAAATTTTATACTAGCTAGGTTAGATTCTTTTATAAATCAAGCGCTATGATTCACATACCAAGGATCTATAAACAATTAAACAATTTGCAAACTAGGTATAGTTACTATCGAATTGTTATATTATGTAGGTACCTACCTATACTTACGTTACGTTTAAGTTTGTCAATATTTATAATTTTTTTGACTACTTTTACAGATCACTTCAAACCAACTACATTGTTCGGGCCCACCGATGCGCTGGATTACATTCAAAAGAACTCCAACTAATACACGGATTAAACGCTGTTTAAAGCTAAATGAAGAAACAGCTTCTTGTTAATAAAGGACAACGATGATTTGAATTACTCAATTAATTTATTCGAATAAACGGCAATCAAGCAATCTTCATGCCTTTTATTTCAAACAAAAATAGACATGTGAAAGTAATCAGTAAGTTCAAATATTAATTAGATAGACCCGCCCTTTCGTCCTTTGAATTGAATGATTCAATTTTTTTATTTTATTTTTACGTTTTTTGGGAAGTGAGTTTTTGTTGGCAGTTTTTATTTCAAAGCGGATTATTTAATAGTAGATTGTTTAGCAAGGGATGTATGGCACCCATAACAGTCGAGTGTTTTGGCGCACGAACGAAGTGAGGGCGCCGATAGTTCGAGACTGTTGGGTCCATACGCCCGAAGTAAACACTCTACTTTTCATTTTGAATATGAGGAAAGTAAAAATAAACAGAAATAATCTAAAAAATATTTTTCCTATGGCCGCGGAATTTTCGAAAGACTATAACTTTTTTGTTCATTTTCTCTGTTTTAAGGAAGGCAAGGGAAACTAAGTCTTTTCAGTCTTGTTTGGTGTTTGACCCGTACTCTATGCAATTCCATGAAATTAATAGCCTGATTTTTTATGTTACAAATAACTTATTTGGTTCAATCTGTTTCTAAAAACGCATTCTTTAAAAAAAACAATGTTTTAGATATTAAAATAATAATTCTACGATATTAATTATTTTATATAATAGCAAAACATGACTGTATAGTCTTCTGTACCTTTGCCTGTATACCTTTGGTATATAAATATCCAAAGAGATAAGACTCTACACACGTTCCTATCCGACCTCCGATCCGATTCGGTCTGCTCCCAGACCAAATCGGAACGTGTGTAGCGTAAATTTGGTCTGTGAGCAGACCAAATCGGCTGTCGGATCGGAACGTGTGTAGATGCTATTACAGATTTTGACATGACCCCTCCTATTCCTTTTTTAAATTTCATAACGGCCCTAGGGCCGCCACATACCACTTTCAACCCGCATTTTAGGCAAGTTAGGAGTTCCTTTCAGAATATGAGACATGAAAAAATAATTTTTTATCTTCAACAGGGGAAGCACTTAGTTTTTTAAGTGGTGATAAGGCTGAAGTTGGAAGCGCACTACTCCCGGAATACTCAATCACTGAGGAAATCTCATCTCTAACTGCCGGAACACTAATGCTGAAAACATCGTTGTTATGGTGTCAGACTTACATAAGACAGTGGTAGCTAGCCAGTCGGACCAAGAACAAGTCCTACCACCAACCAAACCGAATACAATATACATATACCTCCACTTGGAATCGAACCCCGGGACCTTTTGGTCTGAAATCGGTGCTGTAAACCACTAGATCACAGAGACGGTTATAATATTAGTATAGATAGACTACTGGTACTGACTGACTGGAGCTATATGTTTCAGACAGGGAGTTTTATTTAAATATTCTGCAATGCCTTATTAAATGAGACATGAGAGCCATACATAGCATATATTTACTGTGGCCATACTGTCGTTGTTAGTTTTCTACGAGATAACTACTAAGACAATAAACTCAAATTTAGGCATGTATTTTAGTTAGAAATTGCCGAAGAGCCTTGGGCGCTCAGCGTTGGTGAGCGTGAGACATTTTTTGCATGAGAATCTGTAGTTCTGCTACTGCCCACTAGAGGCGCTGTACAGATTTGCATATAAAATGTCTCCAAGCTCACCAAAGGCAACGCCGAGAATGTTTCCAGGGGGTAAAACCCCTAGTATAAATAAGTTTATGGGTAAAACGATAATGACATAGTTTTCTCGTGGACTATAAACGAAATTAATGAATGTGAATGCCATTTCGAGCACATGCAAAATTTAATTGTCAGAAAAACGTGTTAAATCACCTTGGTAAAGTTAAATTCAAGAGTTAATATTACCGTGAATATTGCTATTGTTCAAATTCAATAGTCCAATTAAGGTACACAGAAAATGTGAGGAAGTACCTCACGTCTGAGATTCAAAAGAGCCTTCAAACTCTTCAAAGTCACCTTCGACGGGTTTCTATTTCGTTTAGTTCGGTATTCGACCACTACTAGATTGACGCTACAATCGTTTTCCAGAGCACTAGAATGGTGATTTTTGATCTTGATTCGATTTTGATTTCAACTCGATTCCGTCAGGAGTTAGCCCCCAGTTATTGTATTCGATTTGGTTGGTGGTAGATCTAGTTGAGTTTTCCGGTTTTCCTCTCACCATCTTATATGTATAAGTTGTTCTGTTCTGTCCCCATAAGAGAGATGTTTTCAGCATTGTTGAGTAGTAGGTATAGGTGCCGGCGCCGGGGCGGCTTTCAGCGTTTCTAGGGTATGACTTTCTCCAAAGAGGTATGACTTTCTCTGTGCGTCAAACAGTCGGAAACGCTCCCGACAGCGGTATAGTCCCACAGTCGTGTCTGTTCCGGTGACAGCCGTGACAGTGGAGTCACTTGCAATACGAAATTTGCTGTCAAAAAGGGACTGTCGTCGTATGAAAACTGATTTAGTTCCAAAGATTATTACCGGAACAGAAAAGCTTGTCGCACTATTATGGTGTACCTTTCACTGTCACTGTCACAGCTCACTACAGAATAGACATAAAGACAGAGCATAGTTTTCGAATCTGATTCCATTTCCGACAGTTTCCGAATCAGGGGCCACGAAGGGAACGGAGAGCGTGGTAAAAGTGTTGGGTAAGTAGGTAAGTAGAAAATGGCTGATCTTTGTACGACTGTACTTAAGTTGATTTAGTCAGTCAAATTAACTGATATTATACAGTCTCAAGTTTCCTTAGTTAAATCAAACAAATACAAAACATGCGTAAGAAAAGCGATTCTTTACCGTCGCCGCACATGAGCCACACACACGCGACAGCTACAAATAGATAGTGTAGGCAATGAAGCTAGTGGACCCCCACAGTAATTCCTCAGTCAGAAAAACTTTACAGTATGATAAAGTATCAATAAATTAAAAGTAGGTATTGTAGAAATTTCCAAAGAACAATAATAATAGTAAGTTAAGTATTCTTTAATTAAAGCCTTATTTCATTGATATCTTTTTAAGGAAAAATGCTCCGTTTAAACTTTCTTCATCGGACATATTCATGTAGGTAACTTATAAAAACAATATATGAAATATCCAAAAAAAATATCCCAGCAGAAACACCAAATTTTAATAAAAATTTAATTTAATTTTAATTTTAATGACTTTGGACCGGAAAATGTCTCTGTCGAACTTTTTTACGGAAATGCAATATTGCCAAGCTACACTCATGTTTGAAAAAAGTTTTGGATTTTTATCAAGTATCACATAGGTACTGGTATAAATAACTCATTTGGTAAAATACTGAGAATTTGTACTGAGAAATTACTCGGTTCAATATATAAACAGATTTGTATATTTAAGATTTAATACTTAACTTCTGTGTGTTTTTTTTGGATTTTAATATTTAAAAGTTTATGACCCATACTATTTTTATTTTATAACCCAGCCCAGCAAAGTTTCATCGACTGAGGAATTAATGTATGGGCTTCCATACAAAGAATCCGTTCTCGCCTGCGCCCGGCGCCCGGCCGCCACTTGAAATGTAATGTAGGTACAGTCGAGTTCAATTATATTTAACTGTGCATTTTGGACTTTGTCGCATTAAGTTTTTTTGACGTCGTCTTTGACTTTCAAAAGTACACACATATTATTGAACTCGACTGTACCTACTCTGTGACTTGAAGTACTTTGTACTATTTAGTATTCTGTGCTTGAAGCACAGAAGTAGACTGTGCTTGAAGCTAGAAGAAGAAACAAGTGACGACTATCCGGCGACAACCGTGTGCTGTGCGGTGAGTTCTTCTATTATGTACAAGCGGATCCTCGCGGTTTCCCGCGTGGTACCCGTTCCCGTGGGAATATCGGGATAAAAAGTACTCTAACCTAACCACTAAGCTCCGGAGTCGTTACGAGAAGCGTCGGCTATACAGCGCGTAAGAAGTATTGGATAAATTCGACGCTTCTTCTTCGCTATTCAAGCAGTCGCCCGGATAGCGAAAGGTCGTGGGTTCGAGTCCCATCGGAGCTGGTTGTGAGACGGGTCGATTTTTTCTTAATACTTCATTTTCTAATATTATCATTCATTCTATAAAACTATTTGAGTAGGGGTAACCTATTTACTTTATTGCACAGGTACCTACCTACTGTACTGACTACTACTTCCTACTTCGTCAACATGACTGCTTCAATCATTAAAGTTACCTATTCTTATTTTACTTATTATACTTACATAAAAGCCATTCAATATAAAAATCGATTTAATCGCGGGTTTCTACTCTTTTCTTATTTTGCTTTTAGTCTCATTAGTCGTTATCTTAATGTCGTTCTTTGATTATTGAACAGGTAATGAGAAAACACAGTGTAAGCCTTTATAAGAATCTCTTTTGGACCTATCTTTTGAGTACCCATTCCTTCTTGGAGTGATCATCTTCATGGTACGGTGCCCAGGCTTTATTCAAGGTATGGTTTATTTCCGATTTTTTTGGTTCTTTTGCGTTCGCTTAGCTAGGTAAATATTTTCAAGATTGTTAGTGAATTAAGTAGAGTACCTATCCTTTATAACTATGAAACTCGCCAAAGCTCGTTTTTTAAACTCCTAATCGTGTTTTAATACCCCTCATTATGCAACACTCACATAATAAACGACTATACCTATGTGACTGTTGCATAATGAGGGGTATTAAAATACGAGTGGGTAGTATCCCATGAGTGTTTTAATTCTAAATTATGTGCAGTCTCATACACTACTTTATCTACACATTTATCATATACCTATTTCAAAAATAAAGCAAAAAAATATTAAATATAAAATATGGATTGAGGCCAACCAAACCCTACTCTTACTTAAGAGTCTATATGTCACCGGAAAATAATAAAAACCGCAAACTTATAATAACTACGAAATTTAAGGCAATTTAAGGCCTTAAATTTCTAATCTAGGTAAGTATCTATCACATGTTTAGGGCATGGAATACCGGAATGATTTTCATACCGGTATTGATACCGGTATAGAAATTTCAATTACCGATATACCGAAATTTCGGTATTTTTTTAAAAACTGCTAGTTACTGTTTAAATGTTTCCAAAAACGATTAGTAAGTCTCGTGTGCGAAAAGTGGTTAAAGCTGTTTTCTTTGACTGTTCGGTGAAACGCTTAATAATTTAAAAGGACCCCTTAGTGCAATGGGAAATTAAAAAGCTTGTTTTTCCTTTTTTAGTTATTAATTTTTTGCAGACGGGTTTTTTGTTTATTAATAACTAGCTGACCCGGCAAACGTTGTTTTGCCATATAAATTTTATTGGACACGAACTTCGTATCACCTGACTGAAACAATGTCATTTATTTTAAAAAAAAAGAAATTCTAAGCGGCATAAATGTCAGTGATTACATACCACCATGAAGTTTGACTTAATACTCTGAGGTATCTGGAGCTCTCACCCTGAATAAAAAAGTGTCGCCAGCAAATTTGACATTTATGTATGTAGTGGCAGGTAGTGGCTGTCAGTTGTCTCATATGACCATACGTATTTTTTTAAAGTGTAGGTGAGACGGAAGACAGCCACTGTGTCATTTGTGGTATTCAAAAAATTGTTCGTACTGCACTCTCCAGTTACCTCAGTATTAAGTCGAGCTTCATGCATACCACCAAGGAATTTATAAGTACTATAAATTCCTTGCATACCACGAAGCTCGACTTAATACTGAGTTACCTCAGAGTATTAAGTCAAACTTCATGTTACATACTCTTTGACATACCTTCTCTTTGGAAGCGGTTATGAAATGACAGCTGTGTGAAGTATGACAGTTTAATGGTTTTCTATACAAAATTACCATTTTTATTTTATATTTTTTCTGGATAAAAAAGTAGCCTATGTTACTCTCGGGCTCTCAAATTATCTCCATACCGAAAATCTCCGTTTTGACGTGAAAGACGGACAAACAAACAAACAAACAAACACACTTTCACATTTATAATATTAGTATGGATTATGTTTTTTATTTTAGACTTTTTAGTTCATTATTAAATCACCTTATTTATAGAATCGCTATTCCCCCTTCATTTTGATACCTTTAAAAACCCTTCATTTTGATACTCCACTCGATGGGATTGGTAGAAAAATATTTTTTTTGATGTTGCAATGCAATATGCCATTATAAATCCGCCATTCTATTTTTTATTTTTTTTATGTACCCTGTGTCACTTGCGCTATCAATCAAATCGTTTCGGCTGTAGCAGGGAACATAGAAATCTACATACATACATTCATACATACTCTTCCCTCCTTCTGTCGCAGCCGAGTAATAAAAATATATAATGTCACCGGAAAATAACAAGAACCGCAAAGGAGAATGAACATAAGTGGTCCAAATGTCCACCGCTAACGAGACCTAAATATACTGACTTATAGTCCATTAAATAGATAGTAACCTTCAGATGGGACAAAAAATAATAAGCTGTCAGTAAAAAGTTATTGTGTATTCTCGGCAGTCATTCGTTTGGTTGATTTCTTTACGTGTCTGTGCGAATTCTTATGTGTACCTATTCCTTGCGCAAAATCCAAATCCAAAATCGCAATTCCTTGCGATTTTGGCTATCTTTTACTGGACTTTTGCTGATACTCTTATTGCGACATAGGCTACACATCCGAAGTACATACATTCATACATACTCTTCCCTCCTTCTGTCGCACGCAGCCGAGTAATAAATAGTACATTACAGCCGAGGACAGGTAAGTAAGAAATTACATTGTCGAGGATGGTTTGAAGCACGAGCCGCAGGCGAGGGCTTTAATCATTCGAGGCAAGGTAATTTGCTTACCGTACAAGGCTTGTATAGTGCTTTTCTCAAGAAATGCGAGGAAATAAAAAAAACTGTTTAACTAAATAATATTTATTAAAATTTATATCACACATGTTCGGGCAATTATTAAATGTAATTGTTATTGTTTTCCCGGGCACACTTATGTATAAATCGCCCATAATAATATTATTTTAATGATGTAGGTATCATTAAAATACGCTAACAACACAGATTCCGAAAACGTATGTGCCTTTTTTGACTTTTCCAAATCAGATCGTAGGTTTTCATATTCTTTCTTTTGATTTTGCTGGCAGTAAGTTTTCTGTTATTCATTTTGCTTCTGCTCTCAAATTTGGTGGAGTAGGTACATACAATGTATGTATATGTTTCATTGGCAGAACTCATTTTGATAATTTATTACACAATATAAATAAACTGTATTGATATCAAATCAACCGCTGAAAATCATTCCCGCCGTTTTTTTAATATTGGTTTGTGAGGCCAAGTGGAACGGTCATACAGCCTATTGATACTACTTGCTACTAAAATGCGCAACTTCAATACCCGCTTCTGGGTGGTAGATGGCGCTGTACATATTTCCCATACAAAATTACTCGTAAAGGATATTTTGTCTATGATAAATCTAATTTTTTTTTCGATTGATGTTCGTGCTAAGCATGAAGCTCGACTTAATACTGAGGTAACTGGAGAGTGCAGTACGAAAAATTTTTTGAATACCACAAATAACACAGTGGCTGTCTTCCGTCTCACCTACACTTTAAAAAAATACGTATGGTCATATGAGACAACTGACAGCCACTACCTGCCACTACATACATAAATGTCAAATTTGCTGGCGACACTTTTTTATTCAGGGTGAGAGCTCCAGTTACCTCAGAGTATTAAGTCAAACTTCATGGTGCTAAGGGTACATAGCGCTTGTGGTACAACACGATGTAATATACTCTGTGCGCACCGTATTTAAAAAAAAGTTAACCTAATTATGATATAATAATTACCTATATAATAATAATAATAATGTGGCTGTATGGTGCAAATGTCCCTTTGCTTTTTCTGTTTTTATACACAGGAATAACGAAAGAAAAAATAAAGAAAAAAAATTGGTAATAATATCTTTGGGTAGTACCTTTTCCGAGGTAAACATTCTAAATTTGAAAATCACTGCAGTAAGTAAGTACTGAAATTCATTACTGCAGTGATTTTCAAATTTAGAATGTTTACCTCGGAAAAGTGCCACGTACTGCATTCTTTTCTCAAATATAATATTAACATTTCAGAGCATAAGTGTGAAATAGTACATTACAGCCGAGGACAGGTAAGTAAGAAATTACATTGTCGAGGATGGTTTGAAGCACGAGCCGCAGGCGAGGGCTTTAATCATTCGAGGCAAGGTAATTTGCTTACCATACAAGGCTTGTATAGTGCTTTTCTCAAGAAATGCGAGGAAATAAAAAAACAGTTTAACTAAATAATATTTACTAAAATTTATATCACACATGTTCGTTCGGGCAACTGTTAAATGTAAATGTTATTGTTTTCCCGGGCACACTTATGTATAAATCGCCCATAACCGACGACCGATTTGGCGCAGGGGTAGGCTACCCACCTTCTGCGCCAGTGGTCTCGGGTTCGATTCCCGAACAAGACAAATATTTGTGTGCATGAACATGTCTATTTGTCTTGGTCTGGGTGTTAACTATGTATATTAAGTATGTATTTACAAACAAAAAGTATTTAAGTATATATTTATCCGTTATCAAGTTTTCCATGATACAGTTTCTTAATGAAATTAACATGGGCTTAGATAATTGGTGTGAATGTAAGAAATTATTTATTATTTATTTATTATTTATTTATAATAATATTATTTTAATGATGAATCATTAAAATACGCCAACAACACAGATTCCGAAAACGTATGCGCCTTTTTTTCACTTTTCCAAATCAGATCGTAGGTTTTCATAAAAGTATATTTCTTTTGATTTTGCTGGCAGCAAGTTTTCTGTTATTAATTTTGCTTCTGCTCTCAAATTTGGTGGAGTAGGTACATACAATGTCTGTATAATGTTTCATTGGCAGGATTCATTTTGATAATTTATTACACAATATAAACTGTATTGATATCAAATCAACCGCTGAAAATCATTCCCGCCGTTTTTTTTTTATATTGGCTTGTGAGGCCATGTGGAACGGTCATACAGCCTATTGATACTTACTACTCGACTTGAACGATTGTAAGTTTGCTTATCGATATGTCGGTAAAACACGCATGTACGTCCTACTAGAATAATTTAAGAACTGAAATGTACCGTGTTTTATGCAAATAAATATTACTATTACTATTACTATTACTTGCTACTAAAATGCGCAACTTCAATACCCGCTTCTGGGCGGTAGATGGCGCTGTACATATTTCCCATACAAAATTACTCGTAAAGGATATTTTGTCTTTAATAAATCTCATTTTGTTTTTTCGATTGATGTTCGTGCTAAGGGTACATACCTAGCGCTAGGGTACAATCATGGCTCGCTATTATTTCTCGGCTGCTTGCGCCCCTACGAGTGAGATAGAAGATGGCTTTTTGGTACAATACGAAGTAATATACTCTGTGCGCACCGTATTTAAAAAAAAGTTACTTAACTAATTATGATAAAATAATTACTTAGATAATAATAATAATAATGTGGCTGTATGGTGCAAATGTCCCTTAGCTTTTTCTGTTTTTATACACAGGAATAATGAAAGAAAAAAAAAGAAAAAAGTTTGTAGTACTATTGCAGATCACTGCAGTAATGAATTTCAGTACTTACTTACTGCACTAAAATCAGTGCAGTAAGTAAGTACTGAAATTCATTACTGCAGTGATTTTCAAATTTAGAATGTTTACCTCGGAAAAGTGCCACGTACTGCATTCTTTTCT
The DNA here is from genome assembly GCA_949710035.1 of Crambus lathoniellus. Classification (NCBI taxonomy): domain Eukaryota; kingdom Metazoa; phylum Arthropoda; class Insecta; order Lepidoptera; family Crambidae; genus Crambus; species Crambus lathoniellus. The sequence goes on from OX453315.1 coordinate 11,306,447, forward strand.
CAAATATAATATTAACATTTCAGAGCATAAGTGTGAAAAATATATAATGTCACCGGAAAATAACAAGAACCGCAAAGGAGAATGAACATAAGTGGTCCAAAAGTCCACCACTAACGAGACTTAAGTATACTGACTTATATTCCATTAAATAGATAGTAACCTTCAGTATGGGACAAAAAATAATAAGCTGTCAGTAAAAAGTTATTGTGTATTCTCGGCAGTCATTCGTTTGGTTGATTTCTTTACGTGTCTGTGCGAATTCTTATGTGTACCTATTCCTTGCCAAAAGCAATAACCAATGCCATAGCCAAAATCGCAATTCCTTGCGATTTTGGCTATCTTTTACTGGACTTTTGCTGATACTCTTATTGCGGATCTTATTGCTTATCTTCTACACTTCGGACTTTCTATTTTTGCTAAGTGATTGTTATATTTTTCAATATTTTTTTCGGAGCTTTTTATTTTTTTCTTTCAGCGAGAACCTAACACGGCACACCAAGTGACGTGAACGTGACATAACATTATAACATGCGTAGATTAGTTCAAAATGTGCGATGGATAGAATGATATCAACAATATTTTTCTCATAGAAAGGTACAAAACATGACTTTTGATTTAGTCATAACTTTTTACTGACAGCATATTTTTGATTTTAAAGTTTCGCGTTCCATTATAATTTTAAACAAGAGTAACGGGCGGGACTCAACGCGACATTTATTATGAAGTACATATTATTATGTACTTACAGCTTGACGTTTCGGCTGTGTTGCAACAACCGTGGTCACAAGCAGACTGGCGGTGCGCGACGACGTCTGTTCGGGCGGGCTTGGAGATCTTCGGCCACCCTCAAATTGTCACTTTTTTGTTTTTGTCATCGCTAGTGATGGGATTACGGCACACAACACTCACAGTATCGGGGTTTGTTTTGAACGGTAAAACTCGCGGCTTACACTTGTTAATCACTGGATTCCACGCTGATGACAATTTAAACCCGTCCTCCCGATTGAAATTTTTATACTTCTTGATTTCAATCGCTTCTCGTACCATCCTAGTATGGTAATGACGATCGGTGGAGAGGATTTTTGGATCATGTAACTCCATCCAATGATTAACTCCAGCTTCCAGAAGATGTTCAGCTACCGTACATATATTGTACAATAGGCAAAAGAAAAGGGTAAAATATCCGGACGTGAGTCGTCAGGCAGCATTTTTGCCATATATCAAAGGCGTAACGGATAAAGTTGGAACAGTGCTCAGAAAATTCTCCATCAAGACTGTATATACTCCGTTATGTCAAATATCTAAGCAACTGCGATCGCCAAAGGACGTAATACCCTTTCAGACTCCGGGTGTATATAAAATCGATTGTAGTTGTGGTAGTTCATACATTGGACAAACAAAGCGGACCATCGCAGAACGTGTCAAAGAACATATCGCAGCTGTTAAAAATCGACAGACGAGTAAATCCGCGGTAGCTGAACATCTTCTGGAAGCTGGAGTCAGGGCCGCTCCGACCCCCCACTGCGCCTGTGTGCGAAACCTATGAAGCGCCTCTTTTTTTCACGAATCTTAATTATCTTAATGTTTTAACTTATTTTTATTTATTTTTGTTAATTTTGACGGAAATAAATGTTCTCTAGTTTTTAGGTTTTTCCTAAAAATTTTCCTTTTTTTCCTAAATTTTTACATTCTTTATTTATGATGCTCTATCTAATCGTATATTTATATATTAATAACAAAATAACTGACTTTTTTCTAATAATACTAATTTAACTATTACGTATTCTATGTTAAAAAAAACAACAAGAGTCTAAAACGTGTAAGAATATAAAATATAGTCCGGTCAATTTAGACATCCGAAGATACATTAATTCGCAAGAAGCTGAAAGTTGGTGAGATTGTTCAAAACATAATTATAAATGAAATTTAAAAAGCCTTCATCGATCTGGTACCTGGAAAAAAAAATTCGAGGTCGAATGCCAAATTCGCGTTTTTTCAGCAAAACGGTAAGTTTTATCGTAAAATTAGCAAAGACAAAATTGTAAATCATGTAATTATCTATAAAAATGGCTCAATACTTTTTTCTAAGAGCCACCGTTTCTGAGATATATCGATTAAAAAAATTTGGAAAGGTGTAATCGTCATCATTATGCAAAGCTTAGATGTTTGGACGTTTGTACTCAATCACGCCAAAACGGCTGAACGGATTTGGGACACAGAAACTTTGTAGCCTGGAGAAGAACATAGGTTATTTTTTATCCCGGAAAAATATCACATTCTTGCGGGATAACGTCGTGTAGTCCTCGCGGACGAAGCCGCAGGTGCACAGCTAGTCTGCTATGCAATCGTTTAGAATCACAACATACCCGTGGAATAGGCCTACCGGGGAAAACACTTTAAAAAACGCGCTACCTCATAGGTGCCGTGGAAATGTGCATATGATGCATATGATTGATTACAACGTTTCCAACTTTTTGAATCGTTATATTTCAGAAACGGTGGCTCTTATGGAAAAAGTATTTACATACTTTTTGTAGATAATTACATGGTCTACAATTTTTGTCTGAGCTTTTTTTATGATAAATCTTATCGTTTTGCTAAAAATCGCGAAATACCCATTTTTTTACCCTTGACTTCGAGTGTTTTATTCCAGGTACCGGGATCGATGAGGACTTTTTAAATTTCATTTATAATAATGTTTTTAACAATTTCACCAAATTTCAGCTTTTTGCGAATTAATAATTTTGAATTTTAAATTTTTTGAATTTTTAATGTACCTTCACTCTTATTTTTTTGGTCTTATTTGACTTTTCGCCACATCATTATTAAATTTTTTGAAAAAACATTGACATGACATAATTTCTTCACACAAATCATCGGCGTTAAGGCGCTACTCGGAAAAAGTATGGACTTTTTGATTTAAAACTGTAGGACGGTTACAGTTGTTACAAATCTGGTAATAAGATATATATTTCTTCATACCTTTATCTAGATCCGTATTAGTTTCAAAAACACGATTTATTGATTTTGCCTCGACACTTTCTTTCCGAAAAGACCACTAACAAATACGAAAATTCAAGATTATTCTTAAATGGGGTTACTTACACTTTTGGAAATTGGTTTAATTAGTGGACACGAATAATATTTAGGATCGTATAGGTTTTTTTTTTAAATCGTTGTAGTTATTTAATACGAAGTGATTTTGTGTTGTTTTTGCCTAATCTGCAAAATCCCGCTCCCGCGCGCGTCGTTTTCTCATTGCTATCTCGCTTTAGCATAATTTTTTTGATGAATAATTTCGATAGCGGCGCCCCTATTGCCTTGGCGCCTGTGTGCGCCGCACACTTCGCACACAAGGGGGGGAGCGGCCCTGGCTGGAGTTAATCATTGGATGGAGTTACATGATCCAAAAATCCTCTCCACCGATCGTCATTACCATACTAGGATGGTACGAGAAGCGATTGAAATCAAGAAGTATAAAAATTTCAATCGGGAGGACGGGTTTAAATTGTCATCAGCGTGGAATCCAGTGATTAACAAGTGTAAGCCGCGAGTTTTACCGTTCAAAACAAACCCCGATACTGTGAGTGTTGTGTGCCGTAATCCCATCACTAGCGATGACAAAAACAAAAAAAGTGACAATTTGAGGGTGGCCGAAGATCTCCAAGCCCGCCCGAACAGACGTCGTCGCGCACCGCCAGTCTGCTTGTGACCACGGTTGTTGCAACACAGCCGAAACGTCAAGCTGTAAGTAGTTATATTGTATTGTAAGAACTACTGACGAAGCACTTCACAGTCAACACAATGTAACTACATTGTAACAGTATTCTGTGAAATGCCTCGGACAGGAAGGATGACAGACGCACTGTAAGCAATCTGTCGATCCTTAGAATTAAGATGATGCAACATTTTATTTCTTTATTATTTAATACCGTAGATCGGGCAGTTCGACATCCAACTCTGTTGGACTCACTCGTGTTTAAGTTAGTTTTTAAAAAGATATTTCCACGATCCGGAAAGTTAACTGGCGCAGCCGGTAGGATAGCTGACTGCTTGTCATACGCGGAAAACTCTCGGAAAAGTACGCTAACATCGTGGAAAAACCGGGAAAACAGTTTCGAAGCTTCGTAAAATCCGAAATCGTCGCTGAAGTTCGCGTGTGTGCAGCAGTTCGTGTGTTTCAACACCGTAATAGGCTATCCTCGAACCAAATAAATTTGTTAACGGGAGTAATTTACCTAAAATCGGTAATGTGCGAAAATAAGGTGCAGACTGGCATGTAAGTTGTAAAATTCTTCTACATCCTTTCCTATCCTTTATCCTAGTGTTAGATTTAAGAAAGTGTTATTGTGAAAATTAATTTTGAAAACAGAATATAAAGTAAACGAATTTAAGTTAAACATTTAAGGTATCTACGCGATAAAATCTCGCGATTTGCTTTAAATATTATTTTAATTAGATAATAGGCGATAAAATCTCGCAAATTAATTTTAAAAAGTCATATTTTAATTAGATTACGATAAAGTATTACGCGATAGAATCTCACGGTTACTTTATATTAGCTACCTTATTTTAAGCTTGTGTTATACTAACTATATTTTTACATTTTATTTACAATGGAAGACGAACTTGTTTATCCGGCACCACACATCCCTCGCGAAATGCTAAACCTTATACCTGAATATAACGGGAACACAAAAACTTTAAGTTTGTTCTTAAGGAAATGTGAATTCGTTATAGCCAAATACCAAGGTGCAGCAAACGTTAACGATTTTCTTATTCAGTCAGTAACTAGCAAATTAACCGGGAAAGCCGCTGCTCTGATCAGCGAGCGAGGCGAATTTGAGACTTACGATGAAATAAAGGAAATTTTAATTCAACATTTCGGAGACCCGCGAAGTGAGGAATGTGTAGCGATCGAATTAGAAACATTAAAAATTAGAAACAGTGAATCATATCTAGAATTTTGTGGTAGAATCCAGGACGTGAGAGCAATTCTTATTTCAAAAGTTAATCAGAATCCGTCAGCTACTTTAAAAGAAGCAAAACGAATTATTTATGATCATACTTCCCTAAACGTTTTCTTGTACAATTTACCCGAACACATGGTGCGAATAGTTAGAATTAAAAATCCGACCACTAGGGTGGCAAGAGGCATTAAGTTTCGTTTTAGAAGAGGTTAATTTCCAGGAACAGTATAACCTTCTATCAAAGATGCTCCAAAATAGACCATCAAGCACTCAACAAAATATATTTAAACCGCCAATTCCGCAGAATGCTCAATTTAAATTTGGTATGCCGACACTTCCGCCAAATCAATTTAAATTCGGCATTCCGGGAAATTCCAATAATCTTTTCCGACCAAATCATTTTGGTAATCGACCTTTAAATACAAATGCATTTAACCAACCGCGACCAACAGCACCACAATTTAATAATTTTACAAAACCACAGTTTGGTGCGAGACCCCAATTTAATGCAAACACACAATTTCAACCAACTGGCTTCCGTCCGCAAACAGGTCAATTCGGCTATAGACCTCAAACACAAGGTTTTAGACCACAGCCAGGTCAATTCGGATATAGGCCTCAGCAACAATATCAAGGTTACCGTCCTCCTAATTTCTCTAATGACGTTTCAATGAGAACCGCACCCGTAAAACCGCAACAGTTTCCAGTAAATGAAATATCTACTGATGAGACTGATTATTATAATAACCCCTATTATTGCGAAACCGAATTTGATGAAAACATGTATGCTTATTATAATGAAAATATGCATGCATATGCAGAACAATATCCCGATTCTTGTGAAAATGAATGTAATGATAATCCACAATTAGAAAATAATCAGGAAAAAGTAGATTCTATGGAAAATTTTCAAGTAAATTGCCTCCAAACCAGCCCGAGGTAATCGAAATAAATTCAGACAATACTCTTAAATTACCTTATATATATGTACCTGATATAGATGCTAAGTTTATGTTAGACTCTGGAAGCACACGTTCTTTTGTTAGTACATCTAAAGCTAATGAATACTTTAATAACTATAGATGCTACGAACCGTTTATGGTAACTAGTACGCATGCATCCAGTGTTCACAATGACGTAGTTAATATTCCACTTTTTTCAATTTTTAAGGAACCATTTACACATAAATTTTATATATACGATGTAGATAAAAGATACGATGGAGTAATCGGTTGTGATCTTTTGTCCCGTCTTAAAGCAAATATTTCCTATAACCATATGATGTTACAAACAGACAAAACAAATATTCCAATAGTATATAAAAGTGATTACAAAATTATATTAGAACCACGATCTGAACATCGCGTTAAATTACCCGTCAATCAGGAAAACGGCGATGCAATTATCGAATTTAAGGAGTTTTGTAAAGACGTTCGTATGCCTACTGCCTTAGTTTCTTGTAAAAATTATTTTGCTGAAACCATCATACAAAATGCAACAAATAATTTACTAGAATTAGTTATTACAGCACCCTTCAAGGTATCACAATTTTATGACGAAATTGAGACTAACTATAACGATGACTATACAAACGTAGAGACAGACACTTTATTGACCGACAACTTAAATAAGCTTCGTTTAGACCATCTCAACATAGAAGAGCGTAGAGAAATCACTCGACTATGTGAGGAATATAAAGATATATTTTATTGCGAAAACATACCACTTACCTTTACCAATCAGGTTAAAAACCAAATCAGAACTGTAAATGAAGATCCAATTTATATAAAACCTTATAGACAGGCACCAGCTCAAGCACAGGAAATATTAGATCAAGTAGAAAAATTATTGCAAGATAATGTAATACAAGAGTCGCATTCTCCATGGAGTGCCCCTGTCCACTTAGTTCCCAAGAAATTAGATGCTTCAGGTGAAATAAAATATAGAATGGTCATAGACTACCGACGTTTAAACGAGATTACTATTGACGACAGATTTCCACTTCCGAACATATGTGACTTATTTGACAAATTAGGTAAAAGCAATTACTTTACAACGTTAGATTTAGCTTCTGGATACCATCAAATTGAAATTACAGAATCAGATAGAGAAAAAACCGCGTTTTCTACACAAAATGGTCATTATGAGTTCCTTAGAATGCCATTTGGTCTGAAGACAGCTCCGGCAACGTTTCAACGAACGATGAATAACGTGCTGAGAGGATTACAAGGAATACATTGCCTTGTTTACCTAGATGACATTTTAATTTACTCAAATGGACTAAAAGAACACCTTCAGAAATTACGTACAGTATTTGATCGACTAAGACAGACTAACTTGAAAGTGCAATTAGACAAATCCGAATTCCTTAGAAAGGAAGTGCAATATTTGGGACATACATTGACAAAAGACGGACTGAAACCTAATGACGACAAAATTAAAGTAGTTATGGATTATCCGATTCCGCAGACACAGACTGAAATAAAACGATTTTTAGGATTCATAGGATATTACAGACGTTTTGTAAAAGACTTTTCAAAAATATGTCAACCTTTAACTGCATGTCTCAAAAAGGGCAAAAAGGTAATTATAGACGACAAATATACAGAAGCATTTCAGAAATGTAAAGAACTTTTGATAAATGCTCCAATTTTACAATATCCAGATATGAGCAAGCCATTCATTCTAACAACAGATGCATCTGAAGTAGCGCTCGGTGCAGTATTGTCACAAGGCTGTATAGGCAGCGATAAGCCTGTGGCATACGCTAGTCGTACGTTAACAGATACAGAAAAGAAATATAGTGCGATCGAACGTGAGTTGCTGGCTATTGTTTGGGCCACAAAACACTTTCGACCATATCTATACGGTAACAAGTTCACAGTATATACAGACCATAGACCTTTGATATGGCTTAGCAATTTAAAAGAATTAAATAGCAAATTAACACGTTGGCGTTTACGTTTACAGGAATATGATTTTAATATTATCCATAAAAGTGGAAAACAGAACGCAAATGCGGATGCGTTATCACGCCTCCAATTCAATGCATTAGGTAATGAGGATAACGATTCCATGATTGTTAACGTGGACGATAATGAAGAAAAATCGTCTAATTTAACAAAACAGGAGATCGATAACTCAGACACCATAACTATTTCCGATTCTGAGGAAACAGCTTCAATTAGTTCCGATATAGATATCGATCCAACTAACTATCCAGTTCGTTCCGATAATTCAAGTAGTATTCAAACTGTACATTCTGCACAAGAAACAGAATCTTTAGGTATACCAATATTACATGAAGCAATCGATACAAAACCAAATCAGATATTAGTATTTTACAAATTTAGTCAAGATATGCAAGTGACAGATGTATCCCGCGATAAACAAAAAGTTTTAGAAGTTTTCCTACCGTTACAAAACGATCAAATAATAAAAGATTTTCTGAAACAATACATTAAGCCTAAAATCAAGCATTTTATTTACTTTGAACACCCAGAACATAGGAAACGATTTAGTAAAATCATTATCGAATTATTTAAAAAGGGCACTGTTAATTTTATTGAATGTACTGAACGCGTAGTTTACGTAGAAGATGAGCAGGAACAACGAGCAATAATTAATAAAATACATGACGGAAAAACATGCCATCGTGGAATTACTGAAACAGTTAAAAGAATTAAAAGAAATTACTTTTGGCAAAACATGCATGAAATGGTGACAGCAGTCATCAACTCTTGCGAGCAATGTAAAGTTTCTAAATATGATAGAAAGCCCATCAAACCAGTTTTACAATTAACACAAACGCAAAATGCACCATTCCAGGAAATATTCATAGATACATTTTCAATTGAATCAAAAACATATCTAACAATTATCGATGCTTTTAGTAAATTAGGTCAGGCAATAGAAATCCCATCCAGATCAACACCAGAAATTGTTAGAGCACTAGTTAAATATTTCTCTTTTTATGGAACACCACAAAAATTAGTTCAGATCCTGGAACCGAATTTAATAATGCTTTAATTAAAGAACTAACAGATTTACATAAAATAACATTGCATATTGGGACGCCAAATAACCCGAATTCCATGTGGTTGAGCGTTTCCATTCCACTTTAATAGAAATATATCGAATAGCTAAGTACGAAAGAAAATATACCGATGCCGCCACAGTTATGACATACGCAGTTATGGCATATAACAACACCATCCATAGTACTACTGACTTAACACCATTTGAGGTAGTTTTCGGTCATACCGAACTAAATACAACATTTGATACAGATTTCCAGAAAAATTATCAACAACAACTTATTAAAGATCATAGAAAAAGAACTCACGAATTATATAAACATTTATCGGAAAATGCAGTAAAATTAAAGAAAAAGGTAATCGATAAACGAGGTGGAGAGATAGGCCCTGAATTAAAAGTAGGACAAACCGTATTCGCCAAAGCAGTTAATAAGCGACAATCTAAAGACAAACCTAAATATCAAAAGGCTATAGTCACGGGCAAAGCAGAACGTAATATTTTACCTATTGAAGTAAACGACCGCGATACGAAGGTACCAATTAAAAATGTGAAACGTCCTTCGCAGGTGGTGGACGAGGTGGTTGAACCAACTGATATGGACGTCGATAACGCAACGGCTCCTAGGTCAAACTCTCCCCAGCCAGGGACTTCAACTGGTGGAAATTAAACAAAATCCGGGAATCTTACCTTTTCAACAAGGTCAAGCATTTTTACAACGCGATCAGTGGTCCATTATAAAAACAATAGATTTAGAAGGTTTCGAACGCGATATTTTATTCAACATTGAAAAATATTCGGAATTGAATGATATTACTAATCGTTATAGCAATAATAGTTTTTATCAGTTTGAAATTAAGGAATTAGAACAATTAGTACAGTACTTACGCGATGAAACAATTGAGAAATTCCAACAACTGAGCCCCTCAAGAAAAGTAAAACGAGGACTCATTAACCCAATCGGTTCAATTATCAAGTTAATTACAGGAAATTTAGATTACGACGATGCCGTTAAATATGATAAACTTATTGCAAGTATACAAACCCACGAACAGGAAGTCTCCAATAAAATCACCATAGTATCTGAAATGTTAGACCATTTTCTAAATTCCACAAAAATTATTGATGAAAATACGCAACTTATGAATGAGCGTCTTGTACGAATTGAAACAAAACGTAGTGACCTCTCTGTTAAAGAAAATCAACTCGGTTATGTTACATATCTTATTGGTATTCTAAACATGTTCGTTGCTAACTTTCGAACCATGTATATTCAACTTAGTGAAATAGAAACTGCTCTAGCGCTCAGTAAAGTATCAGTTCTCCATAAGAGTATTTTAAACCCAAATCAATTATTAGAATTACTATTAGAAATAGCTCAACATGATAATTTAATGTTTACCGTAAATGAACAAAATCTGATTAACCTGGAAGAAACTTTCTCTGTAAAAACTTACATTACTAATAATGTTATAAGATTTATTATAGATATACCTTTAGTTGACAATGTTACATATAATTATTTTAAATTGTATTCCCTTCCCATATTCTATAACTCCATAAACCTAACCTATATTATAATCCCTGACTTTCCTTACCTACTCGTAGAAGGATTAAAATACTTACCGATAGCCAAACCGTGTAAAGAAGTTACAGACAAAGATTACCTGTGTACTGAAGACGACCTCGCACTTTACGCCGATAAAACCTGCATAGAACAACTGATGACGTATTGTCCAAATCCATCTTCGTGTTTACCTAGATCAGTCGACGTGGAAGACCTGAAACTTCAAAAGATTACAGCAAATAGTTGGATTTTATTCTCCAAGTTTAACAAAATTATCTCACAAAACTGTGATAGTAACATCATCCATGGGCAGATACGAGGAACATACATACTAACCATACCAGATAGATGTATAGTATCCATAGAAGGAATAGAAATCCGAGGACAACGTTATTACTCCATGTTCAAGAAAAACAAACCTTTACCTGTAATAGCATTACCCCATTTACCTGAAAATCAGCAACAAAATTCTACGAACTATGAACCTGTGAATTTGAAGAAAGTAAATCTGGACGACATTCAGCATTTAAATTATGTACTGCAAAAAGGAATGAAAAGTGTGAAAAGTGACAGTGTACAACCAAGTGAAAGTGTTGCTACCATTGTATTATATGTAATACTTTCCGTATTAATTCTAATTTTCATTGTGTTAAAACGTAAGATAATTGTAAGAAAATTATGTAAGAAAACTCCTTCTGAAGTTAACAATGAAACGGAAAACCCTGAAACTTCACCTAATCAAGTAAATGAGATACCCTTGATACATTTAAAAAAGTAATTATTTTAGTTAAAAACAAAGTTTAAATTGTTAAAATTAGGTAAAGTTTCCAATGAGTTTCCTGAAAAATTATGTTTTTCAGATAAACTTCATTCTAAGGGCGGAGGAGTTATATTGTAAGAACTACTGACGAAGCACTTCACAGTCAACACAATGTAACTACATTGTAACAGTATTCTGTGAAATGCCTCGGACAGGAAGGATGACAGACGCACTGTAAGCAATCTGTCGATCCTTAGAATTAAGATGATGCAACATTTTATTTCTTTATTATTTAATACCGTAGATCGGGCAGTTCGACATCCAACTCTGTTGGACTCACTCGTGTTTAAGTTAGTTTTTAAAAAGATATTTCCACGCTCCGGAAAGTTAACTAAGTACATAATAATATGTACTTCATAATAAATGTCGCGTTGAGTCCCGTTACTCTTGTTTAAAATCATATTTTTGGTTGCGGTCTTGTGGCCTACCACAAGTATTATTTTTAAGTTGAGAGAGTGAGACGCCGCTCTACACGCCGTATAGCGGCGTCTCACTCTCTCAACTTAAAAATAACTGCTATAAGAGCTTGTGGTAGACCACCTGGTTGCAATTACTCAGTATTTAGTAGACTATTTTATTACAAGGGTCTCGTTAGTGGTGGACATTTGGACCAAACTCCATATATTTTTGGTCAATCTCCTTTACAATGGCAACACTGCTTATCGTGCAGTCAACCCATCCACCCAATCCGCTTGCTTGTCAAAGTCAAAGATCCGGGATTCATTCATGGATTCATTCGTGGATGAAAGAAGTTTATTTTTGTTTCATTCATTCAATTCAATCAGTTTAATTTTGCTACCGCAGGTGGTTGACGTTTGATTAACTATTTTTATTTTAGTATTTAAATAGTTACGAGCCCGCAGTTGTATTGTGAAATATAAAGATAAAAATCCTTTTACTAATACAAAATATATCTATACAATTCAAAATAAACGTTTTGGTTTAAGCTTAATACAAATAAAAAACTTTTTGTGCAGCGTGCTTTTGCGGAATCTGTGAGAAAATGTCTAACCCTAAAGAAAACGGAGACTCCAATGGGTCGGAAAGTTATTTTAATCTCAAGGAAATGCCCCACATCGTGAAACCTCTGTGAGTAAATAAATTGTCTATCCCTTTTTTTGATTCAACTTGATGAACTTTATCTCATTCAATTAATTTGTTCAACTAATTTTTACTACATAATATATGCGTAGGTACGTAAGTAATTTGTAATATTTTATTTAACTGACAGTCGACTGCCCATGTGCCAATTTAACTACTGGATCAACAAGAAAATACTGTAGAAACAATAGAATATTAGGTCAAAGCTATAAAACTATTTTGTTTTGTAATTCTTTTTCGTTTCGAAATTAGAACATTTATTTTGGGATTTCACTGAAAATAATAAAACATTGAAAGTTACATAATTTAACAACATGGATTAGCACCAGATGTTTTCAAAGTTTTTACTCATCTGAAGATTAGGAATGGTTATTATTATTTTGTGCCTGGCCTCTTCCGTTTTCCACAGAAATAAGCAGGCTACACAGGTACTGCTGGTAGTAGCAGCCCCTCATCATACTAATAAAAAACCAATTTTTTTAGGGATCGTCGACAAAAAATTCAACCGGACATACTCAATGTTATAGGTAACACTCCACTTGTAAAACTCTCTAAAATCCCCAAAGAAGAAGGCATACAATGTGAAATGTGTAAGTATATGTTAGAATCTGATTTGAGCCATTTATACTATCTGATAAATTAAGTACAGTAAAAATGGATATAGGTACTTAATGACATTGGAGTGACCATATAACTTTGGATGTTCACATTATGTCCAATAGTTGTTATATGTAATTATACACAAGTAGTCATATTAATTTGTCATAATATGTATGTTTAGAATTCTTAAATGCATATTGTATGTACCTAGTATGGGTACAGATTATACTTATCAATTGATTTTTAAATAAAATGATGAAAAAAGAAATTAAAATGTTTCACACTAAATGACAAAGAGTTAATAAACAATGTTGTTATGTCTGGTTTCGACTGTACTTAGGTACTTAAATATTTTTGCAATGATTCTCAGATGCAAAATGTGAGTTTTTAAACCCTGGTGGTTCTGTGAAAGACCGTATTGCTTACCGCATGGTGATTGACGCTGAGCAAAAGGGCATCCTGAAGCCTGGCAAGTCTGTTATCATTGAACCAACATCTGGAAATACTGGAATAGGACTTGCTTTAGCATCAGCAGTAAAAGGTAATGAGAAGTTAGATAAAAAAATACTTTGCTAAAGCTAATATTACACAGATCAATTTCGGTTCAATATTGCTTTCAATTCCTTCAATGACATCTCAACAACAGCATTGAAAGTTAAGATCTACATAAAGCTTTCAATGCAAATTCTTTTCAATGAAATTATTGTCAATTTGATTGAATCATAATGATGAAAAATGAAAAATATTATATGTATACTTATATTACTTTTATGTATACTTTTTTGTATTATTATTTATTATATTTATTATTATTATTATTTATTATATGTCTGCTTTACTGGTAATTTTCTGCCACATTGCTCCATTTGATGCATCAGAATCAGAAACATTGCAGTTTTAAGCTCTTTGGTAATAATATTCATCCATCTTAATATCAGTCTTCCTCTTCTTCTTGACCCAGATGGATATGATATCTGAATTTTATTATTTTTCATTTAGGATACAGATGCATCATAGTTCTTCCTGAGAAGATGTCAGACGAGAAAGTAAACACATTGTTGGCATTGGGAGCTGAAATTGTTAGGACCCCTACAGAAGCAGCATCTGCTGACCCCGACAGCAACATTATGGTGGCACGACGACTTTCCAAGGAAATACCAAATGCTGTTGTGTTGGACCAGGTAAGCAAACTAATATCCAGCTTATAAATAAGACAACACTGTTGCTTGTACCCTCTAAGTTATGTTAATGCATTCAATTCAGTTCTTGTTAGCTGTCCTAAATAAATAAATTAAAAAGTATATATAAAGGAAGGTGCCTGCTACACTATGGCACAGGCCTTCCTTAGACTTATTTTAGAGTCTTTTTCAGATCATTCATACTTCAGACGCGCGCGGTCGCAATTTACGTAGAATAGATAGGTCTCGCATTCAGTAATCCCTTTCTTTAGGGCCAACGCTGCGTTTCACGGACGCCCGCGCGATTCCACACAAATAATTACAGGCTTTATATGACTCGCCCTTAAGAGTGCCCTGCAAAACCCAGTTGGCAAAAAATACTCTATTCTACCTACACTGCTATTACAAAGGTCATGCTTGCAAAAGCTAGTAAAGAGAAGTACCTGAATCTGACTAATTTAACGTACATTATGCAGCAGCGACGCCAGCAACCGACACCAATAAAAACCTGTCAAATTGTATTACAACATTCCAAGCCATATCTCACTTGACGGCGGATTGATTGGGACGCCAAGCCGCCAAAAGTCTAGTAAATGTTGCTGGACCCCAATGAAACAGAGACCTAAATATTTGTTTTCTTTGTTCGCAGTATAACAACCCGTGCAACCCACTCGCGCACTACGACACCACAGCCGAAGAGATCCTATGGTCGCTGGACGACGACGTGGACATGGTGGTGATGGGGGCCGGCACCAGCGGCACGGTCTCCGGGGTGGGCCACAAGATCAAGGAGCGCTGCCCTAACTGCACCATCGTGGGCGTGGACCCTTATGGCTCGGTACTGGCCGAGCCTGATGAAGTGAACGAGACTGATGTACAGTACTATGAGGTAAGTTAAAAAATATTCTTTATTCACTTAGACATAATAAATATGTACTCTATGTACAGTTCAAGTTTTATTCCCTCAAGTGATGTAGAAAGTAAAGTAAAATATTTTTTGCTTGAGTTATGAATTAATATTGACCGAAAGTCCAGTCTTGACCAATCAACCTTAAGACTTATCTGTTTGCCTTACATATTTTTTACTGAAGAGTTTTGTTTTAAAATTTTAAAAATCTTAGTTAATGAGATTGGTTGGCCTCCAGTTCTGCTAAGATTTGTATACCACAGGAACACTTTGCATAATGGAAGCTTATCATAGAACCAACTGCTATACATATATTGCTACCATTTCCTTTTATTGTCCTTAAAGCACATTGACAATATTTTTTATTAATTTCGAGTAACTATGTTTGTCTCATATACCAATAACACTACAATAATAAATGAATAGTGTGATAAACAGGAAGAAACTTGTGGAAACTTATTAAAGAAAACATAATACAAACAAGATATACTGTATCTTGTTTGCATCGTGTTTTTTTAATAAGTTTCCACAATGCTTATCATAGTATGTACCATACAAGATAATCAATACCAGAAGTAGCGGGTTGCATTTAACAACACTGTGCAAAAACGAATATCATGCTTTGACTACGTCACGTGCACTAAGGATATTTTTAATGCTAAGTAATGTTGCATGCTTTCATGAAAATCTGGTACGCTCATGTTCAGAATCTAATTAGCATAGCATGAGCATGTCGATCGACAACGCAAGACTAGCGCGATAAAACATAATGTAAACAGCGCCGTTGATCGAGATTCGTTTAAAGCAATCGATTTGCAAGTATGATGTATTTAAAATCATCATTGCTGTGTTGCGTTGCGGCAAACATCCGTTATTTGTCGGTGGAAATCCGATAAAGGCCCAACAATATCAATTTTAATAATAAATACAATATTTGCTATGAAAACAGTGTATGTGATGAATGATGATATGTAAAAAACATGGTTGATAAAACAAACTAAGTATAGTTAAATAAAAAGCATACGAGGGAGTACCAAATTTCAACTTATTTGGTCCAGTCGTGATGGACCCAGTAATTTAACTGGTTGTAACGCCCGCCGGGAAGGACAGGCGCACGAGTGATCCTGTAAGAGTTTCGTTTTTGTGTTTGTCTAGACCCTAAAAAAATACATCTTCTTCCTGAGGAAAATGTAAGGTGGAAAGTTATGTATGATTTTTACTCAGATAAATACTCCTTAAAAAGCTCACTGTACAAATCTTTCTGGAGATCTTATTCAAGAACCATTTCAAGCAAAAATGACATTATTGCAAAAAGCAAAGTAACGTAAGCTTTTTCCCAAATCCATTAAACGCTTTACTCGTATGTGAAGAACTGCTTATTTTATGTAGAGCAAGATTTTCGCCAACAATGGTACGAAAAATACAACCAAGATAATTAACTTTTTTCTCAATGGATTGTAACAGAGTATTTGGGTAAGTATACTAGTTTGGATACAAAAGAAATATCGAACTATTTTACTGTTTACTTTATTTTCTGAAAGTCTGATAATATATTATAATATTAATATGCTATATAGTTAATACGTAGTATTCCATTTGTAGTCTCTTTTGCACTCAATTCTTTTTGTAGTTTCGCGGTGAGAACATTAATAATGATTTTGACATAATCTTGCCCAAATATCAATACATTAATTATTTGAGTAATCCGCAAGCGTTATCTGTATTACTATACGTTTACATGGTGTTGTTAAATGTATCAATTTTGATTTATCAGTTTCTTGACATAGTTATTTTTTACGAGTCTTATCTCGTATTACAGTATTTACAGTTTACTGATTTTTAATAAACTCTCTTACGTATAACGACTGTAACTGTAATATGTATATATAGATATAGATTAGTTTCGTGGTCATTTATTGAGCCAGTTATATATAACTTCTCGAGGGGAGCTAGTCTTCCAAGCTGGGTATTATGTGGACATTCATGGTCAACAATATAAACGACCGACGCCATCCTTAATCACTTGAGAGCCTTTCGCAACAAAATGCAAGTAAAGGATGATGATTTTCATATGTCGACCTTAACACATTATAAAATCTGGGTAAAGTAAAGACGTAGTAGCAAGTCTTCGAAAACGCATATTTCAAGAACACACAATTCTTTAATAAGGTCATGCTAAGACCTGTGAAAATTAGATACAAGATACCATTTATTGAAAAACCTTGGCTACGGACAAGTTTTATTTGCTTACAACACCATCGTCAAATCTATACTTTCAAAACTTCTGTACTATAAACTACTTCTATATTATTAACTAATATTATAAAAAACGTTTAAAAAAAAAATGTAACCGCCTTCAAAAACAATCTTCAAACAAAATTAACAAACACTAAAAAACGAAAAAAATAATTAGAATTTTTAATTAAAAGGATGAAAATGTGTGACTTTTACTAACTTTTCTTGCTACTTAATGAACTGTTTGAAGTCGGTGCCAAGTTTAATAGGTATTTGAGGTTTGGGACCGGTTTTTTTTAATGTTCGTTATTTCACTCAGTATATTGCATTCCTTCCACTCTGCACTACCAATCTGCACTACCGGTAGTGCAGATCGGAATTTTTTGTCCTATCTGCACTACTGTATTTCCAGCTGTCAAACCGGTAGTGTCGTTGGGAATTATTTCTTCCTTTTTGCACTACTGTGCACAATGGAATTATAAAGAGCATTACTTTTTCATTCCCAACCGCACTACCAAACAATACGGTATTTTACTGATTTTTTTTTATTTCTTTAAAATGTTTTTCGAAATATTAGCTACACAAAACAAGTTTTCATTTTGAATTATCTTGAATATTTTCAAAGATATATGACTTCAAACTTTATAATTAGACAAGGACAGGACGCTATCTTAGTGACGTCAGTGAGTTAGTAGCGTCATAGTCACGCCATAGAAGATTTCGTTTTAGAAAGAGACAGCTACAGTCAAAATCAAACAGACTATAATTATTTTATTATAAAACAGATTCAAATTATTTTTTCACATTTGGTATTTTTAATTGCAATATTTTTTAACGTCATCATTAAATATCTACATTTCAACAACAGTAAAATACCCTATTGTGTATGCGAACTCTTTGCTTCTACGGTTTTACGTTATTTATGAAATGTCATGTAGAATTTATAAATATTTATATATTTTTTTTAATTATTTTTTATTTGTAGCTTCTTTGACGTTCATAAGACAAGTGTTGTTACCTCAACCTAAATTAAATTTAAAAATAAAAATGAATAGCCCTGATAATAATATATAATAATACATGTAACAGTAAGTATAAGTTATTAATACATATATAACTTATTAATATTAAAAACAAATAAATGTCTAAATTTGTTTTGACAAATTACGTTTCTTTTTCTTTTAATTTTTTTTTATATTATTTATCAGTACTTAGTACTAAGTAAAAAAGAAGGGATAAAAAATCCAAATAACGTAAAGCCGTAGAAGCAAAGAGTTCGCATACACAATAGTTTAGTAGTGCAGTTGGGAATGAAAAAGTAATACTTTTTAAAATTCCATTGTGCACTACTACACGGTAGTGCAAAAGGGAATAAATAATTCCCAACGACACTACCGGTTTGACAGCTGGAAATACAGTAGTGCAGATAGGACAAAAAATTCCGATCTGCACTACCGGTAGTGCAGATTGGTAGTGCAGAGTGGAAGGAATGATAATTTGGTCTTATTCTTTTTGGCTTGGCACCGACTTCAAACAGTTCATTAAGTAGCAAGATAAGTTAGAAAAAGTCACATATTTTCATCCTTTTAATTAAAAATTCTAATTATTTTTTTCGTTTTTTAGTGTTTGATAATTTTGTTTGAAGATTCTTTTTGAAGGCGGTTACATTTTTTTTAAAACGTTTTATTTTTCGATTTTTAGTGTAAATACCTAATCGTAGCGAAACTACATGGTGATTATGATAACATGGTTGTAAATATCCTAACCGTTACAGAGTTCATCTTTCCATCTTTAGCTTCTTAGATAACTTGAAGGAATACAACTGAAGGTCCATTCGTGCATATGGTATTTATAAAACATCATAATAACTCCTAACTGTTGAGGAGTTTCACCTCTCATCATCAGCTCACCCTAATAACCTGAAAGAATATAGCTATTAGTTCATACGTACGATTAATACTTAAGGAATTATTCTCCAGCTCCTAACCGTTAAGGAGTTGTAGCCTTCATCACCAGCTCATCACTATGAGATGATGACTACCAGATGCAAATACTTGACTA